>JAJJWW010016205.1:0-600000 GCA_023531295.1 Papaver armeniacum
TAGCTTCCTCTTCTTCCTCGACGTACTCATCATTCACCGGACCGGTGACTTCATCTAGGACTTCGTGCCTCCTCAACAGCAGCAGTAGAAGACTGAACCGGACATATCTTTTTCTTCTTCGTTACCTAAAGTCATAACGTTGTGTTATCACGAAGATAATTTTCTCCATACTTTGATTAATCTCAGACCAAGAAGAAAAGGGGCAACTATACACATTACAATCTCACGAGAAGGCATACTTTAGAAGGAATGACTGCATTCCTTCGAAGGAAGGGTAGAATTGGAATCTTCTTCTTCATCTAGCAGCATTCGAAAGCATACTCAAAGTTTATACCAAGCAAAATTTAACTACCAAGGACGAAGTCACCATAACGAGTTGGAGCACTATCACGAGGTTGGCTACCCGGCAACAGTGGCGCCATCCATGTCGACTATGTACCCAACCATAAGCCCAAGGACCGATGACTTCAATAACAGCTGCATGCCACTCATAATCATGATCACGCTTGAGTCGCTCACGAGCGAGAAAAGCTTTCGCAGAGAAGTCCTTTCGATTCTAGGGACATATCGAATCTTCGAATCACTCACTTCACTTAAGAGACGAACTTCACCCCGAGAAGCGGCAATGGTACAAAGGCCGACACTCCATGGCTTACGGTTCCTACCATTAACGTAGTCTCCAAAAGAGGCATGAAGTTTTCGTGAGTATACCAATCTTTCTCAGCCTAGGTTGGGGACATAGCGAGGTCATCATCGTCTCCCCTTTATTCCGAAAATAGCATTCCTTAAGCGTCCGAAGATAATTCCCGGCCGGTTGTACTACTGAACGACAACGGGTATGCGTGAGTATAACCTCACGATGAGCCAAGGCATCGTAATAAAAAGAATCACCTGACTTGTAAAGAGGCGGTATTAAGCCAGCTTCGAAGGCCCCCATGGTCGTCAGCAAGTGGAAATCATCATACTTATAATTTGTGATCGCATCGTAAGTAAGATCGTCACCTTGATCATAAAACCCGACTTCAAAGCTTCAAGTTCATGCTTTACTTTGAAGGCCTCAAGATCAATATGGCTAAAAGAAACCTTCTTCTTTCTTGGGAACCCGAGCATACTTCGTATAACTGGGGAAACACTCGGAAGAGACATCCTTTTCCAACGATGGATCTTTAGGAGGACTCATATGCGAATCCTTTCTCTTGGACGCGAGGATTCCTAGATGAGTTCGTCTTCAGGCCGCACCTTTTGAAGATTCTTTCACCAAAGTAGCGGCCTGCAAAGCTTTAGATTTCGAAGGTTGCAGCGTATCTTGAAGAGGCATAGTAGCTTGAGGAGGCATAGTAGCTTGAGAAGGCATCGTAGATGAGGTAACATAACGAAGAGGCTGCACATTCGCCTGTTCAGCACGCTGAGAAGAGGGGAGGTGGCGCATTCGTCGTGCTCAAAGACGTTGAGAAACAAGAGGACGGTTAACAGCCTTATCGAGAACCCTTTCGGTGGATGGTAGGCCTTGAGAAGTGTATAATTTTAAGCCTACATGTAATACCGCAAGTGCACGGCGTCTATTGGAGATGCTGTGAAGTACGGTCGATCCCACAAGGACTTGTGGTGCTCTAAGGTTGATCAAGGCTTACTTCCACCTGAATTCGTGCAAGGTAATGTGACGTAACTATAAGTTGAAGTTTTTTGTCGAACGCGCTGAGTTTAAAGTGTAGTGAACCTAAACTAAAGTAAACCGTGACAAAGGGAATGCTAGGTTTTCAAATCCACCTCTAACCCCTCACTGTGCATTCAACTAAGTTGAAGTTCTTTGTTCCTATGCCGATGAGTGAAGATTGTCAATTCTACCACTTATCTAAGGAGTTTCACTCTAGTGACACTTCAATATTCAGCTAAGACACTAACCTAGAGCACTCGGTTGTCTAATTAAGCACAACCGCCAAGAGAATTAGCAATAATCATTGAAGTAAGGGTCGAAACACATTCAACACGTATATAACCTAACTACAATGCATACATGATATACACTGTGAGAGAAAAGCATTGAGGTGTTAAATTGAAGCTATCTAATAACATTAAACACCCAAGAACAATCCAACAGTAGTTTTAGCACAATATTGAATTAGGGGTTTCATTGAAACCCTAGCATACTAATTTAGAACATTAAAACAACAAATTAAATCTAATTGTCGCTTCCGGCTAATCCAGCATAACTTCTACACAACACCCTTCACTTGCTATTTATACATGCACAACTCAAAACTACCAAACCCTAATTCTTCAAAAATCGAGATAAATAGAAAAGAAAGCAAACATACTCTTCACCCATACTCCGATTCCGCTCTCTTCCTGCCAAACGCCTCGAACTCCATGTGGGGTTGTTGGTTGAATACCCTAGTTCTAGTTATCTCCGATTTAGTTTCTGTGGTTGGTAGAAACTACAAAAGAGATATCTAGACCTAAGGAGTGGGAGTAGGTGGTCAGCTCTGATGGAGTTGCGATGGAGGTGGCGGAATCGACTGTGGGCGAGGAGATGGAGGTGGTGTCTGTGGAGTTTGGCTCTGGAGATGGGTTTTTGCGGAGCTCGCTCTCGTCAGGGTGAGGGAGAAGAAATGAGTTTAGGGTTAGGCTTTGGGGTTTATATAGGGGCTATGTCGTGAAGCTGCTTACATCAAAGCTCGATGAGGAAGGCGCAGCGAGCGTAGGATCTTGCGGGAGAGATCCGATCCACGAGGGAGAACTGAGGCGATTTGTCAATTGGCGAGTGCATCAAAGAACGATGTGTAGGGAGGAGCGACCGTTGGATGTGGAGAGTGAAGATCTTAACGGCTCGGGATGAGCGGGTTCTGATCCGGTCGTGGGTAGCTCTAGCCCAAGTCTTCCTTGTTGGGTTGCAACTGATTTGCGCGCGGTCTTTGGCTATCTTCTCCATAGATGTTTGACTCCAATTCTTCGCTCTTTAGGCTCCTCAGTTTCTCCGAGCTTTATTTATTACCTAAAAACACAAAATTAATTAATACAAATATTTATTCTTGAAAAAAAAAGAAAACACAGAACTCGGGATAATATCGATTTCTAAGCGCAAAAGATGAGTAAAATGCCAATAAAAAGGTGTATAAATATGCACTATTTGGCACTCATCGGTGGATCCCCTCTCTTCAGAGATGAAACTCGGGACCAAGACGCATGGCCTTATGAGCTCAAGATCCGGCTGGGAAGGCTCTAGATGGACCACCTTCGGCGGGGATATATCAGATTCTCCGGATGGATGAGATCTATAAGGTCTCGATGGTGGAGTTTGCATGGAACCCGGGATGACGATCACCTATACCTACAAGGGGCATAAAAGTAAGACGAAGATCGCAAACATAGAAGATGATGATGATCATGAAACGTAATTTTTCCAACTTTCATACCATCGTAAATACCATCAAAACATAGAAATACGTAGTTTGATAAAGCCTCGCAAAATTTGAAACCCTAATCTGGGCCATAACCGTTAAAAACAAGCTTCAACGATCAAATAATGAGAAGCCATAGGTTTTGTCATAAAGAACAGGGGCAAGTATATATACTGATATTTTGTTCTTCATCACAAAACCTAGATACAACAAACAGAGAAATGATTATCAACCAAAACCAAGATAAGAAGAACACCATACCGAATCAAGTGTTATGATGAGAACAAAGTCGATCCGCAAACACCGATGAATAGCGACAACAGAGACCTTTTGAAGATTCGATCGCTTTGACTCCGAGCAGCATTGGGCCATGGTTAATAGCTAAAAAACAAAAAGAAGAAATGAAAAGGTTTGAGAAGAGAATGAGAAGTCATGATCCGATAGAAATAAATGTAGAATAAAATTTATTTTTTACAATTTCTCTCATATTTATAACACAAAACCGTCACATGACTCAAGGAGAAGTTATTGCTAGGAGTGGGAAACGTGCCCTCGAGAATAAGGAGAAGTTAATAAGAAGAGAGGAAGATCATCAAGATAGTTTTCCCCGATTTTGACCAACTTCAAACTTGGAGAAAAGGGGCAAATTGTATACACATAATTCATCATCCGCCACGTGTCTAAGAAATCACATGGGAAACACACAACTGCTAAGAACATCAACATATGATGCCACGTCCTAGCACCTAAGGGGCATCCGTCATCTACATCTACATCAATCCGACGGTAGGAAGATCAAGGGGCACTGAGGAACAAGCTACCGCGAAGTATCAAGAACACTCAAAGATTTACTTTACTCGGCCCCGAGGGAGATCCAAGATCGAGGGTGGATTAGTCTCACCGACGAGGATGTGATAGGGACATCATACATCCTGTCTAGCAAGGCAAGTGTGCTATCCAACTACCCGCATTAAACAAAGAGAAACGTAAGGCACGTGTCAGCCTACCCTATGGAGGAGAAGAAGGTAACGCTCACATCCTATATTACCGCCGGGCCATCTGGAAACGAAAACCCCGTCTGATCGCAGACGCAAAACAAGATGATAAGGATCGGGCTGCTTACATAAGAGGGCCCCACCAAAGATGCCTATAAATACCCCCTCCTCTAAGAGAGAAGGGGCTTCCACTCAATTCCGGGGTGAGAGTGAGAGATATGAATAGAAGAGAGAGAAAAGTTGAGAGTAAGTAGTTATTCTATCTCCTTCATAGCTTCGTTATTCACTCCAAAGTCATTCGACTATCTTGTAACCCCAAAATGCATAGTGAAACAACTATCCCCGTGGATGCAGGCCTTAGCGTCGAACCATGAAATCAGTTGTCTTATTTATATTCCGCACTTTATCTTCCCGTTTTATAAACTATGCATAGATCCGTTATGTTACATGTTACGATTGTATGTATAGTTTAATTTACTCCCTTTGGCCGTGATTTGAGAAGAGCCTCAAGGCCCTAGAGTCCAACAAGTCACCGATTTACCCTGCTATATAAATGTATGTTTCATTCTCCCTGATTTTATGTATACGAGTATTGTTTGTGAACACATCGATACCATCATTATTTTTGTGTTCACAAATTCTTGTTGTATCCTATCACACAGGAGATAGATGACCAAGTTATCCATGTTTGTTTCTTTTCAATTTGGGCATTACGTCATTTAAGGGAGTGATATGCCATACTTGGTTGTGTAAGGTGTTGGTATCATTATAAGTTCGTGAAGTTTGCAAATCACGTGTGTCCTTCTTTTGGGTCTATAAAATCATTTGAGAAGGAAATTGGATTTGTCCATGTTGTTTATTACCTAGTGTACAGCGATGCTAAGTCGATCATTGTTACAAAAAATGTAGAATCTGCTAGACGGGTGATGGGTGTCATAGGCTCAACAAATTAATAATGTTATTTCCACACAATTAATCGGTAATATAATGAAAGTAAGTGATCGCTCCTACGAAGAGCAAAGGAGTTTTAGTTGTCAAAGTGTCACAAAGGGGTTTTTTTTTTAGATTTTAAACAAAATAAATAATCAAAGCAAATAAATGTTGTATTGTAATCATAGAGAGAGATATGATCGTTTAATCCTTCTTTCGTTAATAAACCGTCAATGAGTTATTATAATTGACTACTCGTCGTTAATCATAGATCATCACCAACCGTGGAATAAATAGATCGGGTGTTATCCCCTAAATTCCTTATATCACCGGATACGAAAGTTCTCACACGATTATATTCACTAAACCACTAGTAGTGGATCACCAAGGTGTAATTTAGCTCGAATGATTTATCTTTTGTGAATTTATAGGTTGATCCTACTAGTTAGACTCTTAGATCGAGGTCCACTTTTAGTGTTGTTTTACACACAATCGTCCACGTAACCTCGCAAGGTTTTATGTTCTATACTTGTGTAAAGGTTATTCGACGATTAATTATCTCCTACTCAATACTAGCAATAGATTGAATCAACAAATCAATTTAGTTGGCCACCTAAACAATCTATCAATCAATCATAAATATAAATATATAAACAATCGATAATTAAATGAAGAACTTCAAATTACATTAATATAATAACTCAAATCTTGTTTACAACTTAGAATTCATCCTCAATCAATAGGTGTTTAGCTACCATGGATGTAGAAACATCCATGTTATACATATGAGAAAAGTTTAAGGATATCAAGCATTATTGAAGAACCGCCTCCGAAACCCTAGCTGATCCGCGGATGATGCTTCTCTCCAAGACTTACAATTTCGTGATCCCTTGATTATCTTTCTCATTCATGACCTAATATCTCTCGTTATAGGTTTACATTGCTTGACTTCACGTATTTAGTCCGGGTTCAAGAACCAACCCAAAATATGAAATAACGACCCCAAACGTGACCTTAGGCCTTCCAAGGTATGCATACAAGTTTTCCTACTTGCTAAGTATGCGTACATGTACAAAATCCAGCAAAAATTTTCGGAATTAAAGTATGCGTACCTGTTTGCATACTTTATTGTCTACTTTATTCGATAAAACTCGCTTTTGGCCACAACTTCTTCATCCGAACTCTAATGACCTCATTATTTTTGCATTATTTTCCTATATCAAGTCTCTTAAAGATGATGATGAGAAATCCTTAATTTGAATGAGTTAAGATCGATATTTGGCCCTTCTCTTGATTTTGAGCGTTTTTGCTCCTTTTTGTCGCACTTCTTCCACTTATCTTGACTTGGGCACGTGATACTTGGAATACTTCTCTTCCTAACTCTTTTTCAAAGCACTTTGTATCTCCTTTTAGATGATTCACCTAATAGAGGAAAATAAGAGAAAATAAGAGTAATAATAAGGAAAATATGCAAGAATAATATATAGCTAAAACAAGTATGGAATGGACACTAAAATCATATGAATTATGGACTTATCAACGGTCGTGTTATAACCCCAAAGGTGTTACTATCCATACACAAAGGTGTTATAACCCCAAATGTGTTACTATCCATACACAAAAACTCCAACAAAACAAATTGTTCACAAAAACCCCTTTAGTTTAACCCCACCTTTAAATTTTATTATATTGTTACCAACAACAACAACCAACCACCAAAAACTAGAAACACCACCAACCACTACCACTACCAACCGCCGCCGACCACCACCATCACCGACCATCACCGACCATCGTCGATCACCACCACCATTACGCCACCACCACTGACCACCATCACCGCCTAACCACCACGCTTACCTCCGACACCCACCGCTAAACCACCACCGCCGACCAACACCATCGCAGCCGCCGACCACTGCCACCACCGCCACCGCCACAAACACCAACCTTCGACGCCACCAACAAGATTGGTTTCGTCGACATATCCAAAAAAAATGATACACAATAAGATGAAACCTACCACCACCATCAACTGCACCAACCCCATAGCCGCCAAAACCACCAAAGACTACAACCACCACTATCATTACCTCCTCACCTAAAACTAGTTTCAATGTAAAAACAATCCACCTCGTGTCTTACCATCAAAAGTTGGTTTCATAGAGGTCAATATTCAACAAAATGAAAAAAAAATATCAATTTCGATCTTCATGTGGATCAATATCACTACCCTTATCCGCATCATTTACTAAGATGGTAATCTCATTATTGCCTACTCTAGCAAAACCACCCATCGTAGCGATTTTAACCATTGGTCATTAAGGCGTAGTCTCAAAATACCTATATCTACACCAGGCAATAAGGGCGATGAAAACCTAATTAGATTTCATCATTTTTCCACATATTGTCATTTTACCAACACAACTTCAATGACGAAACCAAATACGCAGCTAAAATAAACTAGGAAAAATCACCAAAAACCAAAATTTGGTTTCATCATAAAAGAAAGGAGAAGGAAAAGAAGAAAAAAATGAAACACAATAAGATGCACCTACCACCACCGTCAACTACACCACCCTCATCGGGCCGCCACAACCACCAGCACCACAACCACCACTACCATTACCTCTCAATTAAAACTAGTTTCAACAAAAACAATCCACCAAGGCCTCACCATCAAAATTGGTTTCATAGAGATCAATATTCAACGAAATGAAAAACATGCACGGTTTAAACCTAATTAGGTTTCATCATTTTTCCACATATTTTCATTTCACCAACACAACTTCAATGATGAAACCAAAACACGACGCCCTTCCAAGTCAGCCGAATAAACTAGGAAAATCAAAAAACCAAAATTTGGTTTCATCATAAAAGAAAGGAGAAGGAAGAAAGAAGAAAAAATGAAACACAATAAGACGAAACCTACCACTACCGGGCTAACCCGCACCACCCCCATCGCCGCCCACAACCACCACTACCATTACCTCTCAACTAAAACTAGTTTCAACAAAAAAACAATCCACCTGTGTCTCACCATCAAAAAATTGGTTTCATAGAGATCAATATTCAACAAAATTAAAAAAATACGATGAAACCTAATAAGGTTTCATCATTTTTCCACATATTGTCATTTCACCAACACAAATTCAATGATGAAACCAAACACGACGACTTCCCAAGTCGTGACGAATAAAACTAGGAAAACAAAGAAAACCAAAATTTGGTTTCATCATTAAAATCTTTGGCTCATGATAGAAAATATGTATTTACGATGAAACCAAATTTGGTTTCATCATAAGTTTACTATTTTCACCAACCAAAATCGTTAATTTGATGAAACCATTTTGGTTTCATCATAAATATGTCATTTCCCAACACAATATTGATTTTGATTTACAAAGATGTATCATTTGCTAGTGATGAAACATCAAGGTGGGTGATTGTAGAGGATCAATGAGGAGGCGGAGGTGTTATTGGGAGCGGATCTGCAAGTAATGGTGTTGATTCTAGATGATAAAAGGAGGGAGGAAGTGTGTTGGTGGCATTTAAAGGTATTGGTGGTGGTTTTAGATTATAGAAGGAGGAGGTGAAGTAGTGTTGGTGACGGATCCGACATGCATGTGGTGGTGGGAAAACAAAAGTAAGAGGAGGCTATGGTTGTTGATGGAAAATCGTGGATTAGAAAGAGAAGAAGGTGATGATGGTTTTAATGGGAGGAGACGAAGGTGCTGTTGGTATGGATCCGACATAACGGCTGTTTGATGGTGGCGAAAACTATTGTTAATGATAGATCCGAACAAAAGTAGAAGAAAAGCAGAAGATGTGTTCATGGAAGAGATGGAAGTGTTGTTGGTGACGGATCCGGGACATAACGTATGGTTTGGTGGTGGCGAGCTACCGTTGGTGATAGATCTAAACATAAAAGTAGAAGAAAAGAGACTCGGGAGGTGTTCGTGGAGGAGACTTGAGGTGGCTGCTGTTGGTAACGAGGTGTTGTCTGGTGTTCAAGTGAGCTATTTGTTGTTGCCGGTGGTGATGGTGGTGGGGAGAAGAAGGCTAAGAAAGAAGAAAAAAGAAAGGAGAGAAGAAGAAAGAAGAAATCAAGGTACAAAGGGTATGTTTGGCTTTTTTAAAAGTAATAAAACTAAATTTACTCATTATTATTTGACATGGATTTTTGTACCACTTTTTAATCAAATGGTTTTTATTTATTAAAAATAATATGGTCGTGGATTTTTTTGTACCACAAGTTTGCTCACTTTGGTGGTTTATGACTAGTTCTGTCCCCGCTAGATGACTCAAAATATGCTAAGTTACCCTAATAAGCCTATCGACCCTATTTTTGCTTCACAAAAAAACCAACACTTGCCGCTTCCGACAATGATACACCTAATCCCCCGACCCTCTCTAGAATTATCCACGTGTATAGATCACATATCACAACCATCTATTAACACATATGTAGGTCACCAATAAGGTGGTCGCATCCCAAACGTGCATCTTCTTACCCTTATATCTGTTTTAAAATGATAAACTTACCACAACAAATCCCGACTGTAATAAATTTTGGTGGGGCCAAACCCACCCCTCGTTTTCTCCAATCGGGCCTTAGGGGTTGTTTGTGTCTGGATGAGGCTCGAGACAACACCTGGCGGGTGCATCATCCCCATTTTCTCCCTTTATATCTATCATGCCTAGTATGTGTTCGTAGAGAAGCAAAGAAAGAAATAGATAGATCAAATCCTAACCCTAAAAACAAACAAACAACAAACAGCCACTCATTTATGTCCGATTTTCATGGCATAAAAAGTGGTGGTTCAATAGAGCAAAGATCACCAACAACAAGCATAATGATTTATCCTCTCATATTGTCAACCTTTGTCTCTTGGATCACATAATTCATTTCATGTTTTTCTTTTAATGGTTCGAAGGACATCTTGTATAGAAAATCTTCGTATCTCTTTTTAGTTTCTCTTCAACTTTTCATCTCTACCAGCTTTTCTTTTGATTCAATTCGATTTCATTTGTACTCCCACTTTTTTTCCCATGGTGTATTACATTTAATTTTTAATGTATGTGAACCAATTACCAATCAATAAATATTATCAAGTGGAGAAATTTTGTCATTGCGCTTTTTTTTTCATAACTGATGTGCTAAATTTTTTCATTACAACTTGTTTCCTACCGTTATCAATAATAAAAACAACAACAGTTTACACACATATATAAATTTCAATAAAGCACCCCAATTTCACAATTTTCCCGCATAAGATGTAAAAGAGTCAAGACACTCCTGCATTTAACATGGTTTTAATCAAAAACCGAGAAATTTGTCAAGTTATAAGAATAAATGGATTAACTTTTTATTTGTCAATAGACAATTGAAAAAAACTTTACTTAGTGGGTGTGAGCACTGGAGGGATTTGATTTTATGTGTTCAACAAGGGGTTTTGATTCCAAGACCCGAGACCCAAAAAATGTGGAGCTCTGGCTCAAGAAGTGGTCAGGCAGTAAAATAAGGGTTTAAGAGACACTTGTGGGTTGATTTAGGTACCGATTGTGGTGCACTTGTTATTGCAAAGCTTTGGGAAGGTTTTGGGTACTCAAGGAAAGGTCATTTCCACCGAGTTGAGTCCGATTGTCGCTAAGCAACTCGTTCACTCATGAGGTAAACGATTTGGCGGTGTTAGTGATTCTCGGCTTGAATATTGCTTTAGTTTCCAGCTACGCTTTTTCAGTTTTGTAGTCTTGTACTCTTATTTTCGTAATTTTCATATGTTTAGCTAGCTAGTAATTTGAAGAAGATTTGTGCAACGTTAACTATAACAAGTATCGATTGTTCAATAAATCGTGTTGAGTATATCAAGGAAAAACATGAGAAATCTGCATGTAGTTGTATACTATATGTTGTATGAGACTTTAGCAATTTAAAAGAACAAACTGAAGCAAGATTCGAGCATGTGCATCTCCTCTCTTTTCAAGGTTTTGCCGATTCTCGATGAGACTCAACTACCAAGTGAGGCACAAGCCAATGAGATCTCTTCTATGTTAAAAATAATATAGATCCACAAAACCTAATGGTTAGAGAAATCGGTATTTTTTGGATATATTTAGCTTCAATATATCTAATGTGATTGTTCTATTTTTATTAATGATAATGAGAAGATTAAATGTCGTTATACATTCTTCTCGCTTGATCTCTTTTCAATCTTTGAATTGTTTTTCATTACAGTATTTAGACACATTAATGGTTGAATTTAAACACGTAGAAAAGACAACTCACACAGAAGGTGACTAATGTACAACTAATCACAAAAGGCGCTACTACACACACTCAAGAGGGCACATGTACATCTACACACTTGGTTCACACAAGTGCAAACATTTTCCGACACCCGCAAGTTCGCAGTCCACGACACCGAGCTTGAATCGAGAGTGTAAAAGCGAGCAGGACAAAGCTTTAGTGAATATATTAGCTAATCGATCCCGTGTGGAGAGAAATCTTTACATCCCAGAGCCTTGGCAAAGCAACAAGTTCTCGCACATAATGAAAAGCAATCTCTATGTGTTTTATTCTATTATGAAAAAATAGGATTGGTTGTTAAGTAAGTTGCTCCCATGTTATCACATCATAACTGGAGCTTTTGGAACATAAAATTGTAGTTCAAATAAGTAAAGATTGAACCTAAACCAGTTCCGAGGTGGCATCGTCCAATACACGATACTCCTCGCGCCGTTGCTAGACTTGGAGATAGTTCTCGCTTTCTAGAGCGCCCATGATGTCATTCCACTTGTAGACATTTTGTCGTAGATATCTCCCGCCCATTCAACATCCGAATATGCCTGTAACTGGAGAATCAAGCTCTTTTTAAATCGCAAACCAAAGGATACCGTACCTTGTAAATATCTTAGAATTCTCTTGATCGCCGTCCAATATGCATTGGATGAAAGTTCCATATGTTGGGAGGCTTTGTTAATTGCAAATGCAATGTCAGGTATGGTCACTATAGCATATTGGAGTGCACCAACCGTACTTCTGTAAAGAACTGGGTCCTCAAAAGGAGTAGCTACAACATCTGAATTATAAGACAAGATATGAGAGGATGTAGACTTTGGAACATTCATCTTAGTCTTGAGAGGTATATTTGTGACATATTGTTCGTGAGATAAGTGAACTCTTGTTGAATTACCAAGGCTCGAACGCCCAAAAAATATGTAAAGAACCCAAATCCTTGATAGCAAACTCTACCCAATACAACAATGAGTGCATCAATGTCGAAGAAGAACTACCAAGAATTCTAATATGTCATCCACATAAATGAGAATATAGATAAAGTAAGTTTGAATAGTTATTCCAGAAAAAGAGAGAAGTATCGCTTTAGATGGCAGGAAGCCACTGAGCCGAGAAATTTACTTAACCTCTCAAACCAAGATTGGGTGCTTGTTTTAAGCCATATAAGGATTTCGTAGCTTACACACATGATTATAATTTTTTTATCCTAATAACTCCGGTGGTCAGATTAAATACTTCAGATAAATTGCCATGTAAGAATGCATTCTTCACATCTTGTTACCTAATCTAACAATTCTTGTAAAGAGAAATAAAAAGAATAATTCTCACAAATGGGTTGGATTCACTACTCGGATCGAAAGTGTCTTGATAATTAATGTCTTCCACCTAATTGCAGCCCTTAGCTACTAATTTGGCTTTAAATATTTCTATAGAACCACTATCTCTCCTCTTAAATCTAAAAATCCATTTGCACTCAATAACATTTTGATCAGCATTTTGCAAAACTAATTTCCATGTCCTATTTTGGAGTAAAGAAGTAATTTCTTCATCCATGGCATCTCTCCATCTGGGATCCTTATGCTTTATGTAACAAGTAGGCACAGAATGTCTTCACACACCTGACTGAATTTTATGCAAAGATTCTAGGTTTAGGGCCTTGAAATTCCCATTTTACCTCTAGTATTCATTGATGAGCATTAATGACAGGAGAGACAATATTAAGAGGTGCAGAGACTCCATCAGATTGAGGAGAAGCAATTGGCAGAGCAGTAAGACGTGTCAACTTTATTACAAATAAGTGTTGGCAGCGACAAAGCAGCTTGTACCGAAGGTACTATAGATGGTGTGAGAGATATAGTTGTAAAAGTACTTGAAGAAGCAAAAAATTGGAATATGGAAAGAGGCACTCATCAAATATTACATTTCCGGAAATGATGATTTTATTGGTTTGAGGATTAAAGCACCTATATCCTTCTCGCGGCACGTGACTATAACCAAGAAGAATGCATCAACAAATCTTGGTCCCAAATTTTTATGACTATTGAACTTTCTTAAGCATGGATAGCAAGCACAACTAAAAGTGTGTAAGAAGTAATCGTGTTTGAGATTGAACAAGCATTCCAAGAGGTGACAATCGATCTAGACTTGGTGTAGGTAATTTGTTCATTAGAAAATTGCAAATTTCAAAGGCATAAGACCAAAAAGAGATTGGTAAAGAAGCATGATGCAAATGCTAAAATGTTTTTCTACAATGTGTCTATGTTTCCTCTCGTATGTGCCATTCGAGCATGAGCATGAGGACATGAAACTCTATGTCCAATACCACATGAATCTAAATAAGCAGACATTCATGTATTCACCACCCCAATCAGATTGAATAAATTTAATGTTTCTATTGTTGATTCTCAACAAGATTTTTGAATTTAACAAATGTAGCAAGAACTTAAGACTTATAAGCTAAGGGATATAACCATGTGAACCTACTAAATGAATCAATGAAAGAAACATAGTATTTGTAGCGCGCTCCATTAATGGAACACAATGGTGATACCCATACATCTGAATAAATCAAATATAAAGGACCAGAGACATTATTAGTGCTTGATCCAGTTGGATAAGGCAGGGCATGGATTTTGGCTGACTGAAATGAAAAACAAATTGTAGAAGATAAATGAGAATCAATAACCTCATCGACAGAAGATAGAATATGCTTGAGTGTATGATATGCTGGATGACCAAGTTAATTGTGCCATTGTGCTGATGAAGAAACCTTAAGATAATGTTTGTTTCCAATTGATTGGTGGTGAACTCCATGTGATACAAACCATATCTAACATGACCATGAAGCAAAACCTTGTGTGTAATCAAGTCCTTTATAAGAAATTTATTAGAGTAAAATTCAAAATAGCAATTATTCTTCTTAGTAAATTGAAGTACTTTGAGATTAAATTTTGGTAATAGATGGAAATGAAGGACATTGGAGATTGTAAACTTAACGAGTCATTATGTAATGTAAAAGAGGAAGTATGAGTAATGTGCAAACCCGAGCCATTGCTAACTCGACTTGATCAATGATCAATGCCTTGGTATTCGAGTGTAAGTTAAGATTTGAAAGATCAAGTAATGTGATGTGTAGCCCCCGAATCAAGAAGAAGAAGAAGAAGAAGAAGAAGAAGAAGAAGAAGAAGAAGAAGAAGAATGTGCAAGATCTTTCATTGTAAATCCGCAAAAGCTTCGTGTTCGTGGCACCAAGAATCTTCATAATCATCACCATAAGAATCATTGGAGGTATAGTAGGCTTGCATTGAGTAATAATCACATGGTGCATATCTATATCTGCATTCAGGAGCTAGGTGACCAGTGTTTCTTACATAGTTGGCACTTAACATAATAGTTGTATCTTGGAGGATAAAAAATTGGTTGAATTGTCTTACCTACCACCTCCGTACCAAATCTATTTCTTCCACCTCTACAGCCTCATCTGAAGCTACCACAATTTCTATTACCTCTAAAACTAGAATTACCAGACCTTCCAAAACTTCCACGATTTGGAGAAGGTGACCAAGACTGATTACCAAACAAATGTTGGACCAGAGTAAATTGGATAATCATTAGGTGGATATGTATTGTGTGGATTATCATTGGAAATGGCATATTGTTGATCAAAGTGATTTGGTCCTGAGGATAACTTTTGTTGTTGAGTAACATTAAAGGTATGATTAATATCTAGTTCGGGATTCAATATTTTCTCTAGCTTCGTGATAAGAGCAAACCTAAGAGTTCAGATGAAGTAGTGAGATTCTGATTCTTCAATTGTTGAGTACAAATTGAGGTTTTGAAAGCATTGAACTCAGAAGGTAAACCTTGTAGGATATGAATTACTAAATCTTCATCCGATACAACTCTATCAATTTGAGCTAATTGATTTGAAATTGAACGAGATTTATTAAAGTAGACTAACATTGAATCTGAACTTTTCTTTAATCCAATCAGATCAGTTTGAAGTTGTGAAAGATGAGATTAGAGTTATAGTTTTACTCTAATATATTCCAGATCTCATGAGAAAATGTGCAATCTATAATCCGAGAATGAATTTCTTCTGTGCAAGATGAAAATAACCAAGATAAAAGAGTTAATCTTGATTTACCCAATAAGTGTATGTTGATTCTAACAAATTCGTTATCGTGGATCATTAACAACAAACGCATGATCATTGACGATAACAACACCAAAGATTGATGTTCGACAAGATACTTCACAGACAATGAAAGGAGCCATCAACAAATCAAGTAGATCATAACTACGCAGTGGAGGAGCGATTTGTGATTTCCATAGAGGATAATCGGTCAAGATAATTTTGTTAGTGGTTTAAAGGTTAATGGAATATGTTTATTCGAATTCGTCATTGAATTTTGAGGTGAATTGAGATCGAATAATGAGATTTGAAATTAGTTAGGTTTTGAAAGATATCTGATACCGTATTGAGACGATTAAATGTCGTTAAAAATTCTTTCGCTTGATTTCATTTCAATCTTTGATTTTTTTTTCATTACGGACTTAGACACAGTGATCGGTTTAATTTAAACACAGAGAAAGACAACTCACATAAATAATCGACTAACGTACATAACTAATCTCGTCATGTGGAAGTTATCACACACACTCGAGGCATATGTACATCCACACGCTTGGTTCACATAGGCACAAAATAGTTTCATGACAAATGAAAAAATTTAAATTAATGTTCAAATCCAAACCGATATTACATTTCATCAAGTTTTAATCGTAATCAATATTTAATTAAAAACACAATCGCATTAAATAATACTTAAACAAAATGAAATCCTTGCACATGAATCTTATAGAGTTCATATCATTCATCATGCTTAAACTCCCTTGTGTTAGCTTCAAACAAATTTGGAATGAGCTCTAATTTCTAAAAATAAACATATGATTTTAATTAAATAAAACAAAATCGTTAAACAAATGAAAAATTTATTAAAGTACTTACTAGTTCATAGATGGACAATCCAGATGATCTCCCTTTATCATCCACAAAATTTCCGCATACTTTCTAAGAACATCCCTATTGATAATGGAAAATCTTACTTGAGGATCTTATTCATTCTTCTTGAATTTCATGACCGGCTAGTGCCATAAACCTTTGAACACACTTTCCCATAAATTAAAAGTGGTTAAATTGAAACTTCCTTCTCTTGGCAGTTGATATCTCAAGTGAAGCGAGCACTCGCCATGTCAGAAGTAGTACCATTGAAATGAATTTGAAGTTGAGGATGTTGTAAGTTGAAATGAATTTGAAGTTGAGTATTTATAGGGTGGATTTTTGACAGTTGATCCGACTAAGTGATTACATTAATTACCATTGAGCGATTTATATAGAGACTATAAATGACACTTTATCGATTAACGCGCGATATAAAGACTCTACCGAGCGATAAGGACTCAATCGCTCGCAGTCCTTATATCGCCACGGTCAAGACAACACAGCGATATTGAGATTACCACTCGAGTTGATCTCATAATTCTGTAGTTCATCATCCAACGGTCACAATTTCATCCTTTTATAAATAATCGATTATAAACTCATTTCAACTCACACCTCTTCTATACATCTCTACCATACCTCTCAAAACTCTTCTAATTTTTTGCAATATGAATTTTACCATGGATGAGTTCATAGAAACCAACGGTCATTTAAAAATCAAAGATGTGTTGACCGAGCCAACATGAAAACTTGAAGAAGAAACCGGGTCCAAAATTTACTGTCGTCGAAGATGCATGTATTCATTAGAGTTATGTTTATTTTACCCGAGATTTGTATCAATGGTACACACAAATATATTTCATAAATTTCAAGAAGAAATAATGAACTTCTATAATCGTCATGTGAGCGAGTTGAGTGCTCGCTTCATTATAATCTATAAGGAACTAAGTTTGCATGTTTGCTCATGTAATGCGAGCCTGGTCGAAATATAAGGAGTGGTGAAACCCTGAAGGACCTTTAACTAAGGTGTCGGGCGGAGTGGCTCCAAATGAATGAAAAAGAGTTCCAATATTAAAGTTGTTATGGATCTTAAAGGTCTTGCCAATATATAATCCAGTCTTGTTATTTTTAAGTTATGTTTATTCGATTAATTTATTTATTCCCAACTTTAGTCTGAATGTAAGTTTTAATTTCTCTTAATTTCTTAATTAAATATAAGTCTAATTAAACTTTTCAAATTTATATTATCTTTGCCTTATTTATTTTCTTTGGCTTGAATTATTTTTTTGCCTTTTAACTGCAGGTTTGATTTGGTTAATATCCAAAACTTGAAGACTTCTTTGCTTTTTACCTTTTTTTCATTTTTAATAAATATCACATATCTTTTTTTTTTTTTTTTGAAGCATGAAACTTTTATTTAAATTAGGAAGAAATAACACGGGGGTACATAATACCCATAGAGTCTGCCATTACAATAGGAGCAATACACGATGGTGTTTTGTGATCCCAAATTGTTGTAGAGAGATTTCCATTTGTCTTCATTTTCCACCGCTTTGTTTGCTAAATCGTCCGCGCCCGATTTCCTTCTCTGTAATTATGTTTTATCCTGCAATATGGAATTTGGATAGTCTAAACTTGATTTCTGCTATCATGTTGATTAAATACCAAGGTGGTTTGGTTGTTGAGGTTAGAAATCTTAGAAGATTTTCCGAATCCGTTTCGAATTGCACTTTCGGCCATTCTCGATATGTAGCCGTTCTTGACACTATAAGCATGGCCCAAGTTTCGGGAGTGAGGGCTGTGGTTATCCCTAAAGGTTGTGCAATTGCCAGGATTATCACATATCTTATTAACATTAGCTTCAAATCCTACTCCAGAAAAATCAAGTTAGGTTGGCAAATTAAGTTGAGTTTGAAAAATTGCCATTTCAAAGAATTTGAGATTGAGAAAGAGGCAAAGAGAGAAAAAAATTTGTAGAATTTTGGATTTAAAATTAAGTTCGAAAATCTCATAATCTCGAAATAGAAAAATAGTCGTTGAAGATAGGTCACGAGCGATATTAACTATGTCTTCAACAATATAGACACAGTCGCTCTATAAAAAATGTAGCGTTGAATCATTTTCCCATAGTGTCGCGGCTAGTTTGCCAGGCCACTGGTAGGCCTTGGGATGTGTATAAATTTAAGCCTACTTGTAATAAACCGCAAGTGCACGGCGTCTATCGGAGACGCGGCAAGTACGGGTCGAACCACAGAGACTTGTGGTGCCTAAGATGATCTTATGGCTTCCTAAGGCGACTTCAAGTGAGTAACAAAGTAACAACAGATGTTTTGTGCCGATACGGCTAAGATTGTTATGTAGTGACTCTAAACTAAGGTAAAAATTGAGAGTAAGGGATTGCTAGGTCTTCAAATTGCCTCTAACTCCTATTGTGAGTTCAATCGAGTTGAATGTCTTGTTCCTATGGCATAAGGGCAATGTGTCAATTCCGCCGTCTGTCTACGGAGTTTCACCTAATGATACTTCAAATATCAGCTAAGGTACTAACCCTAAGTACTAGTTGTCTAATTAAGCACAACTAGTCGTGGGAATTAGTATTAAAAATAGAAGCAAGAGCTGAAACACTCAACTCAAAAGATTAACCCAACTACAATGCATACTTGGCATGCCTTTGAGAGAAAAGGATTGAGGTGTTAAAATTGAAGCTATCTTGTCAATTAAGCACTCAAGAACAATTTAACACAGTTTAAACACAATTTGGAATTAGGGTTTCATAAAACCCCAACAACTTAAATTAAAACATCAAATAAAATTAAACTACAAATTAAACCTAAATTGACGCACTGGCTAACCCAGGCATACCCTTGTATCAACTCAGTTCACTTGTATTTATACATGCCAGAATTTTCCCAAAATACCAAACCCTAATTTTAAAATGTAAATTAAATGAAAGACAAAGTACCCATACTCGAATCGTGTTCTCCCTTACTTGTGCGGCTCTCGGACCTCCGAATTGACCATGCATGAGGTTTGGTGAAAAACCCAGCTTCAATCATCTCAATCCTAGCTTCTAGGTTATGGTAAAAGCTATGGATGGAGAAGGTTGATGCTAGGATGGCAGAGCAGGTAGCTGGGGTGATGATGGGGATGGTGCGTCTGTCAGAGATGGAGAGATGGTGGCGGAGGAGCAGAGCTCTGCTCTGGGTTCTCTGATGGAGACGAGAGAGAAGAAGAAAGAGAAGAAGGAGAAGAAAATGGTAGGTCGATGGGGGTATAGGGTGTAGGGAGTTTTTGTTGTGAAGCGGAGGCATCGAATGCTGATGGGACGGGCCGAGCGAGCGTAGGATGGAGCTGATAGGGATCCGAACGGCCGAGGAAACTTGGAGTGATCTGGTGTTGAGCGAGCGCATCAAGATGTGATGACGAAGTCGGAGCGAGCGTAGGATGTGGCGAGTGAAGATCTTAAGCTCGGGATGAGCGGGTTCGGATCCCGGTCATGGGTAGCTCTATCCCATGTCTTGTAGATGAGTTTTACTTGTTGGGTTGCAACGTTGCAGCGCGCGGGCTTAGGCTTTCTGCTCCATGGATGCTCGACTCCAATTCTTCGCTCTTTGGCTCCTCGTTTTCCGAACTTTATTTATTGCCTAAAAACACAAAATTAATTAATACAAATATTTATTCTTGAAAACAAGGAAAATACAAGAATATGGGATAATATCCATTTAAGCGCAAAAGATGAGTAAAATGCCAATAAAAAAGGTGTATAAATATGCACTATTTGGCACTCATCAAATACCCCAAACCTGAATTTTACTTGTCCTCAAGTGAAAGTAAAATAAAGAAATCCTAATTATACCCCTGTCAGCAGGTCTCTCGAATGCATTTAGCGTATGCACTAAGCCTTTAAACCCCTAGGTGTCCCTAGTGGACGAGTTGTAGTCTCGTGAGGGTTTACCAGAGGTGTACCCACAAAACCTTCTCCAACTTCGTAGAGTGTAAAAGAGTCTCAAGCATCCAAGAAGCTATGAGGACATAGAGTTTACGCATGCTAGTAACAAGAAGTTAGAACTACCAAAAAACGCATTCTCATCCTTAAGTCTGAGCGAGAAGTAACCATACCATATGAAAGAATCGGATTCGATTGTGATCTTAAGCCTCGACTTCGCCTCACCATTGGGTTTTATGATAATTGCACTCAAAAAGATCGTTTTTCGGTCTCATGTGTGCAGGCGGGAATAAAGAGAGAAATCCCGCACACGTTGTGGGTAAGAAGGATAACCTTAGAAATAAAATCTGGAGACTCCACAGAGGTGTGGACAAAAGAATCTTTTCTCCGATGATCTCTAAGAAAGGAAATCAACCATTAACAAGGGGTGGGAGTACTCACTCACTTCTCACCCGATCGGCAATTAATATCACTCTCTCATAGGAACCATAGAAACGTCTTCAATCTTCGGTCTTCGGTCTTCAAATGTTGATGACGAACTTCTAAACTTCACAAAACTTGACAATTTTTAACTTTTCTACTCAATTTCTTTGTTGTTTGGATTTTTCTTCTTGAACTCTCTTTACCATGGTGGTAGCAAAAATAAACTACAATATTTTTATTTTTTTTTTTTTTTATTTTTTGATTTTTGATTTTTTTGATTTTTGATTTTTTTTTTTTTTTTTTTTTTTTTTGATGTGTTTACAATAAGTGAAAATAAAAATACAAATAATGAAACAACTAACTCCATGGACAAAGGACTTTAACACTCAATTTTTCCACAACTTGTATTGTCTTGATTTTATAAATTTTATTAATTCTCATCCTATTTTCTTTTCTTTATTGCACAAAAACCTTGGACTATATCAATTTTTCTTTCAATATTCTGATGATGCTCCGTTTGTTGACGATAATGTGTTTCTATGGGTCTTGCTGATTGAGAGAGAGAGTGATGCTAACTGCAAATCGATATTTAGAAGGAGTTTCCATCTTTAGACGTCACCCTCATGATTGACAAAAACTAGCACTCAAGAGATCAAAAGTAGTGCTGAAAATTGTGCGAAGTTGGGTAGCTCACCATTCCTACCCGGAATTGACGTACGGTGACACACACTCTAACAGCTTTTCTAGAAAGTTGCAAAAAATTGAAGGTTGGTGCCTCACTTGATGTAAAATGGGTAGTCTCTACTATGGGTGATCGCAATTCTA
Source organism: Papaver armeniacum (assembly GCA_023531295.1). Classification (NCBI taxonomy): domain Eukaryota; kingdom Viridiplantae; phylum Streptophyta; class Magnoliopsida; order Ranunculales; family Papaveraceae; genus Papaver; species Papaver armeniacum. Next base: position 21,821 of record JAJJWW010016205.1, read on the forward strand.
CTACCAAATATCTAAACAACACCTAATTCGCCTCCCAGATGGTTAAATCCAACTTTAACGCTCTAATCAACTAAGGAACCCGATTGCGTTCTCCGGTACTTCCAATTTCTGTTATTTCGGTCAGATTCTCTATGTAAACATAACTAGAAGCATGCTAGTGACTCTAAAATCTCTAAAAGTTGGAGGTTTTTACAAAAAGAGTAAAGGGAAGAGATTACCGGATGTCGGCGGAGCACGGTTAGAGCTTCATTAATCAAGGCTAGAATCCAACATTCTCAGTGGAGATCATATCGGATTAGCACAATATATGCGCAAGAAGACTCAACCGAATCAAGAAAGAAAAATTAAAAAGTCCTACTGGATTATATACAATGAAAATTTACCATACACTAATAATCTAAAGAGTTGAGGATCAACCCAAAAGACGGTGTAAAGAAACATTAACATTCTTATAACATGAAAATGGGCTTTGGTTTATGTGGGAATTTGGTTTGTTGGGCTTTGGTTTGTTTGGGATTTGGTTTGTATGGGTTTCAATTTGGTTTATGTGGGCTTCAGGCTTGTACATCACCTAATATGCAGCCCAAATTGTTTAGTTTTGAAGAGCCCATGTGATGTTAAGCACCAACAAAGTGTGGGTTTTAGGTTATGTTGAGCCAGGTTGAGGGCTTCGGTGACACACGGCTCACGAGATTTTCACAAAAATTGACACGGCTGGTGGTTGTGCGGATGGTGCAGGTTTCGGCTTCATGCTATTTGGGTAGTCATTTATTTACACCGGGTCAAGTTTCTATGTAGGATTTAAGCAAAATTTGAGTTGCGCAGAGCCGAGGAAAACACAAGAAAATTCAACTTGGGTAAGCAGGTTGCAAGCCAAGGAGGTCACAACTTTAGCGGGGGAAGCAAATTGCACTAGTTGGCGGCTCAAACAGTTGCAAACGATTGGCACAAAGACAAGTAATGTGTCAGAAATTTAGCACAAGACGACTTATCACCAACTCACACTGACATTGACACGTAATGATTAGGATCAAATGCTAGCAAAATTGAGCTCTTGCATAACAAACTAAACGCAATTGAGCTCTTCGCACACAGCTTTATCAAGCAAGATGACTTATCACCAACTCACCAGAATTTAAACCGTAATGCATTAGGATCAAATCTTTGGTTGATTTGCACAAATTTCGATTGCTAGCAGCGATAAACAAAGGAAGTTTAAAAGGCGTGGTATGGTGCCGAGGTTGTGCGTGGTTTGTGTTTTTTTGAAAAAAAAAGACTAACCGCTAATGCCACTCTACTACTCAACAACTCAATCATTTGTCACAAGATCACACAGATTGCATAAAATGAAGCTAATGAGTTAAGTATCAACTGAATTGATTGACTTGATTGTAGGGATCAAAATCACAAGGATGCGAGTCTTAGCAGAGTATAAAACTTCCAAAGATGGCGAGGATTGCAATCACTCAAGGTTGTCAACGGTGGAGTTGATGTCGGCTAGAGCTACTTGGGCTAATCCGGGGTTAACAAGCTTAGCTAGAATGCGGCTTAAGCTTAGCAACCTGCTGTCGCACTCAGGCCGAGATGGCTCACTAGGCACGGAAGCACGGGTTATAGCATGTATTCAAGGTAACAACCTTGGTTGATCGAGTAGAGTATGCAAGACTCGAAGAGCATCTAGTCCATCATGCAAAACATGGTTCATGGTGGCAATACAATGTTTGGTCAGCTTACCTCAAGTTAATCAACAATCATTCGGATGTTATAAGATCATACACAATGCTAAAGCCAATTCACAAATGCAAAGAAGGTTGACAAAAATGATGGCATACAAGGTCGGTTGAACTTGAGTTTCTGTGCTATGCTCAGTCACACTAGTATATGGCAAAGATAATACTAAGGAGGTTATAGCTCGGGATTGGACAGGTATTCCAGTTAGCACAGATGTGACTCATCATACAGCTGGGGAATGATGTTCTAGCTCTCACAGATGTATGCTCAGATATGGTTCGCAGAGATATTACAGTTTGGCCACATGCAAGTTAAGTATATAACCAGGGGTAATGGCTTACAATCAAAATGCTCAAAGACCAATGCAGATCAATGTCGATGCGCAAAGTAGTGAGGCAATGATCAAAGAGCAGTGACAAATTCATACAGGGAAATTAGTGAGCATACAAGGCGAACAATCACCACATCATCATGCTTATGAGAACCAAGAAGCCGGTTATTACGCACAGCGTAGTCAAAATACCGCACTAGGTGGTTGAGATGGATTTGCACACTTCATGACCTCATTCAAAAGGTAATACAATGTTCAACAAATCACGGTAGCTATCCAAACTCATTCACGGGCAACCTCGGGTCGCAGATTCAAGGACCTAGCATGCATATATAGAGTGTAAAAGGAATTGAGAGTGACCAACCGGTTTAGCCACAGTGGCTATGTTGTTCTGCTCCCTGTCTTTTCTCTGGGTTGATTTAGCTGCTCCACAGTAGCACAGGGGGTACCTGCGGTTTTAGCTCCTATGCTCTGCTCCTCCGGTTTTAACCGATTTGGACTGCTCTGTTAACTAGCTCTCCTCCTTGCCTCAGCTTTCCAAGCAACTTTGCAGGTACCTGTGTGCTCAAGAGAAGAATTTAGTTCTCAGAAGTGCAAGTTCAAACCATAACAATATCAGTCTAAGCAAATGAGTTATGTAATTTGGTTTTTAGGGCAAATAATGCAAGAAGCACTACATAGGGTCGCTAGCAAAGGTGAGAGTTTAATAATTAAGGTCTTAAAGCAAATGAAAATGGCACAATTGTGATGATTAGGCCAGCAGCTTGACAAATGCACAACTAAGTTACAAAGGCTCTGAGAGGAAGGAAGTTTGACAAATGCACAACTAAGTTACAAGATTATAGACATTATATGAGCTACAACATGTGATGCAGACCAACTACAAGATGATGCAAAGGTGTTATGCAAACTAGCTAGAACAGATGCAGAAATGGAAAACTACAGTTACACTATTACAGGGCTAATTTGCTCACTAAGTTCTGACTACGAGATAAAGATCGGATGACAAAAGTTATACTAACAGTTGAAGATGCAAAACAATGAAGAATAGTTAAGTTACACTAACAAAGAACTAAAAATAACAATGCAGTGTGAGTATTTACAGGGATGAAATGAACTCAGTAAAGGCAGCAATTGATCACAGGGCACACGCCAAGTCCCCGGCAGCGGCGCCAAAAACTTGGTAGGCCTTGGGATGTGTATAAATTTAAGCCTACTTGTAATAAACCGCAAGTGCACGGCGTCTATCGGAGACGCGACAAGTACGAGTCGAACCATGAGACTTGTGGTGCCTAAGATGATCTTATGGCTTCCTAATCTGACTTCAAGTGAGTAACAAAGTAACAACAGATGTTTTGTGCCGATACGGCTAAGATTGTTATGTAGTGACTCTAAACTAAGGTAAACAGTGAGAGTAAGGGATTGCTAGGTCTTCAAATTCGCCTCTAACTCCTATTGTGAGTTCAACTGAGTTGAATGTCTTGTTCCTATGGCGGACAAGGGCAATGTGTCAATTCCGCCGCTTGTCTACTGAGTTTCACCTAATGATACTTCAAATATCACTAAGGTACTAACCACCAAGTACTAGTTGTCTAATTAAGCACAACTAGTCGGGGAATTAGTATTAAAAATAGAAGCAAGTGAAACACTCTCAACTCAAGATTAACTAACTACAATGCATACTTGGCATGCATTTGTGAGAGAAAAGGATTGAGGTGTTAAAATTGAAGCTATCTTGTCAATTAAGCACTCAAGAACAATTTAACACATTTTAAACACAATTTGGAATTAGGGTTTCATTGAAACCCCAACAACTTAAATTAAAACATCAAATGAAATTAAACTACAAATTAAACCTAAATTGACGCACTGGCTAACCCAGGCATACCCTTGTATCAACTCAGTTCACTTGTATTTATACATGCCAGAATTTTCCCAAAATACCAAACCCTAATTTTAAAACAGAAATTAAATGAAAGACAAAGTACCCATACTCTGAATCGTGTTCTCCCTTACTTGTGCGGCTCTCGGACCTCCGAATTGACCATGCATGAGGTTTGGTGAAAACCCTAGCTTCAATCGTCTCAATCCTAGCTTCACAGGTTATGGTAAAAGCTATGGATGGAGAAGGTTGATGCTAGGATGGCGAGCAGTAGTGGGGTGATGATGGGGATGGTGCGTCCGTCGGAGATGGAGAGATGGTGGCGGAGGAGCGGAGCTCGCTCTGGAGGTTCTCGATGGAGACGAGAGAGAAGAAGAAAGAGAAAAAGGAGAAAGAAAATGGTAGGTCGATGGGGGTATAGGGTGTAGGGAGTTTTTGTTGTGAAGCTGAGGCATCGAATGCGATGGGACGGCCGAGCGAGCGTAGGATGGAGCCGATAGGGATCTCGAACGACCGAGGGAAACTTGGAGTGATCTCGGTGTTGAGCGAGCGCATCAAGATGTGATGAGGAAGTCTGAGCGAGCGTAGGATGTGGCGAGTGAAGATCTTAACGGCTCGGGATGAGCGGGTTCGGATCAGGATCATGGGTAGCTCTAGCCCATGTCTTGTAGATGAGTTGCTACTTGTTGGGTTTCAACATGCTTGCGCGGGCTTAGGCTTTCTCTGCTCCATGGATGCTCGACTCCAATTCTTCGCTCTTTGGCTCCTCGGTTTCCGAACTTTATTTATTGCCTAAAAACACAAAATTAATTAATACAAATATTTATTCTTGAAAACAAGGAAAATACAGAATATGGGATAATATCTGATTTCTAAGCGCAAAAGATGAGTAAAATGCCAATAAAAAGGTGTATAAATATGCACTATTTGGCACTCATCAGCCACATAGTATAACAAATGGCGAATAATGCCCACCTACATAAGAACCGACCATTAGGAAGTAAAAATGCCCCCTTTATACCTCCAGTTGATGGTAAAGTTGTGAAGATGCAAAAGATGACTGAATTAGAGGATTCTGCAGCTAGGCTTTCTGGGAAGAGGCAAAGATTTTTAGAAAATGGAGACAGCCAGGACAACAATGAGGAAGAAGTCGGGAAACAGTACAACAAACTAGAATCACACTTAAGGACAAGCAATCTGGAATCACCAATGAGGAGAATAAGGTACATTTGAATTATTATTTTTATTCTTTTTATAAAACTACATTGCCTAGCTTAACTAATTTTTATTTCTGCTCTCCTAGTTATTACAAAAATTTGCAAAACATGAAACTTCTTTCCTGGAATGTTTGTGGATTTGGAAACAAGGATACTAGAAATCATCTTCAGACCCTTATTAGATCTAATAATCCTGATATAATCTTCTTGTCAGAAACCAAAAACCAATTCCAGAGAATACAATATCTCACAGCAAGATACAAGTTTCCTAATATCTATTTCCATAATCCAATTGGCTTATCTGGTGGTCTTTGCTTAATGTGGAAAGATGGTGTTGACCTCACTGTCATAGATACCAACTATAATATCATAAACTGTCTTATTAAATTAGACTCTATGCATACTGTTTCTTTGGTTTCTTTTATGTATGGCGCTCTAAATAATACTAATAGAAACCTACAATGGCATTATCTTGATGGTATTAGACATTCTTATAATAATAGTTGGGTATTAGTAGGTGACCTGAATTTCATTTTAAACTGTGATGAGAAAGAAGGTGGTAACATTCCCACTCAAGCTGAATTGGATCACTACAATGACCTATCACCTTAGAGGTCTCCACAGCTTAAATTTCATAGGAAACCTTTCACTTGGACCAATAGAAGGGAAGGAGAAGAACTTATTTTAGAGAGACTTGATAGAGCTTGTGCTACCATTGACTGGATGCAAAACTACAATAATGATGTTGTTTATCATCTAAATACCATAGGAAGTGATCACTGTCCTATTATGATTGCCACTTCTAAAATGGATAACTCCACTAAAAAACCTTTTAGAGTCAATAAAGCCTGGTTTAATGATTCTACTTGCTCTGGTTTGATTAACTCTAAATGGGGCTTCAACAATATTGGTTCTTATGCTTTCAGATTCTCTAATAATTTGTCTGATACTAAAATTGCTCTTAGAGAATGGAACTATAATCATTTTGGCAATATCACCACTCAAATAACTAAGCTTCAATCTCAGCTCTCTGTCTTAACTAGAAATAGAAGTAACCAAAATTCTAACCAAGTTAGAGATCTCACTGAGAAACTTAAGTTTTGGTATAATGCTGAAGAAGATTTTTGGAAACAAAGAAACAGAGATGACAATTTAAATTTGAAGACAGGAACACTGCTTATTTTCATCAAAAAGCTAATTTTAGGAGAAAAAGAACTCAGATAGATTCACTTCAAAATAGAACTGGTGTCTGGCTCACTGATAGAGAAGATATTGCTGAGGAACTATTAAGTCATTTCTTCAATATGAGTAGAACAACTAGTCCTAATAATCCTGCTAATTATCTGTGCAATGTTACTCCTTGTATTACTGAAGCTGATAATAGCATGTTAACTGCTTGTCCCTCTTATGATGAAGTTAAGAATATTGTTTTTGCCATGAAACCATGGACCACCCCTGGACCAGATGGTTTTTCTGCTGGTTTTTATCAGATTATGTGGGATACAGTAGGTCAAGATGTAGTTAATATGGTTACTGCTTTCTTTGAATCTCAGCATATACTTAAACAACTAAATCATAATTTCACTACTCTTATTCCTAAGTCCAAGTGTCCTCAATATGCTGTAGATTTCAGGCCTATTAGCTTATGCAATGTTTCTTATAAAATCATATCTAAACTTTTGGCTTCAAGATTGAAAAAGATTTTAAGTAAAATTATTGCACCAAATCAAACTGCTTTTATTGCTGGTAGACTTATCCAAGATAATATTGTGATTGCTCATGAAATGATTGACTCCCTTAAGAAGACTAAAGCTAAGGATGGAGGTATTGCTATTAAACTTGATATGTCAAAAGCTTTTGACAGGGTTGAATGGTCCTTTTTGAGTGCTAATTTAAAAGCTCTTGGATTCTCTGACATTTGGTGTACTATGATTGAGCAGTGTGTATCCACAGTTTCTACTTCTATCCTTCTTAATGGATCCCCAGGTAAGGTTTACTATCCACAAAGAGGTCTGAGACAGGGAGATCCCCTATCCCCCTACCTCTTTATTCTCTGTATGGAAGCTTTTAGTAGAGCTCTTAGGTCTGCTGAAAATTCTAATTTGATTACTGGATTTCAGGTTACTAAAGATGCTCCTTCTATCACTCATTGTTCTTTGCAGATGACTGCTTAATTTTTATTAAGGCCAGAATCCATGAAGCAAACCAATTAGCTACTATAATTGACCAATTCAGTAAATTCTCTGGCCAAGCTGTCAACTTTGAAAAATCTGCTGTAGCTTTTAGTCCTAAAGTTCCAGTAACATTAAGACCACCATTTGGAGTGTATTCTTCAAATTAAAAGAATGGCTCTACAGAAAAGTATTTAGGAGTGCCTCTCCCGCTTAAAAAGAGACAAAACCCAATCTTTCTCTCATCTGACTGAGAGCTACAAAAGTAGTTTAGCTACTTGGAAAGGTAAATTTGTGGCACCTCCTGGTAGAACTGTTCTTATACAATCTGTTTTAGGAAATTTAGCTAACCATCACCTTGGCAAAGATTTCCCATGCCTAAAACTGTTACAGATAAGATGGATTCAGTTCAGATGAACTTTCAATGGGGTAAAAATGAAAAAGGAGGAGGCATTTATCCCAAAAGATGGTTAGATGTTGCTCTTCCCAAAGATTTGGGAGGTCTTAACATTAGGAGAACCGACATTCTTAATATGGCTCTTCTCACTAAATTAGCATGGAGAATGCTAACTCAGCAAGATGAGCTGTGGGTTCAAATTTTAAGTTGCAAGTACTTTAAAAACTCTAATCCTCTGAATGGTGTTGTTCTTTCTCGTGGTTCTTGGATCCGGAAAGGATTTGTCATGGTCTTGATATAGTTAGAAGATATTATGTCCGGGAATTAGGAGATGGAAGTCAAATAGATATCCTGAAACATAATCTGGATTCCTAATAGAAATAAACCTCTAGATTCTACTTTTTATTCTTCAAACATGAGAACCGTTAGTCGGCTCCTTGATAGAGATAACCAGGTTTGGAAGGTTGATACTCTTAATGCACTGTTTGAGGAAGCTACAGTCAATAACATTATGAAAATTAGAATTCCCATCACTGGTCAAGATCAACTTAGATGGTCCCCTGCACACAATGGCTGCTTCTCAGTTAAAACTGCCTACAGAGTAATTTTGAATGATTCTTTAGTGACTTATCCTTCTAAGAATGATATGTCTGTAAGCTGGTCTGCCTTCTGGAAAGTAAAACTTCCTCCTAAGATTCAACACTTTATATGGAAATGTTTACATAAATGTCTTTCTACTAAAGACAAACTAGCTAGAATCACTAAATACAAGAACACCTCCCGCCTCGTGTGTGGTAATGCGATTGAAAATTTCCAGCATCTTTGCATTGAGTGTCCTGTGGCAGTCGATATTTGGAATAGAGTTAATCCTAATCTTTATAATTCCATCTCTAATTATGATTTGCATACCTGGCTATGTAATGTTCTTAATGCAGGTTCCACATGTATTCAAGTTGATCTTAAAAGCTTTGAATATACCTGCTTTATAACTTGGCATATTTGGAAGGCTAGATGTGCTAAGAATTTTGAAAACTCTCAGATTAATATTGCTCATATTTCTGAAAGTATTGTGAATCATCTTATTGAATGGCAAAGTTCTTTAACTGTAGTGGATAGGCCTGTTACTGGTAATGTAAGGCACTTGTGGAAGCCACCGAAGACAAATGTAGTCAAAATTAATTTTAATGCTTCCTTTATTAGTTGCTCAGTTTCATCTGGAATAGGACTAACTCTAAGAAATTTTGTAGGGTTCTGCGATGGAGTGCGATGTATCCCTCTTAAAGCAGTAGATGCTGAACAAGCTGAGGCCCTTGGAGCAATGGAAGCAGTACTATGGGCAAAGGAAAGAGGGTTGCAGAGGATTTATTTAGAGGGTGATTGTGTGAATGTTATTAGAGCAATGCAAGGTCACTCTTCTTCAGTCAAGTGGACTACCAATAATATCATTAGAGATATTCTATTTTTATTATCAGATTTTGAGCAATGGGAGTGTAGTTATGCTCATAGAGATGCAAATAATCTAGCTGATTCTTTAGCTAAATTTGCGAAAACTCAGATTAGTTTGGTTGATTATTACTCTAATTGGCCTACTTGGATCAATACCTTGATCTTAAGTGACCAAAACAATATTGTAGCTTCTTAATTTTAAATAAATATCCCTTTCCTATTAAAAAAAAAAAAAAAACTGCGTGAACGGACTTTAAACATTCAGACGATAGCATGTTTGTATGATGATTCATATTGAATTTGACTAAACCACTCTCTGTGAACATAACTTAAAAATTCATATTGAATTTGACTAAACCACTCTCTGTGCTTTAATTAGGATTTAAAATCATTTCCAAACCTAGTATTTAGAATCATTTTAAACATAACTTAAAATAACAAGACTGAAATTAGAAGAATGTATATGGAGATCGAGCAAGGCAGATTAACATATTTTCTGAGTAGATTTGGGTTTGTGTAATTAGTATTTACTGCTTTCAATAAAGAAAGAACGCGAAATTGGGGGATATAAAAAGGAATTGGGGATATAAGAAAAGGACAAAAACTGGATCCAGATATCAATTCGGGGTCACCCCTTATCTAAGTATTTTTTTAAATCCTAATCTACCCCTCACTAATCGAGTTTAGTGGTTAATAATAATGAATAAAAATCATAATTATTTGTTAAATGATTAGTATGTATTTGTATTTGGGTGAATGAGATGAGAGTAGAAAGATGGAAAAAAAATTTGAGAGGGAACTTTTTTTGTGAAAGTGGAGGATGATTGTGAAGAGAGAATTGCTGCTAAGAGGTTGAAAATTTGATTTTTTGTCTTTGAATCCACCATTGTTGCTTGTTTGAAAAAGCTTGGTCCGGCATGGTATTCAACCAAAAAACCATGCTTAGGCATTTGTTTGAAATTTTCATAAATTGTTTGCCACTATCCAGGGGTTCGGGGTACAAAATTTTTCGTGTTTTGATCTTCAAAACCTATTTTTCTCGGTTTTAACCAAGATACTTAAAGACACGGTTATCGATTTTCGAGCATCTGGAACTACTTCCTGCATGGTTTTTGCTTAAATTTCTATGCTGGAACATGATGAAAAGTATCCAGGATACTTCAATTTTTTTTCACTTGACTATCGGCATTGATAGATTTCCATCGAGCATGCCGGCACTTAGTTACGGCATTGAATGTTAGTGAAGAACCATGCCGGCACCATTTTCCCAAGCATGGTTCTTCACCAATTCCGGCATGGTCTTCATCACTTCCGATGTAAAAAAATATTCGGTTTTGAATTTTTCCGGTTTTAATCAGTCCACTTCCGGCATAATTAGTTAATTCTTGAGCATCGGCACCGGGTTCCGGCATAGTATGTTGCTTTAATTGTTATGTTAGGCACATGATGTAAAGTATCCAGAAAGTTGAATTTTTTTTTCACTTGACTGGAGCATTGATAGATTTCAATTGAGCATGCCAGGTACTTATTTCTTGACATTGAATGTTAGTTACCAACCATGCAGGCACAGTTTCCGGCATGGTCTTCATCAATTAGGCATGGTCTTCATCACTTGCAGCATGATCTTCATCACTTCCGAATTGAAAAAAAAAAAATCGTTTCCAAAGTGAGGAGCCGGCAGAGAAGGAGAAGAGAATTTGAAAGAGAGTGGGGAGAGTTTAGAATTTGAAAGGGAATGGGGAATATTTGGGTTTCAAAGCTCTAACCCTGAAAGAGATTAATAAGAAGTGGAGATGGAAATGGGGGATATGATTTTGTTTTTTGATTTTAAGTTTTTTGATTTTTATTTTGAAGGAGGACATTTTAGTATTTTTGCACCCCAAAACCACCCCTTAGCAGACACCATGGGTAGGTAGAAGTAATCAATATCCCCCAATTCCTTTTTATATCCCCCAATTTCGCGTTCTTTTAGAAAGGGGGAGTTCTAGGCCTGCACAGAAACCGAACTGTAACTGCAAACCCAACCGTAACCGCAACAACCGAACCGAACCGCACCGAACCGATGATCCAAAGGTCGGTCACGGTTTTAATTTTGTTAACCGTTAGATCTTCGGTGCGGTCAACGGTTTTACCCATAACCGTACCATAACCGAACCGAATAACCGATTAATTTGAATCGTTAATTTTTATACACCTATTTAGATCCTAACCGTCAATACACGCATATATATGCTTACCAACCCTAAATCTAAAACTTGCTCCTCCTTCTGCAGCGACATTTCTTCTCTTCTCCCTCTCTGTAATCACTGGTATTTGTTCTCCTCTCCATTATCACAACCATCAACTCGATCGGGAGCATCACAATCAACAGTTCTCGTAATCACCAATTTTTCTTCTTCGACTACTTCTCGTTTCTGTTTTTCAACCAACACCACATGCAACATCACGAGCACCTGCTACACCACCATTACAAGCACCACCACCTGCTGCATCACCGGCACCAGCAACACCACCTTGAAAGATTGGAGATCTGATTGAAAGATTGAAGATTATTTTGTTAATTAATTTTAGGGTTCTTAAAAAACTAGTTTTTTTTAAAAAATTTCTAATCTTTATGGTTAGATTCAACTTTATTTAACATGGGTTTTACAGATGTTATATGACTATATGAATTTTTGAAGGTTCAATTTGTATCTCTGTAATTGTGTGTTGATGAAATTGAATATGGTCAAGACATGCCAACAACGGATTGTAAACTTCTCCTGATTCAATCTATGTGTAGTTTAATTAGATTTGTTATGAGTCCATTAGTTATGAAATTTGAACTATTAAGTCTTGGAATGAATCATCAATTAGAGTTACAGGATTGATTTTTTATCTAATGGAAGAGGAACTGAAGGTATTTAATTTAATTTTTTATTTTAATTCTGGTGGAATCGGTGAAAACCGTATAACCGTTAAAAATAACCGAGCCAACTCAGATCGGTTTTAAAACCGAACCGTGCCAACACATTTCGATTACGGTTTTGAAATTGAAACGGTATGTACGGTTAGGTCAACGGTTTTACCCATAACCGCACAGAACCGCACCTTGTGCAGCCTTAGGGAGTTCTGAGTTTAACTTTTTGGAAAATAAAAAATAGACTAAGCCTGCCATTCGAATTGGTGTGCACATAGGACCGGACCGGCTAATGACTCATTGCACCCTAACAGTCGAACAAATTTCAGAATCAAAAGAAAACAACAAAAGATTGATTGATACAGTATATACTAAAATGCATAGAATCATGAGAGTAAATAAGAAAAGACCACTCAACTCAAAGCATCTAAACAAACAACAAAAACTTTTTTATTATATACTTGTGGTATGTGTTTGAACAATTCAACAGGAACTTCTAATCAAACTAGGAAGTAAGCGATCAACTTCTTCTTCACCATCCGGAAGCTGTGAAGCCTGTGTCTTTATTGCTTCGACGTCGAAATTCCAACCGCTGAACCCTTTTTTGTATCGTCCTGTTTCTCCGCTTTCCACTTCTGCCAGTTTCTTCTGTATAACCATGTAATCTTTTATCTTTGATTCTTTGGTGGAATCCCCAGACTAGGTAGCTCCTTCAGCAGTGTACGTGTAAGATACTCACTGGACCGAGCTTTCCTGAAGAAGGGATTCTTTAATAATTTCTGAGCTGAAGGACGCTCGTGTGGTTGTTTCTGCAAGCACAACTGGATCATTTTTCGGAAAGACTTTGAGAACTTCTTGTCCCTTTCGTTATGATCAAGACTAGGCGGTGCATCTCGTATAATCTTCATAAGAATATTCATCGGAGGAAATTCAGAGTACGGGGCATGCCCATGAGCAAGTTCCAACGCTGTTATACCAAAAGACCAGATGTCAGCCTTAAAGTCGTATTCTTCTTCCTGCATAACCTCAGGTGCCATCCAGCAGAAAGTTCCCGTAAAAGTGTTTCTTCCATGTAGCCTCTTCCCATCATCAAAAAGGCTTGCAGAAGCACCAAAATCACAAAGCTTTATTGCACCGCGAGAATCCATTAAAATATTGCCTGCCTTCACATCTCGATGTATGTCCCCATGCTGGTGTATGTTCACTAATCCTTTCAAAACTTCACGTAAAATTGTAGCGATCACAGCCTCTTCGAATCCATCTGGAAAAGCTGTCTTCATGATGTGTTGACATGAACCAGCAGCCATGAATGGCATAACAACCCACAGATAGTGATCTGTAACAAACGAACAGTGAGCCTTCAAGAGATTTGGCTGATCCATCAAAGTCATCGTCTGTGCTTCATGAGCGATTTTACGGAATTCAGTGTTCTCCTTTTCGAAATCCAACACTTTGATTGCAACAGTTTCTTGTGTCGGAATACAAACCGCACGATAAATTGTTGCAGTAGCTCCGCTACCTATTTCTTCAAACAGATTATAATGCTCGGCTCCTAAAGGGTACTTCTGATGCTTTTCCATCTTGCTTTCTTGTGTTTTTCTCAGACTTCTTCTCTTTCGTTTTCTTGAAAGATCTCTCTGAAAACTTATGAGTAGGTAGTATTATTCTCTATACGGAACCCTGACACAAACTATTTATAAGAAACTATGCCGCCTCATAAAAACTTACTTAGACGAGAACTCTAATTTCATTGGCTAGCTTGGCCTATAAAGCAGTTATACGGCGTCTGAATCCTATTTCCAATCAACAACTGAAAGGAGTTATTATTCCTAAGCAAAACTAGAAAACTGAATAAGGAAATATCATGCTTCCTTCCCAAGTCCCCCCCCCACCAATGGAATTCCTTTCAGAAATCTTCCTCCACAGTAAAAAAATGTTCAGAATCTCTATTCGAACAAATTTTGGAGTTCGATTAGCACCTCATGACCTTCTCTTTACTTTTGGATTTCTTGAAAGTGGAAGTACAAGCACAACAGATTCAGACATACGTTACTAGACTAGGTTGTAAACCTTGTCAGGTTACTGTCATGCCATCTTGTGCATGATCAAGATTACTGTTTCACGGCAAATCCACTGACGAGTTAAGAATTTGCGCACTGAAATTCAGTTATGAACCTTTTGTCAGCTAATAATTCTCCCCTGGATTCTACGCATTGTTATGTCGTTAGAACCGATCTTAAAATGTGATCTCTCTCTTCTTCTTTTTTTGATAAGTGATCACTTCCCATGAGTACAATATTCAAAGTGTATCGGTTTCATGATACTTCACTAGGTGATCGTATCTACACAAAGCTATACAACATAGAAGCTGTTATCTCTTAGTTTCGAGATTTATGTCAATTTCTAAAAACCATAACTTATTTCAGTTTCACTCAAAATAGTGCTGTTACATGACTCTTAATTACATGCATATAAGCGTAGTTAGCAGGCCCTGATTTCATCATATGGAGCAGCTTTATTCATTTTCTCGCTATGCTGCTAAAAGTAAAACAGAAAGGCATGAATTTGAACTTTATGGAAGAGACAAACTTCCATTCAGATACTTATATAAAATATGGGATTAATCATATTTTCTTAGGTACTACTTATATACGAAGTTAACATGCAGCTACTTACATTTCTTAGATTTGAGTTTACCAATTATCTAATTGTTTGTTGTCCACAAGAAAGCACAATATAACTTAGTAACGCACGACAGAGGAACACTATCCCAAAAGACACCAGAAAGCCAATCTCGCCTTTCCATAACCCTGCGTGAAACTGATTCCTTATATATGCTAATGGTTTCTTCCATTACCTTGTCTTGAGCTAGCAACTCCGCTCTCGTCTTTCCAGATGGATGTGTGGAGATATAACTTATTAACGACCTCCAAAACTCCCCAAGTTCCTCAAGCACCCCTATCTTCCCAAGCTTCTCATACACTTCGGGTGCACCCCGAGGGTCGTATCCAGCCGAGGCAAGCAAGAGTAATCCGATATAATCTGCCTCAATTTCCATCCTAATATAAGAAAACACCAAGAATAACAAAGTACCTCCAGATATATACATAACCACATACATGATGCCAAATGCCAATGTCAAGCTTGCTACAAGACGGACCAAAGGAACCATAAAAATAGAACGCAACTGTGACGAGTTTTGAGTACATGAAAAGCTTGTTATCAGCATGTAAACTTTTCTTAATTGAATATTATTTCATCAAGTTATTTCTGTTGGAAAACGATTACTAAAAATAATTTTTAAGGTTTTAATAAAATTATAATTTATTGTTTTCTTTTGTGAATGAAAAAACTTATTAGTCCCACATTGTGGAGTTTCCACGTTTTAGTTGTTTTAAGAGACTATATAAGCATTTTAGTCCCACATCGAGGAGTTTTTCTTCTTAAGTTGTATTTGTCAATTATATAAACAAATTCACTACTTTTGTAAAATCTATGGGAAAGGGATTGCTCTATATTTTAGAGGGACCCCTAAGAGAAACTATTTTATAGCGTTTCTTAAGCGTTCGTGATTTTCCTTAACGGTTTTTTTGGAGTTGCCAAGCTCAAGTTGAGCATCTACTACATATGCTAGTAGTGGGTGTATTAGGGTGTTTTATCCTGGAGATATCCGTCCTGTGAGGGCTATAGCATCACTCTTGAGTGTAGCTGGGCGCTAATGTCTTAAGGGCAACGTGTTGAACACGTGACTCACTCTGTTTTTCCAAAGTTTTGCCTTGTTGCTGTTGCGGAGATTTGGGGAGTTCGTCCGTTTCATCAAATCGATCACTTCCACTATAAAGGAGCTAAGTATCAATAATTTTTGCTTATTTGATTTTTTCCTGGTTTTTGATTATTGCACCCAACAATCTTAAGAAATTAGAATTTGTAATAATCAAGAACGGTTGATTGGTTTGTGAATTATGGAGTGAAAAAAACAAAAAACGAATTTTTGGTCAGCTGTAGAGTTTCGAATTTATCTCTCAACCTAGAAGGAATTTCGATGAACCCTTTTGACAAAACGTAGTGAACATCCTGATAGTTACCCACGTAAAATTTCAGAATTTTTGGAGTTGTAAAAGTATTTTTTTGATATTTTACAAAACAGAGAAACGTTCCTAAAAAAATCTAACGGGCGGAAATGTTTTGTTAACTAAAGTAGTTTTTATGGGGTAACCATGAGTTTTTTTAATATGGTGGTTCAAACGAAGTTTGTAAATCTAGATGTTATCTTCAAAACTCATATTTTATTTTCCGATTCGGAACTAAGGTTTGTGAGATGTGGTGTATTAGGTGATTGAGAAATTACCGTGTCCGTGGTCAGAGTATAAACGAGGATTGTGACATGAAATTGAAAAGGAACATGGCTACCGAGCGCATGTGGATGAACACAAGTCTTCCAAAGCCGACAAAGGCGAGAACATCAAACACAACTCTAAGTGTAGTCTTCATAAGAAAGGTATGTTTCGTAAAACCGAATCTGGCATTACTTTAATTAAGGGTGGTTGTTATGTTTTGTAAAATCCTAGCCATACGGCAAGAAATTGTAGGCAACATAAAAACCTTAATTATTAGATAGTTAATGCTAATTTAGTTGAAACAAACTAGTACGAGTTCGGTGGCATGATGTCGAAGTTATTTTAATAACCAATGTGAGAGACCCGTGGAGGTGGACTCGGAGCCACCAAGCATGTTTGTTGAAACAGAGACTGTTCACCTCCTATCGAGAGGATAGTAGATGTCGAGAAACTCTATATGAGTAACTCACTGCGACAGAGGTTGCATAAAAGGGAAAGGTCGAGCGAAGCTCATATCTCGTAATATTCTCACATGAATGAAGTTTTCATGTTAGGGCATATGCAAGAATCTTGTATCTTGTTCTGTTGTAGATGGTAAAAGACTTAAGATATTAATTGAATGTGGAAAACTTGTCATACCTAAGGGCATGTGATTTTGAAGGAAACGTTATAAGACTTAAGGTCAATATAAGTTTTAATGAAAAAATTGATGAAGTAGTTGATTCTTGTGTTTTCTTTTGTGTGATTGAATGTTTTGCATGGTAGACATGGAACAAACTTATATAAGTCAATGCATAAACTGGGAAGCGTAGGCTGCATACCCAAATTTAGTTTGGATATTGAACACAAAAGTTAAATATTCGTAGAATCAAAATATGCTATAAAACCTTTTAGCAAAATTGCTCAGAGTAATTCTAAGCCCTTAATTAATTCAGTTAGACCTAGTTGACATGAAATGAACCCAAACTAAGGTGGTAAAAGGTGTTTTTATAACTTTCATAAATGATTGTACGAGGTACTATCTTGTATACTTACTTAGGGGTAAGGATGATGCCTTAGAAGCCTTAAGAGTATAAACTTGAAATTGAAAGTAAAGTATATGTTACCACTAAAAGGGTTAGGTCTGAACATGATGGCAAGTATGAAATTCATATAGGAGAACTTTACTTGTTAAATGGCATTATTGATGAGATCACACCTCCTTATTCACCGTAGTCTAATGGTATAGTTGATCGTAAGAACAAAACCATTAAGGAGATGATTTATGCCATGTTGATTAAAGGATTAACCGCCAACTTATGGGGGGAAAGTCATCCTCTGATTTTGTTATATCCTGAATAGAGTAACCTTTAAAGGATTAGATAAAACTCCATATGTTTATGAAAGATAGACAACCTTCTTATGCATACGTCAAAGTGTGGGGGTGTTTAGATAAGATATCCCGAGTACCCTCTTTGCATATTGTTTTTGGTTGTGAGTTCTGATTTTTCGGACTTTGGTGTGAATACTATTATGGAATCTAGGGATCCTGAGTTCTTTGAACATGTTTATTCTTAATCATGTACCTCATTAGAGATGTGATGTTGATCCCCTAGATTTATTTTCAAATAGTCAGGACTTATCTTTAAGGAAGATGAATTAGAGTTGATCCTAGGAGAAGTAAAAGATTAGAATTGAGACTTCTTATGGACTTGACTTATTAATAAGCCTAGCTTAATCTGAGCTCCAGACTCGTAAAGAAGCCATAACATCTATTGAAACCCCATTCTGGTAAGAAGCTTCATTTATTTAAATGGACTCAGTCCGTCTGAACCATACTTGGGAGCTTGCTAGTTTACCTCTAGGGAGTAAGACCATGGGATGAAAATGAGTCGAGACGTTAGATATATGGAACTGTGGAAAAATATTAGGCTAAGTTGGTAGCTAAAGGCTATAAACTAAAAGAAGGTGTAAATTTCCTTGATTCTTATTCACTTGTGACGAGAATTACTTCTGTTGAGATGCTAATTGATATTCTTTTGCCATAAACAACTTGGAGATACATCGATGGATGTTAAGACAAACTTTCCTAAAACCGTGAATTAGATAATGAAATTTACATAGACCAACCTCGAGGATTTTGTAGTGAAAGGTTATGAAGACAAAGTTTGTAAGTTGAACAAATCTTTGTATGGTTTTCAAATAAGCACGTAAACAGGTGACATGGAAAATTTGATCATGAGATAATGTGTAGTGGATTTAAGTTAATGAATCGACAAGTATATTTATAAGTAACTTGTTAAGGATGCCCGTGTGATTGTATGCTTGTATGTTGATGATATGTTTATACTTGATACAAACATAGATGTGATTAATTCCACTAAAACCATGCACTGAATGAGAACGTTGACTTGAAAGACTAAGGCTTTTTGATGTAATCTTAGGGATGAAGATTAAAAGATAATCAAACATTTATAGTGTTAGTCATTCTCATTAAGCTGAATTTGTGCTTAAGAGATACAATCAGTCTGATTGTAAGCCTGCTTGTACTTCATACGATTCTTCTTGTAGACTCAAGAAAAATAAGGAAAATGAAGTATCTTAACTTGAATACTCAAGAGTTATAGGATGTCTGATGAATTTAATGAATTGTAAGAGTCCAGACATTGCCTATATTGTGAGTAAGTTAAGTAGATATACTTGTAGTCCGAGCAAGAGCATTGGGATGCACTTAGTAGAGTATTATGGTACCTAAAATACTCTATTACCTTTTATTTGATTTATGAAAGGTATCTTGTTGTCCTTGAGGGATTTTATGATGCAAATCGCATAGTTGACTCGAGGAGTCTAAGTCTACAAGTGGATATGGTTTCACTCTAGCATGAGGGTTTGTTTTGGAAGATTTCCAACAGACATATATTGCTCAATTCATTATGGAATCTAAGAGTATTGCGTTAGATAAAGCACGAGAGGGGGCTGAGTGCCTAAGATGCTTTTTTAGAAGACATTCCTCTCGGCATAGGCCTCGTGCCCCTATATCTATACATTGTGTTAGCCAAGCTATAATAGCTAAAGCTAAAAATAACTAATCTCATTCGGCATTATTTCCATTGATTGGATAAAGTCCAAGGAGAATATCGCGCAACCTTTGACGAAAGGTTTATCCAAAGAGATAGTTAGAAATGCATCGAGGGGGATGGGGCTTAAGCTCATAAATTAAACTTGCCATGAAGGATACTCAACCTTCTTGATTTGGAGATCCCATGATTAAGGTTTTGAATGAGATAACTAATTTGTGGTGGGTAAAAGTAAACACTATCGAGAGAATTTCATTCTCTGTCCCTTCCTATGGTGTAGACGAGATAGTGTGATTTGCATGTGAAGGATGACTTTTAAGAAGTCTTAATGAGTTCTATAGTTTCAATTTAAGATTGAAGTGGGGTGTAGCAAGTAGCACTCTTTATGGAAACTCACCTATCGAATGAGGAAGTGGGGCCGCTTCCTATGAGAATATGAGCTTTGATTCTCTAGAGCATTCGAGAAACAGGATATGTCCGGGGGCCAAATTGGACAAAACGGCACGAGCTTGGCGGCACCCTTGGAGATATCATCCGTGGTTGTTATCGCGAATTACATCAAACGCTAGCGTTCAAGACATAGTTCACTGTCTCTAGCAAGTAATTAGGTAATATCTCACTAAGCAAAAGGTTCAAGACCTCATGGACACCTCTCCGCCTAAAATGGTATTTCCTACGTTTTTATGTGATTTTCGTTTTGATGGTTTTGGTATTCTGGAACTTAGGATCTAAGGGTCACTAAGGGTTCACTAGTTCATGCTTTTTCACTTTGGTGAAAGGAACCTTTAGTCTCACTTGTGAGGAACTAAAGATGAAAGCTCTCTATACTATATGATTTTAGAAATCCATAGTATGATCCCGGGGTCATCACACTGTTGTGTGAGGGAGATGACGTTGGAATAGCTAGTATGACTTCAACATGCATAACATCATGTCATTCATCTGTTGGGTTGTGAGATTGGGTTGTTGATTTACCAAAATCTATCTCGTGTTTTCGTGTTTTATTGAGTTTTCATTCATGTGGGGATTGTTGGAAAACGATTACTAAAAATAATTTTTAAGGTTTTAATAAAATTATAATTTATTATTTTCTTTTGTGAATGAAAAAACTTATTAGTCCCACATTGTGGAGTTTCCACGTTTTAGTTGTTTTAAGAGACTATATAAGCATTTTAGTCCCACATCGGGGAGTTTTTCTTCTTAAGTTGTATTTGTCAATTATATAAACAAATTCACTACTTTTGTAAAATCTATGGGAAAGGGATTGCTCTATATTTTAGACGGACCCCTAAGGGAAACTATTTTATAGCGTTTCTTAAGCGTTCGTGATTTTCCTTAACGATTTTTTTGGAGTTTCCAAGCTCAAGTTGAGCATCTACTACATATGCTAGTAGTAGGTGTATTAGGGTGTTTTATCCTGGAGATATCCGTCCTGTGAGGGCTATAGCATCACTCTTGAGTGTAGCCGGGCGCTAATGTCTTAAGGGCAACGTGTTCAACACGTGACTTACTGCTTTTTCCAAATTTGTGCCTTGTTGCTGTTGCGGAGATTTGGGGAGCTCGTCCGTTTCATCAAATCGATCACTTCCACTATAAAGGAGCTAAGTATCAATAACTTTTGCTTATTTGATTTTTTCCTTGTTTTTAATTGCACCCAACAATTTCAATTAACAAAAAGGATCGGCGAAAACGGAAAATTGGATTCTATTTTCACAAACACTGAAACCACTATAAATACCTGCGAGAAAAAGGCAGATCGATGAAGAAATATGTATATATTTTATTTAGAGTAGTCGTCGGACATGCGGACAGAATGCAAAGAATTATTTTCAGAAATAGAAAACACCTTCTGTTCGAGACTCCTTCTGCCCCATGTCTCGCCACAATATGTCCAACCTGATAATAGATTATCAGATCGACCATATATTAGAAAACATCATGGAAACAAACAAACAAAAGAAAACTGAAATAGATTCACATATATAGCCCATAGCTACTAACAAGCTGCTTGTTAAAACACTAACTATAATAAAAATTCTAATCAGAGTATAAATACCTCATGCCCAATAACTGTAGCTATCTCAGCATCTGTTTTAAAGTGATCCAGAAAACCAGTGAAAACAACAATTTTTCCACCGGGGTAACTATATGCATTAATTTCTTCCGGGTCATCAATAACAGCAACCTCCCATTTTAATCCTTCCAAATGTTGAGTAGCAACTTTAGAACCTTTCTTTGCTCGGTCATTATCACTCCCCACTTGATCATGTCTAAGTCGCCTTTGCAAACCTACAAGTATATGATTGGTTATTAATCTAACTCTGACACTTTTCGGATGTCTTCCCGGAAGAAGTTTCCCTTTATAAGTTTCATAAATCAAATAATAAAAAGCGCTTTCTCCAAAAATTTTTTCATAATCTTTTGATAAAAATGGATTCTTTTTGAATAAGGAATTCTTTCAGATCCCCATACAGCAGTAGCAACTCCACCACCAACCAAACATGCAAGCAATATATTTCTACGACGACGCCGAATTTGATTTTGATTTGCATGATACGACGTCCACCCATGATAAAATCTAGGGGATTTTAATAAATTGCCACACTTTCAATTTCATGTTTAAGAAACCGTTTTTTTCAATATTTATAAAATGCCACACTATTGACCTTTTCCATCCCGTTTTGTTTTTTGAGAAAACAGTTAAATGCCGTTAGTGCCTATGTGGCAGTAAATCATCCCTATAAAAAGACATTTTAGCCCCAAAGTCATCTAACTAGGACTCATTCGTATCAACTCAGTAAATCATCCCTATAAAAAGACATTTTAGCCCCAAAATCATCTAACTAGGACTCATTCGTATCAACTCCAGTAGTCATTGTGGAGTTAGGTGCCCAGCCCACTAATAGAATTCTGACATATGTCTTGCCTAACTAACATTTAGTAACTCCATATATCCTCTCCATATTTTTTTCATGTCAAATTAGGTAACACACCATAATAGAATGAAAACCACTACTCATAACTGGTTTTGTTATTTTCCGTTTGTGATTAAGGCTATTATTACTAATTGTTATTTTCCGTTTTCTAGTATATTTTTTTTTGAAGCATCCTTTCCGATGTAATTGGTCATGATATAATTAATATTTCATATTAATGAAAGAAACCTATTATAGGGGCTCCAAACATTGGGTTTTGAGGCTCACAAGATGACAAAATTGGGTTATGAAATAGTAATCAACAAAACCTCATATCCAATTATTTTTTTTAATGGCTAAAATATCCTCCATAAATTATAAAATTAAATTTATTATCCTTTCATTCATAAATCATGATGAAGATGATGATCATATACAAAAAAATTAAATCTATTATCTTCTCCTTCTATTTCTATTCATAAATCATGATGAAGATGATGATCATAAAAAAAACTTATTATTCTTCTTTCTCTCTTCTTCTCCGTCGTGATAAAGATGGCGATCATAAAAATAAAAAACTAAGAAAACCCATCACTTATTTTTTTTCAGTACTGTCTACGGTTGGGAAAATTCATACTTCCCAACCGTAGGCAGAAATGTCTACGGTTGGGAAAATTCATATTTCCCAACCATAGACTGCCTACGGTTGGGAAAATTCATACTTCCCAACCGTAGGCAGAAATGTCTACGGTTGGGAAAATTCATACTTCCAAACCTAGGCAGTCTACGGTTGAGAAATATGATTTTTCCCAACCGTAGACATTTCAAGCTTGTTTTTCAAAAACCTAATTCGATCGATTCCGCTTATCCATGCATTAAAACCAATAAAATAAGATGGATTTTTGATTTTTACCTTATTGAAGTCATTGCGGGTGGATTTAGTGGTGTTAATTGATAATGAATTATTTTGGGAATTGACGATTAATCGAAGAAATAGGCGATGGAGGTGATGGGGAAGAAGAAAATGGAAGAATTAAAGGAGAGGAATGAAAACAAATTAGTTCTAGGTTTCAATATTTAATCGGTTAAGGGTATTTTAGTATTTTTATTATGAATTAGGTCCCCTTATCTTCATTGTATGATATTTGAATCCTTATGAGCCCTCAAAACACTTTTCTTGGAGCCCCTATAATAGGTTGGAGTCCCTATAATAGGTTTCTAAGAGCAACCACAGCGTTGGAGTAAAACTAAAAATTTATTCGCAAAACCAATCGCTACGGGGCGTAGTAAAGACCAAATCTCAGACTAAAACTAAAAACCAGAGTAAATTTAGTCTTTGGTTTAGTCTTTGATCGGGCGAAGAATGAAGGTTACGCCTGGTGGGGCGTAGTTCGAAGTTGCGCCTGATGACGGGTGCAAAATGTACCGCTTGATGGTGGGGCGTAACTCAAAGTTACGCCCCAATTAAAAAAATATAAAAAAAAATGAAATGGGGCGTAGTTCAACCCTTGCGCCTGATGGGGCGTAGCCATAGTGTTGCGCCTCATAAAAAAAAATTAGTTTTTAGTCGCTACCCGTAGCGTCGCAGCACGGAGTAAACCAAATTTTTTGGTTTTTTTTTTAGTTTTTGGTCTTTGGGTTTAGTCGCATGATTCTCTAATGAAATTAGGAGGCATCTTTTTTCAAAAAAAAAAAATAGAATTGAGAACCCAGACTTGAAAAAAGAAAAGAAAAAAAAGAATAAATGAACAAAACTATAAACGCACATAAAAATAGTGTTATCAAATATGTGTTATCAAGATTTGTTATATAATAGCCTTAATGAAATTATTTGGTGGTTCAGCTGGTGCTGCATTATTATCAAATATGTTTTGAAAGAAAACGATCTAATTCAGCAAATAAAACAGATATTGATCGCTTTGATATCAGTTTGGGCGTATTACTTCTTTTTCATGAAAGCATCTAACATATATGATGTTATTGATAGAGATTGAAAAGATCAAGAAACAAAATGGTTTGAAGCCATTATCACAATGTCAATTTCTTAAGCGGAATGTAAAATTTTAGTACAAGTTTCGTTTTTCGTTTCTTTAAGTTTCAAAATTTGTAAATATAATACTAATCCAGCCTTGAAAAAAGAAAAGAGAAAAAGAATAAATGAACAAAACTATAATAATAACGCACATAAAAATAGTAGTGGGAATGTTATTTATGCCCCTACTATCCATGGGTCATGTACAAACACCCTTATGGATCTTTACAAATACCCCTAATGGCATAATTGAAATTATGGATAAAAAAATAATTCACCTAATCCCCTTTTTAACCTTTACTTCATATACTTCATCTTCTTCTTATTCTCACTCGACAAAAAATAATGAAACTCTCTCCATCTCCATCTCCGTCGCCACTACAGCCACCAGCACCATCTTCGCCTCCGCCACCACCATCTTCATCCCTGCTACTTCATCTTCTTCTTATTCTCACTCGAGAAAAAGTAATGAAACTCTCTCCATCTCCATCTCCGTCGCCACTACAACCACCAACACCATCTTCGCCTCCGCCACCACCATCTTCATCCCTGCCATTATCAGCTTCGTCACTACCTAAACCACCACCTATAGCACCACACCCAACTCTTAATTAATCGATTTTGATTTAGATACAAAACTAATCTGCAAATCAACGAGAAAATAGACTTCAAAACTTAGATCTGGTGAGGAATCGACGATAAAACAATCTTCAGCGAGAAATCAACACCACCACCACCGTTACAATGACGACCTCCATCGTTTCAACAACAACAACTTCCTTTTCCAGATAAAAATGAAAACTAAGGTATGATTTAGAGATTTGAAATTAAAAATCAAATCAGAAACTAATTTTTCAGATTCAGCAATTTAGAGTTTAATGTTTCAATTTCTGAAATTTTTCGATCTTTGTTGCACAAATTTATCAAATGGAGATGGATTCTTCATGGATCGATACGAAACGATTGTGTATTGGTGATTTTTACATTACAAAGGTCGGATTAATCATGAGGTGGAGTTTCAAGACAAAAATCAAGTGCAGAATGGGTTCTCAGGCAGCATATTCAAATAAGGTTTATTGGATTTGTGGTGGATGTATAGGTCTCAGTTATGAGATGGAAGTTGTTGGCGGTGTTTGGTGGTCAAATGGGTGTTGATTAGTTTGGTTTTGAGTTCGAGTTGGTGGTGTTCTGGTGATTTTTGGGATAACAAAACAAATGAAGGAATGAGATGTTGCTGCTACGGTTGTGAGATTGAGACTCACAGAGAATCAGATATGGTTTGAATGAGGGAAAATGGTGTTCATGGCTGCAACAATTTCTTTTTCTCACATTTCTCTACAGGAAACAACAACATGAAGAAGGAGAGATACAATATAAGGCTTGTATTAATTTTCTCGAGTTGAATTCATTAACAAGAAGGAATATATAGATATGTATTGTCTGTGTATTAACTTGGGCTAGTTGCTTTCGTTTTGAAGACAACTTTGGGCTAGTTACTTTCACCTATCAAGACAACTTGACCAAGTTGCTTCTAATATTTGGAGACAACTTGTGCTAGTTGCTTCCAACTTTTAAGACAACTTGACCAAGTTGCTTTCACTTTTGGAGGCAACTTGAGCTAGTTGATTCCAGTTCGGAGGCAACTGGGTTATGTTTTTGGGTCCATTTATTCATCTGAAATTATCTTATATATATATATATATATCTTAGAGTATTTGTGACGAATTTGTGGTGCAATGGTAACACATGGTTGTGTTGAGTTGCTGACGATGGTTGTGCTGCTGGTGCTCATGCTTTAAAGTCAAGAGAGTAGATGAATGCTTAGGAAGTTGAGAAGGAACTCACTATGAATCCAGGCATTGAAGTTGTTACTGCTTGTGTGTTGCTGATGGTGTTTGAGTAGGGGCATGGAAGTAACTGCAGTTATTGGCTCATGTTGCAAGTGTGCATAAACGGTTGTGGTCATGAAGCTGTTACAGGTAGAGTTGCAGTAGCAGAGATGGATGGTGTGGTGTTGTATGGTGGTTGTTTGAATTGTTGGTTGAACACTGATGGGGTGGCGAACCTGTGGTGCAATGGTAGCACTGTGACTATATGTCAGAAGATGTGTGTTCGATTCACACTAGGTTCACTTATTTGTGTATAATTTTTATTTTTTTAGAGACAACTTGTGCAAGTTGCCTCCATATATGGAGACAACTTAGGCTAGTTGCTTTCACTTGTTGAAGACAACTTGAGCTAGTTGCCTCCTATATGGACACAACTTGACAAGTTGACTCCACATGGTGGTGGTGGTTGGTGGTGGTGGTGGTCGGTGGTGGCGGTGATGGTTGGCGGCGGCGGTGGGTGTCGGTTGTTGGCGGCGGCGGTGGTAGTGGACAGTGGTGGTGTTCGTTAGCGGCTGCGGTGGTTGGCGGTGGTGGTGGACAGTGGTGGTGGTTGGCGGTGGTGGTCGTTGGTGGTGGTGGTCGGTGGTGGTGGTCGGCGGTGGTGGTGGTCGTCGGTGGTGGTGGTCGGTGGTGGTGGTCGTTGGTGGTGGTGGTTGGTGGTGGTGGTCGTCGGTGGTGGTGGGAGGCGGTTGACCGGTGGTGGTGGTTGGCGGTGGGCAGGAGTGTTGTGGGATTAGAGATTTTTTTATTTTTTTATTTTTTTGAATAGTGTTGGTGGTGGTTTTGTATATATACTATACAAAAGAGGGTATTTTAGTAATATATTAGGCTTAGGGGTATTTGTAAAGTTCATAAGTGTATTTTTGCAAGGGGTCTCATAGTAGGGGTATATAGATAATATTCCCAAAATAGTAAGCCCTGATTTCCTAACCCCCTCACCTCTTCTCTTCGCCACTCTCACTCACTCACCAGCACTCCACCATCAGACCAATCCATTCACCGCCTCCATTACCACGAGCACCCCCACCACTACCTTGTTCTTCCTCATCTTATTGTTCATTACATTTATCTACTTCACTCTTTCCACGCTCACCGAAAACCCTAATTAATTTCTGTTTTTTTCCTATATAAAATTGATTCCAATGGTTTCATTATTCATGGAGTATTTCAACATTCTACCCGCAGAGATCACAGTAGACATTCTCACTCGATTACCAACTGAATGGGTAATTGAATGCAAATTAGTATCCAAAAATTGGTATAATCTCATTTCTCATCATCCATCTTTCTCAAAGATGCATCTAGATCATCTCAATCATCCTTCTAATGCTTGATTCTATTTGGTAAGTTGAGTTATGTTGCTTCAACTGAGTCTAGGTTTGGAGATTCTTACTATTTTGAATATAATAAGAATCATGAAGCAACACCCATTGAGGGAATTAGAAGAATGAATTTAATCTGTGTTTCCTCATCATGGACTAATGTTACCTTTGTTGGTTCTTGTAATGGTATAATCTGTCTTGCTCGATCCCCATATTTACAAGTCGAAACTTTTATTTGTAACCCAATCACCAGAGAATATGTTAGGCTTCCGCGAATTAAGATTGGCTACGTTTATTGGACTAACGGATTTGGTTATGTTTCTTCAACCAATGAGTATAAGGTTGTAAGAATAATGTTGACCAGTAAGTACAAGAGTGTAAGTGTAAGAATAAGGTTCGTAGAAGCCCACATATACACTCTAGGCAGTGGCAATGGATGGAGAAACCTTGGAGAGTTAAAAATTGAGAAAATAGGGGTAGCTGGGAACAAGGTGTCTTTGCGAACGGAGCTCTTTACTGGAAGAACATTGAATCAGAAAAGATCACGACCTTCGATTTGGCTGAGGAGAAATTTTTTGAAAGTCTTTCACCACCTTGCCACAAGACAGTAATTGGGGTGATCATAGAGTAGGGGTCTTGGATGGTTTTTTGTTTTTTGCTGTGTATCTAGATGGCGAAGAAGCCAAATGTTTTGACATATGGCTATTGAAAAAGAAGAATGATGATCATGACAAGAAAGAAGGGGATGAACATCAATCAATGGGTTGGAGTAAAGCGTTTCGGGTTGATTGTAGCGGAGTAATTAGCCGCGCTGCCAAGGGTGATGATGTTTTAACTTATAAAAATGATTCTTTTGGCAGAAACAAAGGGAGTATCAACATTTATGACACAACAGCTTCAACCTCGAAAAGGCTTGTGGATTTTAAGGAATGGGTTTGTGAAGTAATCCCTCACATGAACACCTTAGTTTCATTGAAAGAATTAGGGGAAGACAATGCGCAGATAATGGAGTCAATTTATTGTGATGGAGCAGCTTTTGGTAACCAGGTAATGCAGGGTTTGGAATAATTGCAAGGAGCCATGATTGTCAAGTTTTGGGTACCATTTCATGTGGTTTAATAGTTGCCACTAACTATATTGTTGAGGTGATGGCAGTTGTGTGTGCTATTGAATGGGAAATTACTCTATCTCGCAGAAAGATTATGATCAACTCAGACTCTCAATCAGTAGTAGCAGATTTCAAGTCTGGGAATATTCCCTGGTTCATCAAAGCTAGATGGCTCAGAGCATGTAAGTGCTTATCTGAAATTCTCTACACTCATTGTTACTCTGCTGACAGTTTAGCTAAGGAAGGTGCAAGATTACATTTGGGAGAAAGGATTCAGCATGCAGGAAGGCCTTCTTCTCTCAGTAACATTGAAATGTCAGACACAGTTTACTATAGATTTTGTTGATTGCTTAGTCTTTCTTTTTAGTTCCTTTCTGTAATTTTAGCTTTCCTTTTTGCTTTTGAATATTTTTGTATGATCCTTTAGTTTTTCGTTCTAATAAAAATATGTGACTTAAAAAAAAAAAAAAAAAAAAAAAAAACTTGCCTATATAAAGACACAAAAACAAATAGCATGTTCTCGGTTAATTAATGTCATTTCTTTTTAGCTTCCATTAATAATAACTGAAGGAATTCGGAGAATGTTCTCACATCTTTCAAAGAGAATGTTCTTACACCTTTCAAAGAAACTAGACAGTTTGTGGAATCTGGAACATTCTCCTAGAGCTTTCAACGAAGTTAAACTGTTAATGTGAGGAATGGCTCGAAAGTATTTACAATTACAATCCTCTAGTTTCTCCAATAGTGAAGTTTTTGGGTTATAAGAACATAATTGTCTACGAAACTGGTTTGTGTGCCACAGTAGAACTTCGTTATTTTTTGTAATTGTGAAAGGTTCATAGTTCATCACGACATCATCGCATGGTATATTGATCTCTTTCCTCCAACTCCAAGCATTGCTGTAGTAGTCCTCCTGTTGATGGTCGTCGTAGTTTTCATGTCGGTTTCTCGTGGTTGTAGCATTACTCATATTCTTCTTAAATACTAATATATCGATGCAATTGTTCCTCCTGTCTTTAAGAACCAGACATAAATCTTCCCCCAGCAAGATGAGTCTAGGCAGAACATGCTCATCAATAAGAGGTGATGAGACTATTTTGAATTTCTCGTTTGCCAAATCAAAAGCCAAAATCTTATACTCTACTCCGTCTTGTTTGACCAACCAATGAACAGCTCCATTTGCAAAGACCCCAAAAAAGGGGCAAGGGATTCTATTTACAAAGTCCTCGAATAAAGGGAGGAAGAAAGGGATTCTCCCTACATCTCTCCAGCCGAGGTTACTGCCAAGAGTATATACCTGGACATGTCCCTCCTCCTTGGGCATGGTATAATGTATTCTAACAATCTTATACTTATTAGTGAAAGGAATGTAACCGAATCCGACAACCGAGTCTTCCTTCAATAGGTTTATCTTCCTTGATCCTGGAAGACGAATGATTTCTCCAGTAACCGGATTGCAAATACTAATGACTTGACGTGATCTTAAGCTTTTATGTTTGCGCACTTCTTCTAAGCAAACCAATCCGTTGCATGAACCAACCATGAAAGCAGAAGTGGTTCTTGTCCATTTGAAGTTGCCACGCTGTAACTTTTTGATATTAGTTTTAGTATAATCGGGAAGGTGACTGGAATTTTTTCCATAATGAAATTGGAACCTAAGATCGCCCATGCTGAAGTAAAATAACTCGCAGTAAAGGAGACCTGATTCAGTTTTATTTCCGAGAAGAGATCTCCAAATTTTGCACACTAGTTTGCATTGTAAAGTTGATTCATCGGGTAAGCGGGAAAGTATATTGTCTAAGATGTCAGTGTGAAGATTCTCCATGAGATGAAATCTTGATTATACGAAGAAATTCTCCTTGGTTTGATTCTTTCTCCTCCTCTTCTTGTTGCGCTACAATATGCAGCTGTGTACCATATTATATTGTAAAGTTATGTACGCTAATATTGGTGAGTGGTTTCCGGGATTTGGAAAACTTGGAGAACAGAAGTGTGATATCAAAAGTAGAATTGAGAGAAAATAAAATCAATAATAATGTGTGAAACTATATTGGACTTGTATCTTATTTATAGAGAAAACAGTAAAACTCATCTTCCTAATATAACTTTAATTACGTACCCTAAAATAAGAAATCCTAAAAATAAATAATTTTCTGAAGTTAAATAAGTTAAGGAATTCTAATCCTAAAACACTTCCAATTATGGAATGTTCTACATCAATATGGCGACTTGCTCACTATGTTCTAGACCAAAGACTTCAAGTTCAGCTTACCTGCAAAGAGTAAAGTGGACGACAACCAAAAAAAGAAATGAAAAAAGTATTGCTCGGTTGCTATTATCTAAACTAGTAAGGCCACATGTGCGATGCACATGCTTGAATTGGATTCTTTTAATAACACCAAATTTGATAATAATGGGAAAAAAAATCTTAAAATAAAAATTTAATATCCTTGTTTGTACTCATTAGATGGTGCAAATTCTAATATGACCACAGCCCACTTACTTAATTCCGATAGATGGTCGATGTTCCTTACTGGCGGAGTGGCATAAGAAAAATTCGATTCTCCCACCTCCAGTTTTCTTTCTCCTCCTCTTCTTTGCTCTTCAATATGCAGTTGAAGATGGAAGATGACAATTTTCTCGGGGAAGGTTCTTTTTCTTTGCATTAGCTTTTTCCTTGTGAATGTAGGAGTTTCTTTTGGATCACTATTATTCAGAATACTGCATGTTATCGAACTTTTCCTAATAAACTTCGATTTCGAAAGGAATAACACAGCAACTAATAAACACTCAAATTTGTTAATTTCCACCTATTGTATGTGATACATCGAATTACGCATAAAAATTGTTATTAATGAATTACGCATAAAAATTGTTACCAGTACTACAAGCAGAGTAGTTGGCACACGCACAAATAAATATACACAAGTCGGTGGTATGTGCGTCTTATATATGAGCATCCCCATCAGTTTGTTCAACTGTCGTTAAAGAAGACATAATTATGGCAATGAAAAGAAACCATGTCATGGCTATTTCGTTCTTAGTTGTGATGCTCTTGCTGTTTCCAGCTATTTCTCAGGCGGAGACCTGCTGCTCAACAATGTTACGGAAGGGTTGTTACTCGGTATGCCGCATTTCACACATAATTGGCCATAAGGGTTGTGCAGGCTTATGTTCCTGCAGGGTTGTTGCAGATGATGCCAGTTGTCCTACGAATTAACCAGATTTTGCTTTCAAGATCCTCTAAATATTGTAATTCGTACTAGGTATCACCGGGGTCTTACGGCCCCGGCTCAACCTCCCGTGTTAGTGTCAGTTTACATAGTTTATTTCTTTCTCATTCCAGGGTATACTCATAATTTTATAACATTAGTAAATACCTAATAATATCAGTACTAATCGAATCGGTCTGCATTTAGGCACTCATTTCCAGCCAAAAAAAAAAAAAAAAAAAACATTCACTTGATTTAATTTCATCAATATTCCAATAATTGTTATCATTACTGGAGCGTTTGTAATCGAGTTTCGAGGTTAGTGGTCCGTTTCTAATTAACCAAGACATGTGCCGAAAATTGCATTTTTTTTGTTACCTAATAGACCATTATCCCTTGCAACAGGTGCACTTGCATTGGCAACTACCAATGCCTATAAGAGTATTGATCAATCTGGAGGTATATCAATGCATTCAAGAAGAAGTAAGTGCCCTTAACAAAAGATACTACCATATTTTTTTGACTGCTGAGACCACGACATAAATTTACACAGGTTCAAATCCGGGGATAACTGAGTCACAATAACCGGCAAGCCACAACCGGATGATCCCAGTGAAAATAGGAAGACTATTCAGGAAGCAAATTAGTTTAGTTTAGAATGTAATGATGATAACGATGAGAGATCAACAAATGAGATGTTTTTTTTCTCTACCAAACATATAGCTACAACAGAAGTGCTCAAATTGGGTCAACTCCATGAAAGATTAAATTGCTGGTAATTTACTTTGAAAGTACAATATGATAGTCTTTTACTTAACAAAAGACATGTAATAGAGCGTAAGAGCTACAACAACGTGATACTAAAGCATCAATTTGGTAAAAAAATAAATGGTATAAGCCTGCTCAATTTGTTAAACAGTATTTTTTAGCAGATAAGATTCCAATACGTTGTTACTTTTTTTTCTTCTAATCATATGATTTAGTATATGTAACCAATTTGATTGCTTACCAATTTTCCGAGCAGTTGCACGTTGATAAATTCTCTTGAACAACTGTATCAAGTTTCTAATGTTTAATGAAACTTCTAGAATTCATTCGTGTATCTACTAATAGCAATAACAATGTAACACAATGTACATGTTTGGATTACATGGTCATAAGAATCTATAAAATTGTTCATTAACTAACACAATAAAATGAGATGTTGATCCCCACTTTCAGTTGTCATATTTCAACTAAACCGGTAACTACACACATTCACAAAATCACCAAAAACATAATCTATGTCACCACTTTCATCCACCCCCATCGATCAACGATATCATGAGAAACATGATCAAAAATATGATCTGGTTCTCTCTTCCTTGGATCAAAAAGATAAAATTGAATCTAGTGAAAAAAAGTAAACTATTTAGATTCAAATAAAGATTTATTATAACTCGATATAACCAAATTGTTCAAAAATGTCCCAACTTCAGACTTCAGTATCTAAATTTAGTTAAATCAAGACATTGAACCTAACGTGATTCGAACACTCAGTTAAAGCCAAAAAGTGAACCTGACGTGATTCGAACACGCAACCTTCTGACATAGAGTCAGATGCGCTACCCTTGCACCTCAGATTCATACGCGTTCACATAAATCACTGGGTTAGTTTAAACGGTGATGGGTGCCCAGATGGCCCAGCCACGGGATCCAACTAACTCAGATGATTACATACTTCTGGTTAAATGTAAAACTTAGGAACTATACATGAAACTACGACATATTTTTTGGGGTACAAACACATACTCGAGCTAAGACGTACACCAAAATAAAAATAAAAATATGAAGTATGAAGTATTTAGCTATAGTAACTTACTTCTAAGTTAGTTAAACTGAGTAATTTCTCTCAAAATGGATTGATTTCTGTAGTCCCTATGCCAAGCCTTGCCAGATAATTAATGCTTGTACATAAGATTTGATTATGCATATTATATAGAGTATGTAGATTAATATTCGTCTCATTCATGTTTAACAGCAAGAGAGACCACAATGATAGCATCTTCCACAATGCAGTCAAAGTGGATAAACCTGCAGTATTCCAAATTGAGAGTAAACCTATGGAAGAATTAGGAATTACCTCCCTCTTTCTGGCAGCATTCCTAAAGTAAGGATAAATGGAGCAAGCAGAGGAGCATTGTACGAAGATTTGGCCGGTATCTTCCTCAAACATACCACATAAGATAATAGATGGAGTTCCTGCATAGCACACACCACTTAAATTATTCTTTTCAGGTTCCAATATGTCTAAAAAACTTGGTTCTAACCTTCAACATTTGAAAGAAATACAATATACCATATTCATGCATTACTTCAATGTTCTACCTGACACACATGAAAATACATGTACCCGTATATCAACATATTCAGTGTCATTAAGCAGTCTACACAATCAAAATTCAGTAAAATCGTCAAATGAACAACCTTCATATAATACCAACAATGTAAGGCTAAGATGTAACCTATTGCCTATTGTGGGTGCTTGGTTTGAGCAAGTTTTAATAGTTTTCAACATATTCAGTGTCACTAAGCAATCCAAATTACAAAATAAGATGTTAAGGACCTTTTAATACAAAGGTTAACATCAACATGTAAATTATGAGGATCTGGTTCCGTGATAGGCTATTTTTCCCTCTCCTTTTCTCCATGCTTCCACTGTGACATCTAACCTATACTGCTGCCGTTGAGATAATGTTGATCTGGCATATTTGCTCTAAGAACCATGGACAATAACGTGGATGGAAAACTAATAGAATAAATTACACCTCCGTTTGATTTTTTGAAGAACAACCCATCACGGAACACATTGGTCGAATTGACTTTTCAAGAAGGAAGGTCATGATCAATTGTGCCCGGAGAGAACAACGCCTTATTCTAACCACCTATGACGTAACAAAGCCGAGTTCGACTAACTCCCAAGTCATGCCCTTGACTCTCCCCAACTTTTTAATGCGTTACGCCTAAGTTACCCTATCTTTGAATTTGCTTCTTCTTTCTCTCTCGATCAGTTTTTCATCCAAGATTTTTACATAGATTTGGACAAACAGTCCCAAGACGATAAAACAACTAAAACATGAATTTGATATCATTTAATGATGGAGAAATAGTATGTTAAGATTTTTGAGAAGACAACAAAGAATGGTGTTTCCAAGTTGGAATTTAAATAGAGTTTTCGTCGAAAAATCAGCGAGGGGGTTTACTGCCATTGAAAATGTGAGTTGTTACCGTTGATATCAGAGATGGATAGAGATTTTTTAGAGTTCCGATGAGTCTAAGAAATATGGGTTGTGTGTTAAATGTCAAACTGTTGCAGGGAAGGAGATTCTGAATCCTCGCCCATCAATTGCTCGGCATAATTCCCCAGCCAGTTCTGCCCTAGCTTTGTGCAAATGCGAGCCATGGTTTTTTGATTGAAGAGAAAAGAAAAAAAAGCCTAGTTTGACATAGATTTTGATTGAAGAGCAAATAAAACAAAGCATACTTGGACATAGACACTGAAACATATCCCTCGTGGGAAACTGATTGAACAGATTATACCTTCGTTATTTATGTGTGATCGGGAGCTAATATATATATATGGTAAAACTATTGCAGGAGATGATATATATATGTGATAAAACTCTGAGCTGCTTATATATGGTATAAAACTCGTGAGTTTAATAAGTGTGGCCCTGGTTTCTTTCGTGAATTTGGGACAGAACAAAACAATCATTCCTCGCCATCGAAGTTAAATCTCCATTCGGATGCTATGGACTGCAAGATGACCCTTTCGGATGTATCATGTCCACTGATAAACTCTTTGATCACAAAGACAAAGACCAATCTCTAGTTATCGGGGTGGGTTGGAAGACATCTTGTCGATTTTCGTAAAGTTGTTCCAAGCTTATATAATATAACTAAAATAGAATATAATCTAATGAAAAAAATATAATATGGAGATTTACTTAAAAACCAATATCTAAAGTGTACATTAATTAAAGATTTAATACCTAACCAATAATAGAATTGAACATTAACTAAATATTCTAAGAACTTGAAATAGTAAAAATTGTCTCTCAAAGTTATTAAAAAAAAATTGCACTCTAAAGAAATTATTGGTCGTGGATTAGGATTTGTAGGGTTAAATATAGTCCCCACTTTAAAATTAGTTGTGATTAGGTTGAAATCTAGATGGTCGAACCTATAAGGAATATTCCGATGTCTTACTGGCCTGATCAAATTCGGTCAGCTAGTCAGTATCCCCGCACGAAATTTTAGTCGTCCGGTAATGAATATGGCAGTGTTTAGGTAATCATTTCATAGTATCCGGGGCCTATGGCCCCGACCGTGGATTAGAATTTCTAGAGCCAAATATAGTCCCCACTTTGAAGTTAGTCGTGATTAGGTTGAAATTTAGAGGGTCGAACCTATAAGGAAGATCATGATGTCTTGCTGCCCAGATCAATTTTGGTCAGCCGGTCAGTATCCTCGCACATAATTTTAGTCGTCCGGTAATGAGTGGGGGCAGTTTTTAGGTAATCGTGTCATAATAGCCAGTGCCATAAGCCCCAGCCATGGATTAGAATTTCTAGAGTGAAATATAGTCCCCACTTTAAACTTAGACTTGATTAGGTTGAAATATAGAAGGTAAAACCTATAAGGAAGATCCCGATGTCTTGCTGGCCTGATCAAATTTGGTCAGCCGGTCAGTATCCTCGCACAAGTCGTCCGGTAATGATTGGGCGGAGTTTAAGTAATCGTGTCATAGAAGTCAGGGCCTACCGACCCGACCCTGGTTTAGAATTTCTAGAGTTAAGTATAGTCCCCACATTAAAATTAGGTGTGATTGAGTTGAAATCTAGAGGGTCGAGCCTATAAGGAAGATCCCGATGTCTTGCTGGCTTGATCAAATTTGGTCACCCGTTTAGTATCCTCACACAAAATTTTAGTCGTCCGGTAATGATTGGGGCGGTGTTTAGGTAACCGTGTCATGGTAGCCGGGGCCTAAGGCCCCGGCCATGAATTTAGATTTTTAGAGTTAAATATAGTCCCCACTTTAAAATTAGTCGTGATTAGGTTGAAATTTAAAGGGTCGAACATATAAGGAAGATCCCGATGTCTTGCTGGAACGATCAAATTTGGTCATCCGGTCATTATCCTCACACAAAATTTTAGTCGTCCGGTAATGATTAGAGAGGTGTTTAGGTAATCGTGTCATAGTAGACGGGGCCTATGTCCCTGGCCGTGAATTTGAATTTCTAAGGTTAAATATGGTACTTACTTTAAAATTTGTCGTGATTATGTTGAAATCCAGAGGGTGGAACCTATAAGGAAGATCCCGATGTCTTGCTAGCCTGATCAAATTTGGTCAGCCAATCAGTATCCTCACACAAAATTTTAATCGTCCGGTAATGATTGGGGCAGTGTTTAGGTAATCGTGTCATAATAACCGGGGTCTATGTCCCCGGCCGTGGATTAAGATTTCTAGAGTTAATTGTAGTCTCCTTTTTAAAATTAGCCGTGATTAGGTTGAAATCTTGAGGATACCGATGTCTTGTTGGCATGATGAAATTTGGTCAGCCAGTCAGTATACTCACACAAAATTTTAATCGTCCGGTAATGATTGGGGCGGTGTTTAGGTAATCGTGTCATAATAGCCGGGGTCTATGTCCCCGGACGCGGATTAAGATTTCTGGAGTTAAATGTAATCTCCCTTTTAAAATTTGTCGTGATTAGGTTGAAATTTATAGGTCGAACATATAAGGAAGATCCCGATACCTTGCTGGCATGATGAAATTTGGTCAGCTGATCAGTATTCTCGCACAAAATTTTAGTCATTCGATAATGATTGGGACGGTGTTTAGGTAATCATATCATAGTAAATTTCTTGGTAACTGCAGTAGAGCAGTAAAATATATATTTACTCTAACCATATATGCTTACCAATAAACCCCGGGAACCCTATGACCAAGAATGGCCATCAGTAGAAACAATCTTTTATTCCTTAATTAGCTGAAAGGGATTGTCTTTTAAAGAGTGAAATTAATCACAGCAGCATCAGCTCTGCGAAAATAGAATTACGGTAATGAATCAGGTGGATAATACATAGGATGGGGAATAGTAACACTCAATTTTCAGATACGCAACCTATTTCTTTCCTATTGTAAAGCTAACGTTCTAAGACACGTTTCCGGTTCACAAATGATATAAGGAACTATCAATTTAAGGAAGTTATACCCAAAGAATCCATGCACGACGAAAATTACATCTTAGTTTCTGAAATCTAAGATAGACAAAACCAAGCCGAATAAAACAAAAATTTAATCTTAATTTTTCAACTACTGATAAAAAAAAAAATTATAAACCTCAAAGCGACCAATTTAGTGGTTGCAATCAATTCCAAAAAATATACAACTCATAAAAAATAGTACCACAGAAAAAACTCAGATCAGATGTCCGTTAATAGTTCAGCTAAACCTACTGATTATGTGATAATATTGAACTGACTACCTCTTCAAGATATCCATCCCACTTTGGATTGCTGCAAGCAACCATATAATGCTAGAAGTCATTGTCATTGTCATTGTATCGAATTAGGATCAACTTTTACCTCAGATTCTATCAGTACTTAACTTCTTTTAATAATGAGGATTCAGACCAGTCGTAGTTATTACCCGGTAATATTACCTAGAAAAAAGAAACATAGAGGAGTGGGGCGTTAGTTTATGCAAACTTTATTAAACCAACAAAGATAATGTAAAAGGCTACAACTCATTACTCAAATTGATAACTCATGAAGACTTGAACCAAGGAATCACTGAAGTGCAAAAGGGGAAGAAGAGTACCAATGAAAACTCCGATTAGATACTGTCTCCAGTCTATTCGTGATGACTTTGTAACACTGGATCTTCACTTTTGAGTCTTGTAGGTCTTATTTATGAGTACATCTTATATACCAAACTGATTGGCGCATCTTGAGTTCATATCAACCAATAATTTACTTGTCCCAATATTTGGAGCAAATTGAGTTCATATCTGAAATTATAAAAGACAGTATGTAGTTACTAAACGTAATTATTGCCTCAAATGCAAAACCCACTTTACCATATCAGCAACAACCGTCTTTGAATCTCATCACTATTTAAACAAAAGTCCTTAATTGGGAATCCATTTTATTTTAGGAATTAGATTACAATCAATTAGTTTAAGCCAAAAGTTGGTTATAGGCAATCAATTAATTTCTAACCATCTCAGAAATTACTTTAACACTTCGCCGTTAAAAGGACAAAGAGGTGTGTAATATCCTACCGACAATTTCAAAAGGACAAAGAGGTGTCTAATATCATTCCGACAATTTCACAATATTTATCATGATATAAATCCACACCTTCAAGGCTATTTTGATATATATATATATATATATATAGGGAACCCCTTGAACCTTTCAAGGACCTCATAGTCATAACCCATCCTCCTTATCCCTTGGTCTAGTGAAACACTCATTATTGAAACCGTAAGTAATTCCAAGACTCACTTTTACTACGACAGAATTCTTAGTTAAAGCTCGACTGCTTAGTTTAATGCACTTGACGGTATCTCTACTTCCCTACTCACATTAAGCCGTCTTAATCATTTGCTAATTTGGCTGTGGTGGTTCTTGTAACTCTGCATCCCTAAGTTTGAATGCCTATACTTGTATTACGATATGTCAATACCCAACCATCCAATCAAAGTAACCTATGTAATTTAATCCTGGACGATTCATATTAGCAAAACCAACAATTACATCTAAATATAGTCAAAGTACTATAATTCAAGGCATATCAAGTAAAATACCTTTTCCCTTGGATCCAAAAGAACAACTTTATAAGTACTGCTCAATTCATCCTCTTTCCAATTGAAAAACAGACCCTACAATGACATATATTTGGTAGGTCTGTAAAAGATGATTTTCCTACGTTTTAAACTGCAAGTGCACAGTGCCTTTGGAGGCAGTGGCAAGCACAGGTCGAACCACAGAGAACTGGAGTGTGTGTTATGATTTAAAGGTTTCTTAACTGATTTCAGGGAAGGTAGCACAAATATATGGGTTTGTTTAGTGTCTTTACGACAAGATGGAGGTTGTAACAATGAACTCAAAATGAACTACAAGTAATGAGGTTTAAGGCACTAGGATTATCAAATCCACCACTACTTCATGTTATGGGATTCAACTAGTTTGAATGCTCTGTTCCTGTGACAGACAAGGATAAGGTGTCAAATTTATCACCTATCTAAGGAGTTTCACCAAATGATAACTCAATTATCAGCTAAGGTACTAACCTAGAGCACTAGTTGTCTAATTAAGCACAACTAGTCAAGAGAATTAACAAATATCTTTAAGGCTAGAGCTGAAGCATAACCAATACAGTTTAGCCTAACTACAATGCATACATGGCATTCATTGTGAGAGTAAAGCATTGGAAAGCTAGAATTGAGATTATCTTTAAAGTTTAAGCATTCAAAAGCAACTTCAAACACAGTTGAACCACAGAACTGAGAATTAGGGTTTCATTTAAATCCTAGCAGATTAAATTAGAACATGTTAAACATAGCAAAAGAATACTCAAATTGAAACTAATTTATGAACCCTAAAAACAGACTGAGTTCTCTCTCACATCCAGAACATCTATTTATAACTCACAAAACATTTTAAAATACAATTACACACTGACCCAAACCTCTATCTTGCGCTGAATCGACCATGCAGGGGGGTGTTCGAGAAAACCCTAATTTTAATCATCTCAACCCTAGCTTCTAGGTTAAGGGAGAAGCTAAAGATGGAGATGGTTAGAACGAGGGCGGCTGCAGGAGCTAGTGGTGATGGCGACAGGAGAAGGAGATGGTGGTGATGATGATCTCTGCACTGGTATGGGAGGAGAAGAAGAAGGATGGGTTTCTCTGCAGACGGTATGGAGAAGAAAAAGAGGATGAAGGATAAAATGAGGTTAGGTCGATGGGTATAGGGTTTGATGGATTCGTTGTTGAGCGGGCACATCAAGTGTTGATGGGAAGGATGGAGCGACCGTAGGATCTAGGGAGACAGAAATCTCACGGCTTAGGATATAAGCGGTTTTGGTGTGGAGCGGAAGTATCAAGAGATGATGTGTAGGAGCTGGAGCGAGCGTATGATGTAGCTAGGCGAGATCTCAACGGCTCGGGGTGGATGGGCTCGGATCCGGGTCATGGCTAGCTCAAGCCCATGTCTTGTAAGTTGGGTTGCAACTGATGCGCGCGCGGGCTTTGGCTTTCTGCTCCATAGACGCTT
This sequence comes from Papaver armeniacum, assembly GCA_023531295.1. NCBI lineage: Eukaryota > Viridiplantae > Streptophyta > Magnoliopsida > Ranunculales > Papaveraceae > Papaver > Papaver armeniacum. The sequence continues at coordinate 63,094 of JAJJWW010016205.1, forward strand.
GTCTCCAATTCTTTGCTCTTTTGGCTCCTCAATTTCTCCGAGATTTATTTATTACCTAAAAACACAAAATTAATTAGTACAAATATTTATTCTTAAAAACAAAGAAAATACAGAATCAGGGATAATATCTGATTTCTGAGCACAAAAGATGAGTTAAATGCCAATAAATAGATGTATAAATATGCAATATTTGGCACTCATAAATATTTAATAGAGTTTTCCATGTATGTATAAGAGATCAAACAGTAAAGAACAAATTAATGCAAAAAATGCTGAGATCGAAAGTTTTCCCAGAGGACGAACTTTATAAACCGTAATTCGCAGACAACAACTGTACAAAAACCAAAAAAACTCCAGCAGACACTTTCAACCAAAACTTAACATTGCCTTAAAAACCAAACTATATCCACCACATCTAACACCACTGTAAGGAACAAAAACTCTAGCTTCAACCAAAGCAAGAAAATATTTATAATAGCAACACCAAACCTATATCCACCACATCTAACACCAATGTAAGCAACAGAAACTCTAGCTTCACCCAAAAGCAAGAAAATATTTATAATAGCAACACCAAACCCATAATCAACTTAACTAAATAACAACACCATCACCTCAAACTAATAAAACACACAAAAATAAAAAAAGTTATTGGACTGAAAAGCTTACCAATGTACACGAAACGGTCCGGGTTGATTGGAGAGTTTGATTCTTTAACCTCTTCCATGTGTTATCTTTTATCTTTGTTTCAATAGCTTCGCTTCATTGAAATTCCTTGGAGGAAATTCCATCAATAATCTTCCATTATTAGACTTTGGAATTCGAAGAGACAATCGAGAAGAGGGTTTCCATAAGGTTTCAGCCTTTTAGAACTTTAAGACATATCAAATAAGGAAGGACCAAAAGATATATCGTGATGATTAGAACACTTCCATCATCTATCTTAGCAAAGTTTTCCCATATAAATCCTTGTAGCCGGATACACTGTATAATTAAAACCAAGCCCTGATTTAGTGGCAGCCGATAAATCCGATCTCTAAGAAAGATGCTTTGAATTGTATAATTGTCTTTCTGTTAATGAAAACATCATAAATCAAACTAAACTTAAAATTTATGGAAAATCAGCTTAACGAAGTCAAGCATTAAAGCAATCTAAAAAAATGGCGACCCTGATCGAAATAGACAACATGTATTAACCGAAAAACCTGAAACCCTAACCAAACAAAGAAGAAAAGAATAGAAAGATAATTACCAGTTGTGGATTGAAGTTGAGGTTAGATTTGTTATTATGCTTGCTATCAAAACCTTTCCATTACTGTGAATCACTCATATATAAGGCCTGAGATTTTTTTAACATATCTTAAAATGAATCGTCTTGCTTGTGTGCAACATCTTGGAACCCATTTTCAACAGCAAAGCAACAATCTTGCAAGGATTAACAAGTGGGTCTCTTGGCCTGGGAGAGCATTACAACGCCATTCTTTTTTTTTTACCTATCCCACGTGCTTTGTTCTGACCACCTAATTCAAATAGAGATAGAAAGAGCTATGATTCGACGCGGAAAGTTGTGTAAAAGTATAAAAGGCGTGCTTCGTGTTATCTTCTCGGACATGTGGAGATTTAACTTATACAGTAGCTTTATAACTTACCTTCGGTATGCCAGTTAGCACAAAATTTTTGCTTCACCAGCTGAAGTACAGATTTGAAACACTTCACCATGCTTCAAATTCACAGCCCATTCGAATAGAAGCACTTTTCATATTGGCAGGCTTCTATGTGCTTGTTTCATACGTATCACTAAATTTATCCTCTTCTAAACCCATAACATGCTCCACATTCATCGTCATCCTCAAACCGGCCTACCTTAGTTTTCTGGGTTGCTTCTTTGAACCTGTTGCTGCCACACTGAAACTTATAATATAAAACATTGTTATTGCTATTATAGAAATGATTTTTCTTCCACAGAAGTAAAATGATTTATAAACAAACAACAAAAAAGCATCCGAGGATCCAAGACAAAACTGCACTTTTCTTATCCCTTAAAATACAATGGTGCTACAAATACTGCTTTCTGCAAATAATTGATGTCCAAGAAATAGATGATCGAGAGAGGAAACAAACCCCCAAGTTTACTGATCAATCATAAACTCTAAACATTCACAAATCTCATCCGTTTATCACATATTTTAATGGAAACGATACCAATGGTTGGCTATTTTCTCGGCAAGAAATTCTAGTCCAAAACACGACAAAAAGATGGTGCAGTTGACTGCAGCTGCAACAGGACGCATTCTACACCCCATTAACTTCTACATTAAAACGTTAAATACATTGTTACTGCATACCTAGTGTTGGACGGAATAAAAAGAGAAAGCAAAGAAGAAAGAACTTAATGGAGCTTCTCTGTAAAACGCATAGCTTCATCAATTCCAGGTATGGAATTTGCAAGCTCAGTTACAAAGTTATTCACTCCTTCAACCCACCTGCAACACATGATATCTCATCATTGAGAAGGATAGAAGCTGGAAAAAGAAAATTGCAATATGATGACTTGATGATTATAGTCTGATGACGGCGAAAAAAAAATTAGGGTTTCAATTCAATTCTTAAAATTTATTAAAGCTTGTTCATAATCAAGTAACAGAGTTATACCAGTAAATACATATTGAAGCTTGTTGTTTATTGGACTCCAGTTGAATTTTAACTCCCAACATAATTTATCACCTAAAACCACAGAAGCATACCGAATATTTAGAGCTGAAACAACAAAAAGAACAACCAAGCAAGAATATGTGAATTTTTTTTATGAAGAATACTCTGTGGATTATAGTGATGATAGATTGAAAATCGAAACAAACTGGGTTATGAGGTTAGAGCAGGGTCATGAACTGAAGCAGATTATAGGGTTATAGGGTAAACAAAAGCAAAGAAAACTTCAAGGATAAAATTATAGGGTTTCTATATGTTACCTTTTTTCTGCTAACCCTTTTCATCATCTTTCTGATTCGACTTCGCCACCTAATTACAAAATCAAGCTGCAGCTAAACCTAAACAATTTCCTCACTAAATTACCTCCAACATCAAGATATGTTTGGCTTCATAGAGTTTGAGATTGTGATTGAGGAAAGGTAAAATAAAAGAGGAGAAAAAATTATTGGCTTCATAGAGTTTGAGATCGAGGCAAGGTTGAAGAGAAAAGATGAGAAATTGCAGTGATCAAAATTAGGGTTCGTAAAGGAAAATGCAGTGATCAATTGTTGTTGATGGTGGCGATGGATATGGTGGTGGCGGGGTACGGATCGATTGATTCTCGTCATATTGTGTTGGTGGGTACTTTGTTGTTGATGTAAACTGGAAGATGTGAAGATTCAACGCAAGAAGATGAAGAAAGAGATGGTGGTGGTGCGGCAGAGTTTCAAATGAATTAAGCATCAACCGCAAAACCAAGCAATCACGAAAGAATAAAACTCTCGGGGCTTGTTATTGCGGTAAAACTGTGAGGTGATGCATATACGGTAAAACTCGAGTAAAATAAGTGTGGCCCCTTATCATTCCTGGCCGTCCAAGTCAAACGAAATCAGGACGATAATGACCGCGAGATGACCCTCTTCGGCCAATCCTGACCATCTAATGACTCACAAATCTCAAAGTAAAACACCACCTTTTTTTATAATAGTGATTATTGCTTAATTTTAATTAACCATCATTAATGCGTCTCTTCTTTCTTTACACTAGTATAACACGCACGCGCGATGCGCCTGCCGTTCCGTTCGATGATTTTGTTGTTTTTGTGTAAAATCACCGGTCAAAGTCAACACTCAATCAATGATCTGTAATTTTATTGTTTTCATGTCCTAATCTAGACGCGGGCACGCCGTTCCGGTTAAAAAGAAATTGTACTCTTTACTCAATATTCTTTTTAGTCTAAAACATCCATTTACAAAAAATGTATCTCTGATGCACTTTATGAGGTATACTTCCCAGGACAGGAAAACTTCCTTGAAAATTTTGTCAAACTCACATGTTTAGCAACAATATAACCCACCACATCAAAACTGTTTGGTTCCTATATAAAAAAATGCACAACAAATTTGACTGAAATTGAGATCATATACTTGCTATTGTGCAAAAATTCACTGACTCTAATCGAGAACCCCGGTTACTCAACATCACCGTCTTCAATTGATTTTTAGGAATAGATAAGCCTTCGACTCCCAAGAAGCTGATTTTGTAGATCATGATTGACAATATCTTTTGAGATACCCATCTTTAAAGAACCAACCATAGCATATAACATTCATTGTTCTGTTTACTTTAAAAAAGCATTTGCAAGAAAAATTGAATCTTTTCCAGCATTAGACCTCGTCCATCAAACAACCTGCAACGCAGTTGAGCAAAAATAAGTACCATCTCATAATAAGGGAATTAAACATCTACAGGAAACAATATGACATTGTTACTAAAGAATAACTAATTCGGCTTGAGATAATTAAAGTGTAACGAAGAACCAAAAGCCTAGAAAGCCTGAAAATGGCTTGTGCTGACTCAAGATAACAGATGTCCTATACCGGCATGATGCACATAATACGATTACCACAAAGAAAAACATATTGCATCAAGCTAAATAGTAATTATAGTTTCTACCTGACTTCATCTATAATGTTCATATAAGAAAGAAATGCAATCATTTTTGGCTTTTCGAAAAAAAATGAAGGTATGATCATGGAGTAACAGATTGGAAGAGCAGAATGCTCAAACGTAAGTATCATATATGTAATACATATATGACACGGCTTAAAAGTAAGTATAACAGGGTGCTAAGTGTCCTCTAATAAGCGTATTCAGTCCTGCAACAGCAAAAGTGTTAATCTTCATGATGAAATACTGACCAGCACACTATGACTACCCACAAATTACTATGGCATTTAAGTGTCCTCTAGTAATATTCGCTCTAGGTATGTAAGGTACACTTGAATTTATGCTTAAAAAAAATTCATATGTTTGGTAATTTGCTCAGACTTTAATTCCCCTCTGGGTTTTGAGTTATTACAATGAAGTACTTTCCGTCTCTCTATATTTGGATTACTAAGTCCACAAAGCTTGTTTATTACACAAAAGCTTAAGCATATGTCATGAAATACTGATCCCGGTTACACAAAAATAGCAACTAATGACACTTTGTAGATTTGTAGACCATTTTCACTTGCTTAACGACAGAGTTCGTGGTCATCAAGCAAGTTAATAAAACGATGATCCATCGCCGTAAATCATGATAGATAGCAAAATGATTTTACCTAATTACATTACTTTCTGAGCTGACTTTATGATTGCTGACTGTACGGGTCGAATCAAATAGTCAGTATTCGGTGAAAAGTTGGTGTGGTATATATAGAAAAACTCTCAACTTGTCTCTAATAAGCCTAAGCATGAATTATTTGTTCACTTTATCAAGTTATCTATAAGCTACAATAACAAATCAGCCTGTATTCCAAATTTAAAATCATATGCAAAAAAATGTAGAAATTCATTTTAAGTTAAGGCCATCAGTACCACTGCCGAAAGAGAGTTCGCAACAGGTGAAGTCAATAAGTTCATATAAACATGATACAAACTGATGGCATATTGCTTGTGTGATTCATATCAAATGTATGCCCATCAAAAAATGTTGAAACTACTAAGTGTCCTAAACTGCAACAATGTTGGTAAATGTTGGTAAACAAAGAAATGAAAGAAAAACTATGATTGCCTTAAGTTAAAACTCGAATTACACTATTGACTTCAGCTAAAATCACTTATACATCTGTGCTGGTCTTTCTAATATAAGTAAAAAAATAAAGTACTGGTGAACAAAAAAAGGTTATGCTCAAGTTTTGTTTTGATGTAATTTAAAACGCAATTGAAAATGGAGGAGACAGAAAGCATTACTGGCATTGAACAAACATCAAACACCCCTTATGCATCATCAAAATTGGAAGAAAAAAAAAAGATAACTATAATAACTATAGAATGAGACGTTCCCAATAACAAAAAAGAGAAACCCAAATTGTAAACAAATAAAGATGAAAGGAAATCTTACCAGCCAGAGTCAGTAGTGGGAGTTCCTAGTACTCCCATAGGATCTCAGATTCCCAATTGCAACAGTCGTCGGTACTCATTTCAAGCTTTGATGGAATTTGATTTTTCTTCAAAACCCCAAAATTGAAACTCTAATTCATATTCTGTGAATCTTAAATTCCTACTTCTTCTGTAGATCGATGGCGTCTGTGGAATTGACAAATACCTAAATCGAAACTCTAATCAACATTCTGTAAAATCAGTGGAGTCGATTAGGGAAGAAAGATTTGGGGGAAAAACTTTTAAAAAGCACGATTAAGATTGGAAGATTTTGTTTTGGCTTGGGACGAATATGCTTGTACCCCTCATTTGACTGTAAACTACGAAAAAAATAGGCAGGAAAACAAAAACACGAAAGGGTATGTTGGTAAATTCCTATGAACAAACCTATTGCATGAGATTTACACTGTGCACCAATACGTACACACCCCAAAAATTATTAAGCATCGTTCACTTAACAATTACAACAACTAAACATTATGAGCTATGTACGTAATAGCCACCGACCAAATTTGCATTTAGGATTCATCTAACCGGCATAATAAAATGTTTAATCATAATGAAAATAGGATGGAATGATTATAAGGAGTACAACTATGTACACACGAAAAATCAACATGTGTACAATTATGTACACATTAAAATCAAGACAAAAAATAAGGAGTTTCTTCATGAAAATCCATATAAATAGGCTTTGGAAGCGAGGTGAAATTCTCCCCACGTGCACGAATCTCGCTTCACAACTCTATTGTGTCAACTATAAATTGACTTCTCTCTAGAATCATTCTTTAGGATTATATAGGGGCTCATTATGTCCAGATGCAACTATAAGAAGAGTGTAGTTCAAGTCTCTACAAGGAAAGTATAAGTGCATTTTTTTATTTGTAGGTCCTAAAACGTTAACATAAAAAAAAACTAAAAAGGCATATTGGGGGTCCTATACTTGCATAAAAAATTTACTCCCCTGTACAATTGGATATATATCATTCCCATGTGGAAAAAACTTGAAGTGGAAGTTGCGCATTTCATACGAGCTAAGCAATTGAGACTAAATGTTATTTATACTGTCAGTCCAAGTACCGATTTAAATATCCAAGTAATACCTCAGTAAGTAAATATCCACAGAAAAGAGATGACTAGATGAGACCAACAGTAGCAAGATTCCGCTTGAACTCTGCTGTCATTAGAAGTATGGCAGGCTGGCAGCGTTCATATTCACCTGCCAGTGGAGAAAAGCACCTCTATTTTGGAAAATATGTTTATAGAGGTTTAAAGATTGTTAACAAATAAAACCATATATAATTTACCATGTCCGTGTTGCAGAGAAGAAACGCCATAAAACAAAATGATACAATCACTCGGCTCTTTGGCAAGTGCCACCAAGGAGACGATGAAACCTGTGTGCTCTATCCCACTATCGCAACTCCATTTGCAGCTTCTAAATCACTCAACAGATCAAAGTTTGGTCCCTTTATGTCATTTAAGAGTAGTACGTCTGGTAAAGTTTCAGAAAATACCAACACATCCATGATAGAACTTATGAGGCATACCCTTCTGAATGGATGACTAGAAGACATTTTTACTCTTTCTGTTTGATTTGGTTATCCCTTTTGCTTCTATCATGGTAAAGAAAATTATTGTAAACTGTGTTTGTTGCTTCAGTCCATTCGAATTACGAGTAAAATTAACTTACAGTGGAGGTCAAAACTTTGAGATATATATACAGAGAAATGAATCTGATGATAAGAAACTATACACGGATATGAATGCATTACAAACCTAATTATCAACCGATAAAGAATGGTGCAAATGTTGTTTTCTCTATGTATATCCCTAAACATTTTCATATTTTACATGTCATTTCCGAAGATGTGCATATCAAACATCATATAGTTGTAAATGTGGTGTTCAGGATAAAGTTGAGATTCGGTAAGGATCTTGGTTAAAACAACTGGAGGATACTGAAGCGCAAGCTTGCAGGCCTTGCTTGTAATCCACCATAAATGCCAAGTGACTAAATCTTTGAGCTTCTCCTGATGCAGCCTGGTTTTTTTTTTTCTTGCTTTTGAGCTACATATCTCTTCTCGTTCTACATATATACATGTATATAATCTGTCTCCTCTCGTATCCATGTCGAAGTTTATGGTGTGGTATGTGTTGATACACCCTTCCCCTGATTCCTAATTGTGAACATGCTAGCTACTAACATGCACTTGATTCCTAATTTTTGTTAATGGCAATCAACTTTAGCTGATCATCCAGTGGATTTCTTTTTCAGTATACTAATCTTTTTACTCTTAAAAGAAAAAGAGAGAAAGAAAGTCAAAACTCTTACGTCTGAGAGATATAGTTAAAGTCATATTAGGACTGTTCTGCATCTAAATTGTCAGATTATCTTTGATGTCGTCAATTGAATGGCTAACATTAAGACCAGTTAAAAACATTCTTGATTGGACTGATTTCCTTGCAATAGCAGTAGACATTATGTTTGTTCTTCAGTTTTGTTTAACCCATTTCTAACTTTGCAGACAAATGCTGAAAAAAAATCCAAGTCTTCTACATTTCATTGAAACCATCCAAAAAGCGTGTTGGAAGATGTAGCTGATTTTTCTGGTATTGAACGTTTTGTGTCACCAGATTCTGCCAGGATGAATATTATAACTCTTTGTCAGTGTTACCTGTTGCCAAGGTCAAAACATCAGTTATTATCAAATTATAGATTTACACAGTTTTGGATTCTTTGTCAGGATTGATTTACACCATTTTGGATTCTTTTGTATTTTTCTCATTTCTTCTTGAGAGTAGGCTTACCTTGAGATATTGTGTTATGTATACAGTGTTCACCGTACAACCCATGATTTTATTTATGGGTTGTACAGTGATGCTGAAAGATAACTGGAAGAAGATGGACAATAACATGGCTAAATCTGGATCATACTCCCTACTGGATAGATTCAGAATGAACTCCACACAGTATCATACTCCCCTACTGAATCTGGAGATATATTCTTTACCAATGAAATCCATCTTTTTGTTCTCCTCCTCTAGACTCTTAATCTTCTCAATCTCCTTACTAAACCGAAGACACTACTCTTTTTCCTTGCTCTCCATCTTCAATAGTCTACATCTACATGACCACAAAGAGCAACAACTGGCATAACAGGAAAAAAAAAAATGATACCAACTAAAATGTATATACAACATGTAACAAGCAGAATATGATTGATACCCAAGACATGTTAACAACTTCAGCGCCCTTTAAGTGTTATGGAGTTCCTATCAGGTGAAAGAGCAGAGATCAAGACAACCTTATGCCAAGCTGAGAAGGAAAAAAATGAAGCTTTTATTTTGTTCTGATAGGGAAAATCAGAATGATGTGTTTGAAAAGATGATGATGAGGAGAAATATAATGCTTAACTATTTTATTCAATTTCTTCTTCAGAAAACACTGAGGAGTCGATACCAAATAAAAACAGCACCCAGAGTTGCTCTCTGTGTCGTTTGTCAGTTGACAGAAAATGCAAGAAACTGCAAGTAGGTGCAGTATTAAATACTGCTACAGAGATGACAAGGGGACTGGCCAGAACTTGAAGATATTATTGCCTGGCATCACTGGTGAATAGAGTTTGGGACGGTAACAGTATCACCAGCAAAATTTGGGATTTTTCCAGGCATCTATTACTACCACCTGCCATAAAGGTGTACCAGTATCTTCGTCTAAATGTTGCTGGGGTGAAAAGTTGTCATGGTAATTTTCAATAGACACTTGGTGCTGCCACCAATATACCACCTGATCAATTTCCTTCAACACTTATCACTCTAGTATGCCCACTAGGTCTCTATATGCATTTATAACTTTTGCTTATCCCTCCAATTTTAAAGAAAAACATACCAAAGGATTCAAAATGCAACAGACTACAAAGCGAAAAGGCAACAGATCACTCAATTAGTTCTTCAACAAAGATGATCCACCCAACAGAAAACAACGAATTGCAAAAGATGATGAATAAGACAATGAATCTGTGTTATAATAAAGATCAAACAATAGACTACTTATTTAAATAGGATACTCCAAAATGGAGCTGCGGGGGAATGGACACTGTTAGATACCACTTTAAAATGTCAGATGAGCTATAAACCTGGATAGCAAGCCACAGGAATCTGTAATTATAAAAACTGCTGCATGATCTTCACCGTAACGGCATAATTTAAAGAAAATAATAGGCTTAGCCATGGTGTTCCCTGTGCCCAAAGAACTGCCCTATAACTGCAGAGAGCATATAAAACCAGAGTATGCACACGGAAATGTGCATAATGTGGTCCTTCATCCTACAGGGAAAATTTGTGTGCCTTCAAAACTATATGACATTGAATTTTGGCCTAATTAACTACGAAAACAACTCCAACTGGTAGTACAGAAACAGAGATTAAAATAAAATAGTTGTTTACTGCGATTGTCAAGTCCAGCGCTAAATTGCTACTAAAAAGGGAATCGAACTGTTATGAATAAACCAGTTTTAAAGAACATGAGTAGCATGAAGTTCTCTAACACTTCACGCCAAAACTAGCATTATATCACTGGGGAACTGGAATGTGTCAAAACTTAAAATTCATGTGCAGGGAGACAAAAGCATAGACCGGAGGCTCCAGCCCCTAAAGCCTCACTGCAGAACTTTCTATTGGCCATGAACAGTACCATGCAATTCAATTACCAAAATTTTCACAATTTTAATAGCTTAAATTAATAGGAATACCAGTGTGAAAATATAACTATGATTGGCGCATGTTCTTTTCATTCATAAAAATGAAACAACAGAAATATATATAAACTTATCAATTTCTTGTCGAGGTATGCTTCTGAACAGGCAAAATGTGCTCGACGAAAGTTTCAGCCTGTGATTCTGAGGTAAAAAATGGAATTGAGGAGGGGATCCCGCTGATTTCAATCTCACTGAAGCTTTTGTTTCTCCAATTATAAGAATGATAAATGGTGTCAGATATCTTACCATCAGATGTTTTAGCATAAGAATTTACGATTATCTGGTCTGTTCCCGAAACTGGATTAAAATAAACACCATTCATATCTCCATCCAAAGTGTTAGGTAGCTCCATAGTTACTTGAGTCCAAGAACTTGTTGAGTTCTTCTTGTTTCCATCATCATCAAGTAACCATAACTTAAGGGTACCACTTTCTCGAATTTTAATCAGTAAACCTAGCCGTTCATCCAATTCTAACAATCTAACATAATAAAAGATATAAGAATCATGATGGTCAGCAGGTTGAACAAATATGTAATTAGGGACCCTAATCGTTCTGAACTCCTCCCTTCCAACATCAAATACCACTATGAACTTTTCATTATCCATGTCATTAACTTCACTCTTCGTAAGCAATCGAGTGCTATAATATATCAAACCGTTAATATGAACATAAGATCCATGCAACTGTAAATCGTAAGGTGGTACCTGAATCTGTCTCCATTCATTATCTCCTACGGTTAACACCTCGCAAATTGTATGATAAGGTCGCAGAGACACCCATATGCCAACCACTTTATACTCTTTAGTGGCATGATGATATCCTAACGCACAAGTAGACATAGGGAGATCCTTATACTCTTCATGTTCTTTCTTGCGTACATCTCTTAACAATTTTGATTCAACCCATGGTGTTATTTCTTGAGTACTGAGGTTGTATATACAAACACCAGGATCAGTTCTTGTTTCGCCGAGGAAACCAGTTAGACCATTTACAGGTTTCAACATCTTATCATATTTAAAATCAATCTCCCTTATAGTGTGAACAGCAGCTGCTGATACCGTTCCACCTGATCTGCCTCCAAACATGTCAAATGTCATTAAGGTACACTTTTCACGATCTACCCGATTATTGACAAGGAGACGAGGTTGTGCTTTTGAACGCTCAAAGTGCAGATTGATAAATGTCGTATCATTTTGAATTAAGAAAAACCAGTTCTTGCAAACACACTTGAATCTCATTAGCGACTTCGCTGGAAGTCTACTCAATATTTCGATAGTGATATCATCGTTCGGAATAAATATACTACTACCAGTACTCCCACTGCTACCTGTGTTTGAAATAACATTTACTTCATTGTCATGACAACAATCATTACCTCTTTTCTGATTCTCCCGAATCCCTTCCCCCATTTGCTTCCTTTTCCGACCATAAGGCCTGAATTGGAAACGAGAACCAAATTTGCGGCGGGTGTTAGCAACCTTGCTTCGTGGACGGCGATGACGCCGACGACCGATTAGTCGTGCTCCCTGTGTACCAAATTCACAATACGAAGACAAAAATTAAGAACCACAAACACCTCATTGCAAAAATAGATGAATTCCTTTTTGATGGTCATCAAATTTTTGTGAACTCAAACAAATTTTAGGGAGAAACTGAAACAATCCAAGTAAGAAAATGACATTTCGATGTCAAACAAGGTAATATGAAAAAAAAAAAGGAAATTGAGAATACTTACAAACCCAAGTGGAGACAAGAACGCCATTGTCCCTTTAACTTGTAAAAATCCAATTTGAGAACGATCTTGATACAGGGGCTAGGGTTTGGTGAAGGTTTTTGAAATGCTTTATTTTCAACCCCTAACTGCAATTGCGGTGGTATAAAATTTTCACCTCACTTACTAGTGGTCGGAGTTGGCTCTAGGGAGAGCTCACTTTCGGTTATAGCCAATTTGCCTCGGGTCAATCTATATCGGGTGGACTCAAAAATCAAAGAATTTTCAACCGCAACCGTATTCGGAATGTACTTATTTTTCATAGGTATATAAGTAATTTTAAATCCATTATTGTGTATTTAAAAGAAAAACGATAGTAAAAATGTGAGATAGGGTGAGAACAAAAATATGAAAGTGGATTTTTCTTTTTCGCAAAAAATGAGGGCGAATCCACTCCCATATCACATATTTTCTCGATATGTGAGAGTTGGAGCGGTAGAAAAAGCAGCCGAGCTTCAAAACGCAACTCTTGGTCATAAGTCCCTATTAGGAGGAGATATTCCAAATGCATCAGCAATGCAAAATTCGAAGATTATGAATGATGGAACAACGACATTTTTTCTTGGGGTTTAACAATTTAGTGCACATTGCTTAGTGTCTTTGAATTTGGAATCATGATTTTTCGGGACCATGATTTTCTGGGGAACCATTTTTACTTAGGCCACCTTCTCTACACTTATAAGGGGTATCCTAAAGTTAGGAAATGACTAATTTATCTTTTATTCTTGTTTAAATTATAACCAACCTAATAACCTCCTTCCTATACCTAACCTAATTAAAGCTCTAATTCATGAACACAAACACAATTTTTTCTACTAACCAAATTCACTTAAAACTCTTCTCTTATCCTCTTGTTTTCTCTTCGATTTTCATAATCGTTTTAAATACGGATTTTAGAAAATTGTACTCCCTCCTTCCCAAATTAGATGAGCTAGTTGGTTTTAAATTTTCTCCCATAAATAGATGAGATATCTCTCTAATCAAGGGGATATTTCTAAAACTACTCTTTTAATTGATTATTGTTACTATAACAAATATGTATAATTTGATAGTCATGTTTATATTCGTTACGTAGGTATTTTAAAATGCTTTTCAATGGTATAAAGTTTACGAAAAACCATGGTATAGCATAAGAGATAAATCATTTCTAAGTTTTACTAGTTATTATCCATAAGAATATAATTGTAAAAAATACTTAAACATACTCCCCTTTCCTCCTTGCCTTAAGAATTGTGCAAACTACAACTAGCTCATCTAATTTGGGATGGAGGGAGTATATTAGAGGTATTTTCCGACTAACCTATGTCTTCTTGAATTATACATTTGTGACTGATAAATTGAGTGAGTAGTAATCATAAAAATTGAAGTTGCGGAGAGAAGTTCGGCTAAGAATTTTGTGAAAAAAGTTTGTCGAAGTAGCCGAACCTTCTGGAAATGAAGAACATGAAGAACAACTCGGCTAAAAAAAAAAAAAAAAAAAAAAAATAGACGAACTTTTTATTTCCTAGATGAATTTTTAGACAAAAGTTCGGTTACGTCGCAATTTTTTTCCTCACAACCGAACTTTTCTCTAAAATCCTATATATTGAGTTCAGTTATGTCGTAGTTTTTTTTCCTAACCGAATTTTCTTTGAAAACCTATATATTGAGTTCGGTTATGTCGCAAATTTTTTTCTCCTAAACGAACTTTTCTCCAAAAGCAAAAACTCCATTAAAATCAAGTTCGACTGCCTGTGCCTTCATAACATTAGTCGAACTACATTTGCAGATAAGTATAAAATTTACCGTAAGTTTTATACCTACCTGTAAATCAAGCTAAATTTGTTCTTCAGGTATTGTAGCCGAACGTGATTAACTTACCGTAAATCAAGCTATGAAATTTCTCAGTTTCAGAAAATTTTGGCCAATTCAAACAACAAAAAACTAAAAAAACCAAATCTTTTCCAGGACTCTATATTCTCCTTCTTCATTGATTTAATCTTACAATAATAATTAATTCTCTCAATAAATTAATTTAGGAAAAAAAATACATAAAAATCAAGGCGTAAAGGTCTTCCGAAAAAAAATCAAGGCGTCCTCTAAAAAAAGAACGCGAAATTAGGGATATAAAAAGGAATTGGGGGATATTGATTACTTCTCCCAACCCATGGTGTGTGTTAAGGGGTGATTTTTGGGTATGAAAATACTAAAATACCCTTTGGTTAATTAAAAAACATTATGAAAAGACCATTATACCCTTTCTCCTAAAACATTAAAATCTAAAAACCAAATCTTTTATCCCCCATTTACACAAATCAGTTCCGGCACTATCCTAGGGTTAGGTTCTGAATTTTTTTTTTCATCGTTCTTCATCCGTTCTTCGTCGATTCAAAAATTTCTTCGTCGATTAACCTACCCGATTCATAAACAATGCCTCCACGAAAGAAAGCAACGGCCCAATCGAACTCAAAATCGATTGGTCAACAAAAACACAAACAAAGAATTGCTAAGATTGTTCAGGAGCAAGAAGACGAAGAAGCAACATTCTCTGACGATCAACTACTCAGAAATATGGCTTCTGTGAGAAGGTAAGTCATTTAAAACTGTTTAATTAGTGTTTCAATCGATTTGTAGCAATGGGTTTATGTCAAAATCGCGAAACCTTAACTGGAAATGTTGAGTTTCAGAGAGTAATGGCACTGATATTTGTATGAACACAGTACCGGTTTTGTATTCCGGCATTCAATCTAGGATGAATACAGTGCCGGTTTCCAACCCCAAATTCACCAGAAACTGAAATTTCCCTACCGGCATTCAATCTATGATGAATACAGTGCCGGTTTTTAGTACCGGCAGTCTTTGGTAATAATTCGTGTATGCCGGTAGTGGACTTAAAAAATACAGGAGAGTTTATGAATTTGTCACCAGGACCGGCACAGATTTTGGGTTGCATTGTATGCCGGTTTTGGGTACCGTCATGCTTTTGTAATAATTCGAGCATGCCGATAGTGGACTTAAAACATACAGGAAAATTGTCACAAATACCGGCATAGATTTTAGGTTGCATTTGTATGCCGGTTCTAGAAACCTAAGACTGTCGATAGTCAATGTGTCTTCTTAGGAACATTGTACCGGCGTGGTTTATGTTAAGGTAGTTAATGCCGGTACTAAAACTGAAGGTGAGTTATCTTATATTCATTGCTTTCCGTGTGCTTACGATATAGGTCAAAAGCAAAGGAAGCTAACAAAAGAAAAACTAAAGATGCTGTCACTAAGAGAAGAAGGAAGGACGGTCTTGATACTCCTTAGTCTCTGCCTCCTCGAGGGATAGATGAAGGTCGTAAGATACGTTTGGGGGATGGTACAAGAGGGATAACTTGGGAGAGTCGTAGTGACCGTAGTCGACTTGCAAACCGTGAGCACGATGATCAAGATGAGCAAGATGAGCAAGATGAAGAGGAAAGTCAATTACAAGCCAAAGCGAAGTTGGTGGCCCAAGTCAACAACCAACACAAGGAAATGGCAAGAAGAGCAACGTCAAAGTGAAAGTTAAAGGTTCCCACCTACCTCATATTAATGACATGATACCTGACCTTGAATGTGGTAGAATTTGGGGCGAAGCTCCGGAACCAAAAATACTATTTGGATACAAGCACTCGTGGGCTCGTACTATCTATCAAATCTATGTAAGCATTTTCTATCTTGCACATATGTATTGTTCTGTATTTATGTAAAATCTCTTAATTGTATTGTCTCTCCTAATTGTAGGATCATAAGAAGGCTGTGCGTGTTTGCTGAAACCAAGCCGCGGCTGATTGGGATTTGTCTCTAGAGCATGATGATGTCCAAATAATAATAAAGGATTCTAGTCTATATGCTTTGGTTGAAAATTATGTGAAGCTTGATTCTGTTACTGCCAATTGCTTCGTGAAAGGTATCATGGTGAAACCGATACCATGCACTTCCCTTTTGGGGAGATGACCTTCATCCCTGAAGATGCTCAGAACATTCTAGGCTTGAATGTTATCGGCAAATCAATTGCAGAAGGAGTTGAGTGTCTGGACCTAGAATGGTCGAAGTTGCACGGCCTGAATAACAAGCTGTTGATTGGGACTACAAAACTTCGCGGGAGAGCTTTTATGAATCCAATACGGTAAGACAAAGACAATCAAGCCGACGCTGCTTAAGAAGAATTTTGAAAACACAAAGAAAAGAAGTTTGGAGGATGGATGGGACCCTAAACAAATTCGTTATCCGCTCTCGCATACATGTTATACATCTTGGGCACTAGGGTATTCCCTGACACCAATGGAAACATGGTTAGTGCGAACTACCTTCAGTACTTGGATCCGTTGGAAGATGTCTATAGTTATTCTTGGGGCACCGCGGTAATGGAACATTTGATGACGGAGATGAGAAGGGCCTCTAAGGCTAAAACCAACCAATTTGTCGGGAATTTCACTCTACTGCGGGTAATTTTGTTTTTAAACTTATGTTATTACGTATATTGTTCACATGTACCCTTATCGTGAACTTAGAAACAAAACTTATTGCTTCACCTTGGAATAGGTGTGGGCTTATGAACAATTCCCAACCTTGTTCAAGGTCTACCCCTCCTTGAAGATCATAGACCTTCCCGAACCCGATACGCCTCTATCTAAGAGATACGAGTTCAACAATACTCCGAAGCCTGGTAACATAGGTCTACTGATCGATATGAGATTGGCTCTGGATGCAATGAGTATCGAAGATGTTGTGTTCGACCCTTACAAGGAGGCTAGAGAAAACCGCCAAGTTTTGAGGTTTGGTAACGTTGCATTTTACCATGGTCCGTTGTTCCACCCAAAAGGATACGTTATGGCTATGCCGGTTGTCATTATATAACTCGGTTTACATACTGTAATATAGGTCTAAAGCAACAGAAAAGAATAAAGGAAAAGGCAAAGTTATTTTAGAAGCAAAACGTAAGTCTTCTCGACGTAGCCGTCCTGATCCGGCTACTGCCAAGGTCACAATTCGGGATCAACTTATAAGCTACCCAACCAGCAGTGATGATGATGATGAGTGGGAAACATATCCTGTATCGGAACGAGGAGGTGGCTCATCCTCACAAGCAGGTGGCTTAGGACACACTGATGTCGGAGTTGAAGCCCCTAAGGATAATGAAAAGGCACCCCCAGCCCACTTTCCTGATAAGTATGACATGATTCCAGACCACGATGATGGCAAACATTGGGGTGAACCGATAAACCCTCAACTCTTATTTTCCTACAAACACTCTTGGGCTCGTTGGATCTATTAAACTTATGTAAGACGTTTGCATCTTGTTATTATATTATTTATCTGTGATCAAGTGAATTTAATGTACTTTGGTGTGTTTTTATAGGACCACAAGAATGCCTTCCGTGTTATCCTCCATCAACAATCGGATGTATGGCCTTTGAAGCTCGAGTGTCACAAAGCATATGGGTTGTATCCCGCGATTAAAAATTATGTGGCCACTGATACCGTCACGGCGAACTGCTTTTTGGAGAGGTCTTTTGGTGAAACTGATACCATGCATTTTCCTTTTGGCGAGATGACCATCATCCCTGAAGATGTCCAAACGATAATAGGTCTTGAGGTTCTTGGGAAAGTTGTTAAGGTAGGAGATGACTCTAAGGACCTGGAATGAGACAAGATCTATGAGCTGACTAAAAAGTTGTTTGGATGGGACAAGGAAACCACTTTGGAAAATATGTAAAAGACAAGGCGTTCCCAAACAAAGACTATCACATTCGTAAAACTCGTTGAATTGTTTGGGAACACGAAGAACAAGGAATTGAATCCCGAACAAGTCCAGCAAACTGCAGCGGCTTATATGTTGTTCATCTTGGGCACAAATATATTCCTGATGCCAATGGTAATATGGTGCATATGAACAACCTACAATACTTGGATCCGTTGGAAAAGGTTCATGAGTATTCATGGGGCACTGCTTTCTTGGCACATTTTTTGGCAGAAATGCGTCGAGCATCTAAGGCGAACGCCCGTCAATTTAATGGGAATTTCACTGTACTTCAGGTATAGTCAACTACTTATTTTTTGATTGTTGTCATTAAATTTGTTAGTTTCCAATTATTTGTTTTCTTATACCTTTAACTGGAACGATCTTTCATTAGCGTAGGTGTGGGCTTATGAACACTTCACAAAATTGTTCATACGTTATAAAGGATTGAAGATTTTCACTGAATATCAAGAGAATAGTCCTCTAGGTCAGAAATACTATTTCGACAATACCCCAAGGCCCAATAAAAAAAACGGTTATTAGCAATGAGATTGGCTTTGGACTCGGTGGATGTCCAAGATGTTTTGTTTGATCCATATAGGAATGCTAGAGGAGTTCACCTGCAAAGGTGTGACAATGTTTCATTTTACAACGAACCGTTATTTCATCCAAAAGGATTTGTTATGCACAACCCTCGACGTGTAATGCGCCAACTTGGGTACAAGCAGAAAGACCTCACGGATACATCTTATCATAAATTCTCTCATGACTTTCCTCAATGCCAATCAAATAAGAACCATACTCTCGTAGTTTACGACCCAAAACCTATTCTTGCACATTGGAGTGAAAGGGAAGAAAAAAGACTTGTGTTGGATAGGGCTGATTGGGAATTGGCTGAGAACGGTTATGAGAGTGAACCAGCCTTCCTAAGAGGCCATCGGAAGTTCACGCATCCTTATGTTGTACGCCCGGATATCGTAGTTGTTCCTCCACCACCATCACATCCCTCCACAACTCCGAAAACTGTACCCGCACTTGTACAACTCGTTACGTTGTTGGTACGTACGTCTTGTTCATTTCCATTCTTTTAATCTATGTCTATGAACTTATATAATTGGACCTACTAAGTACATGTTTAAAATTTCCTTAACAGCGTTAGAGGATTGGAAATTTGTCAAAGTTCTTTAAGAAAAAAGAACAAGAAAGGAAAGGTGCTGACCCAGAAAGAAACGGAGAACGTCGAGCAAAAGATGGACAAAATTGAAGATCCGAAGGCAAAAGACTTGTGGGGCGAAAGGAAGAAGAGGGTACACAAGAAGCCAAGAACTGAGTGATTGTGTGTTTATTCTATAGTACTAGTTTGGTTTGAACAATCTAGTGTTGGTTTATGTTTGTTTGTGAGTCTTAAAAAATGTGTTTGTTTGTGTGTCTTGTTAAACTCTTTGCTTGACTTTGTTTATGTTTGATTTGTTTTCGGATTGGAACCACATAACTTTGGAGTTTGTTCTTGTATACAATCTAGTATTTTTATTATATCTATTATTTTGATAAACTTGTGTCAAATTACCTCTTTTACAGAGTTTGAATGTGCACAGATCACTTAAATTTCTAAGTTTTTGTTCTTACCGGCATTCTCATGAACAATAACAACAATGTCGGTGCTCTAAATGACAGAGTTTTGGCATTTAACTGTGTTTGGATACTATGCCAGTTTTCTGTAATCTCCATGAAAAATAGGATTTTGACATAAAACCGTCACAGTAATGATGTTAATTTCAATGCCGAAAAGGTCACTGATTTATCTGGAAGATTTTTCTACATTTTCGGCATGGGTTTAAACGAAAGTCTACGCCGGTACACAAGTTCCAGAGTTGTAAATATAAAACACAACTATGCCGGCATGTGCATCAAAATACTAAGATGTGATTTAATGTTTACAATTCAGACTTCCAAAAAAACAAAACGTTGCGTACTACTGAACCACATAAATCCAAATTACTCATCGTCTCCTCCAAGCGTAATCGGTTGCATCTTCTACTCTTGGAGAGGTTTTTTTGATAAGGCCAACGCATCCCAAAGTTGGTGATTCTCCTCATACGACGCCAACCATCCCTTCCAGATACTGGGATCTAGACCCTTGTTTTTAATCATCCCACAGATAGGTGGCAAAGGACAATTTACTTTGAGTTTTAGAATGATGAAATGATTACCGTTCACGAACGCCAAAATAACTCTTCTCTTCTTAAGGGATCCTTCGCATTTTTGCCACTTTGGGGTAAATGTTACTTCTACGGTGGGGTAAAATAATGAACAACACATCTAAATGTATCCGCCACTAGATACCCACAAAGCGGCATTCTCATCCAATATTCAGAAGGAAGAAAGTTTATCTGTTGCTCGGGCCTCAATACTTGAGCATGCATATCATCAAACCCCTCGCCTACACCAACCAATTGCTCATAAAAGCTCCTCTTGTTCACAAGTTGTTCGGACATCCTCATTCTAGCATATTGGCATGGTGTCATACCTCTACTAACCGTCGTGTCAAAGATTCCTAATTGTTCAGTCACAGCATGATAGCCACAATTTCCATCTCCGTCAACATCATCCGTATATAAAATATACTCGCAAATAAACTCAGTAAGTTGGTCTATGTAAGACTGTATCTTGGTATGATAACTTCTAATTGTCCTACCTGTTCTGGGATCCTTATACATCTTCATATTACCCTTTTGTAACTGTAGGACCATAATATCGCAACGTACAGGGCTCGCGGGGTTAATAAATAACGATGTCGCGAGGCAGTCGCAGAGGGCTAGAATTAACGACGCAATGGATAACGACAGGCAAAACATCAAGAAGACATGAGACCTGGCGAGGGTTAAGAAGTGTCGCGAGAGCAAATATTTGTGCATCCGCGACACTTTCGCGAGACATTCCCGAAAATAAAGGGGAGCTTAGTCATCATCATCCACTATGTATTACCCTATATAAAGGGCTAAATAGATCTGTTATAGGGGGAGATCTTTTTGGGAATTGTTGGGCAAGTCATTAGGAGAGAGAAAGTTTAAGAGTGTTTAATTTCTAAGTGTAATTCTATTTTCTTGTGTAAACAATTCATGGATTCAATCAATAAATATTCTTGATCTTACATCAAAAAAAAAAAAAAAAAGAGGTGGCGAGAGCATACCTTTTAATTGCAAGATTATCACGACCAAGGTGGAGACTATTGCACTTCGCGGTCATAACACGGAGATCATCCTTGACTTACTAATTTCTTGAACCAAAGATGCTTGCGAGACCTTATCAGGACCAAGGTGCTTACTTAAAATCTCGCAGACGTTGGATTTGATAGGATCAGCGGAAGTCCTCTTGGCATCATTCACGAGATCTGAAAGAACCTTAAAGGCCACATCTATACCCTCCAAATTTTCCGCCGTTAGAGGAATTTGCTCTACCAAAAAAGATGAATCATCCTTTGTCAAAGGAACCTCATGAGGAGAGGAAGTTTCAGGGAGAGAAGTGATTGGAGAAATAGTAGGGACATTGATAGCAGAGGGTGGTATAACATCGTTTGTAGGAGGACAGTTGTAAGGAACTTGGTCTATGAGGAGTTGAGGTATAGGAATATTATCTTGCGACGACTTCGCAGCAGGAGATGAAGGTGTGAACGAAGGAAATGGAACGTTGGGGGTAACAGGCCTAGAGTGGCGAAGCCTTTTGGGAGTATTACCAATAATTTTATCATCCTGCGAATGACAAGTTAAATAAGAAATAGAGGCGACAATATATTGTTAATAAAAAACAAATATTTCCTAAATACCTTATCATTCGCAGACTGTCTCTTTGAAGCCGTAGATTTTACTCTTGAAGAGGGCTTTGGTTGCGTGAGGGATTCTTCTTTGTGAAGAAGATTTCGATGGCGAGCCCAAAGAAATAAGAGGATCCTTCACGATAAATTTAGTTCGGGCTGGTTTTTGCTAAACAACAATGGCAGAAAAAGAATCACAAAGTTAATCATACCAGCGTGATTTCAATAAGAAAAACCAATCTCAAATTTAATCAACCACAAAATAATTCAGATATGATAAAATTAACAAACCTGGACGCCATGAGAGTAACAACTAGAAGGGAATAGCTAAAGTGATGAAGAGGAAGAACACTTGCGTAACGATGAAGAAGAAGAACACTTGAGACGATGAAGAAGATGAAAAGGAAAAGGAAAATTTTTCACAGGGGATGCTCCTATAAATAGATGAGAAAGCCGTTATGACCGGATAATATTAAATGCACCGGTAAAAGAGGTAAATATAGACACGTGTAAACGGTCACTACTAAATCTAAGGAAACCTGATGGAAAGAACTTTAGTAGAATCCAAATACACGACATATTTTCTATATAGGCGAGGAGATATTGCGAAATTGATTATTCTCTGTAACACAAGAGACAAGAAATGACACTTCGCAGATAGAAGCTTCGGAACTTCACAAAAGAATAGAGGCAAGTACGTACTTTTCAAGAAAAGTATTCTTCTGCTTGTTCCTTCATCAGCGAAGACCAAAGATTATTACAACGACAGATTTTTCCTTAAAGATCGCTCTTCAAGCAATATTCAAGGAAAAAGAGGCAAGATGTAGGACCATAATATCGCAACGTACAGGGCTCGCGGGGTTAATAAATAACGATGTCGCGAGGCAGTCGCAGAGGGCTAGAATTAACGACGCAATGGATAACGACAGGCAAAACATCAAGAAGACATGAGACCTGGCGAGGGTTAAGAAGTGTCGCGAGAGCAAATGTTTGTGCATCTGCGACACTTCGCGAGACATTCCCGAAAATAAAGGGGAGCTTAGCTGTCATCCACTATGTATTACCCTATATAAAGGGCTAAATAGATCTGTTAGAGGGGGAGATCTTTTTGGGGGAATTGTTGGGCAAGTCATTAGGAGAGAGAAAGTTTAAGAGTGTTTAATTTCTAAGTGTAATTCTATTTTCTTGTGTAAACAATTCATGGATTCAATCAATAAATATTCTTGATCTTACATCTTTCAATGGACTAATTAAGCAAAATCGAGTAAGGGGTGTAGTATGGGAAAACTTGCAACTACAGTAACAATAATATATCCAAATCATCATCTGCAATCTCTACACTTGCAATGTCTTCGATATGTGATGGGATTCCGTACTTCCTTGGCCTACCCCTTCCCCTTCGAACTAAAACTACGTCAACTTTGCTATCACTTTGGTTTGTCACCACCTTTGCCTCTTTACCTTGTTGTTCTTTGTCACTTGATGATGATACCTTTGGCGGCTTACCCCTTTTCCTTGGAACCTCCGCTAGATCGACTATGGGTATGGCTTCGGAATGCTCACCTTGTTGTTCTTTATCACTTGATGATGATACCTTTGGCGACCTACCACTTTTTCTTGTAACCTCCGCTAGATCGACTATGGGTATGGCTTCGGAATGCTCACCTTGTTGTTCTTTGTCACTTGATGATGATACCTTTGGCGGCCTACCCCTTTTCCTTGGAACCTCCGCTAGATCGACTATGGGTATGGCTTCGGAATGCTCACCTTGTTGTTCTTTGTCACTTGCTGATGATACCTTTGGCGGCCTACCCCTTTTCCTTGGAACCTCCCCTAGATCGACTATGGGTATGGCTTCAGAATGCTCACCTTGTTGTTCTTTGACACTTGATGTTGATACCTTTGGCGGCCGACCCCTTTTCTTTGGAACCTCCGATGAGTTGGCTTTTGGTGTGGATACGGATTCCTTCGTTTGCTGTTGACTTAGCGGTTCCTTCCTTGGCCTACCTTTTTTGCTTGGAACCTGCGCTTCCACGAACCTTTGTTTGGATTCCTTCATACTTCACAAGCATATGACGACACGGAAGCCCCAATGAAGACATGTCGGGAGAAATACACACATCACCCAATTTTCCGTAATTTTTCTCATATTCCATTTGTCTCATCATATGTTTTATTGCCCAATGAGAGACGTTGAATTCTATTCCTTGGAGCAACTTACCATAACGAAGAAATTGAGTCATCCTTTCCATTGAGCTTTTCTCAAAAGCATCCTTGATCCTATTGATATCTTTCTTAAAGTATTGCTCCATTGCCTCGGTTACCGTAACCACATTGCCTTTATCGGACTGGATGAGATCTTTAAATCTCCCATGAGCGGCCTCAGCTGCACTAGTTGCTTCACTCTTGAAGTGTTTATACCGGTTTGTCCATGCACGCACAAATTTTTCCTTGAACTTATCCAACCAATGAGTCCGAGCAATACCAGACTGACAATCGGATAAACTTCGTTCCAATCGGCAATAAACTTCTCCAATCTCTTTTCGTACATAACCTCGGTAAGAGACCAATAAACTTTCTCCCAATCTCTTAGAAATTCCAACCACTTTTTATGATTTTCCGCATGTTCTTTGTCCACTCGCTCCTTTATCTTGCCTCTCTCATCTTCTTCTTCGGCGGGGGATAGTTTGTTCTTTCGAACATCTTCCTCTAGTTGTATCATCATTATTTTCTTAATATCCGCCTTTGCAGGTTCAAACAAGGCATGACAAGTTTTTATCACATTATTACGTATATGATATGTACATAGGAAATTTTGTGCGTCCGGGAAGACGTCGGATATTGCTTTCATTAATGCGTCATCGTTATCGGTTACGATGACCCTCGGAAGTTGATTTTCCCGGAAGAACAATTTCAATTGTCGTAATGCCCAGTGATAATTATAGTCCCTCTCATTTTACATTAAGCACCAAGCCAATGTGAATGTTACCTTGTCCGAGGTTTTCCCCACGATGTTGAACAACGGCATATTGTATTTGTTTGTCTTGTAGGTGCAATTCATCAAAAGAACACCACAACATGTATTTGCCAATTGTGAGAGCAAAGGATGTGAAATGAATATTTGAAGGGGCTTCCCGTCCGGCCCTCTTTTAATGATACGCGTTTAGTTGTGATCCCAAACTATCTTCTCAAATTCTTGCATAACGCTCCTCCCTTCCCATTCCACCCTTCTAATAGTTGCTTTTACGGCATAAATTGTACGTAGAGAAGACACGTTAGTCTCATCCTTTTCCTTGAAGCCTCTGAGAATTTGTCTCGGTTTGATAAGTGCTTTGGTCAATCTCTTTACATCCTCGAACTCGTCAGGTTTTAGCTTCACAACTAAGGACTGACCAACAAAATCTTTCGGATCCCGGTGGTTATGACAGCTACACAAAACCTCACAATCCCAATTGTTCATGTCATTTAAACGGAAAACAATCTTGAATGGGCAATTATTCTTCCTCGTACGAGTCTTGTATACCCTATTAGTCTTCTTTGGATGTAGGATCATAATATCGCAACGGACAAGGTTTGCGGGATTAATAAACGACGGTGTCGCGAGGGAGTCGCAGGGAGCTAAAATAAACGACGCGATGAATAACGACGAGCAAAAAAATTGGAAGACGTGAAATCTGGCGAAGGCTAAGAAGTGTCACGAGAATGAATATTTCTGCATTTGCGACACTTCGCGAGACATTCCCGAAAATAAAGGGTAGCTTAGCTGTCATCCACTATGTATTACCCTATATAAAGGGCTAAATGAGTACATTAAAGGAGAGAGATCTTTTTGAGTTGTAAACGGGTCATTAGAGAGAAAGTTTAAGAGTGTTTTAATTTCTAAGTGTAATTCTATCTACCTATGTAAACATTTCATTAACTCAATCAATAAATATTCTTGATCTTACATCTTTCAATGGATTAATTAAGCAAAATTGAGTAAGGGGTGTAGTGTGGGAAATCCCGCAACTACATATGCGCTAGAAACAGAGGATCGAGCAGAGGTTGACGTAGAAATTGGAAAGAATTTGGATTAACAGAGAAAAGATTTGGAGAAGATACTCAAGAATTCATTGAAAAAGAAAAATGGCTAGAAGAAGAAATGTACAAGGGCAACCAACGATTGTAAGAAGAAGCGGGAGACTTGTTTGGAGAAAGGAGGAATGAAACAGGGAGAATCGTCAAGGATGAATATGAGAAATGATGGAGAAGATCAAAATCAGCCACCGACCTCCCGGTAGCAAACGCGGCTGTGGATTATGATAGAGTAAGTGTACATACTTGGAGGTCTCGATTCTCGAAGACGAAAGGGAAGAGGAGCAGAAATGGTGAACAATGGACAAGGAGGAGGAGAGCAAGGAATGAATGGAGAAATGAATCCAGGTAACGAAGAAATCGCAGCATTAGAAAGATTGAGACAAACAATACACGAAGAGAGACGGTTAGAGGCAGAGGAACGAGCAAACTTGACAAGACAGAATCATGAATTGAGGATGGAAAATATAAGATTGCAAAATAGGAGATCAAGAAGTAGCGTGAGATCAAGTTCAAGATCGAATAGGGAAGAAAGAAGGAGAGTTTTACCAACGAAAGTACCGAGGAAGAAAACCAACAAGAAACACAAAATCCAAGCACGAGCATGGCGAGAGAAGAGGGAAATGGAAGATCGTTATATTCCTCACCCGAAAATCTTCAAAATGAGCGGAATAGGGAAAATCAAGGAAACATGCAATTCCAAGGGCCGAATGACCCAGTGGCTTGAAGGGAGAATAATCTTGCACGGGAGAGAAGAATTGAGAAGAAACCGAGAGATCGAGGATGACATTGAGAGACACTACATTGAACAAGCACGGCTAGCTCGCGAGAGAGAAAGGATAAGAGCAGAAATGGAAAATCAAGAGATGGAAGAGGCAATCCGGCAGAATAACCATGACAACCGCGAAAGAAGGAGGGAACAAAATCGTACCAATAGAAATATTAACGAAGAATATGAGAGGGTGCAGATGAGAGCTGAGAGACAGCCAAGAAGAGAGAACAACCGCTATAATGGCGTGCGAATTGACGATAGAAACGAAGAAGAGCGTCGCAGGGAAAGAAGAGGAGAAAATAACGAGCAGGAAGGTCAAAATAGGCACGAGCGAAGAAGGAGAGAGGCAGAGCTAAAAAGACCAGTAGAATCAAATTCTGAGGCAAATGAACAAATCTTAAGAGAACTGGCTGAAATGAGAGGATTACTGAATAGTAGAAGGGAAGGAGGAAGGAAACAATTAGACGAAGCCATCGCAGAAGCCGCGAAGAATCCCTTCACGCTAGAAGTACAGATGGGAGGAATACCTCCGAAGTGCAATCTACCTGCATTAACCAACATCTTTGATGGAACAACCTGTGCGGTACAACATATCAAGGCTTACATGAGATGTATGTTACAGTGGGAGAATCATGATGCTATACTATGCAAATATTTCGCATCAAGCCTAATAGGAGAAGCATTAAAATGGTTTGAAGGTCTGCCAAGGAACACAATCACATCATTTAACCATTTACAAGCCACATTCCTGGGAGCATACATAAGTAACAACTCTTCGCGACCAGGTATTGAAGATGTATTCGGGTTGAAACAAAGGGTTGGCGAGAGCTTAAGGCAATTGACAATAAGATGGAGGACCATGTGTAGCGAAATGGCAGGACGAGTTGAGGAAAGATATCTCATCCTCTCATTTGTGAATGCTCTCTTCGCGACTAACTTGTTATACATTCAAATTTTAGAATCAAAAATACAATTACGATGGCGAACTGCTGAGAGTTACTGGGGAAGAATATATTGCCCTAGAAGAGAGACAGAATGAAATGAATTCTTATCCAGTCGCGAACACAAGCTCGAATGCTGCGAACGCAAGCTTGTTGCCTCAATTCATAAATACAGTGGCGAGCACTTCGCAAGGACAGCAAGCAAGGAAAGCTGATGAGGGACAAGGGAAGATAGTAGCCATGGGAAGCCACGATCAAGAAGAGTTTGAACGAGAAAGGAACTACTACAACCGTAACAGCAATAATAAGATTCGGAGGCTAGATCATGAGCAAGAAACTTACGGTGGACGAAGGCAAAATAACCGTGGAGGGCAGAGAAGTCGCAGAATAGTATGGGAAGAGATTAAGATGCCTCCACTGAATGCTAGTGTGGAAAAGATCTGGGAAGCTATACTTGTGATGGAAAATGTACAAAGACCTTGGAACGTGGGAATGGAACCACCGCCAGGCGATAGAAGTCATGAGTTTTGTTCTTACCATCGTTTCCATGGGCATCAAACAAATGATTGTAGAAACATAAAGAGAATCATTCTCAGGATGATTGATCAGGGGAAGCTGAATCACTTTCTAAAGGGAGAAGAAACAGGCCAGACATTACCACCACCACCAGAGATGCACAGAACAGTGTCAGCGAAAGGAAAGGAAACATTTGTGATAGAAGTCGGGACAAAAGCTAAAAATTTGAATTGCAACTCTATTGTCCACTCCTATCGCACAATCGAAGATTTTCATGACAACGTGCTCAGTAGAGTCTTTGCGAGAGATGCTAATGATAAAGAAATAATGAGTCCAAGCGAGGACGACGCAGATTAGAAAAGTAGCAGTCAAGACTATTTCTTTCTCTCAGATGAAGTGCCAAAAGGAAGAGAAACACATGATAGCCCGTTGGTTGTGAAACTAGAGATTAACCCGAAACCAGTTGATGGAGAAGATGATGAAGCGGAAGCTTGTCGGGCGATCAACCGAATCTAATCGACACCGGAAGTTCGGTGAATATTCTCTTTTACCATACTTACAAGACGATGGGAGGAAAGGATGAGGATTTGATCCCCTCGACATACAAGATATATGGCTTTAATGGCACTGCAAACAAACCAAAGGGAGAGGTTCACATGAGAATACCTCTACAAGGACTATCAACTGATATTTTATTCTGTGTGGTTGATGTAGAATCTCCATATAATGCGCTGATTGGGAGGCCATGGCTTCATGAAATCTTGGGAGTCGCATCCACATATCATCAATGTATAAAATTTCCACATCCAAATGGCATTGGAATTATACAGGGAGATTGGAAGGAATCGCAACAATGTCATGAGGTCGATGTAGAAAGCTGTGAAGAAAGAAATGCCAAAAGAAAAGGTTGGAAGCAACATGTGAGAGATGAGCAGAGAAAGGGAAAATTGATGGTGGATGCTATAGAAGTAAGGACTGAACATACCTCGCGAGGTGAATGCCTAGAGACAGGCGAATATTATGGTAATAAAGAAGCAAAGGATATGAGGAACAAAAGGCATAAGAAGTGAATAATCAGCGAAAACAGGAGAAAAAGTAGCAATTGAAGTAATGATGTGCGAGAATCTCGCAGCCAAGAGTATATGGGAATTCAGTTAAGAAAGAAAAATGAAAATACAACAAATGAAACAGAATTGTGCGAATACTTCGTAAACAAATATCAGCAAATAATGAAACATGAATGATTGAATGATTTAACAAATATGAATGAGTAAAAGAATGGGACGAACCTTTATGGCGTACACCCTAGTTCGCGAATAACATTTCGTAAGAGGCAAATGTAAGACCTAAAGTGCGTCATATAAGGGGGTATCTCTCAACATGGCTCGGGGAAGGTTACACCGCTCCCGAAGCCTCGAGTCATGAAAATTTGGGGCCCATGAAAGCCTATCCGGGAGAGGTACCTTGGATTCCCAACTATATATATAAGGTTATACCCTGGTTGGGCGACCGAGGGTCTCTTCCAAGGAGTCAGTGTATGCTCAAGGCGCCGAGGTACACGGTTGAGCCAGAGTGCCCGGGATGGATGAACCTACCTCCGGCCATTCTTGGCAAGTCTTGGCATATGTTGCACTCGCCGAAGAAAACTCCACTTAGGGTGCAGTCTTGTAACCATAAACCATATAGGTATAAGGGATAAGAGGCTGCGAAAACAACTGGTTGTTGTTAAGACCGGATGGGAGGAGCTAGTCTTGTATGGCCGATGTTTCGCCTCCTTGAAGGGGCAACCGGGGAGATGATAAGGGCGACGCTCTCCATTAGGGGGAGTGTCAAAACAGACGCAAATGTCATAAGGCTATGTTTTCGCAAGAGAATTTAGGCTCGTCATATTTGTGCAATGATCCTGCAGAGGCAATAATACTAACGTGAGGGTAAGGCGAGATCAATGGGTCTTTACACGAAAGTGTACGGACGTCCTGCGATTTCGTCGCACGACGGCAATGTCATGGGGCTTTATATTCGCAAGGATATCTAGGCCTGTCATATTGTCGCAACTAAAACATCCTGCAGAGGCAAAAATACTTGGAAAATGATAAGGCAAAATCAATGGGTCTTTACATGCAAGTGTAAAGACGTCCTGCGATTTTGTCGCAATGAAAGGTGGCAGGGGAAGACCTCTAATTAGGGAGGTCTAACTCGGAAGACCACACAAAAATGATAAGGCAGGGTCAATGGGCCCTTGCTTGAAAATGTAAGGGCGGCTTGCGACCTTGTCGCAATGAGAAGAGATAAAATACATTTATGAAGATAAGGCAAGGCAAGTAGAATTCTTGATCTATGAAGATACCTGCGACCTCGTCGCAACAATACATTTCAACAACAATAAAATTATTATCCAACCAAATACATGATGACAATTAAAATCTTCCATCTGAAGATAAATAACAGAGGCAAGTATGGGAATGGAAAAGATGGAATATTGTTATTCATCTTCTGATGAAAGAGTTATACATCAATAATGTTAGCCAATTATATTACAAGGAAGAACTACCAAAAAAGGGGAGTGAAGATTGAATTGTGGGGGAAATATACAAGAAGTACACTATAATAAAGATACGAAATGTACAGATATTACAGTGCAACGAAAGAAAACAAAAAGAGTTATCTCTTTGGTGATTCTTCTCCTTCATCTGATTCTTCAGTCCTATTATTCTCATCACCAGAATTTTCTTCTTCGCTAGCCTCACTATCAGAAACGTCTGAGACAGGCAGATTCTCAGGAACCTTTTCAAGAATCCAGGGATATGAATGCAGAGGGATATTGTGGTCCTTACAAACATACTTCATGGCTCCATTGCGAAAACGAACAGCATCATTATTAAAGTTCTCCACTGTCGTTAGAAATTGTTTCTTCAACTTGGAATATTTATTCTCGCGAAGGGAGAGACTCTTTGCGAGCTGTTCTTTTTCAGTTTCGAGTTCTTCAATTCTCGCTGGAAAATTCCTGGCGAGTTGTTCTTTTTCAGATTCAAGCTCTCTAATTCTAACCTGAAGCCTCTTCTCAGATTCTGCAAATAAGTAACAACAAGTTAATAATTTACAAGCAATACTACGTAGTAAGAAGCGATGAAGGTATAATAAGTAACCTTCTCTATCAGATATCATATCTTTAATCAAGGAAGTATGCTCGGCATGAAGACTAACATCAACACCTAGGTTATTCCTGGCATTATCTAAAACCTTCGCAGCCCAGGCGAATTCATCATCACTATTAATAACAAGAAGAGAACGAACTTGCTCTTCTCGCTGCTTAAGCATGGTATTCTGATGAAGGAGTTCGTCTCGTTCAACTTGCACACCAAGAAGAGATTTGTGGAATTCTGCTAATGCCTGTGCACCTCTGTTAGTAATGCGATCATTCTCATCTATGAGATCACTAATTTTCTTCCTCAAAGTTTTGACTTTCTCCTCGGAATCAAGGTACATTCGTTTAAAGCGATTAGTTAGATTTAAACTAGATCTATGTTCGATCTCTAAGAGGTGATATTTGGATTGAAGATCCTTTAATGAAAGGAGATTAGTTTTATTAGAGGAGCTACTTAGAGATTGATTGAGGTAAGTAAGGAGGACATCATCATTCATAGGCTCGGGAAATGAATGAAGAAGAATGGATTCCTCGGAGAGATTATACACGTCTGCGAGAATAATAGTCAGACAAAGAAAAGTAAAAGATAACATGAAAAAGATTTGAGAATTGAAAATTACTATACCATAAAGTTGTTGATTTGAGTTCGAAGAGTAGATACTCTCTCCTTTTTGGGAGACTAGGTCAGCTTCTAATTTTTGAATCTTATCGCGAGATGACGCGGCTTCAGCTTCCAGCTCTTGGGTCTTCTTGTTCAATTGTAAATTTCTCTTTTCAAGATTGTTGCGTCTTCTCTCAAGATCTGAGGCAACTACAAAAGAAGTTTTTCCAACCTATGAAAGAAAACAGAAAAACCGTTAATACATATATATTTAAAAAATTTTAAAATTAACAGGGGAATGCGACTGCATGCATACCAAAGACCCAAGTGCGTTCAAGAAGTCAGGAGACACGATTCTAGAGGCTCCATTGAAAGAATCATTGCCCTCTAGTAAAGCAGCATTACACACATTCGCGAGAGTCCCGCAAAGGGAAGCTAAGGGAGCATCTCCCATTCCTTGGAAAGAGTCTGAGAAGATGCTAGATAATCGATCCATAGGAGAACCGGCCAATGGAATCTCTTTAGCGAGAGAGAGATTCGAATCATGGTTATCCTCATCAGAAGATTCGGAGCTTGAGTTAAGGCGAGAAGAAGATTGAATCTTTCGCTTCTTAGTTAATGGAGCAGAAGATTTATTTTTGCGAACGACGGTTTTGCCCTTACTTTTAATCTTCGCGGCCTTCTGACTTCTTCAACTCCAACCTTCGCATACGGTTAAAGATAAGAAACAGAGGCAACAATATTGTTTCAAATGACAAAGGAAATGTTTCTTACTTCACCCGTAAGCGATCGAAGTATCGTTAGAGTACTCTCCAACGGATTATCCTTGTAGCTTCTTCTCAATTTGGCGATCTGAAAAATTTCACAAACTCAGCAAATATAAAAAGAAAGTTGCAAAGGCAAGATTTGAAGTGGGAAACATACCTCTTTTGCCTTATCAGGCCATTTGAATTCCCAAGGATGATATCTGCGAGACTCGCAGAAGAATATGCGAGCCCGCGATATAAGGGCCATTTAAAATCAAGGGTACAACCCACCACTTCTCATCTTTGGAGTGGCGAGGAGTAGTATTATCGCCCGGTGCCAGTCAATATCTTGCATGAGCAATTTATCCTCGGGGACATTATCCTTCTTTTTCAGCGAATACCCAAATGAGATTTCGCATTCCTCATCTTTATTATTGAATAATTTTCAAAAAGTTCTCTACAAAGTGTACTTCTCAGCAGCTATTTCCAAGTCTCATGAAATCGGGTGTCTAACAAAGTAGTAGGGTATAAAGATCCTTTGCCAGCACCACGATTCGCGAACTCAAGCATTAGGCGAATGCAATCGCCACTCAATTGATAAACAGCCCGAGAGAATTTTTCATGGGCCAAGATTTCATAAAATAAAGGCATCTCAGGATTGTATAAGGGAATGGGAAGTCCCGCGAGAAGTTGACCTAGCGAGACTATAATCTTTTGATCATCACATTGATGATCAGAAAATAACTTTGCAGAAAGAATAGATGAAGATTCTTGATCGGGAATGGTTGATAGAGTGAAACCCTTCTCGAGCAACTTTTGTTGAACTTCATCAAAAGAAGATTTGTATGCACGACTAATGAAAGCCATTATCAGTATGGGAATGGATGGGAGTTTGGAGATTAGGATCAGCGTTAGAAAGGATGAAGAAAAGAGTTACAGTAGCAGGAGCGCAAATTGCGGAAGGAGAGAGTCAAGAAAAGTTGCAGAGAGAAGTTAAAGGAAGAAAAGAGGAGGAAAAGAAAGCTATATATAGAAAAATCAAAAAAGATTCTTGAGAAAAACGAGGGCATTTAATGCGAGAAGAGACACGAACGGTCGAGAATAAACGGTTGGAAGAGACGTGTCGAAAAAAAGACTTTAATGGTTGAAATCGTGTACGGAGTCGAAATGAGATAAAGATAAGTAGTTGCGGCAAATCAAAATATTGATTCTTATGACATTCTCTCCCTCGCAGAGGAAATGTAAGGAGAGACAGGAGACGGAACTTCATATATATACTACAAAGAAACTTCGGAACTTCGCTAAAAGAATAGAGGCAAGTACGTACTTTTCAAGAAAAGTATTCTTTCGCTCGTTCCTTCACCAATTGAAACCAAGGATTATTACAACAATGAATTTTTCCTTCAAATCTCTCTTCAAGCAATATTCAAGGAAAAAGAGGCAAGATGTAGGATCATAATATCGCAACGGACAAGGTTTGCGGGATTAATAAACGACGGTGTCGCGAGGGAGTCGCAGGGAGCTAAAATAAACGACGCGATGAATAACGACGAGCAAAACAATTGGAAGACATGAAATCTGGCGAAGGCTAAGAAGTGTCGCGAGAATGAATATTTCGCATTTGCTACACTTCGCGAGACATTCGAAAAATAAAGGGTAGCTTAGCTGTCATCCACTATGTATTACCCTATATAAAGGGCTAAATGAGTCTGTTAAAGGAGAGAGATCTTTTTGAGTTGTAAAACGGGTCATTAAGAGAGAGAAAGTTTAAGAGTGTTTTAATTTCTAAGTGTAATTCTATCTACCTATGTAAACATTTCATTAACTCAATCAATAAATATTCTTGATCTTACATCTTTCAATGGATTAATTAAGCAAAATTGAGTAAGGGGTGTAGTGTGGGAAATCCTGCAACTACATTGGATATACATAATCCTTTCTATTGTGGCTATTCTTCTCCTTGTATTTCCCACTTCTCTCGCAAGCCATATCAAAACGCCTATTCGAACCTTCGGTATTCCTCACCAACACACACATGTTCTTAAGAGCCGTCTCTTTAGCCCAAGCGATTGCTTCCTTTCGATCTGTTATTCCCTACATAAGAACAATTTCGCATTCAATAGAAGGTTCATTACTAGCAATCCATTAGTAAAGTTCAAGATACTAGGTGAAAAGTATTCTTTGGTCACATACCGGAGGGATTTTATAGTATTCCGACGTATCCCGATAAAGCGGCTTTGCATTTGTTGGATCAATATATGTCACCACCTAAAGATCGAATGAAAATTAGTTCCAAACAAAATTAAAACACTATGCCGGAAACCCAGACGGCATGCCCGAACATTGTTAAGATAGTCTAAGTTAACCAAAACTAAGACCAAATTTGAAACCTATTCCGGCATAATTTTTTCATTAGACAACAACGCCGGAAGCACGAGTGCCAGCATTCTCGTAATCTATTGTCCCATGCCGGTACACAATTCCGGCATTGAAAATATTTGATATTGAATGCCGGAATTTAGCTTTGAAAAACATTTATTTCTGCATTTTTTTTATAGGTGCCGGCATTGAAAAGTTGGAACTGAACAACGCTGGTTATAGTGCCGGCATTATGGATATTGATGGTACAACGCCGGTACCTAGTTCCGGCGTTGATATTTATTAAGTTTCAATGCCGATTTTAGGTTTGGGATGGTACTGTTTCATGTATGTTTTTCATGCAGTACCAGCGTGGTAACCTCTCAATGCAACCATGCCGGTTGCATATTCCGTAGTATATTCCTTGGTAGGTAAAAAGGTTAACTGCGTACCGGCATAGTTGTTTAGAAGAATTCTAAGCCGGATCAATATTCAAAATGGGGGATATCGGTATACCGGCATGGTTGTAGTATGAATACCATGCCGGAACCCTTACTACCGGCATGGTCGTAGTATGAATACTATGCTGGTACCCTTATTACCGGCATGGTATTCATACCACTACCATGCCGGCACCGAGGTTTTTCAGTTGAAAAAATGGCGGGTTTAAAGAAAAAAATCGATTTTTCGACATCTTAGCAGCTTTACCTGTGTGTTGGGGATGCTAGTATGTTGTGCAAGTTTACTTTCTTGTGTTGGTTCTTCAAGAAACTCTCCATACTCGTCAAAATCATCATTCAAGGGTGTTGGCTCAACAAAGAGTTGCAATTGTGAGTTGTTGTCGTTAGTCAAGATTCAAGATATGCTCCTTGTTGTAGTTGAGCTAAAGATTCAGCAGCAGCAATTCTCTCTTCACAATTATCCTCCATTTTTCCAAAAAAAATTTCTCTCTCAAAATATTTTTCCCTCCTTCTACTCTCACCTCACTAACCCAAATTCAAATAAAACACACACTAATCATTTATAAAAAATCTTATGATTTTACTAATTATTATTAATCACTAATCATGATTAGTGAGGGGTAGATTAGAATTTAAAAAATACTTAGATAAGGGGTGACCCCAAATTGATATCTGGATCCAGTTTTTGTCCTTTTCTTATATCCCCCAATTCCTTTTTATATCCCCCAATTTCGCGTTCTAAAAAAATGGATGGTCCCCAAAAAAATCTATCATAATAAAATAGTTGTCTTAAAGACCTAAAATACATTTATACTAAAAAAAATAAAAAGTATTTCGTGAAATACACGCCGATATTAAAAAAATAATGTAGCATTGTTTCTAATTATCACCCAAAGATTAATATACATACTTTAAGAAAAAAGTATTGGCATAATATTCCAAACATAAAGAATCAGGTCAGTTTTTAAAGTTAGAGAGCATATTACTACGTACTTAAAACATATATGATAGAACTTCGTTTTGAACCGATTCTGAACAATGAATCATATTCCCTCAACAAACATATATACATGTGTTAAAAGGATTGATATTCATAAAATTATATGACAGCATTGAAGGCAACTAATCAACAAAAAAACTCACTGAGTAAATTATTCGTTGGTGCAACCTAACATAACCCAGAGAATATACAATCTTATAAAAGACACTAAATATTATTTTATTATACCACCAATATAAGTAGAGCCTCCACAGCAATGACACCATAACCACTAATATCGCCACCGCCATCAGCACATTCATCGCCGCCGCCGCAACTGCACTTCCACCACTGCCATCACCGCCATTATCAGTGCTACGCATCCAGCACCGCCGCCGCCAATCCAACACCACCGCACTACCACCACCGCCAACCCGCAGCACCACCGCTAACTAAAACCGCCACCACAACAACCAAAACCATTTCCACTACCAATACTAGCACCACCCCACCACCCAAACCAACACCACCATCACCATCGGCATCATAACCATCATTTCCACCAACAATAACAAAATTATCAATACCAACACCACCCACCACCACTACTAACCAGCAACAATATCACCAAAAGATTACCATATCACCAACAATATTGGCTCCAACGACAAAATCTAGGCAAAAAAAAAGTTGAAGCCAAATTAAACCAATGTTGTTGGTGACATGGTAATTTTTGATGTTTGTGGGTTTCAACATAAACTTATTGTTTTCACCAACAAAAGATTGGCTTCAAAGTCGTTTTAATTTTGCCAAAATATGTTGAATCTAAACCTAGTTTCAACAGGAAATTATCATTTCATCAACACAACATTAGTTTCAATGATGAAACCAAACGCATCAAATTCCAAGTTAGACTGAATAAACTAAGAAAATGGTTTCAACATAAACTTATTGTTTAACTAGCGAAATATTGAACATTTTTTTCACGACAAAAAATAGGAAAAAAAATTGTTGAAACAAAATTTAGTTTCAACATTAACTTATTGTTTCACCAACAAAGTATAGGTTTCAAGGTTGTTTAATTGCATTTTAATCAGTTTGAAACTAAATTTGATGTCAACATAAACTTGTCCATTTCACCAATAATACATTTTCTGGTAATTCAACTATTGTATAGTACTCAAAAATTGAAATGAGGTTGAGGTGGTATTGATAGAGGAATATGGTTGTTACACCCATACTTTCGCATGACGCATGCTCAAAGATGCGTCATTGAATGAGATTAAGCTTCATCTCAAGCTTGTGTTGCGCGTTCAGGGGATGTTGGCCCAGAACATAAGTAACACCATCATGGTTGAAAAGGATTGGGTACTAAGTGCACCACAAAATTTTGTGCAACCTGTATGGAAAAAAGCTAATATAATCGCGAGTAAATCTAATTAACGTTCCTTGAACAATGTGTATATATAGTTTTCTATTATCTCTTCCACAATCAATATGTCTGGACAACAAAAAATGTGAACTTGATTGTGTAGAAGAGTTCTTGGAAAATATCAAAAATTAATATCCAAGACCAATCTAGTTGTATCCAAATCAAGAGGAAAAATTTTCCAAGTAAGAAACTTGTTATATATCTTTTGAGATATGAATTCTATAAGAACAAGTCTCGTAGTTGATCACAATTGAAACTTCATTCTCTTGCAGTTGATATCCAAGACCGAGTTAGAGAAATATCTTCTTCTCGAGTGAAGCGAGCACTGGCCATGTCTGTGTAGCGAGTACCATCCATGTTGAAATGAATTTGAAGTTGAGATGGTGTAAGTTGAAATGAATTTGAAGTTGAGTATTTATAGGGGGTGGATTTATGACAGTTGGATGATGAACCACTAAGTGATTACCTTACCATTGAGCGATTTATATAGAGACTATCAATGACACATTAT
Source organism: Papaver armeniacum (assembly GCA_023531295.1). Classification (NCBI taxonomy): domain Eukaryota; kingdom Viridiplantae; phylum Streptophyta; class Magnoliopsida; order Ranunculales; family Papaveraceae; genus Papaver; species Papaver armeniacum. Next base: position 101,834 of record JAJJWW010016205.1, read on the forward strand.
TGATCAGCGAGCGATAAAGACTCAATCGTTCAGTAGTCTTTATGTTACTCGCTGGTCAACACAACACCAAGGATATTGAGATTACCGCTCGACGTTAATCTCGTAATTCTATAGTTCATCATCCAAGGTCACAATTTCATCCTTCTATAAATACTCAATTATAAACTCATTTCAACTCACACCTCTTCCATACATCTCAGAATTTCACATCTCTACCATACCTCTCAAAACTCTTCTAATTTTTCGTAATATGAATTTTACCATGGATGATTTCATAGGAAACCAACGTGCCGTCTAAAATCAAAGATATGTTGATTGAGCCAATATGAAAAATTGAAGAAGAAACCGGGGTCCAAAATTTACTGTCGTTGAAGATGCATGTACTTATTGGAGTAATATGTTTATTTTACCCAAGATTGTATCATTGGTACACAACAACAAGGTTACAGGTTTGTCGCAAAATATATTTCAGAAATTTCAAGAAGAAATAATAAAACTCTATAATCGTCATTGTGAGCAAGTTGATCAGTGCTTTCTTCGTTGTAATCTATAAGGAAGTAAGTTTGCATATTTTCTCATGTAATACGAGCCGGTCGAAACATAAGTATTAGAGCATAGCTCGGTTGAGCCCACCAAGCGTTGGTATGTCAAGTTTGGTTGTCATATTTTAGTGAACCCAAACTCATTTAAAGAGTCACTTGATTATTTACTAGAGTCAACTTCGTATATGTTAGCTAGAAAGTTATTAGGATATGAGACATACAAGTATTACTCGAAGACTTGAAGAATGTGAAGAAGTAAAGAACTACAAAGACGGTATTATCCTTCCTCTTGAGGTTAGTAATATTTTAACTTGAACTGTTTCATTTCTAACGTATCTTTCGAGTCGTGCTATATTGAAAACATAACTGCGAATCTGTGAATGATTGTACTCTAGTTAGACGTAGTATTAAGGAATTATAATACGAAGTGTAGCGCCTATCTTTTGAACTTCGTATATAAGACATCGACATAATCTTATGAATGCTATTGTGATTATGTATAGGTATGAGTGAAGATTTCATCCAGGGAAACAATGTTTTACATTCGTTTAAAGGAAGTACATTCATAAACTTGTTTTGTGAATCAAAAGGGAAATCGCCGCTTATTGGTATTGTTATTCATTGCAAATCTTTGGATTACCAATATGTGTGTTAGTATAATTTCTCATAAATTGTTTATGTATCTTGGTAAAACTAATCACAATGCCCGACTTATGTATCGCTATGACTTTAATTAGTGAAACCAATCTTAAGTAATCATCCGAGATGGTATGATCGATATTCGTAATTGGTGTGACCAATCCTAGTGATTGGGTAACCGATCCTAGTACTTGGTGTGACCGATCACAAGAGAATGTGTAATCGATACTTGTAGTAGGTTAACAAGTCTTAGTAATTGGTGTAACCGATCCTATGATTTGTACAACCGATCACAAGTAATATCATGACATTGTGGTAACCGATCCTGGTACTTAGTTAACAAATTTTTGGAAACTATTGTGACCGATCCTAGTAGCCACATGGAGGTAGAACCGAAACTTATTTTTGGTAGAACCGTTAAACCCATGATTGTTGATTTGATATTTGATCAATCACATAGTTCTTGGAAATCAGATGAACCAATTATAAACTTGTTTGGAAGTGTGGAAAATCGGTTACAAGATTGTAAACATGAAAAAGGATTTACAAAGTAAAGATGTCGACATACTTTGAACATGTGTAGTAATTCTTATCTATTATTGTTCAAAGATATTCCTTAATTTCCAGCAATTAAATGCATATCTTTAGAAAATAAAAATTGGTAATGTGCATTTACAAATTGGATATTTTCTATTGACATTTCGGTCAATATTTGGACAGAGCATTTCCAAGAATTATGAAAACCGATGTGGGATTTTATTGCATATCTTTGAGAATATTCGGTTTTGGAAATTCCTTGGTGTCCAAACTTCCTTGGTCTATAAATATTGAAGTTTGCATTTCGAGCAAACTAATCCTCGAGCCAACAAAACTACCTTGTTGTGTTGTTACTGGGGTGGAGTCGTCTATTCGGAGAGGAAAGTACCCTAATTAGGCGAAATCTCTTACGACCGCTCGTTTTAAATACTTCTTTGGCATTGAGAAGATCTACTAGTACCGTTGGTGGGAAACTAGATAATTGCAGTTTATTATTAGTTTTCGATTGATTTTATTGACTAACTGTTGTTGATCTTTGATTGCACCTAGTTTGTTTATGCTTGAGAATCCTCTCTTCTGATACTAGATTCACTCAAACTATATCGAAGTGTCGTCGGGGATATTTAGACTGTTTGTAGATCTAAAGATGTCTTGTGATAATCCATCGTTAACAGACTCCATTCTGTGTATGATTGATCACAAGAGATTCAAGTTGTTTGTGTGCAGGTGTTTATTGAAGATCTAAGAAGATTTGAAGACAAAGAAGACTTCTTATTTGAGTTCATAATCTTTGGTGTGCACAAAAATTGATCGGCTGGGGATCCAACTATAATCGGTTTATCTTTTGATAGATTGGATTGATTATTTTTGTAGATCGGCATCAGTATTTAGTATCTTGATCAGATCCTATTATTGATTGCATAGTCTAAACAATTATTGTTGGTAGTTGTTGAATAGATTGATCTAAGAACCCGACAAAGGAGTTTATTGGGATAAACAGAAGAGCCTTTTGTCAAACTCATATCACGTTGTTTAAAAAGAGTTGTTACCGAACAGATTTGTTGTTCATTTACTGTTTGGAATACGTACCAAAAGAATTGTTCCAAGTGCATGACTTATTGCAAGTTGGAGGCGCAGGGATACTGAGGGAACTAGGTGAACTATAGGTTTAGATGCTTGGTCTCAACTATACGAAGTCGGTTTAGATTTTGTATAGCGGCTTAATCCTGAGAGTATTCAATTCTGGACAAGGTCTCGAGGTTTTTCTGCATTTGACGTTTCTGATAGACGCATTTATGTGTCTAATTTGTCCTCAATGTTTCGTATTGTAGGTACTCATTTCGTCCTTATTATGGTATTTTGTGTGTTTGTAGGTATTTTTTGGAAATAAATTTTGTTGGAAAATTCGGCTCGAAAAGTTGCTCGGAGCACCTCCGGAAGACACGTGTTATTCGGACTCTCGTCTTTGGATAAGGGGTAACCCAATTGCTAAGGGGCACCCCATGGAGCCAACTACTATTCGCACCTCAGCCTTGGCTAAGGGCCACCCTTCTTCATCATTTGAATTTCAGATTTTGGCGGGAAACCATTTGCAGCACAGTTTAGGTTGAAGTTCGAGATTTAGTGAGATTCAAACACTGGAATTAGTTGTTGTGGGCCTGTTGAGGGTAAACAGGGATGATATGATCGATTTACTCGTCTGAATTGGGATGAATCATTGCTTTTGATAAAACAGAGTGACACGAGTAAACCCAAAGAACCCGAGTTCTATGTGAGTGATACGATGGTTTGCGTGTGCCTGCTGCGTGTTTAAACACTCCTGGGATGTTTACTGAGTGTGTTTGGAGTGTTTCAACATGATAAAACGCGTCAGGAGTTAAATCGGGGAAGAAAATATTCCCGAGAATATTTTTCTTCACTGCCGATTAATTGAAGAATTTTTGAAGTTATGACGCATGATTCTAGTGTCTGGAGGAGTATATAATGTGTTGGAGTTGATTAGAATCGGCAGGGAGAGTTGGGGAGAGTTTTAGAACACTATAGAACGAGAAAATCGAAGTTAAAGAGACGAGTTTTCTGCTCCTGCTGAAGAACCTCAAGAACACGAAGAACAGACGGCCAAAGACCGTCGTTCTTCAACAGTGACAGCGACTGCCACGTTGGGTCGCAGAGATACTGCAACAGCCACATTTCTTCCTTATCGTTCTCTGTAACAGTGTTTGCAACAATTATAAGCGTTGCAAACACCCGGTTTTAATAGTTTTTCTCCATTTCATCATTTGTACACCTCCTTTGAGCAATAAAAATAATTTTTGAGCGTGTTTCCAACATGATGAGCTAGACCCCATCACTGGGATGACGGAGGAAGCTATTTTGCACCCATGTGGTAATTCTATTTAATTCCTTTATGACTATTTGCACTATTATAATTGGTTTATGATTTTTCTTGATTATTTGTGAATTCGTTAGATGTCGCATGCTTAGTCTTAGGTACTTTAGATGCGTCATGCTTGTGAATTACATATAATTCTTTATAAAATCTACCTTGGCAAATAATTAGAGTCGATGTTTGTTATTTTATGAGCTTTAATTGTCCGGAATTAATAGATGAACCGCAAGAATGTAAGAATTGGTGGAATCCCGAGTCCCAAAGAACTCTCTCCATCTTGTGACATAAATTGTATATATTCTTTATATTTATTATTTTTCTTTATTAAATCCTAGAATCGATTTCATCAAGTCCGAGTGAACGACAACCCTTCTTACTACAACATTATTGAGTCATATCAATTTTTGGCGCCGCCGACGCGGACTTGTGTATAGATTTGTTTTTTAGGTTTTGTTATTAATTTTTTTTTATTATTATTTTTGTTCTTTTTTACGCGTTTAGGTATTTCTGTTTGCTTTCAGATTTGGAGTGGAGCGAAAGGAAAAGAGAAAGCACTGAAAAGAAAAGCAGATCCAAAATAGGAAAGAAAAGAGAGATCCGAACGAAGTGAAGAAGAAAATTTTTGTATATAGTGTAATTATTATTTTATTTTATTTTTAGAAACTGTAATTAGGTAATTATTTTTGTAATTTTTATTTTTGGACTTTTATTTTTGGACTTTTTTTTTGGACTATCGGACATTATTAATTTTATACCCTAAGGAAGTGTAATTTAAATATAAACTGCACAGGGAAGGACGGTGATTACGATATCACCTCGGCCCCTCGGGTTCGTACACGACATAGGAGTCGTGGCCCGAGTCGACTTCAACGGTTCATCCCGTCCGGGAACGGAGGTAAGAATTCTAAACACCCGCGAATCCCTTGTCAGCGGGTTTACTGGATGATTTCGTGTGAATATATGTCGAGGAACTGAATCCGGCTGCTTTAATTTCCTAGTAAAGGGCAAGGACTGGCCATACAAGATAAGAGTTTGGATTTCATCACCGTTCTCTTCTTGCCCGCCTTAGGAAAACGAAACCAAACACGAACCTAAGCCTAAAATTTTGACTAGAACGAGACCTATAGAGTAACGAGATTAATAGGAAAGTCGTTCGAAAAATATTGGTTACTCTTTTGAGCATACTTCGAAGTTCATGATGGTTTCGTGAGTTGAATGCGTGATTCGCGCCGCCTTGTAATGCGGTGAGGCCACGGGTATCAAAGCTCCACGCAGCTTCCCTCGCCTCTATTCAACTTACTTAAACTCGGATTGATTCCAGAGGGGTTTGCTCAGATTGTAACGAATTCCCTTTCGAAGGATTAGAAGCTGGTCTAGAAAACAATCTAAGTGGATCCATCATGCTTTTTGTTTGCTAGAAATCAGTAGGTTTGTTGTGGTCGAGTCAGCCTTGTTTGTGTTTGTGTAGAATTCCCTTGCAGTTAGAATGTCAAACTGGTATTACAATAGCCATCACAATGAATATGAATATCCAACTGAACAATATGGACATCACTCTTTTTATGACCATAGTGTGAATAGTGGTTGGGAACGCCAAACTTTTGAAGGTTATGGGTCATACCATGGTGAGCCCAATTACTATCCACACACCAACCGGTCGTACGAGCAAAATTTCTCTCTACTAGAGTCAACACGTAAGTTAGCTGAGTCGACACGTAAGTTAGCAGAAATGAATAACTTAGTTATGGACGAAAGCAATGCAACGAGTGAAATTTCTTTCCTAGATTCAATAAGGAAGTCATGTGAGTCGAGTCATGATGCATTAAGGAAGTCATGTGAGTTGAGTCACGATACCATAATGAAGTCATATGAGTCGATTCGAAAGCTTTTGTTAGAGGCCCTAACGGAGGCGCCGAGATAATCTTAGTGTTTCCAATAGTACCCCGAAAATGAGGATAGTTATTTCCATAATCAAGATGACGAGGAAAAAATTGGTAACATTACTTGTCTAGATGAGGTTCAACCATTTTCATATTATTATAATGATGATTATGATGAGGATAGTGTTGATGAATTTGAAATAAATAGGCATAGTGATCAGGAAATTGTTACCCCAATTGAACTTTATAACAATAATATTATTCCTAGTTCAAATCCAAATAATTTTAATAATTATTCACCAATTCAAAAGGATGAGGATTTGACTAGAGATACCCCCGTTTTGGACGATGTAGTATTTCCTTTTGATTACGAAGCCAATGATGGTTTAGAGGAACGAGTATATTTTGAGTCTAGCAATTTAGAAACAATAGACTTAGAAAAAGAAAACGAACTCGTAGAGATGAGTGAGGATGTATCTGACTTAGAAGAATTAATTGACCATTTTCAGGAATCAGATAACCTTGAAATTAGGGAAGTTGTGACTAGTCTTTTTAGAGACACTGAAAACTCTAAGTTTGGGGGTGATTATCATTCTCCATGTGCCTTAACTCTTAGAAAGGTCCCTAACTTGGGACTTGACATTTGTGCCTCAACCATTTTAAAAGATTATCTTCATACACTTTTCCTGAACCTAGTTGTGTCCATAAAGAAGTTCAGTTGTTCGAAACCCATCCTCTGGTTGATGTGGTTAAACCAGGCTGTGATACGACGATTGACTTTGCTTTCCCACCAAAAAACTTCCTTTCAATTGTGGGAACATATAAGTTTCAGATGTGTCATTTATTAAGTTTTGAGACTAAACCTAATTACTTTAGGATATAAGGGTCGACACATTTTCTTAAGGAAGACCACCAATCTTATTGTGGTCAGCTGTGTAAGTCAAAACTGATTGATTTAGAAGATCCTCAATTATTCAGGTTATTATGTGCTTCTAAGTTTTTATTTGAGTTTTTCCAGACTCTAGAACCTGAACATTCGGATCTAACTCATAAGGAAACGCAACCCATGAAAATATGTTATCTAGACCCTTTTATAGAGCCCGAACCGAACCCGAACCACAACTAGATGTAGTTGTCTTAAACAAAACAATATATAAGGGTGTGTTGGATATCTTCCTGGTCTCATTGCAGTCTCCTCTTCTTGTGGTTAGCACTTTTTGATCCAAATGACCCGCTTGATTATTCCGATTGTTGCTATATGATTCTTCGAGGTGACTAATCCTTTCCAATGTCCGGTCAAGACTTTAAACTTAGCACTTCTTGGGAGGTAACCCATGCTCTTGCAACACGGTAATATTTTTCCTTAGCTCTTTTCTTCAAGTGGTAACAGTTTCTCATTGTTCATGCTTTTAATTTCATCTTTAGAACATTGAGGACAATGTTAGATTTAAGTTTGGGGTATGGGAGAAACTTTTTAGTTGCAATAAATAAACTTCAGAGACTAGAAATTTATGCTTATTAAGGATGGCACTAACCAATCTAAGTGGATGGAAGCATTTTGGTTGTAGGAGTTGAGGAACCAATCTGATTAGATGGCAACATCTAAAGAGTCTATTCATAAAAGCTGTAGTTGCAGGAAATCCCACAATACACCCCTCACTAGAATTTACTTAACTAATCCATTTGAAGATGAATAACTACAAATTTTATTGATTATTTTCTTGAAATGTTTACAAAGGAAGATAGAACAGAGCTGAAGAAATTACAATCAGTCCAGCATTTTCTCTCTAATGACTTGCTTAATAATTCAAAAAGAACTCCCCTACAATGTGACGACTCAACCCTTTATATAAGGTAGTACACGGTGGATGACAAGCTAAGTTTGTCCTTTATTTTCGGGAATAACTCGCGAAGTGTCGCAAGTGTATAAGTGTTCGTCCTCGCGACACTCTTAACCTTCGCCAAATTTCCACATCTTCCTCGTGTTCTGTCTCTCGTCATCCATTGCATCATTTATTTTATCTCCCCGCGACTCCTTCGTGATGCTGTCGTTTATTACTCTCGCGAAGTATTGAGGTTGCGATATTCTGATCCTACATCTTGCCTCTTCTCATGTCTTCTCTGCGAAGAAGAGAATGTCATGAGAACTAACATTTTGAAATGTCGCAACCATTTGTTTTCTATCCATTCTTTTACCAACAAGATTCCGTGAATTTAGGAATGACTATTTACACGTATCTAAAATTTTACTTTTTACCGGCGCATTTAATGTTATCCGGTTACTCTTTTCCCATCTATTTAAAGGAGAATTCCCTATGAAAATTTTTATTTTCTTTTACTTCATCTTCTTTATTGTCTCGCAACTTTTCTCTCGCCGTTTTCCTTCATCGTCTTTCTCGCTACAACTCTTACGCTCTCGTTTCTATGGCATCAAAGTCTGTTGATTTTGCTAATTCTGATTATTTCATGATTGATTTCTCTTATTGAAATCTTTTATTTGGATACTATTCTTCTTTTAATATTTCTCTTGCCATTTTAATCTAGCACCAAATTCACTGTTACAAATCCTAGTGCTTCCATGGGTTCGCAACCGAAATAACCGAAATCATTTGCCTCTAAAAGAAAGCCTGCGAATAATAAGGTATTTAAGAAACATTTACTCTTTTAATAACAATATTGTTGCCTCTGTTTCTTATTTAGCTTGTAATTCGCAGGATGTTGATAAATCCCCCAAGAAGCCTCGCCCTTCTAAACCTGTTGTTCCTTCGATTTCTTTTCCTGGGTTTAAGCTTGCTGCTTCTCCTACAATACCTTCGCAAGATAATTCATCTTCTCTATCGATTTCTTCGCAATATAAACCAACTCTTTCCTCTCATGATGACTCACCTTCTCAGGCGAGGATCTCGCATGGCGAATCAATCCCTGAACTTTTCGTTAATGAAATTCTTCAAAATGAACCTCTCTCCACTTTCACCCTTAATACCTCTACTTCGCCCCTGCTTGTTAATCAGGTTCCTTTAACTGACATTCTTATGACTAAAGATGATCCAACCTTTCCCTCTTCCTCCATCATTTCCTATTCCTTTGGATCTATCTCTCTTACTAAAGAAAACTTGGAAGGGATAGATGTAGCTTTTAAAGTTTTATCAGATACCATGAATGATGTTAAGAAAATTTCCACTGATCCTATCAGATCTAGTGTTTATGAATCCTTGAGCAAGTATTTTGGTTCCGATACCATGTCGCGAGCATCCTTGGAACAAAAAATTAAGACCTTGAAGAATAGTCTTCATAATACTTCGCTGGATCGCGATAATCTTCGCAGGAAGAATGAAAAACTAAAAGGTATCAATTCCTTCTCATTTTTTTTTTTTTTTTTTTGAAGACTTTGTTCGCCTTTCAAGCTTTGAATAAGAAACGTAAAATGGAGATATATCAAGTGGAATCTGTCGTGGAAGAAACTCGAACGGAAAGAGATGCTTGGATGGAGCAATATAATCGATTAGATAACCTCCATACATATTCTGTTGACCAGATAAATAATCTAACCCAAGAAAACGCCTACTTAGTCCAGAAGCAAGAATTATTAAGTAACGAATTGTCGCATCTCTCATATTCTTTGACTAAATCTAATTTGGAGTTGGAAACCTTATCAGATGAAAATAGAACTTTATCTCAAGAAAAGCGAGCTTTGTTGGACAAGGTGGCGATATCCTCGCAACAACTTGATATTTGTCGAAAAGCACTGAATGAGCAAGAACAATCTATCTGCTCATTGAAAAATAAACTCAAAGAAACCACTACCGAAAGAGATAAGCTTATTCAGGGTAGAATAAATCTAAGTGTGAAAACAAACCAGCTCAAGGATGAATATACCAAGTTAAAAGAATCTCATTCCTCCCTTGCGAAGGAAAATAATTTACTGATTTCTAATGAAAAAAGCTTGCGTTCTCGGTTAAAAGGTCTTGTCAGTGATGGTTTTGATAATGCCATGGATCATTTGGAGAATAGTTGCTTGGCCCTAACCCAACATCTTATCTCGCAAAAGGAAGGTAGTCATAAAATTTGACTGCCTCATCCGCCGTTTTCCTTTTCTAATTTCTTACATTACTTTTTATTTTTAACTTTGTTGTTCTTCCATATTTTAGCAATTTCGTAAAGATCTTCGCACTTCATTGTCTACTTTGGAATCCTCCTATGCCAAGATTCGCAAGGAAAATATAACACTTGTCGCTACTCTTGCCCATTCTCGTGATCGTTCGCAAGAAGGCTTAATTATCTTAGCCATCTTAAAGATATCCAAAGTAGGAATCAACGAAGGCACTTCTTCGTCAATTTCATCCCAAAGTGAAGTTTTTGTGAATGAGATCTTACTCTCTAAATCCCTTGAACCTCGTCTCTATTGAACCTTTGGAAGTTGAAGATGATGAAGTTCCTAATTCTCCTGATAGTGATTACGATTATGAAAGCTGCGAAGACATCGCGAACAATGAAATTGTCGATAAGAATTTTCATGAAAAATCTTCTGATGAAAATCCTACTATTGGCGAAGATGAAGCTTAGAATCCAAATGAAAAAACTTCTGATGGAAATCCTCCACCTAGCGAAGGTGCAGCTGATAAAATTGTTGAAGAACATTTATCATCTCCTGTTGCCGAGAATGCCGATTAAGCTACTCCTGTAATTTTATATTTTCCAGTCTCTTTTTCTGTATGACTTTTTGCATGAGATGCTTTTCAATTTCTGTTGAAGTACTCTTTTTGATTGGAAAGACCAAGTCCCTTGGTGAATAATCCCTTATCTTCTCTTTCTATCTCATTTTAGATTTGCAATTTTAATCTCGCAAGCGTATTCGCTTACTTTTACTTATGTTGAATTTATCATTGCGACAAGATCGCAGGATATCTTCACAAATGAAGAATCTATTGATCTTGTCTTATCATTGATTGTGTGGTCTTATTTTGCCTTCCTAATTAAAGGTCTTATTTCGCCACCCCTCGTTACGACAAAATCGCAGGACGTCTTTACATTTTCATGTAATGACCCATTGACCTTGTCTTATCATTTCTTAAGTATTTTTGCCTCGCAAGATATTTTATTTGCGACAATATGACAGGCTTAAATACTCTTGCGAATGTAAAATCCCATGACATTACCGTCTTCGCGACGAAATCGCAGGACGTTTTTACATTTTCATGCAAAAACCCAGTGATGTCGTCTTATCCTTGCGTTAGTATTATTGCCTCTACAGGATCATCGCACAAATATGACAAGCCTAAATTTCCTTGCGAAAATAAAGCCTTATGACATTTGCGTCTTTTGACACTTATCGGCTCCCTAATGGAGGGTGCCGCCCTTATCTTCTCCCCGGTTGCCCCTTCAAGGAGGCGTACATAGGCCATACAAGACTAGCTCCTCCCATCCGGTCTTAACAACAACCAGTTGTTTTCGCAGACCTCTTATCCCTTATACCTATATGGTTTATGGTTACGAGATCGCACCCTAAGTGCAGTTTTTTTCGGGCCGAAAAGATATACCAAGACTTGCCAAGAATGGCCGAGACACTTCAAATGCCCCAGGCACTCTTGGCTCAACCGTGTACCCCGGAGCCTTGAGCATATATACACTGACTCCTTGGAAGAGACCCTCGGGCGTCCAACCAGGGTATAACCTTATATATATAGTTGGAAATCCAAGGTATCTCTCCCGGATATGCTTTCATGGGCCCCAAAATTTCCATGACTCAGGTTCCAAGAGCGGTGTAACCTTTCCCCTGAGCCATGTCAAGAGATACCCCTTATATGACGCACTTTAGGTCTTACATTTGCCTCTTTGCGAAATATCATTCGCGAACTAGGGTGTACGCCATAAAGGTTCGTCCCATTCACTCACTCATTCATTTTTGTTAATTCATTCAATCATTCATTTTCTCGTAATGTATTGCTTAAGTAGACATTCGCACAATCTTTCTTTGTTTTATTCAACTTCGCAATCATTATGTCGCAAAAACATTTCATCCAAATTCATTTCATTTCTTCCATCTTTTATGGATAATACTTCTTGTGATACAACCTATTCCATGGTCTATCCAATCTTTGTCCTACATCTTTCCCTTCAGATCCATTAATCTATATGCCCTCGTGCCAACTATTTCCTTAATGATATAAGGTCCATCCCATTTTCTTGCCAACTTGCCTCCACTTTCACGCTGATATATTGGTGTCTCTCGCAGCACCAGATCTCCCGGTGGAAATTCACGTATCTTAACACGTTTGTTATATTCTCTGGCCAATCTTTGATAATTCTCCATATGTTGTAGTGCTCTCTCTCTTTTTCTTCTAATTCATCTAGTTTGATTAAAATTTTCCCGCACTAAGATTTTTCTCCCAAGTTTCTTTCTTTGTTGTTAGAATCATAACTTCGTTGGGAGTGGCTTCAACCCCATATGTTAAACAAAAAGGTGACATTCCCGTAGCTTCTCTCCTAGTTGTATTGTAAGCCCATACTTGCATTGGGCACTTGTTCGCACCATCCTTTATTGTATCCTTCTAACTTCTTCTTCAATATGTCGCAATTGTTTTATTTGTCGCTTCGCTGGCCATTAGCTGCGGGTATAGAGGAGTTGATTTTCCACATCGTATCTCGAAATGCATTAAGCAGCAATTCTATATTTTGTCCTTCAAACTGTTTCCCATTGTCGATACCAACCTGTGTTTGGAATCCCAAATCTGCATATAATGTTCTCAAATATGAAAGTAAAAACATCTTTATCGCGAATGTGTTGTACCGCTTTCACCTCTCGCCCATTTTGTGAAATAATCAGAGCGACAATTAGATATCTTCTCCGTCTCCATTCTGGTAGGAATGGTCCCACAATATCTAAGCCCCATTTTCCAAAAGGCCACACACTTGTTGAAGAATTTAATGGCGCTCCCGGTGCATGTATCTTCTTCCCATGTCTTTGGCAATCTTCGCAACGCCTTGATATTTGTTTCGCGTCCTCATGCATATACGGCCAGTAATAGCCCCGCATTTTTGCTTTATGTGCTAAAGATCTTCCACCATTATGATTACCAGCGTCCCCGCTATGCAACATCTTCAACATGGTTTCTCCTTCCTTCCTTGTTACACATCTGAATGAACGTCCATTAAAAGATCGTCGGTATAGTACTCCATCTCTTAATTCATAATTTGTTGCACGTCTTTTTAATTTGTGTGCCTCTAATCTATTTCTTGGTGTTTCCCCTTTCATCAGGTATGCATGAAGTTCTGCTCTCCAATCTTCTTCGCAAAGTTTTTGTGTTCCATCTTCTATTAGCATTACATCTGTTTCTTGCTCTTCTTCTTTATTAATTGACGGTGTTAAAAGTGTTTGTATTTTTATATTTCTTGCAGTCGGATCTGTCATCATACTTGATATAAAGGAAAAAGCATCTGCGAGTCTATTGTTTCTCCTTGATATATGTCTCCATTTTATTTTCGGAATCTCGCACCGAAACATTTCGTCAACAAGTTTCTTGTACTTTTGCAAAGATAGTTCATTTGTAGTGTATTCCTCTTTTATTTGGCGAATAGCCAATTGCGAATCACTGGTAATCCTCACATTTTCCAATTTCATTTCTATTGCGAATCGCAAAGCATGTATTATAGCTTCATATTCTGTTTCGTTATTGGTTGACGCAAACTCTAATCTGAAAGAAAAAACTATTTTATTGCCTTCTGGCGATATCACAACAATTCCAATCCCATTACCTTCTCCATTAGATGAACCATATACTAATATTTCCCATCTATTTGGTTCAGTTAACAAGTCTTTTGGATCTCCATGTTCTTCTTCTACGTCCATCATTTCTTCTCTTTGGTTCATCCTCTTCCAAAGGAAATTTCGCAAAAATTCTGCGACAACTTGTGATTTTGGTGAAGACAATATTTCGTATTTGAGTTTGCAATGACTTATTTGAGCATTCCATCTTTCAACTCTTCCCGATCTTTTTGAATTTTTCATTACTGCCTCGATTGGTATTTTTGTCACTACCTTAACAATGTGCGCTTGAAAGTATATGCGAAGTTTAAATGTTGCATAAACTAATGCCAAGATTAGTTTTTCAATTTTTGAGTAATTCCTTTCTGCGGCATTGAAAGTTTTGCTGATGTAATAGATTGGTTTCTCTACCCCTGGCGTCCACTCGCAGCAATATCATACTTAATGCATGCGAGGTCGTCGCAAGATATATCAATAATTCTTCTCCTGGTTCTGCTTTTTGTAAAATTGATATATCCATTAAATGTTCCTTTATTCCTTGTAAGGCTTTCTCACACTCGTCTGTCCATCTAAACTTTGATCCCTTCTTGAGAATGTTGAAAAAGTGCTTGCATTTATCAGATGATCGCGAGATAAACCTTCCTAGCGAAGCTAGTAACCCATTTAAATTTCGAACATCTTTTACATCGCTGGTGTTGGCATATCGCGAATCTTGTACTTTCTCTGGGTCGACTTGGATTCCCTCTTTTGATACGATGTAACCTAAAATTTTTCCCGATGCAACTCCAAAGGTGCATTTTTCTAGATTTACTTTGATGTTGAAATGTCTCATTTGTTCAAAAATTTCTTTCAGATCTTGTATGTGATCTTTTGCTTTCTTACTTTTTATTAACATATCATCTACATATACCTCTAATATTTTGTGTATCCATCTCGCGAACACCTTTTCCACCATTCTTTGGTATGTTGCTTAAGCATTTCGCAAACCAAACGACATTTTTGTATAACAAAGATAATCCTCTTGGAGCAAAGAAAGCGGTATGTTCTTGATCTTCTTGGCGAGAGGAATTTGATTGTAACCTTTATATCCATCAAGAGATGATATCCTTTCGTTTTCGGGCTGCAGCTTCAACCAATTGCGGAATATCTCGGTAACGGAAACTATCTTTAGGACAAGCTTTGTTTAGATCGGTAAAATCTATACAAATTCTTATCCCTTTTTTTCTTCTTTGGGACTATAACCATATTTGCTATCCATTCGGGATATTTTGCTTGTCTAATGATTCCTGCATCTAGCATTTTCTCGCAATTCTTCTTCTATTTGAGGATGATATGTGTTGCAATCTTTCTAATTCTTTGTTTGAATGGTCTTACATTTCTGCCGATTTCCAATTTATGACAAGCCACGGATGGATCTATACTGTGCATTTCATCCATATCCCACGCGAAAATATCTTTATAATCTCGCAAACAAATCAACAGATTCTTCTTTCTTCATCTACTTCCATTTTAGTCCCAATTTTTAACATCTTGGGCTCTTCTTCAGTTCCAACATTCACTTCTTTTGTTTGTTTTGCTGCGATATAACTAGCTTTCGGTTCTCCCATAGGGGTTGGTCCTTTCATTTCCTTATCCTGCGATATTGCGCTAGGTATTCCTTTTCCTTCTTTTGCTCTTATCATGTAAATTTTAAATTCTTTCTTCTTTTTAGCTGCTTTTACCATCTTCTTGCGATCTCTTCGCTTCTTCACTCGTTCTTCATAATGCCTTACTTCGTCTTGATGATATATTCTCCCTTTATCAATATCTCCTCTGATTTCACCAATTCCAGTTGGCATAGGAAACTTGATACACTGATGAAATGTTGACGCTACAGCCTTAATTGCATGTACCCTTGGCCTCCAATGTCACCTGTGTTTCAATTTCTTCAAGCAGAATTCGTAATTTTACCTCTCCTTTAGGTTTCGTTATAGATTTACCAAAACCATGAATATAATACGTTGGGGAAATCATTTCTTCATCTTTATATCCTAATTTTTTGTAAGTATGGTAAAACATGATGCTCACCAAACTCCCGTATCCACCAAAGTTCTATTTACTACCCATTCTTCCACCGCTTTTTGCCGGTTCTTCTCCATTTTTGCATGCATTTATTGTGATCACTAATGGGGATGTATGGCTCAAACCCTCTTTAGGTACCTCTCGCTCTTTGTGAATGTTATTTTCTGCTTTTCCCACTCTTTCAAAGACGATGTCTTCTCCCCGTCTATAATCTTCTTTCCTTCAAAATCTCGTTTATATATTCTTCCTCTGATGTTTTCATGAAATTCATTAATCATTGCTTTTGTAATTGTACTATACTCCGTATTTTCATCATATTCCTTATTTTTTAACTTCTCTACTTCATCTGATTTAACATTTTTCTCTCTCATTTTCTTGATTCGGATAATTTTAACTGCAATCTTTTATCTTCAATCCTGTATCAGTCCCTGTTTCTAGCGCATATGTAGTTGCAGGAAATCCCACAATACAGCCCTCACTAGAATTTACTTAACTAATCCATTTGAAGATGAATAACTATAAATTTTATTGATTATTTTCTTGAAATGTTTACAAAGGAAGATAGAACAGAGCTGAAGAAATTACAATCACTCCATATTTTCTCTCTCCTAATGACTTGCTTAACAATTCAAAAAGAACTCCCCCTACAACAGACTGACTCAACCGTTTATATAAGGTAGTACACAGTGGATGACAGCTAAGCTGTCCTTTATTTTCGGGAATAGCTCGCGAAGTGTCACAAGTGTATAAGTGTTCGTCCTCGCGACACTCTTAACCTTCGCCAAATTTCCACATCTTCCTCGTGTTCTGGCTGTCGTCATCCATTGCGTCATTTATTTTATCTCCCCGCGACTCCTTCGTGATGCTGTCGTTTATTACTCTCGCGAAGTATTGAGGTTGCGATATTCTGATCTTACAAAAGCACAGAGCTCAGGTGTTAGAAATAACATGATAGTTTCACCATATCTCGTTGAGTTCTTTTCACTTCTGTTTTTATTTTGTTTTTTGTAAACTATGTTTCTCTAAGTGATTAGGTGGGGCCCACGAATCAAGTTGTTACCAATGCTAGAGTGAATTAGAGTGATTGAGATACAAAAAAAAAAAAAAAATGAAAAAAAAGTGAAAAAAAAAATGAAAAAAAAGTGGAAAAAAAAAATTGAGACCAGGCCATCAGACCAACCGGAAAAAATTCAATAAAGTCGACCACTGGAACCCTTGTATATGCCAGTTGTGTTGACCTAGAGTTAGGATTATCGACCACTGGTTCCCTTGTATATGTCGGTGTGTTGATATTAGTCGACTAGTATCTCAGTCCATTAGGATAGGTTCATTTTGGCATGAGGCCTTGACAGGATATGGGAAACACCGTTCACTTAGTAAACATCAAAACCATCTATGTTTTTCTCTATATCCATCTTCTTGATCTATCCATGTGATTAGTTTTGACTCGGGTATTGATGTCCATAGTGCGACTATCTCGAGTAGAGCTCGTGACTTATATATGAATTTTAGTATGCTTGAGTGCAACCTCGTGTACAAGAATTGGAATTTCACATCGGGTACTTCCTCCCGTAGTCAATAAGTATGCCAACCAAGGAGATTCTTTAGTGCCTTCCAAAGTTCGCGTAGATAGTTAGGGTCTGGAGTAAAGGTTTTGTGGGTACACCTCCGGTAAACCCTCCGAGACAACACTCCGCCACTAGGGCCACCTAGGGGTTCAAATGATTTTTATTAGTTTTGCACACGAGGAATAGCAAATAATAAGTTTGGGGGTATTTGATAGACGCATTTATGTGTCTAATTTGTCCTCAATGTTTCGTATTGTAGGTACTCGTTTCGTCCTTATTATGGTATTTTGTGTGTTTGTAGGTATTTTTTGGAAATAAATTTTGTTGGAAAATTCGGCTCGAAAAGTTGCTCGGAGCACCTCCGGAAGACACGTGTTATTCGGACTCTCGTCTTTGGATAAGGGGTAACCCAATTGCTAAGGGGCACCCCAGGGAGCCAACTACTATTCGCACCTCAGACTTGGCTAAGGGCCACCCTTCTTCATCATTTGAATTTGATTTTGGCGGAAACCATTTGCAGCACGGTTTAGGTTGAAGTTCGAGATTTAACCGAGATTTAGTGAGATTCAAACACCGGAATTAGTTGTCGTGGGCCCGTTGAGGGTAAACAGGATGATATGATCGATTTACTCGTCAATTGGGGTCAATCATTGCTTTTGATAAAACAGTGACACGAGTAAACCCAAAGAACCCGAGTTACGTGTGAGTGATACGATGGTTTGCGTGTGCTCTTTGCGTGTTTAAATACTCCTGGGGTTTACTGAGTGTGTTTGGAGTGTTTCAACATGATAAAACGCGTCAGGAGTTAAATCGGGGAAGAAAATATTCCCGAGAATATTTTTCTTCACTGCCGATTAATTGAAGAATTTTTGAAGTTATGACGCATGATTCTAGTGTCTGGAGGAGTATATAATTTGTTGGAGTTGATTAGAATCGGCAGGGAGAGTTGGGGAGAGTTTTAGAACACTACGTAACGAGAAAATCGGGTTACGAGAGACGAAGTTTTCTGCTCCCGTCAAGAACCTCAAGAACACGAAGAAAAGACGGTCAAAGACCGTCGTTATTCAACAAAGGATGGCCGGGACGCCACATGTGGGTCGCAGAGATACAAAGAATGACCACATTTCTTCCTTATCGTTCTTCAGAACAGTGTTTGCAACAATTATAAGCGTTGCAAACACCCTGTTTTAATAGTTTTTCTCCATTTCATCATTTGTACACCTCCTTTGAGCAATAAAAATAATTTTTGAGCGTGTTTCCAACATGATGAGCTACACCCCATCACTGGGATGACGGAGGAAGCTATTTTGCACCCATGTGGTAATTCTATTTAATTCCTTTATGACTATTTGCACTATTATAATTGGTTTATGATTTTTCTTGATTATTTGTGAATTCGTTAGATGTCGCATGCTTAGTCTTAGGTACTTTATATGCGTCATGCTTGTGAATTACATATAATTATTTATAAAATCTACCTTGGCAAAGAATTAGAGTCGATGTTTGTTATTTGATGAGCTTTAATTGTCCGGAATTAATAGATGAACCGCATGAATGTAAGAATTGGTGGAATCACGAGTCCCAGTAACTCTCTCCATCTTGTGACATAAATTGTATATATTCTTTATATTTATTATTTTTCTTTATTAAATCCTAGAATCGATTTCATCAAGTCCGAGTGAACGACAACCCTTCTTACTACAACATTATTGAGTCATATCAGTTTCCTCGTTAACAAAATCTTGTTGTGTCTTTTACTTTTCTACTTCCGCAATTATAATTGTTCTTATTATAATTAGAAGTAAAATACACAAACGTTAATTCCTAATTACTTGATAAGCAATCATATAGTGTTTGGTTAAGTCCGAACCTATTATCAAGTAATCATACTTTGTTGTTGTATTTATTAGAGCACTGCTCGGTCGAACTCCCATGCGTTGCTATCTCAAGCATGTTTGTCAATGTTAGTGATCAAAACTATAAGTCTCTATTTCTAGCCTATTTATTGTAGTAGCAGGAAATCCCACACTACACCCCTTACTCAATTTTGCTTAATTAATCCATTGAAAGATGTAAGATCAAGAATATTTATTGATTGAGTCCGTGAAATGTTTACACAGGAAAATAGAATTACACTTAGAAGTTAAAACACTCTTAAACTTTCTCTCTCCTAATGACTTGCTTAACAATTCCCAAAAGATCTCTCCCTTCCAACAGATTCACTCACCTCTTTATATAGGGTAATACATAGTGGATGACAAACTAAGCTATCCTTTATTTTCGGGGAATGTCCCGCGAAGTGTCGCAGATGCACAAACATTCGTTCTCGCGACACTTCTTAACCTCGCCAGAGTTTCACGTCTTCTTTATGTTTTGCTTGTCGTTATTCATTGCGTCGTTTATTTTAGCTCCTGCGACTCCTTCGCGATGCTGTCGCTTATTAATCCCGCGAGCCTTGTTTGTTGCGATATTACGATCCTACATCTTGCCTCTTTTTCCTTGAATATTGCTTGACAAGCGATCTTTAAGGAAAAATCTATTGTGGTAGCGATCTTTGATCTTTGTTGATGAAGGAACGAGCGAAAGAATACTTTCCTTGAAAAGTACGTACTTGCCTCTATTCTTTGGCGAAGTTCAAGTTTCTTTGAGATATATACGAAGTATCGTCTCTGTCTCTCCTCATATTTCCTGCGAAGGGAAGGGTACCATGAGAGTGATTCTTTTGATTTGCATGATCGCTTATCTTTATCTCTGTTTCAGCTTTGTACTTTTACACGGATTTTGATTATTAATGTCTTTTCTTGACACGTCTCTTTCAACCGCTTATTCTTGACCGTTCATGTCTCTTCTCGCATTAAATGACCTCGTTTTTCTCGAGGATCTTTTTCCCTATATATAGTTTTCTTTTTCTCTCCTTTTCATCCTTTAGTTTCTCTCTCGCAACTTTTCTTTGACTCTCTCCTTCCGCAATTTGCGCTCCCCGTTACCGCAAATCTTTTCTTCGTTCCTTCTAACGCTGATCCTAATCTCCAACCTCCCATCCATTCCCATACTGATAATGGCTTCTATTAGTCGTGCATACAAATCTTCTTTTGATGAAGTTCAACAGAAGTTGCTCGAGAAGGGTTTTACTCTATCAACCATTCCCGATCAAGAATCTTCATCTATTCTTTCGCAAAGTTGTTTTCTCGATCATCAATGTGATGATCAAAAAATTATAGTCTCGCTAGGTCAGCTTCTCGCGGGACTTCCCATTCCCTTATACAATCCTGAGATGCCTTTATTTTATGAAATCTTGGCCCATGAAAATCTCTCGGGCTGTTTATCAACTAAGTGGCGATTGCATTCGCCTAATGCTTGAGTTCGCGAATCGTGGTGCTGGCAAAGGATCTTTATACCCTAATACTGTTAGACACCCCGATTTCAAGCAGACTTGGAAATAGTCACGAGAAGTACACTCAGAGAGAACTTTTTTGAAAATTATTCAAATGATAAAGATGAGGAATGCGAAGTCTCATTTGGGGCATTCGCCCGAAAAAGAAGGATAATGTCCCCGAGGATAAATTACTCATGCAAGATATTGACCGGCACCCGGCAATAATACTACTCCTCGCCACTCCAAAGATGAGAAGTGGTGGGTTGTACCCTTGATTTTAAATGGCCCTTACATCGCGGGCTCGCATATTCTTCCCCGCGAATCTCGCAGATATCATCCTTGGGAATTCAAATGGCACGATAAGGCAAAAGAGGTATGTTTTCCTCTTCAAATCTTGCCTTTGCAACTTTTCTTTTTATATTTCTTGAGTTTGTGAAATTTTTCAGATCGCCAAATTGAGAAGAAGCTACAAGAATAATCATTGGAGAGTACTACGACAATACTTCGATCGCTTACGGGTGAAGTAAGAAACATTTCCTTTGTTATTTGAAACAATATTGTTGCCTCTGTTTCTTATCTTTAACCGTATGCGAAGGTTGGAGTTGAAGAAGTCAGAGCCGCGAAGATTAAAAGTAAGGGTAAAATCGTCGTTCGCAAAAATAAATCTTCTCGCTCCATTAACTAAGAAGCTTAAAGACTCAATCTTCTTCTCGCCTTAGCTCAAGCTCCGAATCTTCTGACGAGGATAACCATGATTCGAATCCCTCTCTCGCTAAAGAGATTCCGTTGGCCGGTTCTCCTATGGATCAGTTATCTAGCATCTTCTCAGATTCTTTCCAAGGAATGGGAGATGCTCCCCTAGCTTCTCTTTGCGGGACTCTCGCAAATGTGTGTAATGCTGCTTTACTAGAGGGCAATAATTCTTTCAATGGAGCCTCTAGAATTGTATCTCCTGACTTCTTGAACGCACTTGGGTCCTTGGTATGCATGCGGTCATATTTCCCTGTTAATTTGATCGACTTTTAAATATATATGTATTAACGGTTTTTCTATCTTCTTTCATAGGTTGGAAAAACTTCTTTTGTAGTTGCCTCAGATCTCGAGAGAAGACGCAACAATCTTGAAAAGAGAAATCTACAATTGAACAAGAAAACCCAAGAGCTGGAAGCTGAAGCCGCGTCATCTCGCGATAAGATTCAAAAATTAGAAGCCGATCTAGTCTCCCAAAAGGAGAGAGTATCTACTCTTCAGAACTCAAATCAGCAACTTTATGGTATAGTAATTTTCAATTATCAAATCTTTTTCATGTTATCTTTTACTTTTCTTTGTCTGACTATTATTCTCGCAGACGTGTATAATCTCTCCGAGGAATCCATTCTTCTTCATTCATTTCCCGAGCCTATGAATGATGATGTCCTCCTTACTCACCTCAATCAATCTCTATGTAGTTCCTCTAATAAAACTAACCTCCTTTCATTAAAGGATCTTCAATACAAATATCATCTCTTAGAGATCGAACATAGATCTAGTTTAAATCTAACTAATCGCTTTAAACGAATGTACCTTGATTCCGAGGAGAAAGTCAAAACTTTGAGGAAGAAAATTAGTGATCTCATAGATGAGAATGATCGCATTACTAATAGAGGTGCACAGGCGTTAGCAGAATTCCACAAATCTCTTCTTAGTGTGCAAGTTGAACGAGATGAACTCCTTCATCGGGAATACCATACTTAAGCAAATGAGAAGAGCAAGTTCGCTCACTTCTTATTATTAATAGTGACGATGAATTCGCCACGGGCTGCAAAAGTTTTAGATAATGCCGTAAATAATCTAGGTGTTGATGTTAGTCTTCATGCCGAGCATACTTCCTTGATTAAAGATATGATATCCGATAGGGAAGGTTAT
Organism: Papaver armeniacum; assembly: GCA_023531295.1. NCBI lineage: Eukaryota > Viridiplantae > Streptophyta > Magnoliopsida > Ranunculales > Papaveraceae > Papaver > Papaver armeniacum. The sequence continues at coordinate 124,493 of JAJJWW010016205.1, forward strand.
TTATTATACCTTATCGCTTCTTATCGTAGTATTGCTTGTAAATTATTAACTTGTTGTTGCTTATTTGTAGAATCCGAGAAGAGACTTCAAGTTAGAATTAAAGAGCTTGAATCGAAAAAGAACAACTCGCCAGAATTTTCCAACGAGAATTGAAGAACTTGAAATCAAAAGAACAACAGAAAGAGTCTCTCCTTCGTGAGAATAAATATTTCAAAGTTGAAGAAACAATTTCTAACGATAAATGGCGAATTTTAATAATGATGCGAATTCGTTTTCGCAATGGAGCCATGGAGTATGTTTGTAAGGACCACAATATCCCTCTCGCATTCATATCCTCGGCTTCTCGAAAAGGTTCCCGAGAATTTGCCTGTCTCGGACGTTTCGATAGTGAGGCTAGCGAAGAAGAAAATTTCAGCGATGAGAATAATGATGCCGAAGAATCGGATGAAGGAGAAGAATCACCAAAGAGATAATTCTTTTATTTTCTTTTCGTCACTGTAATATCCGTACATTTCGTATCTCTTTATTATAGTGTACTTCTTGGATTGTTCCCCCTAAATTCAATCTTCACTCCCCTTTCGTATTTCTTTATTATGATGTATAATTCTTGCATCGAAGATGAATAACAATATTCCATATTTTCCATTCCCATACTTGCCTCTCGTTATTTATCTTGGATGGAAGATTTTAGTTGTCATCATGTATTTTGTTGGATAATAATTTCATTGTTATTGAAATGTATCGTTGCGACGAGGTCGCAGTATCTTCATAAATCAAGAATCCTACTTGTCTCGCCTTACCATTTCGGTAGTCTTTGTTTTATCTCTTCTTGTTGCGACAAAGTCGCAGGCTGCCTTTACATTTTCATGCAATGACCCATTGACCTTGCCTTATCATTTTTGTGTGGTCTTCCAAGTTAGACCTCCCTAATTAGAGGTCTTCCCTGCCACCTTTCATCGCGACAAAATCGCAGGACGCCTTTACACTTGCATGTAAAGACCCATTGATCTTGTCTTATCATTTTCCAAGTATTTTTGCCTCTCATAGGATGTTTTAGTTGCGACAATATGACAGGCCTAGATATCCTTGCGAGTATAAAGCCCCATGACATTGCCGCCTTGCGACGAAATCGCAGACGTCCGTACACTTTCGTGTAAAGACCCATTGATCTCGCCTTACCCGCGCGTTAGTATTATTGCCTCTCGCAGATCATTGCACAAATATGACAAGTCTAAATTTTCTTGCGAAAACATAGCCTTATGACATTTGCGTCTGCTTTGACACTCCCCTAATGGAGAGCATCGCCCCTTATCATCTCCCCGGGTGCCCCTTCAAGGAGGCGAAACATCGGCCATACAAGACTAGATCCTCCCATCCGGTCTTAACAACAACCAGTTGTTTTCGCAGCCTCTTATCCCTTATACCTATAGGGTTTATGGTTACGTGGCTGCACCCTAAGTGGAGTTTTCTTCGGGCGAGTGCAACGCATGCCAAGACTTGCCAAGAATGGCCTGTGGTAGGTTCATCCATCCCGGCACTCGCTCAACCGTGTACCTCGGCGCCTTGAGCATACACTCGACTGGAAGAGACCTCGGTCGCCCAACCAGGGTATAACCTTATATATAGTTGGGAATCCAAGGTACCTCTCCCTGACAGGCTTTCATGGGCCCCAAATTTTCATGACTCAGGCTTCAGGAGCGGTGTAACCTTCCCCATGAGCCATGTCGAGAGATACCCCCTTATATGACGCACTTTAGGTCTTACATTTGCCTCTTACGAAATGTTATTCGCGAATGGGTGTACGCCATAAAGGTTCGTCCCATTCTTTTACTCATTCATCTTTGTTAAATCATTCAATCATTCATGTTTCATTATTTGCCGATATTTGTTTACGAAGTATTCGCAAAATTCCATTTCATTTGTTGTATTTTCATTTTTCTTTCTTAACTGAATTCCCATATACTCTTGGCTGCGAGATTCTCGCATATCATTACTTCAATTGCTACTTTTTCTCCTGTTTTTGTTGATTATTCACTTCTTATGCCTTTTGTTCCTCATATCCTTTGCTTCTTTATTATCATAATATTCGCCTGTCTCTAGGCATTCACCTCGCGAGGTATGTTAAGTCCTTACTTCTATAGCATCCACCATCGGGCTTTTTCCTTTTCTCGCTCATCTCTCACATGTTGCTTCCAACCCTTTCTTTTGGCATTTCTTGCTTCGCAGCCTTTCTACATCGACCTCATGACATTGTTGCGACTCCTTCCAATCTCCCTGTATGATACCAATGCCGTTTGGATGTGGAAATTTTATACATTGGTGGTATGTTGATGCGACCCCCAAGATTTCATGAAGCCATGGTCTCCCAATCAGCGCATTATATGGAGATTCCACGTCAACCACACAAATAGAACATCAGTTGATAATCCTTGTAGAGGTATTCTCATGTGAACCTCTCCCTTTGGCTTGTTTGCAGTGCCATTAAAGCCATATATTTTGTATGTTGAGGGGATCAAATCCTCATCCTTTCCTCCCATCGCCTTATAAGTATGGTAAAAAAGAATATTCACCGAACTTCCAAAATATCAATTAGGATTCGGTTGATCGCCCAAAGAACCTTCTTCTTCATCATCTTCTCCATCAATCGGTTTTGGGTTAATCTCTAGTTTCACAACCAACGGGCTATCATGTGTTTCTCTTCCTTTTGGCACTTCATCTGCAGAGAAAGAAATAGTCTTCAACTGCCACTTTTCTAATCAAGTCGTTTTCCGCACTCATTATTTCTTTATCGTTAGCATCTCTCGCAAAGACTCTACCGAGCACGTTGTCATGAAAATCTTCGATTGTGCGATAGGAGTGGACGATAGAGTTGCAATTCAAATTTTTAGCTTTTGTCCCGATTTCTATCACAAATGTTTCCTTTCCTTTCGCTGACACTGCTCTGTGCATCTCTGGTGGTGGAGGTAATGTCTGGCCTGTTTCTTCTCCCTTTAGAAAGTGATTGACTTTCCCCGATCAATCATCCCGAGAATAATTCTCTTTATGTTTCTACAATCGTTTGTTTGATGCCCATGGAATCGATGGTAAGAGCAAAACTCATGACTTCTATCGCCCGGCGGTGGTTCCATTCCCACGTTCCAAGGTCTTTGGTACATTTTCCATCACAAGTATAGCTTCCCGCATCTTTTCCACACGGCATTCAGTGGAGGCATCTTAATCTCTTCCCATACTATTCTCGCGACTTCTCTCGCCCTCCACGGTTATTTTGCCTTCGTCCACCGTAAGTTTCTTGCACATGATCTAGCCTCTCGAATCTTATTATTGCTGCCACGGTTGTAGTAGTTCCTTTCTTGTTCAAACTCTTCTTGGTCGCGGCTTCCCATGGCTACTATCTTTCGCTGTCCTCATCGCCTTTCCTTGTTTCTTGTCCTTGCGAAGTGCTCGCCACCGTATTTATGAATTGAGGCAACAAGCTTGCGTTCGCAGCATTCGAGCTTGTGTTCGCGATCCGGATAAGAATTCATTTCATTCTCGTCTTTCTTCTAGGGCAATATATTCTTCCCGTAACTCTCAGCTCGCCATCGTGATTGTATTTTTGATTCTAAAATTTGAATGTATAACAAGTTAGTCGCGAAGAGAGCATTCACGAATGAGAGGATGAGATATCTTTCCTCAACCCTTCCTGCCATTTCGCTACACATGGTCCTCCATCTTATTGTCAACTGCCTTAAGCTCTCGCCAACCCTTTGTTTCAACCCGAATACATCTTCAATACCGGGTCGCGAAGAGTTGTTACTTATGTATGCTCCTGTGAATGTGGCTTGTAAATGGTTGAATGATGTGATTGTGTTTCTTGCAGACCTTCAAACCATTTTAGTGCTTCTCCTATTAGGCTTGACGCGAAATATTTGCACAAGATAGCGTCATGATTCTCCCACCGCAACATACATCTCATATAAGCCTTGATATGTTGTACCGCATGTGTTGTTCCATCAAAGATGTTGGTTAATGCAGTAGATTGCACTTAGGAGGTATTCCTCCCATCCGTACTTCTAGCGTGAAGGGATTCTTCGCAGCCTTCTGCGATGGCTTCGTCTAATTGTTTCCTTCCTCCTTCCCTTCTATTATTCAAGAATCCTCTCATTTCATTTTTTCGTTCTCTTAAGATTTGTTCATTTGCCTCGAATTTGGTTCTACTGGTCTTTTTAGCTCGCCTCTCTCCTTCTACGCTCGTGCCTGTTTTGACCTTCTTGCTCGTTATTTTCTTCTCTCCTTTCCCCCCGCGACGTTCCTCTTCGTTTCTTTCTCCTATTCGCACGCCATTATACCGTTGTTCTCTCTTCTTGGCTGTCTCTCAATTCCCCTCTCGCACCCTCTCATATTCTTCATTAATATTTCTATTGGTGCGGTTTTGTTCCCTCCTTCTTTCCCGGTTGTCGTGGTTATTCCCGCCGGATTGCCTCTTCCATCTCTTGATTTTCCATTTCTCGCTCTTACCCTTTCTCTCTCGCGAGCTAGCCGCGCTTGTTCAATGTAGTGCCTCTCAATGTCATCCTCAATCTCTCTGTTTCTTCTCAATGCTTCTCTCCTGCAAGATTATTCTTCCTTCAAAAAACTGGTCATTCGGTCCTTGGAGTTGCATGTTTCCTTGATTTTCCCTATTTCGCTCATCTTGAAGATTTTCGGGCCGAGGAATATAACGATCTTCCATTTCTCCTCTTCTCTCGCCATGCTCTGTGTTTGGATCTTGTGTTTCTTGTTGGTTTTCTTCCTGGTACTTTCGTTGGTAAAACTCTCCTTCTTTCGTCCCTAATCGATCTTGAACTTGATCTCGCACTACTTATCGATCTTCTATTTTGCAATCTCATATTTTCCATTCTCAACTCATGATTCTGTCTTGTTAAGTTTGCTCGTTCTTCTGCCTCTAGCCGCCTTTCTTCATGTATTGTTTGTCTCAATCTTTCTAACGCTGCGATTTCTTCATGTCCTAGATTCATTCCTCCATTCATACCTTGCTCTCCTCCTCCTTGTCCATTGTTCACCACCACTTTGCTCCTCTTCCCTCTCGTCTTGAGAATCGACCTCCAAGTATGTACACTTACTCTATCATAATCCACAAGTTGCGTTTGCTACCGGAGAGATCGGTGGCTGATTTTGATTTTCTTCATCATTTCTCATATTCATCCTTGATGATTCTCCCGTTTCATTCCTCCTTTCTCCAAAGAAGTCTCCCACTTCTTATTACAATCGTTGGTTGCCCTTGTACATTTCTTCTTCTAGCCATTTTTCTTTTCAATGAATTCTTGAGTATCACTCCAAATCTTTTCTCTATTAATCCAAATTCTTTCCGATTTCTCGCGTCAATCTCTCGGTCTCTCCCTCGTTTCTAGCGCATATGTAGTAGCAGTGAAATCCCACACTACACCCCTTACTCAATTTTGCTTAATTAATCCATTGAAAGATGTAAGATCAAGAATATTTATTGATTGAGTCCGTGAAATGTTTACACAGGAAAATAGAATTACACTTAGAAGTTAAAGCACTCTTAAACTTTCTCTCTCCTAATGACTTGCTTAACAATTCCCAAAAGATCTCTCCCTTCCAACAGATTCACTCAGCCCTTTATATAGGGTAATACATAGTGGATGACGTGCTAAGCTATCCTTTATTTTCGGGAATGTCCCGCTGAAGTGTCGCAGATGCACAAACATTCGTTCTCGCGACACTTCTTAACCCTCGCCAGGTTTCACGTCTTCTTTATGTTTTGCTTGTCGTTATTCATTGCGTCGTTTATTTTAGCTCCTGCGACTCCTTCGCGATGCTGTCGTTTATTAATCCCGCGAGCCTTGTTTGTTGCGATATTACGATCCTACATTTATAGATGTCTCGGACTAGGACATAGATTGTGTAGTTGAGCTTAGACTTCACGGCGTTCATCATTTGAAGACGAAGAACTACTAAGGGGAGCTTGTGGAACTTCATCGAAAAAAGGTATGTGGACACTTAAACTCATCTATCACTTGGAAAGTCTATTTCTACTATATCTCCTATATTGAGACATAAGTCGTATTGCGATATAGTTTTCTATATACACATTTGAGCTTTCGAGCTGAGTTTATCTCGCTTATACATTTCTCGAAATATGTGTTAGCAAGCTTTCGCTTTGACCAAGTTCATCTTATATCATGTGAAAATTGCCGAGTAACATCTTTCATGGTTTGTGTGATACAATCATTTGGTGTTGTCTTGGAATGTTTCGTTATGATTATTTTAATAACTTGAAAATTGCTTTGATGCTAATAGTGTGTGAAAACGACTATTTTCATCATCTAAGAAAGTTTCAATGACTGAACTATAAGAGTTTAGAACACTTAACCATTATTGGATATGTCATGTAACTCATGTTGTGCACTCTTGCACATATGTAATCCATGTCCGGGAACCATAATATGTGCACCAGTTTGCGTACCTGTTGGTTTGAGAAATCCGAGAACCTAAGTATGCGTACTCGCTTGCGTCATCGGCGTGTCTGTGTTCATGTCCGAGAATTTCTGCTGGGATTTAAAGTTAGCGTACCCGTTTGCAAACTGGCGAAACCCAATCTTAGTCCGGGTATTTCAAGTATGCGTACCCGTTTGCATACTTGAAGGTTAAAGTTATAAAATCGGTTATGAACATGAACATAAACATTTATATAATAAGGAATGCAATCTTTGCAAACCGTGTCTATAATGTTCATGATTGATTCGAGTGAATCAAAATGATTTTGCTTCAATTGTGTTCTTGTATAATTCTATGATAATATAACAATTGAACAACTCTTTAACTAGTTTTATTTGAGTCATTTGAACTAGTTATGGTTAAAATGAACAAGGTTGATATGAGAATAATCATATGGCTAACCTCAGTTAACTATTTTTGAACCAACATGGTGTACACATTTAGGTACGGTTACATAAACCTAAACGACACAAACCTAAAGAAAGAAGGGGACGAACATCAGTTGTTGGGTTGGAGTAAAGAGTTTAGGCTTGACAGAAGCAACTTATTAGCCATTAACTTACATTGGTAATTATCTCAATATTTACGATACAAATTAAAGCTTCAACCTCGAAAAGACTTGTGGATTTTAAGGAACCGGTTCGGAAGTAATCCCTCACAAGAACACTTTAGTTTCGTTGAAAAAATTAGGGGAAGAAGATGTGGAGTTGATTGAGTGAATTATATTCACGAGACAAAAAACCATGATTAGACAGTTGTACGTAGAAGGATGCGACCCTAGATCTATTTATAAACAGGTAATCTTCGATGAGTTTTATTCTGTAATAGGACAACAAGAATCTTTCTGTGAACCTAAATGCTATTGACATTGTCAAAGTGTAAGTGGGTAATATATGTAGACGACTGTCATTCTGTCTTTATATCCTCACCGATCCATCATACTCTCGGATGCACTTGCATCATCTTTATCATCCTTGTAGAGCTTATTCTGGAAATTTAGGTTTTCTTACTTTGACTAGAATTGGGAGCATTAAACATTTCACTAATTTGAATATAATGAGAGGCAACACCCATTGACAGAATGGTCTGTGTGATTATTAATTTAACCCCGCCCTTGCAAGTGTATGAGCTATATTGTTTTCTGTAATGGCGTCTGAAAGGCATACTTTTATGTCCTGTGCACACTTGTATCTCGGTATCTCGTCAGAAGTTGGCATTATATTGCCAACTGTTCTAATCAATGTGGATTATGTTGGATAAAACCATCAATATTCATCTTGATTATGAATTGCGTACAACAAAATGGGGAAAGGTAACTCTTTGTAGGTGTCATTTATGGCTATGATTAAACCATCACCATCATTTCTTACCATTACATACTTATGTGAATTAGGACAGATATACACAAGTATAGATTCGTTTGCAGTTTTCTTGTTTCCTAATAGGCACTCACTAAGGGACATCCCACAGTATTTGTATCATGTTCAGTCATATTATAGAGAAAATGTTTCTAGTATTGTAAACAATTTCATTTTCTAAAATGTCATTCCTTAAAATGTTCATTCAAAGCATCTTAAGTTTGTAAATTCAAAGCATCTTGTAGTATGTAAATGAGGTGTTCAAGATAATCTTAAAATCGCTAACCGTAAGTCTATACTTTTGGTATCGAAGTATCGAGTCTTAACATCCTGTTGTAATGTATGGCTAATATATTCACCAAGACTGTTTTTCAATCTTCCATTAGACATAGTACATTTTAGGGGGAATATACAAATGGTGCTTACTGAGAACACGCATGATGTTAGTGTTCATCAAGTGTCCGCAACTCCATTTTCTTTTGGTCTACCAAAATTACCAAGTAGAGATTACGTTTAATCATCAGAGATGTTAGGAGGGTTTTCTTTAGTATAGATGCCACCAAAGTAGGTTCCTATGAGAAGAACTATTAAAACGACCGATGAATAAACAAAACATGACCGAAGGATGAACATATTAGCAAATTAAGAAAGAAATCAGCCAGCGAAACTTAAGGGTTAAAGAACATCTTCCAGTGGAGTTCTTTTTTAGTTTATTATGTATATGGTTATCTTTGAAGTCATCGATGCAGATTCGCCAGACTAATTAAAAGCATTATTGAATTTTACATGTTAGTTTCCTTGCAATAAATGTGGTTCATTACGCTTATTTTATTCAATTCTAACTTCGCAGACAAGTGCTAAAAAGCAATCCAGACATTCCAAAAAGCATGTTTCGAGATGTAAGAATAGTAGCTAATTTTGCTGGTTTTGAACGTTTTTTCACCGGATTCTGCCAGTAAGAATATCATAACTCTTTGTCAATGTTATTGGTTACAAAGGTTAAAACATCACTTATCATTCTGTCACTTAAAATTGCTCAAGTTCTCCAAAGATGGCAGGTCCAACTGGGATTATGACTGTTTTCTCAAGTTCTCCAAGAACGATTTTTTTGGGACTACTCAAAAAAAGGTGGGGACTACTTTGTGATAGAAATCTCCACCCTACATTATAAGGGGTGTCCTAAAAGATTAGGAAAGACTAATTTGTCCTTATCCTAATTAAGGTTATAACTAATCCTAATAACCCACTAATCTAACCCACTAATTAAAACTTAAAGTCAATTTCAAAACTGATTATTTTCTTTTCTTCTTCTTCATCTTATCTTCTTTTCCTCTTCTTCTTCTTCGTAGACATCGACGTTAATCGTCAATTCGAAAAAAAATCATCGTCGATTAATCAATCTTTATAAACAATGCGTTCTAAGCAGACACCAAGAATTCCAGGATTGTTTCATGGACTTGCAAGTATAGCGAATCTCCCAAATCAATTTCAAATTGATAAACAACTTCAAGCAAAGTTGAGAAACCAAATCAAGCATCCAAAAGGAAAAAAGAAGTCTGATTCGAGTGAAATGCAAATCCACGGGTAATTTCCTTCATACCCATTCTTTTTAATTCATTATTTGTCAAGAAATCGATTAGAAATCATGAAAGCTCATTGAAAATGGTAGTTACAAAGAGACATTTCGGCTAGAGATTTTTGTGTAACCCTAGATTTTCTAACCGAACTTCCAAAAATAAGAACATTCGGTTAAGTAGATCGATATCTCGGTGACCGAACTACATAGTTCGGTGTGCTCGCAAAAAAAAACTTTCGTAACCGAACTCAATTTTTCCTTTGAAAGAATGAGTTTGGTTTTGTCGATAAATTTTTTTGCTAACCGAACTTTTGAAATATTTAGTTCGGTGTTTATGGGTAAAAATCGTTTCTGCTGATTTCGGTAATTTCGGTAGGTGAGTGAGAAACTGGTTCAAACCCTAAACAAATGTGATGCACGTGAGCACTTTATAGGTTCGAGAGATCAATCTGTACAAGTCCGGCCTAAACCAAGAAATGGCCGTTCCAGACTTGCTTCGGTCACAAAGTGGAGGAGAAGGGTTGATTTGGGGAGGGAAGCAAAGAAAGGTGTTGAGGAGAGTAGTATCTCGACTTGTATCAGAAAGTGAAAGCTTAGGAAGCTTGCAAGAGATGAAAGCTTTTGGGAGAGCTTGCAAAGTTACCTTTCTGAGAGTGTAGTATTTTTCTCCTGACCGAGACTTGTTTTCTGGTGGAAATAGGTAAGACCTATTTATACAAGTCGAGATTGAAACGTACCCTGGCCTCATGAAGGAAGAGAGTAAAGGGTGAAATAATGGGAGGAGGTGGTAACCGCATGGTTTAATGGGAGAAAACGTTTTTCACCATTATTTCCTCTTTTATTTGACCGCTTTATTCCTTTTCACGCTTTCTTAATGTGAGCGTAGTGTACGCTGCATGCTGTGACCGCCAAACCAAAACCCTAAAGAAGCATCCCCCAGTTTGTGTCGATGTTGGTTGCATCTTGAGTGCAAGTGGCACTGCTAGTGGCGCGTGTGGCATGTGCGGAATGCCTTGGTGGTAGGTTGCACGGTTTGCAAGTTAGGTTACCAGCGCGTGTGTGTTTGGCATGTGCCAATGGCATGTGCGAATGCCTTGGTGGTAGGTTGCACGGTTTGCAAGTTAGGCTACCAGCGTGTGTGTTTGGCATGTGCCAATGGCTCGTGCGGCCATGTTGACCTAGTTGCAAGTCTTGCAAGCCTAGGGCGCTATGTTTGGCGTGGGCCAAAGGCATAGCGGCTTGGAAGTATGGCTTGCGACAGGTGTTGGCATGTGCCAATGGCACGTGCGGCCATGTAGACCTAGTTGCAAGTCTTGCAAGCCTAGGGCGCTATATTTGGCGTGGGCCAAAGGCATAGCGGCTTGGAAATATGGCTTGCGACACGTGTTGGCATGTGCCAATGGCACGTGCGGCCATGTTGACCTAGTTGCAAGTCTTGCAAGCCTAGGGCGCTATATTTGGCGTGGGCCATAGGCATAGCGGTTAGGAAATATGGCTTGCGACACGTGTTGGCATGTGCCAATGGCACGTGCGGCCATATAGACCTAGTTGCAAGTCTTGCAAGCCTAGGGCGCTATATTTGGCGTGGGCCAAAGGCATAGCGGCTTGGAAATATGGCTTGCGACACGTGTTGGCATGTTCCAATGGCACGTGCGGCCATGTTGACCTAGTTGCAAGTCTTGCAAGCCTAGGGCGCTATATTTGGCGTGGGCCAAAGGCATAGCGGTTAGGAAATATGGCTTGTGACACGTGTTGGCATGTGCCAATGGCACGTGCGGCCATGTTGACCTAGTTGCAAGTTTTGCAAGCCTAGGGCGCTATATTTGGCGTGGGCCAAAAGGCATAGCGGCTTGGAAATATGGCTTGCGACACGTGTTGGCATGTGCCAATGGCACGTGCGGCCATGTTGACCTAGTTGCAAGTCTTGCAAGCCTAGGGCGCTATATTTGGCGTGGGCCAAAGGTATAACGGCTTGGAAATTTGGCATGCGACACGTGTTGGCATGTGCCAATGGCACGTGCGGCCATGTTGACCTAGTTCCAAGTCTTGTAAGCCTAGGGCGCTATATTTGGCGTGGGCCAAAGGCATAGCGGCTTGGAAATTTGGCATGCGACACGTGTTGGCATGTGCCAATGGCACGTGCGGCCATGTTGACCTAGTTGCAAGTCTTGCAAGCCTAGGGCACTATATTTGGCGTGGGCCAAAGGCATAGCGGTTAGGAAATATGGCTTGCGACACGTGTTGGCATGTGCCAATGGCACGTGCGGCCATGTTGACCTAGTTGCAAGTATTGCAAGCCTAGGGCGCTATATTTGGCGTGGGCCAAAGGTATAGCGTCTTGGAAATTTGGCATTGTTGCCACGGTGCGCAGGGTGCGGCTTGGTTTGGCATTGTTGCCATGGTGCGCAGGGTGCGGTTTGGTTTGGCATTGTTGCCATGGTGCGCAGTATGCGGCTTGGTTTGGCATTGTTGCTATGGTGCGCAAAGATGCGGCTTGGTTTGGCATTGTTTCCATGGTGCGCAGTGGTGCGCCTTGGTTTGGCATTGTTGCCATGGTGCGCAGATGTGGCTTGGTTTGGCATTGTTTCCATGGTGCGCGCAGATGCGGCTTGGTTTGGCATTGTTGCCAAGGTGCGCAGGTGCGGCTTGGTTTGGCATTGTTGCCATGGTGCGCAGGGTGCGGCTTGGTTTGGTATTGTTGCCATGGTGCGCAGTATACGGCTTGGTTTGGCATTGTTGCCATGGTGCGCAGGGTGCGGCTTGGTTTGGCATTGTTGCCATGGTGCGCAGGGTGCGCTTGGTTTGGCATTGTTGCCATGGTGCGCAGGGTGCGGCTTGGTTTGGCATTGTTGCCATGGTGCGCAAAGATGCGCTTGGTTTGGCATTGTTGCCATGGTGCGCAGTGGTGCGGCTTGGTTTGGCATTGTTGCCATGGTGCGCAAGATGCGGCTTGGTTTGGCATTGTTGCCATGGTGCATAGATCATGGCTTGGTTTTGGAATTAGGTTCTGTGTTGAAAACCTAACGGTATTTTGAAAAAAATACCCTATTAATTATTTACACCCGAGTTAAATGCTCCTAGTTAATGTGTTGCGGGTAACACTAGTTCATGGGGTTTTACGATTTTACCCCTTGTTTAAAAACCACCATCAACATTAAGTCCCCGCTTAGCTCTAACAGGGGCTTTGTTGCGAGGTAAGCATAAGATGGTGACAAACTATCAACAAAGAAACCGTAAAGAGAATTGAGGAGGCTTGTCGACCTTTTATAAATAGGATTTGGAATCCTTGCCTCTCGGTAGTTTTGCACAAACCGGAAGGTCGGGCACATTGGTGGGGTCGTTGCAACTTGGGCGACGCTGGGAAGTTGGCGTGAGTTGGGAAACCGAGCGTGCTAGCTGGGTGGGACCGCGCAATGTGGAAGCCGTGTGCGTGCTTGGCAGGCGTGACTTGGGCGGTCATAGGGAAGTTGACGCGAGTTAGGAAGTCGGGCGTGCTTAGTGGGTGGGACCGGCGCAAGGTAGGGAAGTCGTGCGTGCTTGCGGGCGTGACTTGGGCGGTCATAGGGAAGTTGACGCGAGTTAGGAACTGGGCGTGCTAGTCGGGTGGGACCGGCGCAAGGTAGGGAAAGTTGTGCGTGCTTCACGGCGTGACTTGGGCGGTCATTGGGAAGTTGGCGAGTTGGGAAACTGAGCGTGCTAGCTGGCGGGACCGGCGCAAGGTAGGGAAGCTGTGCGTGCTTGCTGGCGTGACTTGGGCTGTCATTGGGAAGTTGGCGAGTTGGGAAACTGAGCGTGCTAGCTGGCGGGACCGGCGCAAGGTGGGGTAGGCGATTGCGCTTAGTCTGGCGAGACCGGTGTAAACAAGGAGGGAGTAGGTGTTTCTACAGATAGCAAAGTTTCCTTGTTTTGCCTTCCTTCACGCGCGCGACATCGATCAGGGCATTGTCCATGCTAAAATCTGGAAGCGTTATGTTCCTCATTGCTTCCTTTCCTTTTTTAAGGTTCTGTATTCATACCCAACGTAATTGCATCATCTCCCTCGTTTGAGAAAGGGTTCTTCTTGTTGAGTTTCTCTCTTTGTCATGTCGCACAGAGACGAACCATCTTCTAACCAGCCAGGTTCTCCAGTTAAAGGCGCGAGGTCTGACTCTGGAAGGAGCATCCCAACAAAGGTTATTCGGGTTAAGAAAATCATACAGGTATGTTTTCTTCTTCTTTGGTGGACCGACGTACGCTTTTACATCGCTTGTTTGATGAATGGAAAATTCTCCTTTTGTGCAGAGATATCCTGTGGAAGCATGCATTAGTGTTTTCGACGAGGATGACCTAGTCGTTCCCCTCCCTTCAAATCCAACCTTGTTGACTGCTGCAGACTTGGAGAACGCTGATTTAGGGCTCTCTTGTCATGAATACCCCTATGCAAAGTTCGTCGTTTGGGACTCGTATGAGGTGTCTCTCCTCCAATTATCTAATGTTAGCGATTTCCCGGTGCGTAAAGAATTCGTGGTCCTTTATACGAGGATATGGGAGACATGCGGCCATATCGCTACCAGGAGCGCAGTGAAGTGATGTTCGTCCGCCTTTGTTTCCGTAGTGAATTGTCTTTTGCCAATGATTGCTGAGATAGAGAATACGTCCATCCGTGCCGCTGCAGATCTAGCCATTCAAAGGTGGGAGAACATAGCGTCCACCTGCGAATCCTTGGAGTTTAATATCAGCTGGTTGCGGCATCGTCTCAATATTGTGAAAGTCGACAGAGCTGGTATTCTTGCTGGTGTGATTCCTGCCACGTAAAACCATGCTGGAAGAGGAGAAAGCTTTGGCCTTGGAGTCTCAGAGGATTGAAGATTTAACTCGAGACTTGAAGAGTAGGAATTTTTGATGTAGCATGTTGCAGGGAAGTGATTATGCGTAGTATGTCTTAAGCCACTTTCCGTTGATGACTGTCTCTAGCTTTCCCCATCTTCTTTGATAATCTTGTAGTAACCACTGTCATACGCTTTAGTGGTTATGTACGGCCCTTCCCATTTGGGAGAAAACTTCGGTGCCGATGCATCTTGCCGGATGTGACACTCGGGATGCTCAGAAATTACATGATGACATATTCTGGATAGTGCAGGCTCGGGATCCTCCGCAGCCTCGTAAAGTATTGAAGGCGTCTTCTAGATAGAGAGGTGATGATATTCTTGCGCTGCACCCTTGAAGAGTAGAGGACCTTGTTGTGGGTAAGGATTTTTGGTAGACCGTGTCTTGAGCTTTGACAGTGAAGGGATCCCATGTATATCTTCCGTCCTCAAGTATGGTTTACGTGTTTCCCTCTTTGTAGTAATTGCCGGGCTGCGGTGAAGCTCGGCTGGTATCAACGAATGAGGGGCAACAGTTCTTGGTAGGAGATATAATCAGAGAAACTATATTGTCGTGGTAACAAAGTAGATTGACCTGATGTTCTATGGGCTTCCGTGGAAGTAAAAGGATTGGTTGGATGCGTAAGCGCAGCAAACTGTCCATGATCACGAGTTTTGGCGAGATGGATTAAAAGGTGTCCATGACTACGAAGATTGGCTGGCTGTGACTATGTTCCTTGATATGAGGAGTGTGGCGGCACGACCCTTTGCGGGAAGGAGTGGCGTTGAAGCGAACGTTGAAGCGAAGCCATTTGCCGGAGAATGTTGATGTGTAGCTACTCTGGAGAGAACGTTGATGCGAGCTACTCGGAGAGAACGTTGAAATGACATCTTGCAACTCTCGTGAGCCTTGACGGCTACCATTTTGAAGTCGGAGGCTGCGTCACATTCTGTCAAACTCGACATCCCTCAAGAGAACAGAGGTTAGGAGTCCCCAGTTACATCTATCGATCGTGCTTTCTAGGAGAGGTTGGGGTTTGGGAACGGCTTTCCCGGGCTGGAAACGCCGTTTCCGATGCAGTGCGGTTGAGGGGTGAAAATATTTCTTGACGCTACGCCTTGGAGAAATATAGAATCTCACATAACTGTTTCATCATAGGCGTACGACTTTGTGGTCGAAGTTTCCATTGTGCGGAAGAAGTGTCTCCGTGAACTCGGGAGAGTTGTTGATTTCCCTTGCTTTCGATTTTGGAGAAGTCTTTCCTGATCTTCCCGTGTGACGAAATTGGATTGCTTATCCCCTTCTACTGGGCGTTCAAGAGCGACGCGAGCCTCTTCATTTATAAATGCGCGTCCTGCTGAAGTATCTTTTGTCTTCATCAAATCAACAGTGCTAAAAGGAGGTCGGCTTCTTCCGGATCTTCCAGTATCTTGCCCTGATGGTGGAGTAGCGTCTCGGGTGACGGTTGGAGCTTCCATGCTTGAAGAACCGTTAGGGTGGCGGAAGTGGCTCTGGTTCTGGTGATCGTAAGTGTATCGTGGCCGAGATGACACGGTTTTGATCACGGCGCTGGAGCCATGGCGCTGCTTTCAAAGAGCGAGGATGGTTTGGAAGGGCGCAAGATGTTAGCGCTGGAAGGATGCAAACTGTTATCACAAAGTGTGGCATCATGCGCGTGCGGCATGCGCGTGCGGCATGTGTGTCTGGCAAGCGCGTCTGCAAGCGTTTCGGCATGCGCGTCTGCAAGCGATCGTAAGCGCATCCGGGAACGATCCGGTAGGCGCTCGGATCATCTTGGAATGGGCGCCGACTTGGCGTGGACGCCGGGCTTGGATTTCTTGATGGTGTGGACCATTGGCTTCTTCCCATACGTAGCTCAAACAGGAAATCCTTTCCATATTCAAATTCCAAAAGGTGTTATGCTTATGAAATGGGTTGGATCCCCTTTTTACCTCGTAGCTTTGTTATCACGTCATGGTGTTAGCGGTAGCGTGGTAGTGGTAAAGTGGGCAAGCATATTCCAGCTATGTACTCCAGCGTTTCTCTTTCAATTTGTTTTATTGTTTTCTTGTGCTGGTGTAAACCGTAGCCATAGGTATACCTTTCATAAACTTGTGGAAATACTTCATCATAAATAATTCTTCAAATGTCACTGTAGTAACGCCTCGCTAATAGTGATGTAATTATTATTGTGCAAAGTAGGTATGTACGGGTAGGTGAATTTTTTTTTTTGAAAGGCAAACAAAGCGTCTGGTTTATGGTTTTTGTCTTCCTGGATTTCTTGGGTTGATAAATAAATGTTAGCTTTTGAGGATATTGGATTATTTCTGGGATGAATGGTTTTGATAATATAACTCTGATTATGTTTTGGGAAAGGAATATTGCTTTTATGAAAGTGTGTGCTAGCAATAGGCACAAAACGCAATAGTATGGTGGTTTTATTAAGAACCTAAAAACAGATCGTATATCTTGCCCAATCTAAATTTACTCACTTGCAAACACGCCTGTCTCCAAGTAAAGGCGGCTTTTTGGTAGCATCGCATCGATTAGTCCCCAATTGATGGTAGCGTCTTCGCCGAGTCCCCAGTTTTCTCGGGTGTAGTTTTAACAACCGATAACCGGGTTGTCGGCGATTGAGTCGGACCGAGTCGCAAGTCCCCAATCGCTGGTAGCATCTTCGACGAGTCCCCGGTTTTGGTGTAGTTTTACAACCGGGTAACCGGTCGTCTCGGTAGTTGAGTCGGATTGAGTCGCCTTCCCCTACCATCTTGACATCTCGGGTCGAAGAACAAGATCGACAATCCGATATTGTAGCCTATAGATCAATCCTCCCATTTTGTGGTCGCCAATTGTTTATGGGTAAAAATCGTTTTTCCGATTTCGCAGTAATTTCGGTAGGTGAGTGAGAAACTGGTTCAAACCCTAAACAAATGTGCTGCACGTGAGCACTTTATAGGTTCGAGAGATCAATCTGTACAAGTCCGGCCTAAACCAAGAAATGGCCGTTCCAGACTTGCTTCGGTCACAAAGTGGAGGAGAAGGGTTGATTTGGGGAGGGAAGCAAAGAAAGGTGTTGAGGAGAGTAGTATCTCGACTTGTATCAGAAAGTGAAAGCTTAGGAAGCTTGCAAGAGATGAAAGCTTTTGGGAGAGCTTGCAAAGTTGCCTTTCTGAGAGTGTAGTATTTTTCTCCGACCGAGACTTGTTGTCTGGTGGAAATAGGTAAGACCTATTTATACAAGTCGAGATTGAAACGTACCCGGGCCTCATGAAGGAAGAGAGTAAAGGGTGAAATAATGGGAGGAGGTGGTAACCGCATGGTTTAATGGGCGAAAACGTTTTTCACCATTATTTCCTCTTTTATTTGACCGCTTTATTCCTTTTCACGCTTTCTTAATGTGGCGTAGTGTACGCTGCATGCTGTGACCACCAAACCAAAACCCTAAAGAAGCATCCCCGGTTTGTGTCGATGTTGGTTGCATCTTGAGTGCAAGTGGCGCTGCTAGTGGCGCGTGTGGCATGTGCGGAATGCCTTGGTGGTAGGTTGCACGGTTTGCAAGTTAGGTTACCAGCGTGTGTGTTTGGCATGTGCGGAATGCCTTGGTGGTAGGTTGCACGGTTTGCAAGTTAGGCTACCAACGTGTGTGTTTGGCATGTGCCAATGGCTCGTGCGGCCATGTTGACCTAGTTTCAAGTCTTGCAAGCCTAGGGCGCTATGTTTGGCGTGGGCCAAAGGCATAGCGGCTTGGAAGTATGGCTTGCGACACGTGTTGGCATGTGCCAATGGCACGTGCGGCCATGTAGACCTAGTTGCAAGTCTTGCAAGCCTAGGGCGCTATATTTGGCGTGGGCCAAAGGCATAGCGGCTTGGAAATATGGCTTGCGACACGTGTTGGCATGTGCCAATGGCACGTGCGGCCATGTTGACCTAGTTGCAAGTCTTGCAAGCCTAGGGCGCTATATTTGGCGTGGGCCAAAGGCATAACGGTTAGGAAATATGGCTTGCGACACGTGTTGGCATGTGCCAATGGCACGTGCGGCCATATAGACCTAGTTGCAAGTCTTGCAAGCCTAGGGCGCTATATTTGGCGTGGGCCAAAGGCATAGCGGCTTGGAAATATGGCTTGCGACACGTGTTGGCATGTGCCAATGGCACGTGCGGCCATGTTGACCTAGTTGCAAGTCTTGCAAGCCTAGGGCGCTATATTTGGCGTGGGCCAAAGGCATAGCGGTTAGGAAATATGGCTTGCGACACGTGTTGGCATGTGCCAATGGCACGTGCGGCCATGTTGACCTAGTTGCAAGTCTTGCAAGCCTAGGGCGCTATATTTTGCGTGGGCCAAAAGGCATAGCGGCTTGGAAATATGGCTTGCGACACGTGTTGGCATGTGCCAATGGCACGTGCGGCCATGTTGACCTAGTTGCAAGTCTTGCAAGCCTAGGGCGCTATATTTGGCGTGGGCCAAAGGTATAGCGGCTTGGAAATTTGGCATGCGACACGTGTTGGCATGTGCCAATGGCACGTGCGGCCATGTTGACCTAGTTGCAAGTCTTGCAATCCTAGGGCGCTATATTTGGCGTGGGCCAAAGGTATAACGGCTTGGAAATTTGGCATGCGACACGTGTTGGCATGTGCCAATGGCGTCTTGCGATGCCATGTTGACCTAGTTGCAAGTCTTGCAAGCCTAGGGCGCTATATTTGGCATGGGCCAAAGGCATAGCGGTTAGGAAATATGGCTTGCGACACGTGTTGGCATATGCCAATGGCACGTGCGGCCATGTTGACCTAGTTGCAAGTCTTGCAAGCCTAGGGCGCTATATTTGGCGTGGGCCAAAGGTATAGCGGCTTGGAAATTTGGCATTGTTGCCATGGTGCGCAGGGTGCGGCTTGGTTTGGCATTGTTGCCATGGGCGCGTAGGGTGCGGTTTGGTTTGGCATTGTTGCCATGGTGCGCAGATGCGGCTTGGTTTGGCATTGTTGCCATGGTGCGCAAAGATGCGGCTTGGTTTGGCATTGTTGCCATGGTACGCAGTGGTGCGGCTTGGTTTGGCATTGTTGCCATGGTGCGCAGATATGCGGCTTGGTTTGGCATTGTTGCCATGGTGCGCGATATGCGGATTGGTTTGGCATTGTTGCCATGGTGCAGTGGTATGGCTTGGTTTGGCATTGTTGCCATGGTGCGCAGTGGTGCGGCTTGGTTTGGCATTGTTGCCATGGTCCGCAGATGCGGCTTGGTTTGGCATTGTTGCCATGGTGCGCGTGGTGCGGCTTTGGTTTGGCATTGTTGCCATGGTGCGCAGGGTGCGGCTTGGTTTGGCATTGTTACCATGGTGCGCAACCTGCGGCTTGGTTTGGCATTGTTGCCATGGTGCGCGAAGATGCGGCTTGGTTTGGCATTGTTGCCATGGTGCACGATCATGTGGCTTGGTTTGGAATTAGGTTCCGTGTTGAAAACCCTAATCTGGTATTTTGAAAAATACCCCTATTAATTATTTACACCCGAGTTAAATGCTCCTAGTTAATGTGTTGCGGGTAACACTAGGTCATGGGGTTTTACGATTTTACCCCTTGTTTAAAAACCACCATCAACATTCGGTTACGTCTTTATTTTTATCAGGTCATCGATCTTATGAAATATGTAGTTCGGTTACCTCGCAATTTTTATCCGGTAACCGAACTATAGTCTGTTAACTCCAAGTGTTGTGTTTACTTTATTCTTTAGTTCTATTTGATTTGATAACACAATATTCTCTTATGTTTATCTAATACTTTGGTTTTTGTTAATTAGGAACAAAGGAAAAAGATTGAAACTACACCTAGATGAGGATATGAAAATGTTAGAGCACTGCTCGGTCGAACTCGCATGCGTTGCTATCTCAAGCATGTTTGTCAATGTTAGTGATCAAAACTATAAGTTTTGATTTCTAGTCTACTATATCTAAGTCTCGGACTAGGATCAGAAAGTGTAGTTGATGTAGTTGCGGGAAATCCCACACTACACCCCTCACTATATTTTGTAGATCTAAACCTTATTAATCATCTAAATTTCAAATGTAAGTGCTAGAAATTTAAATAGACACATAAGATTTTTTACGTGGTTCGATCAATATGATCTACATCCACGATTCTTCACTATGATTGTTGAGGTTACATTTGAATTAGATTGAGAATCTCCATTAATGGATATTTTGTAGAGCTCTAGATCTAATTATTTGGGGAAGAAGATGATAAAGAAAATAAATCTCTCTCTAAAAATATCTCTCTCCTCCTAAAAGTGTCATCCCCTTTCTCTCTCCTGCTCTCCTCTTTATATAGGTGTTTACATAAGGGATGACACTTACATACGGCTCATATTCTCGCTGAGCCCTTTAAGGATTTCGCAGGCTCTTGCTACCTTCTCTCGAGACATTCTCTCGAGTCTTGCTACCTTCTCTCGAGACACTCGCGAGTCTTGCTACCTTCTCTCGAGACACTCTCGCGAGTCTTGCTACCTTCTCTCGAGACACTCTCGCGAGTTAAGAAAATAATTGAATCTCGCACGCTAAGAGAATATGTTGTGCGATATTTGAATCCTACATCTTGCCTCTTTTTTCCTTGAATATTGCTTGAAGAGCGATCTTTAAGGAAAAATCTGTTGTTGTAGTAATCTTTGATCTTTGTTGATGAAGGAACGAGCGGAAGAATACTGGACTTGAAAAGTACGTACTTGCCTCTATTCTTTTGCGAAGTTCCGAAGCTTTGAGAAGTATATATGAAGTATCCTTGAAGAAGTATAAGAAGTACTTAATCCTCGAAATATATAAGAAGTATGAAGTATCCTTTGAGAAGTATAAGAAGTACTTAATCCTCTAAATATAAGAAGTATTTTGAATCCATCATGCGAAACTCCCGCTCCATGTTCTTTGCCTCATGCTATGCTGTAATGCAAATAAAAATTTAGATTAGTATTCCACATTTCTTTTATCAAAGATATTTATTTAATTTCAAGTTCAAATCATTTTTCTTTATTTTGATTTCCTTTGTATAACTCATTTCATTTCATCCGATAAAACATCCTTCATGGAAATGATCCTAATAGGTACCCCCTTATATGACGCACTTTAGGTACATTGCCTCTTGCGAAATCATAGGGTAAATTCGCGAACTAGGGTGTACGCCATAAAGGTTTGCCCGCTACTACTCTCCATGTTGGATATCATTCTCATTTGAAACAAAGAAAGTATTTAAGGGAAATATATAAATTGATCTTTGCGATATATTGTTTTCGGTTTCTCTTGTAATATCTGCGAGATTTTCTCGAATTATTGTAATCGTGAAATCTTTGTAGTTCGAAATCTTTGTAATTCTGCGATTATCTCGCCTTTTGTAAATTAAATCAAAAATCTTTTATTTTTGTAAGTAAAATGTTTAAGGAAAGTGGTACTTAGCTTTTGTGGTTTGCTGTTGTCAATCTCGCGCAACAAAAAGAAATGTGAAAAGTGAGACTTGAACCCATGACCCGCTTCTTGGATTTTCTCGCAACATACCAACTGTTCTAACTCTCTCTCGCGAAATTCATTTGCGAGATAATCATCAACTTTCTTCTTTGCGAGATAAGCAAAGTCTGTGTGAAATTTCTCATAACAAAAATAAGTGTGCAAGAGCAAGAATTGATCCTGCGACCTTCTGCTCACATTCATGCCTCTGACCAAGCGTGCTAGCCATGCCTCACGAAGTGTTTCTGCGAGATAATCACCTACTTTCTTCTTGCGAGATACTGTTGCGAAAAATCCATGCAAAAAATGGACGTTCAATGGGACTTGAACTCGCGACCATGAACTCATTAACTTCGCAGGTGACCAACTGTGCTGCCTCTTGCTTGCGAGATAACGAAACAACCTTGCGAGATTATACATTTTTTTTTCCCTTTTTGCGAAGCCAAAAAATTCTTTGCGAGGAGGGAGGTTCGAACCCGCAACCTCTGGTTTATACTCTTCGCCAGTGACCAATTGTGCTAGCTGCTGTTTGTGAAAGAAACACACAATACTATAACTTTATTCACTTCTTCGCTCTCGGAAGTTTAAAAAATATGTAAAAGGTGGGATTCGAACTCGCAACCCCAAGCTTGTTCTCTTCGCAAACGACCATCTGGGCTACTTGTTGCTTGCGAAGGAAACACACAATGCTATAGCTTTATTCCATTTTTTCCCCTCTTGAAAGTTCAAAAATATTTGAAAAAAATATGACTGTGGCGAGATTTGATCTTGCGACATCAAGCCTCTTCGCTCCAACTCAAACCATCTGTGCGAGCTCCTATTTGTGATAAAATTCACAGCGTTTTGTTCTTATCCTTTTCTTCATTCTTCCTTTCTTTCCTTCAACAATTTTCCTCTTTTCTTTTTCTCCTGAATATGAAATCTTCCATTAAAAAATTAGCTTTCTTCCTTGAATTTCATCACATCAACCTATTTTTTTTTCTCTTCCTCTTTTCATGTCCTTGAATTGTTGACGGTGTTTTCTCCCTGAAAGTGTGATTTCTTCCATAAAACTTCCATTTTTGAACCCAAATTTTATAGATCTAAATAAAAAGTATGAACAATAACTACTTTTCATGGAAACTTCTCTTAAAGTTTATAGATCCAATTGAATTCATCTGTGAGAGCTAGTTTTTCTAAACTTTCTTGAACCAACAAGATTAGGTCCCTGTTTCTAGCGCATATGTAGTTGCGGGAAATCCCACACTACACCCCTCACTATATTTTGTAGATCTAAACCTTATTAATCATCTAAATTTCAAATGTAAGTGCTAGAAATTTAAATAGACACATAAGATTTTTTACGTGGTTCGATCAATATGATCTACATCCACGATTCTTCACTATGATTGTTGAGGTTACATTTGAATTAGATTGAGAATCTCCATTAATGGATATTTTGTAGAGCTCTAGATCTAATTATTTGGGGAAGAAGATGATAAAGAAAATAAATCTCTCTCTAAAAATATCTCTCTCCTCCTAAAAGTGTCCTCCCAAAATTATTCCTCCCCTTTCTCTCTCCTGCTCTCCTCTTATATAGGTGTTTACATAATGGATGACAAACTCACATACAGCTCATATTCTCGCGAGCCCTTTAATGATTTCGCAGGCTCTTGCTACCTTCTCTCGAGACATTCTCTCGAGTCTTGCTACCTTCTCTCGAGACACTCTCGCGAGTCTTGCTACCTTCTCTCGAGACACTCTCGCGAGTCTTGCTACCTTCTCTCGAGACACTCTCGCGAGTTAAGAAAATAATTGAATCTCGCACGCTAAGAGAATATGTTGTGCGATATTTGAATCCTACAGTTGAGCTTAAGAACTCCATGGCAATCATCATACAAGAGGAAGAACTACTCAAGGAACTGGTGGAACTTCATCGAATAAAAGATATGTGGATACTTGAACTTATCTATCACTCAAAAGTTTATCTACTCTATCTCCTATTTTGAGACAAAAGTCGTTTTCTATATAGACTTTTATTATACACATTTGGTATTTCGAGCCGAGTTTATCTTGCTTATCTATTTCTCAAAATACGTGTTGGTAAGCTTTTGCTTTTGCCAAGTTCATCTTTACCTAGTGACGAAAGTCATGTTATGTTTCAATCACCTTGAAAATTGCTTTGACGAAAAATAGTTTGTGAATAACAACTATATAATAACGTCCTCTAAGAATGTTTCAATGATTAAAATGAGAGTTTAAATTATATAACCATTATTGTATATAAGCATTGTGTGGTAACACATATATGTATAAGTCCTTTTTCCTTGAACCGAAGTATGCGTACTTTGTTGATCAGGAAAACCGGAACAAGAGCTGTGAACTCAGTCCGCGAACTGGCAGAAGTTCTCATCCCAAGAATATCTGCTGGAGTTTGAGAACTCCTTCCGGGAACTTAAGTCCGCGAACTTAAGTTGGTTATATCTAAAGACGATTTTTTGTGAACTTATATTTATATTAACTAAGGAATGCAAAATCCAAACCGTGGCTACAAAGTTCATGAATCGATTCGAGTGAATCAAATCGTTTTTGCTTCGATTGTGTCTTGTGTAGTTACATAAGATTTATACAATTGAACAACTCTCTAACTAGTTCATTTGTGTCATTTGAACTAGTTATGGTGAAGAAGAATATGGTTGATATGAAAGTACTCATATGGCTAACCATTTGGTTAACTATTGTTGAATCAAAAAATTTACATGTTTGGGTACGGCTACACAAACCTAAAATCGTGCATTTCATTTGTGTGTAACAAGCTAAGTTTTCGATCCAATGGTTCAAAGATATTAGCTTGAATCTAATCAGGTTTTCATCTAACGGTGAATATTGAATGCTTTGTTACTAAGCTAACATTGATTGCAAACCCTGATTTGAAAGACTATATAAGGGAGAACTATAGCAGCTGAGAAACCTAATCCCCACACCTCATGTGTGATACTAGTTGTATTAGCTAGATTCGATTCTCCTTTAACCTTAGGTTTCTTCTTGAAAACCAGATTAACGTCTTAAAGACTTCATTGGGATTATGAAGCCGACCGTACTACTTTCTCGTAGTTGTGTGATATGATCTTCTTGATTCTATCATGTTGAGTACAATCGTAACGATTGGATTGAGATTAATATCTCTGATAGGCAAGATATAAAAGTAGTCACAAACACCTTTGTCTCATCGTTTGCGATTCCACAATATCTTCTTTCGCCGCGTCGATTAAGATTATTATGAGGTGATTGATAATACTAGGTTGTTCTTCGGGAATATAAGTTCGGGTTATCAATTGGTTCTGTTCACCTTGATTTATCAAAAGACATAACAAAAATTGTATGTATTTACGTGGAAGACAGATTTATCTATTCCGTAGACTTTTTAGTGTGATCTGATTTTTTTATTAAAGTCATCGACTTTGGGTCGTAAAGCAACTCTTAGTTGTGGGTGAGATCAACTAAGGGAATCAAGTGCGTAGTATCCTGCTGGGATCGAGAGACGAAGGAGCGCAATTGTACCTTGGATGTTGTGTGAGATTGATTGGGGTTCAACTACAGTCCAGCACCCGAGAGTTAGTTTGTAGTAGGCTAGTGTCTGTAGCGGTTTAATACAGTGTGTGTTCAATCTGGACTAGGTCCCGGGGTTTTTGTGCATGTAGGATCCGAATATCGCAACAACAATACCTCGCGAGATCAATAAACGACGATATTGCGAAAGTGTCGCAAATGAGTAATATAAATGACGTAATGAATGACGGCAGCCAAAACACGAGAAAGATGTGAAGACCTAGCGAGATTTAGGATAGTTGCGAGATTATATAATTGTACACTTGCGATATTTCGCAAGTCATTCCCGAAAATAAAGGGATGACTTAGTGTCATCCATTGTGTAATACCCTATATAAGGAATCGAGCAGGATCATTGCGGGAGAGATATTTTTCGAGTGTTAGGCAAGTCTTTAGGAGAGACAAAGTTTGTAGTGATTGTAATTTCTTTAGCTCTTTTCCATTTTATCTTGTATACATTCAAGGAATTAATCAATAAAATTCATAGTTGTTCATCTTCAATGGCTTAGTTGTATGAATTCTTGTGAGGGGTGTAGTGTAGGATTTCCTGCAACTACATATTGGCGCTAGAAACAGGGAGAGAGTAAGGATTGACATCGTGATTTGAAAGAATTTGGAGTAGTAGGGAAGGAATTTCATGTAATTTTCAACAGTTTACCAAAATTAAGAAATGGCTAGAAGAAGAAATGCATCCGAACAACCAACAATCATTTGTTAGAAGGAGTAGGAGACTTCTTTGGAGAAGGGAGAAATGAAATGGGAGAATCCTCAAGAAGGAACATAAGGAATAATGAAGAAAATCAAATTCAATCACCAATTCAACCAAAAGAGCGGATAGAACGTGGATTATGATAGAGTAAGCGTGCATACTTGGAGATCGGACTACGTGGGACGAAAGGGGAGAAGAACAACAATTGGTAAACAATGGACAAGAGGCGAGAGGACCGAGAAGGGATTGGAGAAATAATTCATGGAAATGAAGAAATCGCGACATTAGAGGCGTTGAGACAAACAATACATGAAGAAAAGACGAATATAGGCGAGAGGAACGTGCAAATTTGACAAGACGAGAATCATGAGTTGCGGATGGAAAACATGAGATTACAAAACAAGGTCGAGAAGCACCGCAAGGTCAAGCTCAAGATCAGTTAGAGAGGAAAGAAGGAGAAATTTACCTATAGAAAATGTTGATGAAGAAAACCAAGAAGAAGCGCAAAATCCAGGCATAGAACATTGCGAGAGAAGAGAAATGATGGAAGATCGTTATATCCCACGTCCCGAGACTCTTCAAAATGGGCGAGAATGATGGAAATCAAGAAAATAGGCAACGTCGAGGCGAGAATAATTGATAGGTGTAGAATACACCTAATTTACTATCTAGTAGTTTATGCTTTCTTTGTTTATTTTTCTTGTAAATTATGTATTTTACACTTGTTTTGAGTTTTGTAGCTACTCCTGGGAGTCGCACGGAGGAAAAGAAGAAGAAATCACTCAATTTGAGCAAAAAGGGTAAAATTTTCATTTCACCAAGGAGGGAATACTATATGGAGCCCAGCCAAGGTTAAGGGGAGGTCAAAGAGGTGTCCCTTATCCAAAAGAAGGGAGTGAGAATAGCACATTTTGGGTGTACTTGTGGTGGGTGTCTGAATCTACCCACACCCTAAACCCATAGACCCACACCCACACCCGTACCCGAATCCGCCCCATTTAACCTTCACCCTAAATCGAGAGTTATCTTTACTCTCAATCATTCTACACCTGAAATTGAGACCCTGATGCTTGAGAAACACAGCCATGGATGCTGTTAAAATCAAGAGGAAGAAACGATAGCGAGATTGGAGATGGGTTGAGCTTGAAATTGTTGTTAAGGGCTCGACTTGTTCATGGGATTTGAAGAGAAGAATTCAGGGAGTGAAGAAGAGATGAGCCAGATCGAGACTAACACAGAAATGGGTTCTGATGGTGATTCGATATCTGCAAATTGGGCTCGATCTGTGGAAGATGCAGATGGTGGTATCTGAGATGGGTTTCGCACGGAAATGTTCATGGGTAGTGCTTTATCAATTATGAGAGTACTTGTGAGTATAAGAGAAATGGGTTTTGCTTCAAGAACTGAGTTCTCTGAGTTGCCATTGAAGATGTAGATCGAGAGTGGATGATGTGAATCAAAGAGCTAAAATTGATTTAAGGGTTTGAAGACCCTGATGCTATTGATTTGGAGATGGTAAGGATTCAGGGAGATGGGTCTGTGGTGGATTGATAGAAAGGTGGAGATTGAGTTTGAATGGAGAAATAAAAGATGGGTTTTGGTGCTGTTGGTGTTATGAAGACTCAGGGTTTTGTTGATTGCTCAATAATGAGGATGTCAGAGGTTACTGGCAGATCAGATAAGCAGATGGAGGTGGTATGCAGCTGTGGAATGGAAGAATGGGGTTTGTGGATCGATTTGATAAAGGTTTGAGATGATATTACATATGGGTTGATGATTGAAGCTGCAGTATGTGGGGATAGTGAAATTGCAAAGAAAGAGTTGGTATTCTTTGTTGAATCTTTGATGAGTGAAGTTGTTGTGCTGATAAATTGCTTAGTTGAATGTTAGGATTGTCTAGCAGGGAATGGATGAAATGGGTGTTGCTGGAATCTGTGGTGGTGGCTACTGGAAGTTGTATTTCTGGTGGAATTATAGGAGAGTGAGTTGGTTTGAACTCAGGTGATGGCATTACAGGGAACTGGTGCTTGAAGCAGCTGAGATTGGTGTCAAGTGTTGCAGGCAGAGATGAGAATAGCCCTCATGGCTGTGAAGAAGTGTTGCAGGGGAGCTGAAATGGTGTTGGAAGAGATTGATGGCTGCAAGATACTCGCCCAAGATGGCTGGAAGCACTATCCTGGTGCAACACGCAGCTCTGGCCAGAGCAAAGGCTTATGCCATGGCAACTTAGCCGAGTCAGCCCAGTTAGCTGGACTCAGATGCTGACTCGGTTCTGACTCATGATCTAGACATTGACCCGCTGACTAACCGTTGACTAGTTTGACCGTTAGTCCTAACGGAGGACCGATGAATATTCCGTCGAATATTCTCTTAACGGAGAAATTTCCGGCGACCGGCGGTGACGTTTCCGGCCGAATTCCGGCCACAATCCCGATTTTCCGGTGAGCCAAAAATTCCAGAATTTTCTATGGACTTCTCTCATGGGTGTGAAGACTTGGGCTAGGAATTGGATGGAGAATTTGACTCAAATTTGGAAAGAGAAGGTGGAAGAGTTGAGAAAAGCTTGGATTTGGAAATTGAATTGCAAAAGGAAAAGGATTCTAATCCTTAGAAGATTTGGAGAATTTTGAAGCCTATAAATAGAGAAGTTTTCTACAACTTCTACACACCTCTCTACACACACATCACTTGTGTTTTTTCTTGCTTTTCGAAGATTTTCCTTTTTAACTATTTGTGTGAACTCTTGAAAATTCTTCTTTTAATTATTATTATTTGTGTGAATTTCAAAAACATGAGTAGCTAAATTTCTTATTGATTGAGGATGAATTCCTAGTTCTTAACATATGATTTAAGTTTTTGTTTTCAAATTCTATCTTGAAGTTTTTCACATAATTATCGTTTGTTTTTACTAATAGGAGTGATCTTAAAGACATTCATGATTGATTGATAGATTGTTTGGAGTGCACGCTAAATTGATTTGTTAATTTAATCTAAAGCTAGTGAAAGTTAGGAGATAAGTAATCGTTTCTTGACTCTTTACATAAGTAGCAAACACGAGACCTTGCGGAGGGATTCCGTGGAGCAATTGTGTGTAGAAACAACGTTAGCAAGTGGACCTTGAGCTAAGAGTATAACTACTAATATCAACCTAAGAAATTCATAAAACTTAATGCATGAGCCAAGTTACACCTAGGTTGAGCTAATTCTAGGTGGCTTGGTGATTAGAATCCGGTAGTCGAGAACTTCCGTGTCCGGTGATACAAGGGATTTAGGGGTTTAGCACTGAGCTAGCTTCTTTACCTACGGTTGGTGATAATTTGTGACTAATAACAAGTAGAAAAGAACATAACTTGATTCATTGTTTTGCAACGAAGAAGGATTCCTTGATCTTGTCTCTCTTATTGCTTTCATCTTTCAACTTTCGATTTTAATTGCTTTGTTTATTTTTTTTTTTCTTTTGTTTTTTTACACCCCCCTTTCGTGACAACTTTTACAACTAGAATCTCTTGCTCCTCGTGGGATCGACCTTGACTACCCTATATTACTAGTTAATTAGGTAGTAAAGTATTAATTAATTTGTTGTGGTTACGACACGCATCAAATTTTGGCGCCGTTCTTGGGGAGCAGCGGATGATTTTAGTTGTTTTTATTTTTCTTTTTGCTTTATTCTTGCTTTGTTGGATTCTATTCCGTATCTAACTTGGTTTTTGAATCTTATTTCAGTATCGGTTTTCCATGTACGGTGGACAAGAGCAAGCATATTACAACAATCAATACGGTTTTCAACCTCAACATTATGGCAACTTCCAACCATCCTTAGGATACAATCAAAACCAATCTTTTGGCTATGATCAAATTCCTACAGAACCTTATGGATATTCTCATACATATCAACAACCTTATGACGGGTATGTAAGTGGACAATCACAAGGATGGGAGGATAGTTTTGTTTAAGATCGAAATTCTCTAGTTTTGCGAGATAAGATGTTGGCCATGATTGGGATCTTCAACAAAAGATGCAAGAATCACATCGAGAAATTCAAAGGAATTCGGAGAAAATATACGAACAAATTAATCAACCTTTAGAGACTTTTGATGACGCTAGTGTAGATTACTCGAGCCTTGATCTTAATAATGATCAATCACCTATTCAAAAGGACGAGCTTGAGGAAGATGCATTTATTGCTTGGAAAAAATTTCTTAGGGAAAGATGGGAGTCCGCGGAAGTGTATGAATGTTCCGACAATGAGGAAGTTATTCCAACTCCGGATCATAATAACGATCCTTCACCTATTCAAAAGGAGGAGATTGGGTGTGACTTACCTATTGTTATAAACGGTGTAACACCCGCACATGAAGATCTTACAATCTATACCGATGAAAATCATTTTAGTGAATGGCCCGATTCCGATGATGAGAATGTTGAAGAGATGATACTAGAGGATGAAACCACATTCATTGATTTTGTGGAAGACCCAATTGAACTTGCGAATGATTTTAATGATGCCGAGACTATGGTTAAGGTAGAAAACGACGAAGAATGGTTGCAAGGTTTAATAGAGGACCACGATATACATGAGGTAAGTAGTTCACTTGAATTTTTTAAGGATGAAGAGGATTCTATAATACAAGAAATTGTGAAAGGTTTGTCTAACCCTTTGCATATTGATTCTTCTCCTTTACCTCTTATTGGTTTGAATGTTTGTGCTTCGAAAGTATGTTTGGATGATTTTGTTTCTAGATATCCACCATTGGAAACACTTGATGCTAACACTATGCAGGTTTGCCAAGAGGAATACATGGAAGTTCCCGAATTCTATGTTCTTTATACACTTCCGAAGTGTGGACGAGAGTAAGTGTGGGGAAATTTCTATCGGCGATAATTTCACTATTGTTTTCCTGTGCTAATATTTGTATGGAGTTATTGTTTGCAAAGCAGGTATTATGGGTGGATCCCCAAATTTTCCGATTGTTAGTATATGGGGAATGAATCTTGCAAGAGCTAAGTCGGGCCGTCGACTTTAAAACAAGCGCTTAATGGGAGGCAACCCATAGGTTTTGTATTTCTTATCTTTTTGCTTTTTGTTATTTATTTTTCTTGTTTCTTATCATGTTAAAATTTCCCACCTTGACTTCACTAGGAGGATTCAATTACATTGAGGACAATGTAAGGTTTAAGTGTGGGGGAGTGGTTAAGCATGTTTTTAAAACAAAAATTACAAAAATTAAAAAAATTTTTAAAAATTCCAACTTTTAAAGATTTTAGAGTCACTAGCATACTTCTAGGTATGTTTACATAGAGATTTTGACCGACATAATTGAACTTGGAAATGTTAGAGAACTACATTCGGATTTCTTGTTTGTTAGAGTGTTAAATAATGGATTTAATCATGCCGGTGATGCGAATTTGGTGCGGGGAGAAATGCGTTATTAGAGTTCTTTGATCAATCATTAGTGGAGACTACCCGTATTCATATCATGAGAGGCACCGACCAGAATTTTCCATCTACTAAAGAGCTTTCTTTTGAGTGTGTGTCACCGTAAGTAAATTCCGGGTAGAATGGTGAGCTACCCAACCTCCCACCAATAGAAGCACTACTCTTTGATCTCTTGAGTGCTAATTTTGTCAATCATGAGGGTGACGTCTATAGATGAAAGCTTCCTTCTTGTAGTTCGATTTGCGTTAGCACCATTTCTCTCTCGACAAAACGGATCCATAGAAACACATTCATCATCAACAAGGAGCGACATCAATATCTACAAGGAAAGTTGGAAAAGTTTAAGGTTTACAAGCAACGGAACGAGAAAAAGAGCAAATTTCAAATACAAGTAAAGCAACATACAAAGAGCGGATTTTTACATATATGTTGAAGACTTACACTACAACGAGGTAATTTTATATCCAAGTATGAAGACTTATTCATGAAAGCGAAGAAAATTAAAAGGTGAGAATTTTTTGAAGTTTATGATTTCAAGTTGTGAAGAATCAAGCGGTAAAATACTTCTTCCACGGCCATGGTTTATTTTGTATTTAATTTCTCTTGTTCAAAAAAAAAAAAAAAAAAAAAAAAAAAAAAAAAAAAAAAAGAGAAAAAACAAGAGAAATATTTGTTTGTTAATAAGCCGTGGGGAAGGAAAATCTATAAGAAAGTTTCAAGCGACAAGGTTTTAAGGTAAAAGAGTTACAAATTGTTAAGGATTTATGAAATTCAAGGGTTTATCATCAATAGTTGAAACCGAAGACGAAGACCATGAAGATCAAGACGAGGAGCGGAAGACGTTTCTATTGGATGCCGTGAGAGTGGTGTTATCATAATTGGCGATCGGATGTGAAGGTGAGTAAGTAATCTCATCCTCAATAATAAATGGTTGATTTCCTTTCTTAGAGATCGTCGGAAAAATGGTTTTTCAAAATATTAAAAGATGTGGGTTTTTAAAAATATTTCGGAAGTTGTCCTTCCCACCATTCAACGTGTCGCCAGGAATTCTCTCTTCATTCCTACCGCACACATGTGAGAACCATAAAAAAGCTGTCTTTTTGAGTGCAATTATCATAAAATCCTTTTTGGTGAGGCAGAAGTCGAGGCGAAATGCTTATTGATCGTTTCTCAAACATGCGTTCTCTCATTATGGGGTGGTTATTTCTCACTCAACATTCAAGAATGAGAATATGTTATTTAGTATTTCTAACTTCTTATTATTAGCATGCAGAAACTCTATGTCCTCATAACTCTTTGGATGCTTGTGACGCTTGAACGCTTTGAAATTGTGAGTTTTTAGTTTGATTTGCTCGAGGACTAGCAAAGTCTAAGTGTGGGGGAATTTGATAGGTGTAGAATACACCTAATTTACTATCTAGTAGTTTATGCTTTCTTTGCTATTTTTCTTGTAAATTATGTATTTTACACTTGTTTTGAGTTTTGTAGCTACTCCGGAGTCGCACGGAGGAAAAGAAGAAGAAATCACTCAATTTGAGCAAAAAGGGTAAAATTTTCATTTCACCAAGGAGGGAATACTATATGGAGCCCAGCCAAGGTTAAGGGGAGGTCAAAGAGGTGTCCCTTATCCAAAAGAAGGGAGTGAGAATAGCACATTTTGGGTGTACTTGTGGTGGGTGTCTGAATCTACCCACACCCTAAACCCATAGACCCACACCCACACCCGCACTCCGAATCCGCCCCATTTAACCTTCACCCTAAATCGAGAGTTATCTTTACTCTCAATCATTCTACACCTGAAATTGAGACCACGATGCTTGAGAAACACAGCCATGGATCTTTGTTAAAATCAAGAGGAAGAAACGATAGCGAGATTGGAGATGGGTTGAGCTTGAAATTGTTGTTAAGGGCTCGACTTGTTCATGGGATTTGAAGAGAAGAATTCGGGAGTGAAGAAGAGATGAGCCAGATCGAGACTAACACGTAAAATGGGTTACGATGGTGATTCGATATCTGCAAATTGGGCTCGATCTGTGGAAGATGCAGATGGTGGTATCTGAGATGGGTTTCGCCTGGAAATGTTCATGGGTAGTGCTTTATCAATTATGAGGAGTACTGTGAGTATAAGAGAAATGGGTTTTGCTTCAAGAACTGAGTTCTCTGTGTTGCCATTGAAGATGTAGATCGAGAGTGGATGATGTGAATCAAAGAGCTAAAATTGATTTAAGGGTTTGAAGACCCTGATGCTATTGATTTGGAGATGGTAAGGATTCAGGGAGATGGGTCTGTGGTGGATTGATAGAAAGGTGGAGATTGAGTTTGAATGGAGAAATAAAAGATGGGTTTTGGTGCTGTTGGTGTTATGAAGACTGGGGTTTTGTTGATTGCTCAATAATGAGGATGTCGAGAGGTTGCGCGAGATCGATAAGCGAGATGGAGGTGGTATGCAGTTTGTGGAATGGAAGAATGGGGTTTGTGGATCGATTTGATAAAGGTTTGAGATGATATTACATATGGGTTGATGATTGAAGTCAGCAGTATGTGGGGATAGTGAAATTGCAAAGAAAGAGTTGGTATTCTTTGTTGAATGTTGATGAGTGAAGTTGTTGTCTTTGATAAATTGCTTAGTTGAATGTTAGGATTGTCTAGCAGTGGAATGGATGAAATGGGTGTTCTTTGGAATCTGTGGTGGTGGCTCTTTGGAAGTTGTATTTACTGGTGGAATTATAGGAGAGTGAGTTGGTTTGAACTCGGGTGATGGCATTACGTGGCGGTGCTTGAAGCAGCTGAGATTGGTGTCAAGTGTTGCAGGCAGAGATGAGAATAGCCCTCATGGCTGTGAAGAAGTGTTGCAGGGGAGCTGAAATGGTGTTGGAAGAGATTGATGGCTGCAAGATACTCAGCCAAGATGGCTGGAAGCACTATCCTGGTGCAACACGCAGCTCGCCGCAGCAAAGGCTTATGCCATGGCAACTTAGCCGAGTCATTGATTAGCTGGACTCGAGGAATCTTGACTTCGGTTCGACTCATGATCTAGACATTGACCCGCTGACTAACAGTTGACTAACAGTTGACTAGTTTGATCGTTAGTCCTAACGGAGGACTGACGGAATATTCCGTCGAATATTCTCTTAAGAGAAATTTCAGGCGGCCGCGGTGGCGTTTTCGGCCAAATTCGGTCACAATCCCAGTTTTCCGCGAGCCAAAAATTCCGGGAATTTTCTATGGACTTCTCTCATGGGTGTGAAGACTTGGGCTAGAAGTGGATGGAGAATTTGACTCAAATTTGGAAAGAGAAGGTGGAAGAGTTGAGAAAAGCTTGGATTTGTAAATTGAATTGCAAAAGGAAAAGGATTCTAATCCTTAGAAGATTTGGAGAATTTTGAAGCCTATAAATAGAGAAGTTTTCTACAACTTCTACACACCTCTCTACACACACATCACTTGTGTTTTTGCTTGCTTTTCGAAGATTTTTCTTTTTAACTATTTGTGTGAACTCTTGAAAATTCTTCTTTTAATTATTATTATTTGTGTGAATTTCAAAAACATGAGTAGCTAAATTTCTTATTGATTGAGGATGAATTCCTAGTTCTTAACATATGATTTAAGTTTTTGTTTTCAAATTCTATCTTGAAGTTTTCACATAATTATCGTTTGTTTTTACTAATAGGAGTGATCTTAAAGATATTCATGATTGATTGATAGATTGTTTGGAGTGCACGCTAAATTGATTTGTTAATTTAATCTAAAGCTAGTGAAAGTTAGGAGATAAGTAATCGTTTCTTGACTCTTTACATAAGTAGCAAACACGAGACCTTGCGGAGGGATTCAGTGGAGCAATTGTGTGTAGAAACAACGTTAGCAAGTGGACCTTGAGCTAAGAGTCTAACTACTAATATCAACCTAAGAAATTCATAAAACTTAATGCATGAGCCAAGTTACACCTAGGTTGAGCTAATTCTAGGTGGCTTGGTGATTAGAATCCAGAGTCGAGAACTTCCGTGTCCAGGTGATACAAGGATTTAGGGGTTTATGTGAGCTATAGCTGCTTTACCTACGGTTGGTGATAATTTGTGACTAATAACAAGTAGAAAAGAACATAACTTGATTCATTGTTTTGCAACGAGAAGGATTCCTTGATCTCGTCTCTTTTATTGCTTTCATCTTTCAACTTTCGATTTTAATTGCTTTGTTTATTTTTTTTTTTCTTTTGTTTTTTTACACCCCCCTTTCGTGACAACTTTTACAACTAGAATCTCTTGCTCCTCGTGGGATCGACCTTGACTACCCTATATTACTAGTTAATTAGGTAGTAAAGTATTAATTAATTTGTTGTGGTTACGACACGCATCAATAATCCAATTGATGAAGAAAATCAGGAAGAAGGAAAAAGGATATTGCATGGGAGAGAAGCACGGAGGAAGCAAAAAGAGATTGCAGATGAAATTGAAAGACATTATGTTGAACAAGCACATCTAGCCTGCGAGAGAGAGAAAGATTGAGAGCAGAAATGGAAGAACAGAAGTTAAAAGAGGCAATTCAGCAGAATAATCATGATAATCGAGAAAGAAGGCGAGAACAAAATCGCAACAATGGTAGTATCAATGAAGAATATGAAAGAGTACAAAGGAGAATCGATAGGCAACAAAGAAGAGAAATTGATAGATATAAAGGTGTCCGAATTCGTGAAAGAAATGAAGGAGAAGATGGAGATAAAGACGAGAAGAGAATGATGAACAAGAAAGTCAAAGTAGACATGAACGCGGGGAGAAGAGAAGCGGAACTAAAAAGACCAATAGATCCAAATTCGATGTAAATGAACAAATTTTGAGAGAATTGGCGAAATGAGAGGAATGATGAACAGTAAAGGGGAGGAGGAAAGACAGTTGGATGAAGCCATATAAGAAGCTGAAAACTCCGTTCACACAAGAGATACAATTAGGAGGAATACCACCAAAGTGAAACTTACCAACATTAACCAGCATTTTCGATGGAACAACTTGTGCGATACAACATATTAAAGCTTATATGAGATGTATGTTACAATGGGAGAATCATGATGCTATATTATGCAAATATTTTGCATCAAGTTTGACAGGAGAAGCTTTGAAATGGTTTGAAGGACTACCAAATAATACAATAACATCTTTCAATCACTTGCAGGCTATATTTTTAGGGGCATATATAAGTAATAATTCCTCGCGACCTGGTATTGAAGATGTATTTGGGTTAAAACAAAGGGTTGGTGAAAGTTTGAAGCATCTAATTGTGAGATGGAAGACAATGTGTAGCGAAATGGCTGGTCGTGTGGAGGAGAGATATCTCATCTTATCATTCATTAATGCTATGTTCGCGACAAATCTGTTATATATTCAAATTTTTAGAATCAAGATTACAATCACAATGACTGAGTTGCGAGAGCTTCAGGAGGAGTATATTGCTTTAGAGGAAAAGCAAAATGAAATGGAATCATACCTTGTCGCGAATACAAGTTCAGGAGCTGCGAATGCAAGTCTGCTACCCAAATTGATAAACACTGTGGCGAGTACCTCGCAAGGTCAACAAGGAATGATGATACCGGATAATGGTCAGCAAAAGTTGGAAGCCATGGGAAGTCGCGATCAGGAAGAATTCGAAAGAGAAAGAAATTTCTACAACCATGGCGGAAATAATAAAATTCAAAGGCTTGATCAACTGCAAGAAACCTATGGAGGTCAGAGGCATAATCCGCAAGAAACCTATGGAGGTCAGAGGCATAATTATCATAGAGGGCAGTGATGTAGTTTTTACAGTGGTAAGAAAGATTCGTTGCTCGGACTCTTTTTAAAGATTTGGTTTTTGATTATTAAAAGAAAATACTAAGACAAACTAAATAAAATTGATTTTTGTTACCAAGGAGAGATGAGTCTAGGGCTTTGGATTCCGCTACTTCTAATGATGGTAAACTCAATAATTAAAACTTTGGCATAATACTCCTATTTTACTCAAAAAAGTTTCGAACTCAATCTCATGCTTTGGAAAATATAACACTACAAGCCCTTTTTTATGACTTTCATCGCTATTCTAAGGCCTAATCCTCCTTCGCTTATAAAAGAACGGTAGAAACTACCCAAAACAGTTTTTACGAAGCATGTAAAGAAGAGAGAATTTGTAGACAAACTAAAACACAATCTTGGAGTAAATATGCCAAAGAAATTAATTACTAAATATTACCCATCAAAAATAGTTTCCTCCAAAACCCTAGAAAATAGATTTAGCTACTCATAGAACCAAAACAGAAGAAAATTTCATTAATCATTGTATTGATAAAAATATAAATAAGCTTACAATGATTTCCAGTAATAAACTATCACCGAGGGTCTTTGTCTCGTCTCTTGTTGAAGAACGATAGAGGGTTAACTCTATCATTGTTTTTAAGACTCCTTCTGCGACCGTTCTTGGTGGTGCAATGTTCTTCGTGTTCTTCCGATTCTTGCAGCAGCAAATAGCTTTTTTTAAACTTGTGGTTTCTCGATTCTAAGCCTCTACTTTCTTCTCCAAGGTACCTGAAATTCAAAATCAAATAAAAGATACATAATTTTCAAGAAAACATAACAAAGAAAGCGTAAACAATAGATAAATATCAAGGTGTTTTAGACACCTATCAAATTCCCCCAAACTTAGACTTTGCTAGTCCTCGAGCAAATCAAACTAAATAATTTTTAATACATACAACTTCATCTCGTAGAGGGTACGGTCACACTTAGCACGTATAACAAGCCTTTAAACCCCTAGGTGGCCCTAGTGGCCGAGTTATAGTCTCGGGAGGGTTTACCAGAGGTGTACCCACAAAACCTTTATTCCAGACCCTAGCTATTTTCGCAGAACCTTGGAAGGAACTAAAGAATCTCCTTGGTTGGCATACTTATTGACTACAGGAGGAATTACCCTGATGCGAAATTCCAATTGATGTACACGAGTTTGCACTCAAGCATACTAAAATTCATATATAAGTCACAGAGCTCTACTCAGATAGTTTCTGAACATCATAACCAGAGTCAACCAATCACATGAATAGATTAAGAAGATGGATGTAGAAGAAAAAACGTAGATGGTTTTGATGTTGACTAAGGTGATCGGTGTTTCTCATATCTGTCTGAAGGCCACTGCCAAAATAAACCTATCCTAATGGATTGAGATACTGGTCTTGGACTAATATCAACACAACTGGCATATACAAGGGTTCTAGTGGTCGACTTTATTGAATTTATTCCGGTTGGTCAGATGGTCTGGTCTCAATTTCTTTTTTTTTTTTTTTTTTTTTTTTTTTTTTTTTCTTTTATCTCAATCACTCTATTTCACCCTAGCAGTGGTAACAACTTGAATCGTGAGCCCCACCTAATCACTTAGAGAAACATATTTTAAAGAAAACAAAATAAAATAGAAGTGAAAAGGATTCAACGAGATATGGCGAACTACCGTGTTTTTTCTTTAATTCTAACACCCGAGCTCTGTGCTTTTATGAATAGACTCTTTAGATGTTGCCATCTAATCAGATTGGTTCCTCAACTCCTAAAACCAAAATGCTTCCATCCACTTAGATTGGTTAGTACCATACTTAATAAGCAAAAATTTCTAGGCTCTGGAGTTTTTTTTTTTTTTTTTTTTTTTGAAAACTAAAAGTTTTTCCCTCACCCCCACACTTAAACCTAACATTGTCATCAATGTTTCAAAATAAAGTGCAGTACCAAAAATATAAGTAACAAGAGGAATAAAGAGGTAAGTCAGAAAGATAGTACCTGGATGAAGCATAGTAATCCTTCCATGGGAGCAAGAAAGA
The DNA here is from genome assembly GCA_023531295.1 of Papaver armeniacum. NCBI lineage: Eukaryota > Viridiplantae > Streptophyta > Magnoliopsida > Ranunculales > Papaveraceae > Papaver > Papaver armeniacum. The sequence continues at coordinate 163,802 of JAJJWW010016205.1, forward strand.
AAATAAAAAACAAAAACAAAACTAATGTACAACAAGCAGGATCCTCCGAGAGGACCTTAACATCACCATGTATGGGTTGCCTCCCAATAAGTGCTAAGTTTAATGTCTTGACCAGACGTTGTGACCCGTTCAAATTAATCACGGTAGACAGGATCTTTCGGCTCCGATTCTTCTATTGCATGATTTGGATAACTCCAAGAATGGTTTCAACCGTTGACCGTTAACCTTGAAAGTTTCTCCGTTCTTCGGATTTTCAACTTCAACTGCACCATGAGGAACAAAAATTTTGACAAAATATGGTCCGGTCCACCGAGACCTCAATTTACCAGGGAAAAGATGTAAACGAGAATTATAAAGGAGAACTTTTTGACCTGGTTCAAATGTCTTTCGAATAATCGATTTATCATGAAATATTTTTGTTTTCTCCTTGTAAATTTTCTCACTCTAGTAAGAATCATTACGAATTTCTTCTAACTCATTGATTTATAGTCTACGGTTATCACCAGCAGTTGGTAGGTCAAAGTTTAGCCGTTTAATGGCCCAATAAGCTCGGTGTTATAATTCTACAGGCAAATGGCAGGCTTTACCGAAGACAAGTCTATACGGAGACATCCCAAGTGGAGTCTTAAAAGCAGTTCGGTAAGCCCACAAAGCTTCTACTAAGCGCAAAGACCAATCTTTTCGGGTAGGGTTTACGGTCTTTTCTAAAATCTGTTTAATTTTCCTATTAGACACTTCAACTTGGCCACAAGTTTGTGGGTGATAAGGTGTAGAAACCTTATGGGTAATGGAGTATTTCTTCATGAGCGCCTCGAAAGACCGGTTGCAAAAATGGGAACCTCCATCACTAATGATTGCTCTAGGCATACCAAATCGAGAGAAAATATTGTCTCTAACAAACTTGATCACAACGTGGCGATCATTTGTCTTGGTAGCGATTGCTTCAACCCACTTAGACACATAGTCAACAACTAATAAGATGTAATAGTTTCCATAAGAATTGACAAAAGGACCCATAAAATCTATACCCCACACATCAAATATTTATATTATTAGTATAGGACTAAGTGGCATCATATTACGTCGGGTCATCTTTCCTAGCTTTTGACATCTATCACAACTTTGACAAAATATGTGGGAGTCCTTAAACAGAGTTGGCCAATAAAGACCGGATTGCAAAACCTTCGCAGCTGTTTTCTTAGAACTAAAGTGACCCCCACAAGCTCCAGAATGACAAAAAGTCAGGACACTAGAGATTTCGTTGTCAGGAATACAACGACGGATGATCTGATCAGGGCAATATTTGAATAAGTACGGATCATCCCAGAAAAAGTATTTTACCTCAGACAAGAATTTAGCTCTATCCTCTTTAGACCAATAGTCGGGCATTTGACCAGTTACCAAATAATTGACAATGTCTGCAAACCAGGGTAACAAAGAGATGGAAAATAATTGTTCATCAGGGAACGTGTCAAGGATCGGTTTCTCATCATCTCTAGTCTCATCAAGGATACGGGATAAATGGTCAGCTACTACATTTTCGGACCATTTCTTATCACGAATATCTAGAGTAAATTCTTGGAACAATAACACCCATCTAATCGTAGAGGTTTGGAGTCCTTCTTGGAAAGGAGATATTTGAGTGCGGCATGATCGAATAGACTATGACCTTAGACCCTAGGAGATATGATCTAAATTTCTCCAAAGCAAAAACGATGGCTAACATTTATTTCTCAGTGGTTGTGTAGTTCAACTGGGCATCGTTTAGGGTCCTACTAGCATAATAAATCACACTAGGTGCTTTATCACGTCGTTGGCCAAGGACAGCACCAACCGCATAATCGGACGCATCACATATAAGTTCAAATGGGAGGTCCCAATCGGGTGGTTGGATGATAGGGGCATAAGTCAACAATGATTTTAGCTTCTCAAAAGCTGCAACACAAGCTTCATCAAATACAAAGGCAGTATCTTTATCAAGTAGGTTCGACAGAGGTAAGGCAATCTTGCTAAAGTCTTTGATGAAACAACGATAAAATCCAGCATGGCCAAGGAAAGATCTAACATCTGTTACATTCTTAGGTGGTCTTAATTTAGAAATTAGCTCAACCTTGGCTTTATCAACTTCTATTCCTTTAGAGGACACCACATGTCCTAGCACTATTCCAGATTTAACCATAAAATGACACTTTTCCCAATTAAGGACTAAGTTCTTTTCTTTACAACGTTCTAGAACTAGTGCAAGGTGGTGCAAGCATTCATCAAATGAGGATCCAAAAACCGAAAAATCGTCCATAAAGACCTCGAGAAATTGCTCAACCATGTCCGAAAAGATACTAAGCATGCAACGTTGGAATGTTGCGGGTGCATTACACAACCAAAAAGGCATACGCCTGTAAGCAAAAGTACCAAATGGACATGTGAAGGTTGTTTTCTCCTGGTCCTCCGGTGCTATAGGGATTTGGTTATAACTTGAGTATCCATCTAGGAAACAATAATGGATGTGGCCAGCTAATCTTTCTAACATCCGGTCGATGAATGGTAGAGGAAAGTGGTCTTTCCTAGTTCTTTGAGTTCACTTAAGGTAGTCTATACAAACTCTCCACCCCGTAGTAACACGGGTAGGGATCGATTCATTATTCTCATTCGCAACTACAGTAATCCCGAGACTTCTTTGGGACAACACGGACAGACTGACCAATTTACTATCAGATATGGGGTATATGATACCCGCATCTAATAACTTAAGCACCTCAGTACGGACAACTTCCTTCATATTAGGATTCAAACGTCTCTGCATTTCTCTAGAGGTTTTGGCACCTTCTTCTAGGTAGATATGGTGCATACAATCAGCAGGACTAATTCCTTTCAAATCTGCTATAGTCCACCCTATTGCGGTCTTGTGCTTACGGAGAACACTAACTAGTCTACTTTCCTGATCGGGCTCTAAGTCAGAGGCAATTATGTCAGGAAGAGTATTCTCATTACCATGAAATACATATTTCAGTGTATCTGGTAGCGGCTTTAATTCAAGGGTGGGGGCCTTAACTGATGATGGGAGGGGTTTATCTATGGTTGGCGAAAGAGGTTCTCAGTTTCGTTGCCATTTTCCATAATTCATTCGGGGCGCGAGAATCTAACAACGCATTAACTTCTTCAAAATGACTATCCTCATCATAGTAGGCTCCAAAGTGGGCCAAGCACGCCTCTAAAGGATCACTAACACTATTTGTGGTAAAAGTATTCTCAACTAGAGAATCAATCATGCATATATACTCATAGTGTTCGGTGGTCGGTGGGGCTTGTAACGCCTTAAAAACGTTCACAAAGACTTTCTGATTCCCAAAGGAAAATTCTACTAGGCCAGTTTGACAATGTATGATTGCATTTGCAATGGCTAAGAACGGACGACCTAGGATGATTGGGATATTGATATCTTGACTAGAGACGGGTTGAGTGTCTAAAATCACAAAGTCATTTGGATAGATAAAGTTTTCTACTCCGAACCAAAAACGTCCTCAATAATTCCACGTGGGATTTTGACTGACCTATCGGCTAACTGTAGTGTTATCCTAGTTGGTTTCATCTCCCCTAGCCCAAGTTGTTCATATACCGAGAACGGTAAAATATTCACACTAGCCCCAAGATCTAATAGCGCATTGTTTATCGTTTGGGTACCTATGACACATGTGACAGTAGGACAACCAGGATCTTTGAATTTGACTGGGTACTTTTGTGAGATTATGGAACTAACTTGTTGGGTTAAGAATGCCTTTTTATGGACACTCGCATCTCTCTTGACAGTGCACATCTCTTTTAGGAACTTGGCCATAGCCGGTACATGTTTAATTGCATCTAATAAAGGAAGGTTGATCTTAACTTGCTTAAAGATGTCTAGGAATTTAGCATATGTACTAGGCTTTTTCTTAGTGAGTCTTTGAGGAAATGGTGCAGGTGGTACATACACTCTCTCAGGGATATCTTCCTTACTTGGACTCTTAGCACACTCAGGCCCATTAGGGTTTTTCGATGAAGTTTGGTCAACCTAAGTCTCTTCAGCTGGACTACTATCCTTAGGTGATTCTACCGAGTTTTCTAGAGTTTTACCACTCCTAAGGGTGATAACTGCTTTGACATGTTCATTGTGTCTAGAACCATCCGACCCATTAACCTGGTTTAATCCTTTCGGATTTGGAGTTGTTTGGCTAGGAAATTTCCCATTCTCCCTATCATTCAACCGGTTCGAAAGTTGACTTATTTGAGTCTCTAGGTTGGCAATAGCCCGGTCACTACTTTGTTGGTTATGCTGACTCGTCAGGACAAAGTCATCGAGCTTTTGATGTATATGGTTGATATTTTGGGTAGTCTCGGCATGGTTTATCACACTACGGTCAATAAAGAGCTTTAGACTTTCTTCTAGAGATGACACCTTCTTATCAACTAGGTTCGGTTCTTGTACTTGAGCTTGGTTCCTAGAAAAACCTGGTGGTGGGTTTCTAGATGGGATACCTTGATGGTTACCTTTAGACCACGAAAAATTAGGGTTATGTCTCCAACCAGGGTTATAGGTATTAGAGTATGGGTCAAACTTGGGTCGACCCTCATATTTAGAGTTCATACTACTGTGTAGGACACTAACCTGGTCTCGGGTAGTTTCACTAGGGTAAAACAGGGGACAGTGAGGTCCTGTATGACTTTGATCACCACAAATGGTACATGGGTATGTTATAGGCTCACTATTACAGCTCATACTGGTTTGACCCTTGGTTCATCTCTAAGGCCTCTAAACGCCTAAGGATATCAGACCCATTATCGACCATATTGACCCTATGGATAGGATTCCTAGTTATTTCGGGCTCCCTCATTGAAGCCCATTGACGAGTCTTTTCAGATAACTCGATGAACTCGTCAAAACATTCATCTGGGTCTTGATGGGTGAATTCTCCACCACTCATTGTTTCTACCTGCATTCGGGTTTCACTATCAAGGCCCTCATATAAGATTTGGGCCATGTGGCCTTTATCATAGCCATGGTGCGGGCATTGGTATAACAATTCATTAAACCTTTCTACGTAATCATGTAGGCTCTCACCTATTTTCGCTTAAAGGTTTGGATAGGCGCCAATGTACAGCGAGTCTTGTGGTGTGGGTAGAATTTCTTAACAAAGGCCTCTACAAGGCCATCCAGGTGGTGATTGGTTTAGAAGGAATCAAATGGTACCACTCATTTGCTCTCTCTTCTAGGGAAAAAAGGAAACAAACGCAACCTAACCACATCTTTAGAGACATTCGGGTAACTCATTGTGTCAGCGAGATCATTTCAAAGTCTCTTACGTGGGTATACGGGTTTCATTCTCTATCCCCCTAAACTTACACAACATGCCAAATGTCCCAGGTTTAATATCAAACTTAACGGTAGTAGATGGTAAAACAACCCCAGGTTCACGTATTACTCTAGATGGGTTCAACCGGTCCCTAAGGGCCTTGGTTGGCGGGACTTCACCCTCATCATTTTCATTAGCCATTTTGACAAAAATCGAAGTATCACCTATATCTGTGTAGCGGGTTGGTGTCAAATTAAAAAGGTCGTTCTCCTAAAGTCTATCTCCTACCCGTTTCCAACGTCGCATACACAAGCAAGAATACTAGTGAAGCAAGAAAATCGTGCACATGCAAATGCAGGGTTTACTAAATTAGGTAAGCTTGGGTTACCTCAGCAAAATATACCTAAAGGTACAAGGTCGAGGCTCGTGGAATTTAAAATTTGGTAACTCCCAAATGGCCCAAGGCACGGGTTCGTACTTTCCCACGGGTTTCCTAAATTCGGTAATCCGACGATGCAATTGGTGTGTGCAACGTGTATTTTTGATTTTTTTTTAAATAAAAAAAAAAGAAACAAATATACACAAAAAGGAAATAAAACCTAAAAAAAAATTGGGTTTTGTTACTTACCTCTTTTGGTAGGCAATTCCACAATAAATATAGAATATTACCTGCACAATAAAAACAAGAAAAATACCCAAGTAAAATCAAAGAAATAAAAATTAAATTAAATTAAATTAAAAAAAAACTTAAAAAAAAAAAAGAAAATAAAAATCTAAAACCTAACCTAAAGGCAAGTCCGTGACCAACTAAAGCATCGGCGGCGCCACAAAATCGTATTTTATCAAAAGAAAAGTTTTTACGGTGGTAAGAAAGATTAGTTTTTGCTACGGACTCTTTTTAAAGATTTGGTTTTTGATTATTAAAAGAAAATACTAAGACAAACTAAATAAAATTGATTTTTGTTACCAAGGAGAGATGAGTCTAGGGCTTTGGATTCCGCTACTTCTAATGATGGTAAACTCAATAATTAAAACTTTGGCATAATACTCCTATTTTACTCAAAACAGTTTCGAACTCAATCTCATGCTTTGGAAAATATAACACTACAAGCTCTTTTTTATGACTTTCGTCGCTATTCTAAGGCCTAATCCTCCTTCGCTTATAAAAGAACGGTAGAAACTACCCAAAACAGTTTTTACGAAGCATGTAAAGAAGATTAGACAAATTAAAACACAATTTTGGAGTAAATATGCCAAAGAAATTAATTACTAAATATTACCCATCAAAAATAGTTTCCTCCAAAACCCTAGAAAATATAATTAGCTACTCATAGAACCAAAACTGAAGAAAAATTCATTAATCATTGTATTAATAAAAATATAAATAAGCTTACAATGATTTCCAGTAATAAACGACTGTCACTGAGGGTCTTTGTCTGTCTACTGTTGAAGAACGATAGAGGGTTAACTCTGTCGTTGTTTTTAAGACTCCTTCTGCGACCGTTCTGGTGGTGCAATGTTCTTCGTGTTCTTCTAGTTCTTGCAGCAGATAGCTTTTTTTTTTAAACTTGTGGTTTCTCGATTCTAAGCCTCTACTTTCTTCTCCAAGGTACCTGATGAGTGCCAAATATTGCATATTTATACATCTATTTATTGGCATTTTACTCATCTTTTGTGCTTAGAAATCAGATATTATCCCAAATTCTGTATTTTCTTTGTTTTCAAGAATAAATATTTGTACTAATTAATTTTGTGTTTTAGGTAATAAATAAAGCTCGGAGAAATTGAGGAGCCAAAGAGCAAAGAATTGGAGGCAAGCGTCTATGGAACAGAAAGCCAAAGCGCGCGCGCGCAGTTGCAACCCAACAAGGAGCAACCCATCTACAAGACATGGGCTTGAGCTATCCAAGACCCGCCGGATGCGAGCCCCGTTCACCCCGAACCGTTGAGATCTCGCCTAGCTACATCCTACGGTCACTCCTTCTTGCTCATCGTCCCTTGATGCATCCGCTCAACACCAAAACAGCCCGTCCTTTCCGAGCCGTTCATATCTCACTTATTTTCATCCTACGCTCGCTGCATCATTCCCATCAAACTTTGCTGCACCCGCTCCACAGCAAAGTCGCCCTATACCTATACCCTATCGACCGAACCCATTCCTCTCTTCTTCTTCTCTTTCTTATCTTCTCTCCTTCACCCGTGTTGATGGGTGAAAATTACTCCTGCAGAATTTGGTAATTTGGGGTGTGGATGAGGAATGAATCTAAACCTTCAACAAATGCACTGCGCGGTGAGTGCTTGTAGATTCGAGAGATCAATCTGTGCAAGTCCGGCCTAAACCAAGAAATGGCCGTTCCAGACTTGTTTCGGTCACAAAGTGAAGGAGATGGGGTTGATCTTAGGGAGGGAAGCGGAGAAGGTGTTGAGATTGTGAAAGTGTTGGCTTGCTTATGACTTGTGACAGAAAAGTGAGCAGGCTTACGGTTAATGTAAGGAGGCTCTGGATGTTGATTTTCTGTCTCGTCTGAACTTGTGTTGTTCTCTGTTATTCCTTGTTGTTGGAAATAGGGCGGAGAACCTATTTATACAAGTCATTGAGCCTCATTCACGTTTCTCGTGGGAAGTGGAGGTAGTGGAATGATGGAGTAGTGGAGTTGTGTGTCGGTAACACACGACCAGTCTTGCCCACTTTTCCTGTTCATCTCTAACCGTCCATGACTTCCTAACACGTTCTTGTGATGGCGCGTTGCACGCCGCACGCCAGTAAACCATGAGACCAATACCGATAAGTATCCCAGTTTGTGACATGATTGATGTCTGGAATTTGGATCGTGGATCCACAAAAGATAGCATGTAATGCTTTGAATTGAATAACTGCGTTATTGAAAAGTCGATACTTGTGAAGTATCGTGTGTATTTTATGCAGTATGTTTGCATTACGGTGTGGTAAAGTGACGGGTAATGACTCCTCACTAACCAAATAACTCCTGACCGGGGTTGTATAACCAAGGCTGGTGAAGTCGGACGGATGAGATGATGTTTGAGACACTCATCTGCGACCAGATTGATGAAATTAGGGTTTTAAAAGAGGAGCGCAAGCATCACTCTTGACTTGGTCGAAACCAAGCATGGGAAGGGTTTTGAAGAGGACCGACCGGGCATGTGTGTAGACAACACGCTTGGGGTGTGCACGTCCATACTTCACTTTCCCAGAAGGCGCGATCTAAGCCACTCAATTTGACCAGGTAAAGTTGAGTGGTTGAGATCGATTTGCGATAGGAGTTTGATGCCGCAAGGAGTCGCGCACCATACCCTTTTCCGGCGTGTTTTCCAAGATGACCTCGACTTGGTCTGGCCTTGGCCGGTTGGTTTGGCGTGAAGATGGTAGACTGATGTTCACGCCCATGTCTCACCGTCCCATGAAAACGTGATCTAAGCCACCCAATTCGTCCGATGAAGTTGAGTGGTCGAGATCGATTTGCAATTTGGGAAGTGTAACCACGCATGTTTGAGCGGGCGTTTTGGATTGGCCAGGCGTGATATGCCTTGGCCGACCGCATGAGGAGGTAGATGGGCTCACGGTGGTCATGCTGGTGTGACCGACCCTTGCTCGATCTAATCTGTGACCCTCCATTCGTGCCGGAGAAGATGGACGCGCGTGATGGCTTGAAACCCTAATTTTGGCTTTCAAAGCCGCGCGCCATCCCTTGTTTGGGTGACGATTCTGTCACGGCCAAATATTGTTGGTCTTGACCGATTGGTCAAGTGTGTAGGCGGTCACATGCTGATTGTGTTGACATGCTCCGGGCCCTTTGAGTCTACATCTACACCCTCCATCTATACCTGCGAAGATGGATGGTTGAGACCGTTTTGCGGCACATGTAATATGCCGCAAACCCTAATTTAGGGTTTTCCGCCCATAATGCTTGGGTATGGACGGTTTCTTGGCAAGCCAAGGCCAATGGTCGACCATGCGGGGTCGGCTGTGTGTATTCCATACCTCTTGGGGTGATGGAATTGATCGTGGTCATCCAATCATGCTTGTGGAGTTGGATGACCGCGATCGATCATATCTGGCAAGCTAAGGCCGTGGGTATTCCATACCATGCTTAGGGTGATGGAATTGATCTGTGGTCATCCAATCATGCTTGTGGAGTTGGATGACTGCGATCAGATCATATCCGGAGACTGGTACAGTCAAGTCCGGATGCTCAATCGGGCTAGTATAACACACCGAGAGGGGCTCAATCGGGCTAGTATAACACACCGAGAGGGCTCGGGCTAGTATAACACACCGAGAAGGCTCGGGCTAGTATACACACCGAGAATCAGCCTGTACGGGTATTTCGTACATGGTTTCATTATAGTGCTTGGAGGTTCGTGTTACTCTGTAAGAGTAACATTCAGTCGTCATGCCACACTGATAATGATTCATTATAGTGCTTGGAGGTTCGTGTTACTCTGTAAGAGTAACGCTCAGTCGTCATGCCACAATGATAATGAGTACAGGAAATACAAGGCTGATATGAAATTCACAGGAAGGGATTGTTGCTACATGCTCCAACCTGGAGGAATTTCATGTATTCACAGAATGGGATTGTTGCTACATGCTCCATTCTTGGTGAATTAAGTGAGGAGTATCCGTCACTTATAAACGGCTTTATCTTTTACAAGATGTCGGCGCATGATTTTAAGTTACCTACAAATTTAACCTTAAATGAAAATCCACCATCAACATTAAGTCCCCTGCCTAGCATATAATGGTTACACTATTGTGTGGTAGGCATGAGATGGTGACATATAGAAATGACCAAGCTAGAGTAAATACATATTTACCGGATAGTTTCACATTGTCAGGCGTTTCCCTGGAACTGGTTGGTCTTGATTAAGGATGCGAAAGAAGCAGGACTTGATCCGGTGAGTCGCTTTGGTTCCTCTTTTACATGTATGAGCTCGACCGCTCCTTCAGGTGTACTTCTTTCATCATATACGGCTTTCCTCAGGTATATCTGATAAGCCTCGTCGATTGTTATACCGAATTAGCAGCCTTCATAGGTGGTAAGTAAAGACTTCTTTTCCTTCTGGGATTCTGTCGACTTGTGAGATTATAAAGAATCATCTCACGTGGTCGTTTATTCTGTAGTTGCGGGAAATCCCACACTACACCCCTTACTCAATTTTGTTTAATTAATCCATTGAAAGATGTAAGATCAAGAATGTTTATTGATTGAGTCCGTGAAATCTTTATACAAGATAATAGAATTACACTTAGAAATTAATACACTCTTAAACTTTCTCTCTCCTATTGACTTGCTTAACAATTCTAAAAAGATCTCCCCTCACCACAGATTCACTCAGCCCTTTATATAGGGTAATACATAGTGGATGACAGCTAAGCTATCATTTATTTTCGGGAATGTCCCGCGAAGTGTCGCAGATGCACAATCATTCGTTCTCGCGACACTTCTTAACCCTCGCTGAGTTTCACGTCTTCTTTATATTTTGCCTCGGTCGTTATTCCTTGCGTCGTTTATTTTAGCTCCTGCGACTCCTTCGTGATCTGTCGCTTATTTATCCCGCGAGCCTTGTTTGTTGCGATATTACGATCCTACATCTTCCATATCTCAGGTACTGCTCTGATTTTCTGATTAATTGATCGGTAGATTTGATGATCCTCTTTTTTTTTTTTTTTTTTTTTTTTTTTTGTGTGTGCTCATAACCTCTTCTTCTCTGAAGATTATCATGGAAGCGGTAGACGCTCATTCTCGTTGCTTCCCCGAAAGAAGTTTTGAAGTTGACAAGCCCGAAACCATGCGCACGGAGAAGTAATGGCTAAGATCGATCTTCCTCTTCGCGAAGTCGGCCGTGCTATCCGGGAGGATGTCTATCCCACACCTTCGTATTGCCGCAGGACGTATCTGTGCACTTTCTTTGCGATTGACATGGAGGAGCGGGCGGAAGCGCGAAACGCTGCAGACACTAGTAAGTGCAAGGGCGGAGAGATTTGCAGCGCGGTTGAAGAGGCGGAGAGTTGAGCATAAACGACCTCCAAATGAAGACAAGTGTGATTACCCGATCCGGGGACGGGCGTGATAATTCTTGATTACGATACGAGGAGTCGAACATGTGAAAGAAATTTGCGCGGCCCCTGGTGTTGCTATGCTCCTGCGATGATGTTGGGATGGAGTGCGCTCTTTGCTGCTGCTGCGGGATGCGATGCGGCGAAAGAGATTCGAAGGAGGCGCATCAACAGGTGATGGAGCGAGAATCCGACGGTGATGCGGGCGGGCGACTCTCTTGGCGATTAGAATTTTCCTTCTTTCTTTTTCAAGCATGTTCCGTACATTTGAATATCTCCCTTGTACTCAGTGGCAGCTGAGTTCAAGTTTTCTTTCGTTTCATTGTTTGAACAAAAGTCCTTTTTCTTCTTTTTATAATCCTTTTGTCGAAACCGTACTCTTGATGCAAGATCTTCTGGCTTTGCTTTGGGCGAGATGGCTCAAATCACTTCTTGCGCACACGTTCTATTCCCTTCTTCCCGAGAAATGTTCGCTTAGGGTTTCCTTTCTTGCTCCAGGTTGATTTAGGGTGACTCGGGACTTTGTTTCTTTAGGAGTGGAGAGGTTACCAGGATGAAAAATGATGCTTTAATTGAAAATTGAAAATTGAAACCTAACTATGAATGCAAGTATTGCAATCATTTTCTGGAGAAATTACAAATATGACATGAAATCGTAAAAGGAAACACGCTGGAAAAATATAGCACATGCGTTTTAAAGGTGTGGAGGATGCCGGAAAATGGTAGCACAACATCTTAAGTTCGGTAAGGTTTGAGCCATCGTGAGTGAATTGTTATGCCCTCCGGTTATCGGCGTTGATGAGCTTGCGGAGCCACCTAGGATAACATCTGCTACTGTGTGCGGTTCATCTTCTCTTTCGGTGGGTGAGTCGGGTGGAGTGGTCATCTTCACCGTTATGCTCCCAATATCAACGCGGTCATCTTCGTCACCGGGTCTCCAATTCCAAACGGGTTTGGTCGTGCGAATACTTGGACATTCTTCTCATCGCCTTGACCAAGACAGCCTCTAAACTCTTGATAAAACGTTTGAAAGGGCCGGCTTCCCATTCACATCTCTTAGTCGAGGTTGGTCCGTTGGTGAGTCAGTCCGGGACTTGTCGAATGAGGAGCGGTAGTTTGCAAAGAGAGTTGCGTGATGAGACTTACTTGAGATCGGAACCTTTTAATGTATGCCGACAGAGCTTTCTCCGGGAAGTTGTGTCATATTTGCAAGTTCTTTGGTGCGCGTGACAGTCGGGAGATCCGTAAGGCGTGTTGGGGATTCTTTCTGTGTCGAAACCTAAGCAGAGGACAGACTTCAAGATGGCTTTGTTTGTCCCGCATCCAAGAGCTTCCTAGGATCATGTCGTAGTTGGGATGGTCTTTGACTATGTAGAACTTTTGCTTGTGTCGAAACATCACCCAATTTGACTTCAAGATCGATGTACCCATATGAATCTCTCGAGTTCTCCTCCGAATCCCACCACGCTTGGACGACGAGTAGCTTCTTGCTTTGAGATCTTTGCCGCTCTCAAGGTCTTGACAAGAATGACGTTAAATTCTAAAGCCGTATCGATCAACGCGTTATCGAACTCAACGTTTCTCAAACGAGTGACGGTTAGGAGTCCCCGTTTCCATTGCTCATGTCTTTCGGGAAAGACAGGGTTCCGGGCTGCTCATCGGATGCAAACGCCTCCACGACACAACGTGGTTGGGGGCCGTAAATATGTCTTGACGCGCCCTTTGGAGAAGTACAAGATTTCACATATGCGCTCCATCATAGATTGTCTTGTCTTGAAACAAGCAGTCCCCGTAAATCATGCATCACGATAGGTAGAGGATCTTTATGAACACCTTCATTTCCAAGCCGGAGTTCCCCTGTCTCTACCTTTTCCCCGAATATTTGTTTCAACTCGTTGCAATCTTTGGTTGGATGATGGACGAACTCGTGGTAGCAACGGTGACTGGGATCTCGCTATTTCTTCCTCGGTCGGAGGACGCCCACGATAGGGGGTAGTTTTACGGCATCATCTTGGATCCACGCTTCCAAGAGCTCTATCACTTCATTCATGGGAAAAGGAAAACCCGTGTCTTTGGCGCTTTTGTGCGGAGTTTTGTCTACCCATTCCTTTTCGAGACGAAGTCTTGTGTGCCGAGGATGTTCGCTTGGTTTGTTGTTCCGTTATCGAAGCTTTCCCTCTTTCTCCTCCGCTTACCACACTCACAGAAGGGACAGTGTTGTATTGTTTGTTTGTGAGACGCCCGCTTCCTCGACTTTCACGCAAATCTTCACTTCAACAACTCGGTTCTTTCTAGTAGTGCCGGGTGCAATTGTTACGAACGTTTTGCGCCTTCGTGGAGTTCGAGAATGTTTGAAAGCCCGGATTCTCTAACAGAGCGCGGTATATGGGTATCATCCCATTGATGCATGATTCCACCAATTGCCATTCGGTAACATTCGGGTCGTGGATACCAAAGGCTTGGGTTCAATCTTTTTAACGAAGTCGTTGGGATGTTCATTGTTCCTGGAGAATTCTTCCTGTGTCCAAAACGTGATTTGTTGATACGAAGAAATACTTCTCGTAGAAAGCACTTGAACATCTCGCTCCAATTGGATATGTTGTTAGGCGCAATGTTGTTGTACTGTGTATGCCCTCCCCGTGAGTGATTTTGAGAATTCTTTTAGGCGTAAAACATGATTGTATTCATGTTCCCCAAGGCTTCCAAGAATCGAGAAATGTGTTCACGAGCATTACGAATGCACTGTCGTAGGGGAGAACTGGGAGAGGTGTAACCTCTGGTAGAGGAATCCGTTGCACATCTTGAGGGTACGGCGGCTGATGTTGGTGTACGTCCGTTCGGTCCCCTTTTCCTCGATTTTGGAGAAGTCGCTCTAGATCTTCACGCGTAATGAAGTTGGAAGACCGGGTCTCTCTCCCCTTGGCGCCGGGAGCAACACGAGTTTCTTCATTCATGTGAGTCCGAGTGGAAACACCGCTCCGGGTGTATTGAATGCATCTCTCGCCGACTCCAAGGGTTGCCGTGAATCTTCGGCAATCGTTCGATCAAAGTTTTAAGGAAAGTGAGTACCTATTTCGAGTTGCGGCCATGTCCGTTTGAGTTTTAGCAAGAATTTCCTGTTTCTCCATCAAGTCTGCAATGGTACTAGACGGCGGTCTTCCTCTTGTGTCTCCGGCTCCTCGTCCCGATGGAGGAGTGAAAGTTGTTGCCTGTAACCATTGGAGGCGTTACGCTCAAGAGATGCCAGGATTTGCGGGCTGCTCCGGCTCGTGATGGGAGGTGTTACACCCACTGGGATGTCTCCGCCCGCTAGTGTTGGTGATAGGAGTGACAGCCTTCGCGAGATGTATTGACCATTTGTAGCTCCACCGACGGGTACATCAACACCGAAGTGTCATCCATGCCGGCTCCATCGTGAGTTGATTGCCGATCCCAGGACCTCGGTTCCACCATCTTGGAATGAATTGATGATTGAATTGGTTCTAAGATCTACCCTTTTGAAATTGATGAAATTGAATCGGATTTCAAAGAAATTGATTTTACGATCGAGAGATTAATCTCCCACTGTGGTCGCCAATTGTTGATGGGTGAAAATTACTCCCGCTGAGAATTTGGTAATTTGGGGTGTGGATGAGGAATGAATCTAAACCTTCAACAAATGCACCGCGCGGTGAGTGCTTGTAGATTCGAGAGATCAATCGTGCAAGTCCGGCCTAAACCAAGAAATGGCCGTTCCGGACTTGTTTCGGTCACAAAGTGAAGGAGATGGGGTTGATCTTAGGGAGGGAAGCGAAGAAGGTGTTGAGATTGTGAAAGTGTTGGCTTGCTTATGACTTGTGACAGAAAAGTGAGCAGCTTACGGTTAATGTAAGGAGGCTCTGGATGTTGATTTTCTGTCTCGTCCCGAACTTGTGTTGTTCTCTTATTCCTTGTTGTTGTTGGAAATAGGGCGGAGAACCTATTTATACAAGTCATTGAGCCTCATTCACGTTTCTCGTGGGAAGTGGAGGTAGTGGAATGATGGAGTAGTGGAGTTGTGTGTCGGTAACACACGACCAGTCTTGCCCACTTTTCCTGTTCATCTCTAACCGTCCATGACTTCCTAACACGTTCTTGTGATGGGCGTTGCACGCCGCACGCCGTAAACCGCTGACCAATACCCGATAAGTATCCCCGGTTTGTGACATGATTGATGTCTGGAATTTGGATCGTGGATCCACGAAAGATAGCATGTAATGCTGAATTGAATAACTGCGTTATTCAGAAAGTCGATACTTGTGAAGTATCGTGTGTATTTTATGCAGGTATTGCATTACGGTGTGGTAAAGTGACGGGTAATGACTCCTCACTAACCAAATAACTCCCGACCAGGTTGTATAACCGTTTTTGGTGAAGTCGGACGGATGAGATGATGTTTGAGACACTCATCTCGCGGCCGATTGATGAAATTAGGGTTTTAAAAGAGGTGCGCAAGCATCACTCTTCGGCTTGGTCGAAACCAAGCATGGGAAGGGTTTTGAAGAGGACCGTAGGGCATGTGTGTAGACAACACGCGGGTGTGCACATCCATACTTCACTTTCCCAAGAAGGCGCGATCTAAGCCACTCAATTTGACCGGTAAAGTTGAGTGGTTGAGATCGATTTGCGATAGGAGTTTGATGCCGCAAGGAGTCGCGCACCATACCTTTTTAGTAAAGCGTGTTTTCCAAGATGACCTGACTTGGTCGGTCTTGGCCGGTTGGTTTGTCGTGAAGATGGTAGGCGATGTTCACGCCCATGTCTCACCGTCCCATGAAAACGTGATCTAAGCCACCCGATTCGTCCGGTGAAGTTGAGTGGTCGAGATCGATTTGCAATTTGGGAAGTGTAACCACGCATGTTTGAGCGGGCGTTTTGGATTGGCCAGGGCGTGATATGCCTTGGCCGACCGCATGAGGAGGTAGATGGGCTCACGGTGGTCATGCCGGGTGTGACCGACCCTTGCTCGATCTAACTGCGGACCCTCCATTCATGCCGAGAAGATGGACGCGCGTGATGGCTTGAAACCCTAATTTTGGCTTTCAAAGCCGCGCGCCATCCTTGTTTGGGTGACGATTCTGTCACGGCCAAATATTGTTGATCTTGACCGATTGGTCAAGTGTGTAGCGGTCACATGCCGATTGTGTTGACATGCTCCGGCCCTTTGAGTCTACATCTACACCCTCCATCTATACCTGCGAAGATGGATGGTTGAGACTGATTTTGCGGCACATGTAATATGCCGCAAAACCCTAATTTAGGGTTTTCCGCCCATAATGCTTGGGTATGGACGGTTTCTTGGCAAGCCAAGGCCAATGGTCGACCATGCGGGGGTCGGTTTGTGTGTATTCCATACCCGCTGGGGGGTGATGGAATTGATCTCGTGGTCATCCAATCATGCTTGTGGAGTTGGATGACCGCGATCGAATCATATCTCGGCAAGCTAAGGCCGTGGGTATTCCATACCATGCTTAGGGTGATGGAATTGATCCGCGGGTCATCCAATCATGCTTGTGGAGTTGGATGATCTGCGATCGATCATATCCGAGATCGGTACAATCAAGTCCAGATGCTCAATCGCTAGTATAACACACCGAGAGGGGCTCAATCGGGCTAGTATAACACACCGAGAGGGCTCGGGCTAGTATAACACACCGAGAAGGCTCGGGCTAGTATAACACACCGAGAATCACCACATTGCGGGTATTTCGTACATGGTTTCATTATAGTGCTTGAGGTTCGTGTTACTCGTAAGAGTAACATTCAGATCGTCATGCCACATCGATAATGATTCATTATAGTGCTTGAGGTTCGTGTTACTCCGTAAGAGTAACGCTACCGTCATGCCACACCGATAATGAGTACAGGAAATACAAGGCTGATATGAAATTCACAGGAAGGGATTGTTGCTACATGCTCCAACCTCGGAGGAATTTCATGTATTCCGTAATGGGATTGTTGCTACATGCTCCATTCTTGGTGAATTAAGTGAGGAGTATCCGTCACTTATAAACGGCTTTATCTTTTACAAGATGTCAGCGCATGATTTTCTGGTTACTTACAAATTTAACCTTAAACGAAAATCCACCATCAACAACCCGACAGAGCAGAGCTCTGCTCTTCTTCACCTCCTCCCTCTCCCTGACAAACCAGAGCTATCATCACCATCCCCATCTCCTGTCACCACAACAACAACTCCATCAACCACCTACTCCGCCACCCCCGTTTTGAATTGTCTCCATCGCAGCTTCTTCCACCTTAGAAGCTAGGGTTGAGACAATCAAATTAGGGTTACATCAAATCAAGGGTAGGATGTCTCAGAGCCACAGGAGCAGAGGGAACAAGTGATTCAGAGCATGGGCGATCAGGTTTGATTTATTTTGTTTATTTTATGTTTTGAAATCAATTTTAGGGTTTTGGAAATTTTGCAAGTATAAATAGGATGGGTCTGTGTGTGTTAGGTTTTATGCCTGGGCTAGCCATAGCACAACTTTAGTGTAATTTTGTATTTTATTGTCTCTGAAATGTTCTAATTTGATTAACTAGGGTGTTGATGAAACCCCTGATAATATGTGAAGTAAGTCATTTTTATGTTGTGTTATTGCTGTGCTTTATTGAGATAGAAATGTTATTAGCTGATTGATCAACTTCTCCTGTGATTGGTACATACTGTAAGAAGACAGTCAATACTAGGGGAGAACTAGAGAAAGAAGTTAAGTAATTATCCATTAGAGATTACCATGGAAGGGGATATATGCTTAATAAGACAGGGATGATGCTTAGCTAGTTAACCAAGGATCCTGTGATCAACTGTGCTGTAAAAGACAGCTGATACTAGGGGAGAATTAGTATGATTAGTTGACACATTATTCATTAGAATCTTCCTTAGGTAGTTACATGAACACAACTTCGAATTGAGTGACCTTAGCATAGAGTCAAGTGGTGGATTCACCACCCTAGTATATCCCATATTGTCACTACAACTTAGCCGTATCGGCAACTAAACCACCTGTTGTTACTCACACTTGCTAGAATTCAGTTAAGCCAAGCCTTAGAATCAACATAAGCACCACAAGTCTCGTGGATCGACCCGTATTTGCCACTGTCTACATTGTAGACACCGTGCACTTGCGGTTATCACAAGTAGGCTAAATAGAAACCATTTCCGTGCCTACCAAGTTTTTGCGCCGCTATGGGGGACTTGGTGTGCCCCGTTGATCATTGGCCTATCCTTAGCTGTTTTCAACTACCCTGTACATATTAGTCAGTAACTTTCATATCCCCGCATCATTACCTCATCTCAGTGCATTTAGTTCATTGCATTTAATTTGTAGCCTTGCATTGTAGTTCTTATTTTATCATTGCATCTACTCACAAGCATCTTTCTTCAGCTCTGTATTAGCTGTCATTTTCTGCTTTTGCATTCTTGCATCTTTACTCCATCTGTTGTGTATTCTCATTTGCACATTATCACATCATCACCCTTCCCATGCGCACCGGCCTAATCTGTCACATTGGGTTCAATCCGGCTACATTGGCCTAATCCATCAAATACCCATTGCTAAAACCCTCATCTATGCTAGCTGGATTCCGTTAAGCAAATTTGGGAACTAAACTTTTGTGTTGAGCTAGCAGGTACATGCTTTGAGCTGCTGAGTAAGGCCAAGGAACCCAGTACACAAAGCCCGAGCAACCGCAAGGTCGAGTAAGTGGCTCCATGATAAGTGAATACACCTGAGTTGTATGAGCATGACCTGTAAACCATGTTAGGCTAGCATCTATACCTGAGTTGTATGAGTATGAACAAGTTGTATGAGCATGACCTGTGAATAACCTGTGAATGAACCCTGATTTTTGCTTAACCTTGTATTTGCCTGAGCATACACTGTGAATTAGCTACTCTGCCACCTTGCTAGCCCCCTGAAGCTGCAAGTTTGAGCTTAAGCTGTGAATGATCCTTATATGACCTGAGCATAACCTGTGCCATTACCCTGCTTGCCTGCTAGACCTGTGAATCTGTGCTTGTGTGCCTAGTGAGTCATCTGCCTTGTGCCTAGTGCATTGCTCTGTGCCTAGTGCATTGCTCTGTGCATAGTGAGCCATCTGCCCTGTCCTTAGCTGCAGTGCCCTGTAGCTGCTAAGCTTAAGTTGCATTCTAGCTAAGCTTGTTAGCTGTTAGCCCTGTAGCTGTAGAGTTGAGCTGTAGCTTGGGCAGCCACATTAACACCATCAGCTGCAACCTAGCTAACCAAGCTAGCTTTAGCCATAGTGACATCAACCGAGTAGGTGATCCGGTGAACCTTGCATACACCGAGCATAACCACGACCATGTGGCTGCTTTCAACCTTGACCTTGTGCTTGCATAATCCAGGTGCATAACACAATTGTCTTTGTGTAATCTCTACCTAGCTTTGACTACCAAAGCACCAGTGTGTGTTTAGCCTGCCCGATTAGGTGTCGTTTCTTTGGTGAGTGGTGTCTCTCTGTGCTGTGCAACATCCAGTACTTCTGTGTGCTCAGTTCTGTAAGAAAGTGTCATTGTGTGAAATTGTGTATTTCTGTTTTGCTCAGTGCATAGAACCTGTGCATAAGTTGCTCAGTTGTGCTTTTTCTCTGCCTTATAAGCTGCCCTGTAGTCTGTGCATGCATTCAGTTTTTGCTATGTTGTGCCTACCTGTGCATTGCTGAAATTTGCCTGAGCTACAACTTGGCTAACCAAGTTGGCTGCAAACCCCACCTGAGCCACAACTTTGAATTCTGTGAGCCAGCCTGATTGACCCTGCAATGCATGCTTGATCTTGCCTTAAACCTTGTGTGATTGCTAACTCAGAGCATATGTGTGACTACCAGCTGATGCTAGCTCATCTGGCAGTGGCTGTTATCTTCACTAGTTAAATGCTAGGCTAGCTGCCATGTATCTTTGTGCATCAAATCTATGACACCTGAGTGAATTGTTAAACAACTGATTTGCATGAGCATCTCATGACCCTGTACTGTCATCCTTGTATGCTCAAATTGATTGTATCCTGTGCTGAACTATGAATGTATCCTGGTAGCTCAAATGGATTACCTGTGCTAAGCATAAACTGCCAACCTAGGCTAAGCATAAAGTGCCTTGCTCTGTGCAAACCAGTGCTGCATCATTTTTGTGAGCTAGTGTTTACCTGTGTTGATTTCACTAAGCTAGCCTGTGCTGTGACCTGCTAAGCTGTGCTGTGTAGTTTCCAGCAATAGAAGCACTTTTGTGTGCTTAATTCTGTGAGAAAGTCTGTCAATTTGTGCTAGTCTGTGTTACCCTGTGTGTGCATTTGCCAACCTGTGGAGAGCTTGAGCTGCTCTCAGACTTGAGTTGTGAGAGACTTGCCTATCCCTGCACCTGCACATAACTCACCAGGCTGTGCACACAGCCAGTGCATGAGCTTGCCAAGCTCTGCACAACTGAACCCAGCACTACATAACCTGGGCTCTCCATAATCATTGGGCTGTGCTCAAGCTGAAACCTGCCAAACTGGGCTGAAACCCAATTCTACTGGGCTGTGCAAACTAGCCTGAGGCCCACAACCTGGGCTGTGCAACAACCTGAAGCCCACACAAACCAAATCCCAACAAACCAAAGCCCTCTTAAACCAAATCAGCCCATTTAAACCAAACAAAACCCATCAAAACCAAACTGAGCCCACAACAAATGGGCTTTGCATAACCGTTGGGCTGTGCATTTGCGTCACTTGGGCTTAGCGTCCCTGTTTTGGAGACTTCATTGGTCATTCATGCTTTATGTGTGCTAGGCTATTTGAGTTGCTAGATCATGTCGGGATTTTGAGTGCGCATCGGGGATGGAAACAAATCCATTAGAGAGCTTGCTTACGGGCATGCTTCACAATATGAACTCCCCACATACCATAATGATTTTAGGGAATATTATGAGCCTTCTCAGGGCCCCGACTTCACATACCCTAATCATTATGAGCACATGTATCATTCACCACAAGTTGAAAATGAGCAATTTTCTCATACCCAGTCATCACTTCTCGATCAATTAGAAGCTCAAGTATCTGCTTTAGAAAGGCAATTACATGAGCAATCTGTCGAATCTAATCCCCTAGGCACTATGAAATGTATGCTTGTACCTTATGTGGTAGCTTAGACCACCCTGCTGAGAACTGCTACATTTTACATGAGTTTAGACAGTCTAGGGAAAGCCATGATAACCATGCACACATACATCATCCATCACAGTGGGAAGTTGAACAATGTTATACTTCCCCAACTCCTTGTATGCAATCACTAATGGAAGAGCTCATAGAGCAAAACAATGATATACTTGGATGGAAAGCATTGCACGAGCATCCCTTCTCTAGTGAACCATATGCACAACCATACACTGAATATGAACCTAACCTAGAGGTAGATGAGTACACTGGAAATGCTCAAATTTTGAATAGGGAAATGCATGATGATGATGATGAATATGAAATGTTAGAAGAGCATATGCATGCAGAAAATATGATGGAATCTTTTGGTTCAGAGACGTTAGGCGTCTCTTCTGTGAACCCTATGAATGATGCCTCTTCTAATATTCATACATGTGATATTAACTCGAGCTTGGTTTTGTGAAATTTTTGGTGAATGTGAGCATCTTGCACAACTTGTTTGTGACTTAGGAAAGGATGAATCTTCTGTAGACACTAATATTCTTATGGACCATGATATTATTTTTGTGTCGATTCCCCTCGGCCATGTCACAATTTGTTGCCTCCTCTGATGAGTATGACATGGAAAGTGATGAATTGTTCTATGCTGGTGAGCATGATTTACCCTCTTCTGACCTTAGGAAAGTATGTGATGGTGCAAATGATTTTATACATGAAAACAACTTAGATGTACCTAGCCTCTCTCCTAAGTCACAAATTGAAACTCCTCCACCAAACCTAGGTGTAGTTTGTAACAAAATTGCAAAACCAACTTTTCTAAGAATGCCTAATCTAGGCCTAGAGCTTTGTGCTTCCCAAGTCCTCTTGGACTATTTTGCATCAAAGTATAACACCTTTAGGGAACCACAGTTGGAATGTGTATGTCTTTTTTTGTTCTTAGCAAAACTCATTTTGAGTTAGACCTTTTGCATGATGTACCTTTAATTTTGCAAGATTTTGTTCTCAAAAACACACCTGTTCACAAGTTTAGGTTTGGGGGAAACCCATTCTCATATGCAGTCTTACTTGCACTCTCATGTTATATTTGTGTAAGACTGTTGATGTTTCTACATACCGTCTTTTGGGTTGATCCTCAACTCTTTAGATTGTTGGTTTATGGTGAATTTTCATTGTATATAATCCAGTAGGACTTGTTAAATTTTTCTTTCTTGAATCGGTTGAGTCTTCTTATGCATTTTTTGTGCTAATCCGATATGATCTCCGCTGAGAATGTTGGATTCTAGCCTTGATTAATGAAGCTCTAACCTTGCTCCGCCGACATCCGGTAATCTCTTCCCTTTTCTCTTATCAGCATAGTTCTCTTGGTATGTGACTGTTTAAATTTTTTCTATCTGTCGACACATTGAGGACAATGTTTGATTTAGGTTTGGGGGTGCATTTGCATTTGCATTTGCATTTGCATTTGCATTTGCATTTGCATTTAGAGTTTTTAGTCTTTTTAATCTTTTATTTTCAAAAAAAAAAAAAAAAATTTTTTTTTGTAAAAACCTCCAACTTTTAGAGATTTTAGAGTCACTAGCATGCTTCTAGCTATGTTTACATAGAGAGTCCGACTGAAATAATGTAATTTGGAAATCTGAAAACGCAATCGGGTTTCTTAGTTGATTAGAGCGTTAAAGTTGGATTTAACCATACCGGAGAGCAAATTAGGTGCTGTTTAGATATTCGGTAGTAGAATTGTGATCACCCATAGTGGAGACTGTTGGAGAATAACAATTAAAATTCATAATATATCAAACAACTAATTAATATAAGAGGCACTTATCTGTTTTTATGTCATCTCCCATTCAATTGTTGACGTCTTCCACATCCCCGTTAAACACCATGAATGAACAAATTGGTAATGGTGGATTGAGGCACATGTTCAACATGCCGTCCTTAAGACAAGAATGCCCGCTACACTGGATAGATGATGCTATAGCCCTACGGGTACATCTGCCTCCAAGATACAACAATCCTAACAAATTTGAATAGCACATTCAAACTTGTCCTATTAGAACTTGGCAGCGGAAAACTCACGAATCGTTAGCACTTAAAAAACCCTCGTATCAAACATAAAAAACGAAGAAGAAGAGGTATGCAACAGGTGGATTTGAGAGAGGTTTTTTTTTTTCTATGCATATAAAAACCTAGTGCAATTCCATATATATATATGTAAGATAAAAACTTACCCAATAAAACTAAGAGATAATTTTGGAAGATATTTTAATTATTTTGAAACACCGTTTTATAATAAAAATTTTATTCACATAAAAACCGGTGGTTTTCCAACAATCCCCCACATGAATGAAAATACGATAAAACACGAAAAACAGGAAATATCACGAATAGGCATAGGTGTCCATTAGGTCTTGAACCTTTGCTTAGTGAGAGATTACCGGAATTACTTGTTAGCCGATTGTCTATAAGGTCTTGAACTCCCTAACATTTGGTGTAACTCGCGATAACAACCACACATGATATCTCCAAGGTTCTTTGCCAAGCTCCGCCGTTGTGTCCATTTTGGCCCCGGGACGTATCTTGTTTCTCGAATGCTCTAGAGAATCAGCTCAATTCTCATAGGAAGCGGCCCCACTTCCTCATTCGAGATAGGTGAGTTCCATCAAGAGTGTTTCTCGCTACACCCCACTTCAATCTTAAATTGAAACTATGGAACTCATTAAGACTCATTAAAAGTCATCCTTCACATGCAAATCACACTATCACATCTACACCATAGAGAAGGGACAAAGAGAATATAATTCTCCGATAGTGTTTACCTTTACCCACCATAAATTAGTTGTCTCATTCGAAACCTTGATCTTGGGATATCCAAGCAAGGTTGAGTATCCTTCATGGCAAGTTTAATTTTGTGAGCTTAAGTCCCGTCCCCCTCGATGTATAATTTCAAACTATCTCTCTAGATTATCCTTTCGTCAAAGGATCACTAATTTTTCTGTTGACTTCACTAAGTCCATGAGGTTCTCTTTTGACTTTACATGTCTACGGAGACCTCTTTTTGACTTCACGAATCAACTAAAATTACTTCATTAGAGTGCATAGTTGTCTTACCGAATTAGCCTTCTATGAGTATGTCTAGACTTTGTCATTGCTCATTTACTTTAGACTCACATAGTCAATTGAGTTTCTGCAATGATGGCCACAGGCTTCGGTCACAGAGGAATATCTTCTAAGAAGCATATTAATAGCCATTCGGCTTCCTCTCGTGCTTGAATTAAAGCACACGAACTTTGATTTCTCGAAAAATCAATTTCATCATGTCTATTTTAAGGAATTCCTTAGATAGACACTCCTTAAGAGGGTACACACATAAGCTAATATTTTTCGATAGCCTGAAACAACAACATCTCTTAAGGTCAGTACAATATGTATTACATATACAATTTAAGATGTACCTTAAGTATCGAAAATCTCTAATCGATCATCCAGTAATTCTCTTTAAGTACAAGGGTATTTGTATACACCTGATATACTGCACATTTACAACACACATTAAACGATCGAGTTTGACAAAAACCATTTCCTTTAGAATTTCTTTCTGGATCCTTTCGATCCTTTAGATCATATCACCATCTTGGTCTTTCAGTCAAATCGTAATGTATCACATATTTCATAGGTGGTTGTAAAGCATATATCACATAATTGAAATTAATTATGTACCTCATGCATTCCAATCTCTGGTTCTCTAGTCAGAGCATCCCTGTGATTTCCCAGGGTAAACGTGGACATGCACATCTGTTTTACAACACATACTAAACACGTTAGACAAAAACTATATTATCAAAATTTCGTTGGTTACCTCTCGATCCTTTAGACCACGTCAACCGCATATTAGTTTCTGTCAAATCTTAAACACCACCGATTCATTAGTAGATGTAAAACATGTTTGTCATATCACAAGATATACCATAATAGAGGCAATCTCATAAGATTAGTATCTAAGATCATACAAATATATATGTAAAATTAGGTTGCATCATGTACAATAAATATCTCCCCAAACCTTGTAGTTTGTCCCACACCCGATTAACCCTTTAATGATACTTTCTCGAAATCCGCTTGTGTATTATTACACAGTGACACACAATTAATGCCTCATAATTTGATTCTACTGACATGTGTAAATATGCTACATATTTTCTCTAGATCATGACTACCTGAAAGTGGTCCATAATCACATGTCTTTCTTATCTTCTTCAAGATTGTTTGATATAGTCATCATATACCTCTCACAGTTGATGAATTGGAAGATCACAAATCTCATCCCCTGCATTTATGGTGAATTCTAAACAAGCTTGGTCACAATCAAATTAATTAACATTTATGTATAATGCATTGAATGAAACAAGTCTAGGAGATTGTCTTGATTTCTTTTGTGAAAGCAAGATCCGGCAAAAAATGTTTTTCAACAAAACTCAAGATCCTTGAATCACACACAAGCAGTAATTTTACATAAAAATTCAAGGATCAAAATATGTATCAATGTCTGCAAACAATCTAGACAAAAATCCTTGAACACGTTAATGGATTCCTATTGCCAACATCCCCACATTTAAAGTGCATGCTTTAAAATTATTTAAGGCTTACCTCTTGCTTTGAGCTAGTGCATAACAACAACGACTACAACAATTAATCATCACAAAATGATCTCACCTCCTGTTGCTTCACTTCTTAGCAGAAAATAGCATCACTATAGAGGTGTACAACCTAAGTAATCGTACCTCCGGGTATCGTTTTGCATGATGGATGACGCACTTTCATTGGCACAATCTAGTTTTCCGGTTCCCGCATCCATCTCGGCATAGAAATTGTTTACCCGATTAACTTAAACTCATAACCAATGTTAGTGATAAAAATTAGTCGATCAATAATATGGTACAATTTCACAAAGTACCTCTCACTTTATAGCAGATCTTGAACAAAATTAGTTCCTTCGTCCACTTCCTTTACTTAGGCAAGAGGTAGGACATGATAAAGAACAACATTCAAGCTCCACCAACTACTTAGGATTAGAGCACTTCACACAAATCCGTAAACCACAACAGATGTCCATTAATTCTCCTAGAGTCACATCAATTCAAAAGGAGTTCTTAATTATAGCCTTAGCCTTGGACCTTACACGGATGTTATGTGCTTTCCAAAGTGTGTCATCTAGCACATGACTATACAAGCAAAAGTTATTAATTGCTGGAATCAACCAACAAATTAATAAGCATAACTTGGGTCTTCCACGCACACCCTTGACTTGAATAAGAGATATTGTCTCCTTTCCTAACAACCCCGCCAAATTGAGAATGCCGATTGCAATGTTCTAGACTATAGTAGAAACTCTTCATCCATTTCCGTGACATGCTAGAATCTTAATTTCCTTTTGAAAACAAGGTATTCAATTAATCCCATTAGCTTATATGTCACTAATCCAACTAAAAATCACCATGTAACGAAACACCAAGATCTCCCTCTTTCTTTTGCAGTAGAATGACAAACCAATTAAATAGCGGATTTTGATCTCAATCATATGATTCATATCACTGAAGCCACCAATAATCTTTGATACACATCCAGTTACTCAACATTCTTTTAAGGAATGAAGCATGTCTCCGTGTTTTAATTTGAACTGAGCCAAATTATATTTCCCAAAAACAATAGGACCATTCCTTTAGTACTTGAGTTAAATTAGAAAGAGATACCTTCCTTCAAGTTCTGATTGAGTTGTAGCTTTCTTTAAAGGACAACCACCGACAAAAGAAAGAATTTCTTTCCACACACTGTCGCCTATCTATGCCGCGTACCATGCCGTTATGTTAATGCACTTGCCACTGCACACTTGGAGAAACAGGGTATGTACCAGGCCGGATGGTAGCTTTCTCAGTTCAGCCATATCAATAAAGATAATCAAAGACCTATTCCTTGGTCAACAAAAAATTGTCGCTTGTTCATTCATGGTGTTTAACAGGGATGTGGAAGACGTCAACAATTGAATGGGAGATGACATAAAAACAGATAAGTGCCTCTTATATTAATTAGTTGTTTGATATATTATGAATTTTAATTGTTATTCTCCAACAATCTTAAGACAAGAATGCCCGGCTACACTCTGAATAGATGATGCTATAGCCCTACGGGTACATCTGCCTCCAAGATACAACAATCCTAACAAATTTGAATAGCACATTCAAACTTGTCCTATTAGAACTTGGCAGCGGAAAACTCACGAATCGTTAGCACTTAAAAAACCCTCGTATCAAACATAAAAAACGAAGAAGAAGAGGTATGCAACACCGGTGGATTTGAGAGAGTTTTTTTTTTTTTTTTTCTATGCATATAAAAACCCTAGTGCAATTCCATATATATATATGTAAGATAAAAACTTACCCAATAAAACTAAGAGATAATTTTGGAAGATATTTTAATTATTTTGAAACACCGTTTTATAATAAAAATTTTATTCACATAAAAACCGGTGGTTTTCCAACAGAGACTACCCATTTGACATCAAGTGAGGAACCAACCTTCAATTTTTGCAACTTTCTAGAAAGCTGTTAGAGTGTGTGTCACCGTACGTCAATTCCGGGTAGGAATGGTGAGCTACCCAACTTCGCACCACTTTCAAAGACTACTTTTGATCTCTTGAGTGCTAGTTTTTGTCAATCATGAGGGTGACGTCTAAAGATGAAAACTCCTTTTAAATATCGATTTACAGTTAGCATCACTCTCTCTCTCAATCAGCAAGACCCATAGAAACACATCATCGTCAACAAACGGAGCAACATCAGAATATTTGAAGAAAAGTTGATATAGTCCAAGGTTTACGTGCAACAAAGAAAAGAAAAGAAAATAGGATGAGAATTAATGAAGTTTGTAAAATCAAGACAATACAAGTTGTGGAAAAATTGAGTGATAAAAGTCCTTTGTCCATGGAGTTAGTTGTTTCATTATTTTTTATTTTTCTATAACATAAAAAAAAAAAAAAAAAAAAAAAAAAAAAAATTGTAGTTTATTTTCTTAGTTTTGGTACCACCATGGTCAAGAAGAGTTCAAGAAGAAAAATCCAAACAACAAGGAATTTGAGTAGAAAAGTTAGAAATTGTCAAGTTTTGTGAAGTTTAGAAATTCGTCATCAATTGAAGACCGGAGATTGAAGACGTTTCTATGGTTCCTATGAGAGAGTGATATTAATTGCCGATCGGGTGAAAAGGTAAGTGAGTACTCCACCCCTTGCTAATGGTTGATTTCCTTTCTTAGAGATCATCGAGAAAAAGATTCTTTTTGTCCACACTTTTGTGGAGTCTCCGATTTTATTTCGGAAGGTTATCCTTCTTACCTACAACGTGTGCAGGATTTCTCTCTTTATTCCGCTCGCACACATGAGAGACTAAAAAGCGATCTTTTGAGTGCAATTATCATAAAACCCTAATGGTGAGGCAGAAGTCGAAGCTTATGATCACAATCGAATCCGAATTCTTTCATATGGTATGGTTACTTCTCGCTCAAAGCACTTAAGGATGAGAATGCGTTCTTTAGTAGTTCTAACTTCTTGTTACTAGTATGCGAAACTCTATGTCCTCATAGCTTCTTGGAGGCTTGAGACTCTTTTACACTCTGAAGTTGGAGAAGGTTTTGTGGGTACACCTCTGGTAAACCCTCACGAGACTACAACTCGTCCACTAGGGACACCTAGGGGTTTAAAGGCTTAGTGCATACGCTAAATGCATTCGAGAGACTGCGACAAGGGGTATAGTTAGGATTTCCTAATTTCTGTTTCACTTGAGGACAAGTAAAATTCAGGTTTGGGGGTATTTGATGAGTGCCAAATATTGCATATTTATACATCTATTTATTGGCATTTTACTCATCTTTTGTGCTTAGAAATCAGATATTATCCCAAATTCTGTATTTTCTTTGTTTTCAAGAATAAATATTTGTACTAATTAATTTTGTGTTTTTAGGTAATAAATAAAGCTCGGAGAAATTGAGGAGCCAAAAGAGCAAAGAATTGGAGGCAAGCGTCTATGGAACAGAAAGCCAAAGTTTGCGCGCGCAGTCAGCTTGTAACCCAACAAGGAGCAACCCATCTACAAGACATGGGCTTGAGCTATCCAAGACCCGACCCGGATCCGAGCCCGTTCACCCCGAACCGTTGAGATCTCGCCTAGCTACATCCTACGGTCGCTCATTCTTGCTCATCGTCCCTTGATGCATCCGCTCAACACCAAAACAGCCCGTCCTTTCCGAGCCGTTCAGATCTCACTTATTGTCATCCTACGCTCACTGCATCATTCCCATCAAACTTTGCTGCACCCGCTCCACATCAAAGTCGCCCTATACCTATACCCTATCGACCGAACCCATTCCTCTCTTCTTCTTCTCTTTCTTCTCTTCTCTCCTTCACCCGACAGAGCAGAGCTCTGCTCTTCTTCACCTCCTCCCTCTCCCTGACAAACCAGAGCTATCATCACCATCCCCATCTCCTGTCACCACAACAACAACTCCATCAACCACCTACTCCGCCACCCCCGTTTCGACTTGTCTCCATCAGTAGCTTCTTCCACCTTAGAAGCTAGGGTTGAGACAATCGAAATTAGGGTTACATCAAATCAAGGGTAGGATGTCTCAGAGCCACGGGGAGCAGAGAGGGAACAAGTGATTTGAGCATGGGCGATCGGGTTTGATTTATTTTGTTTATTTTATGTTTTGAAATCAATTTTATGGTTTTGGAAATTTTGCAAGTATAAATAGGATGGGTCTGTGTGTGTTAGGTTTTATGCCTGGGCTAGCCAGAGCACAACTTTAGTGTAATTTTGTGTTTTATTGTCTCTGAAATGTTCTAATTTGATTAACCAGGGTGTTGATGAAACCCCTGATAATATGTGAAGTAAGTCATTTTTATGTTGTGTTATTGCTGTGCTTTATTGAGATAGAAATGTTATTAGCTGATTGATCAACTTCTCCTGTGATTGGCTGTACTGTAAGAAGACATCCAATACTAGGGGAGAACTAGAGAAAGAAGTTAAGTAATTATCCATTAGAGATTTCCATGGAAGAGGATATATGCTTAATAAGACAGGGATGATGCTTAGCTAGTTAACCAAGGATCCTGTGATCAAATGTGCTGTAAAAAGACAGCTGATACTAGGGGAGAATTAGTATGATTAGTTGACACATTATTCATTAGAATCTTCCTTAGGTAGTTACATGAACACAACTTCGAATTGAGTGACCTTAGCATAGAGTCAAGTGGTGGATTCACAACCCTGGTACATCCCATATTGTCACTACAACTTAGCCGTATCGGCAACTAAACCACCTGTTGTTACTCACACTTGCTAAAATTCAGTTAAGCCAAGCCTTAGAATCAACATAAGCACCACAAGTCTCTGTGGATCGACCCGTATTTGCCACTGTCTACATTGTAGACACCGTGCACTTGCGGTTATCACAAGTAGGCTAAATAGAAACCATTTCCAGGCCTACCAGTACCTGAAATTCAAAATCAAATAAAAGATACATAATTTACAAGAAAACATAACAAACAAAGCGTAAACAATAGATAAATATCAAGGTGTTTTAGACACCTATCAGGCAGCGAGGTCATAGGGTAGTATGGGAAGAAATCAAGATGCCTCCACTAAACGCTAGCGTGGAGAAAATATGGGAAGCTATAATCCTAATGGAAAACATACTTGCACCATGGAACATGGGGAATGAACCGCCTCCGGTGTGAAGAATTCATGAATTTCTGTTCCTATCACCATTTTCATGGACATCTAACGAATGATTGTAGGAATGTAAAAAGAATCATCCTCGAATGATAGACCAAGGGAAACTAAATCATTTCTTAAAATGTGAAGAGAAGACTCAACCATTACCAACACCTCGAGTAAATTCACAGAGTGAATACAACAAAAGGGAAAGAAGCGTTTGTAGTAGAAGTTGGAGCGAATGCCAAAACTTGTTCTCGCAACTCTATCGTACATTCGACAGGACAATTGAAGATTTTCATGATAGTGTTCTCAGTAGGGTTTTCGCAAGAGATGCGACAATAGAGAAGTAATGAAAATCGTGAAGACATCGCCACTAAAAGAATGGCAAACGCAGATTATTTCTTTTACCGTGAAGAGGTACCCGAGGGTGGCGAGATGCATGACATCCATTAGTGGTAAGATTGGAGATTAACCCAAAACCTGTTGATGATGAAGATGATGGGGCAGAAAATTCATGGGCAATAAATAGAATCTTAATTGATATTGGAAGCTCTGTAAACATCCTTTTTACCACACTTACAAGACTATGGGAGGGAAAGACGAAGATTTGATACCTTCAACCTATAAGATTTATGATTTTAATGGTACTGCCAATAAACTCGTATGCGAGTACCACTGAAAGGATTATCAACTGAAATCTTGTTTGTATAGTCGATGTGGAATGCCCCTATAATGCATTAATTGGGCGACCTTGGTTACATGATATCTTGGGTGTAGCATCGACTTACCACCAGTGCATCAAATTTCCACATCCCAGTGGTATTGGAGTTATAAAAGGAGATTGGGCTGATGGACAAAAATGCTATGAAGTTGATGTGGAGTCTTGCGAGGAAAGGGCTGCTCAAAAGAATAATTGGAAGCGGAATATCAAAGAAGAACAAAGAAGACAAAGACTGATGGTGGACACAATAGAAGTGAGAGATGAAGATATATAGCGAGACAAATGCTTGAAGACAATTGGAAATTGCGATGGTCTCGCAAAAGGGAAGAAAATATCAGGAAATTTGAATGAAGAAACAGAGAGCAACAGGAGTAAGAAGTGTAAGAAATAAATAATTGATGTTAGAGTTGTGTAAAAAAAAATGTTTGGAGTGACAAAGACATGTCAAAAGTACAAAGAATGTGACGATCGAAAAAGGAGTACGCGAAAATCTCCCGATATAGGAATATGACGAAAGTTTGGTTAAATAATTACAGCGAGATCACAGCAAATAAAGCAAGATTATGCGATAATTTCGCAGAAATAATGAGAAGAAATAATCAAAAATGAATGATTTATACGAATGGGACGAACCTTTATGGCGTACACCCTAGTTCGCGAATGATATTTCGTAAGAGGTAAATGTAAGACCTAAAGTGCGTCATATAAGGGGGTATCTCTTGACATGGCTCAGGGAAAAGGTTACACCGCCCCGGAACCCGAGTCATGAAAATTTGGGGTCAATAAAACCCATCCGGAGAGATACCTTGGATTTCCAACTATATAAGGTTATACCCTGGTTGGACGACCGAGGGTCTCTTCCAAGGAGTCAGTGTATGACCAAGGCGCCGAGGTACACGGTTGAGCCAAGAGTGCCTAGGGCATTTGAAGTGTCTCGGCTATTCTTGGCAAGTCTTGGCACATGCTGCACTCGGCCCGAAGAAAACTCCACTTAGGGTGCAGTCTCGTAACCATAAGCCCTATAGGTATAAGGGATAAAAGGCTGTGAAAACAATTGGTTGTTGTTAAGACCGGATGGGAGGAGCTAGTCTTGTATGGCTGATGTACGCCTCCTTGAAGGGGCAACCAGGGAGATGATAAGGGCGGCACCCTCCATTAGGGAGCTGATAAGTGTCTTAAGACGCAAATGTCATGAGGCTCTATTTTCGCAAGAAAATTTAGGCTTGTCATATTTGTGCGATGATCCTGAAGAGGCAATATTACTAACGCGAGGTTAAGACGAGATCAATGGGTCTTTACATGAAAATGTAAAGACGTCCTGCGATTTCGTCGCAAAGACGGCAATGTCATGGGGCTTTACGTTCGCAAGAATATTTAGGCCTGTCATATTGTCGCAAGAAAAATATCCTGCAGAGGCAAAAATACTAAAGAAATGATAAGACAAGATCAATGGGCCGTTACATGAAAGTGTAAAGACGTCCTGCGATTTTGTCGCAATGAGGGGTGGCAAAATAAGACCTTTAACTAGGAAGGCAAAATAAGACCACACAATAGCAATGATAAGGCAAGATCAATGGGTCATTACATGAAAATGTAAAGACGTCCTGCGATCTTGTCGCAATAATGAATTTCAACATAAATGAAGATAAGACCACACAAGAAATTGAGTAAGCAAATAAGATTGCGAAAATGGCTATATTTCTTCATTTATTTGTGAAGAGTTAGCAACAGCAATTGCGAAACTAAGAAGTATTATTACTTAAAGATTATCGATATAATCTCTCATGTGAAAATAAATAACAGAGGCAAGTATGGGAATGATTAGAGTGAAAACTTGTTATTTATTTTCATATGATAGATTTACAGTAAGTGATTACAAAAATGGAAGGCTATAAGGATAAATGTACAAATATCACAAGAAGAGAAAAAGGAAAATGGAGCTATCTCTCAGTTCATTCTTCTTTTTCATCAAACTCTTTGTCAGACTCCTCTTCTTCGCTAGCATCACTATCAGAGACATCCAAGGAAGGCATATTTTCAGAAACCTCATCAAGAAGACAAGAATATGAAGAAAGAGGAATACTATGGTCATCGCAAACTGTCTTAATAGTTTGATTGCGAAAACGGACAGCATCATTATTGAAATTCGCTACAGTAGTTTTTAGTTGCTTCTTAAGCTTAGAATATTTGTCATTGCGAAGAGAGAAGTCTTTTGCAAGTTGTGCTTTCTCAGATTCAAGTTCCTTAATTCTAGTTTGAAACCTCTTCTCAGATTCTGTGAACAAATGACAATGAATCGGTAACTTAATAGAAGTTTCACAAAAAGAAGTGGTAAAGTAATGAAGAGCAGGTTAAAAACCTTCTCTGTCGTAAATCATATCTTTAACCAAGGCAAAGTATGCACAAGCATGAAGGCTGACGTTAACACCTAAGTTATTTCTTGCATTATCTAGAACTTTCGCGCCCAAGCGAATTCATCATCACTATTTATGACAACAAGTGAACGAATTTGATTTTCTCGCTCATTAAGTATGGCATTTTGGCGAAGAGATTCATCTCGTTCAATTTGGACTTTAAGAAGAGTTTTTTGGAATTTCGCTAATGGCTGTGCACCTTGATTAGCAATGTGATCCTTGTCATCTATAAGGCTACTAATTTTCTTCCTTAGAATATTATTTTTCTCGTGGGAACTAAGATATAGACGTTTAAATCGGTTGGCTAAACCTAAACTAGATCTATGCTCAATTTCTAAGAGATGAAATTTTGTTTGAAGTTCATTTAATGAAAGAGAGTTAATTTTGTTTGACGAACTACTTAAAGATTCGTTGAGATGAGCGAGAAGGGCATCATCATCCATAGGCTCAGAAAATGAATGGAGAAGGATGGCTTCGTCAGAAAGATTATAAATGTCTGCGAAAATGATAAGTCAGGCAAAGAAAAATAAATGACAAAGTAAAAATGAAGAAAAGAGAAGAGTTTTATACTATAAAGTTGCTGATTAGCACTTTAAAGGGTAGATATTTTATTCTTCTGGGTAGAAGATTCAGCTTCCAATTGTTGAATTCTTTCGCGAAGAGCTAGTCTCATTTTCATTCTTCTTGCGAGATGTCGCAACTTCAATTTCTAGTTCTTCGGTCTTTTGTGAAGTCAAGATTTTTCTTTTCAAAGTTGTTGCGCCTCTTCTCAAGATCTGAGGCAACAGCAAAGGAAGCTCTTCCAGACTATAAAGAAAGATAAAGGAACTATTAATATATGATTTAAAATTAAAATTATGAAGGAATAAATAAATATAAACATACCAAGGCACTGAGTGCATTCAAGAAGCTAGGAGTCAATGATCTGGAGAGCCCCTGAAGAGACTCATTACCCTCCATTAAAGAAGCATCACATATACTTGCGAGAGCTTCGCATATACCGTAGAGGCGGTCATCTCCAAGCCCCCGCATGGAGTCTGAAAAATATTAGACAATAACGTCATAGGAGATTCAGTTGGATGATCCTCCTTCGCGGTAGAAATGTCTACATCATCGTCTTCTTCATCGGAACTCTCAGTAGATTGAGGACTTGAGCGAGAAAAAGAATGGGTCTTTTGTTTTTTAGAAGGTGGTGCAGCAGATTTTTTCTTGCGAAGAGGGTTTTTACTCTTTCTTTTGACCCTCGCAGCTTTTAAAGCTTCTTCCTCGCCGGCAACTTCAGCACCAACCTACATACACAAATGAAGATAAGAAACAGAGGCAAGAATATTGTGGATAACAAGAGAAAATATTTCTTACTTCATCCGTGATTGAGCGAAGTATCGCCAAAGTACTTGGCTTTGGATTTCTTTCATAACTCTTTCTCAATTTAGTGATCTGAAAATTTCGCAAGTTTAGTAGATATAAAAGGAAGGAAAACATCACAAAGTAGATGAAAATTAGAAAATATACCTCTTTTGCTTTCTCGGGCCAATTAAATACCCAAGGATGATAATTTGCGAGATTCGCAGGGAGTATATTGGAACCTGAAATGTAAGGTCCGCTCAAAAATAGCGGAAAGACACACCACTTGTTATCTTTAGAGTAGCGAGGAACATTGTTCTTGCCAGAATGCCAATCAATATCTAGCATGAGTATCTTGTCGCTGGGAATATTCTCTTTTCTTTTCAGACGAGCACCCCAGCGAGATTTATCGTTCTTTATATTTATCACTTCATAATTTTCAAAAAAAAAATTCTACTGAATATTTTTCATCAATTATCTCTAAGTTGGCGAATTTAGGATCTTTGACGTTATCGGGATACAGAGAACCCTTACCAGCGCCACGATT
This sequence comes from Papaver armeniacum, assembly GCA_023531295.1. NCBI lineage: Eukaryota > Viridiplantae > Streptophyta > Magnoliopsida > Ranunculales > Papaveraceae > Papaver > Papaver armeniacum. The sequence goes on from JAJJWW010016205.1 coordinate 200,164, forward strand.
GGCGAACTCAAGCATTAAATGGATGCAATCCCCACTTAATTGGTAAATAGCTCGCGAGAATTTATCATGAGCAAGAATTTCATAGAACAAGGGCAGTTCGGGATTGTAGAGAGGAATGGGAAGACCTTCGAGGAGTTGACCTAGCGAGATTATGATTTTATGATCATCACAATGATGATCGATGAAACAATTTTGCGTAAAGAATAGATGAAGATTCTTGATTGGGAATGGTGGACAAGGTGAAACCCTTCTCTTGTAAATTCTCTTGAGTCTCACCCAAAAGAGTTTCATATTTACTACTAGGATGGATCCATTCTAATATGGGAATGATTAGAAAATTAAAGATCAAAAGAAAGAAGAAAAGAAAAATTTACAAAGAGCAGGAACGTGAATTGCGGAGGAGAAGAATTGAAGAAGATTTGCAGAGAGAAAGTAAAAAGAAGAAGAGGAAGGTGAGAAAACTATATATAGAGAGAAAAATTCTCGAGAAGATAAATGCATTTAATGCGAGAAGAGACGTGAATGGTCAAGAAAAAACGGTTGAAAGAGACGTGTTAAGAAAAGAGCGGAAGAAGAAACATGTGTAATAAATTTCGTGTAAAAGTACGGGATCATAAATGAGATAAAGACGAACCATTGAGGCATTTCAAAATACTAATTCTCATGACATTCTCTTCTTCGCAGAGAAGACATGATAAGAGGCAAGATGTAGGATCAGAATATTGCAACAACAATACCTCGCAAGATCAATAAACGACGATATTGCGAAAGTGTCGCAAATGAGTAATATAAATAACACAATGAATGACGGCAGCCAAAACACGAGAAAGATGTGAAGACCTAGCGAGATTTAGGATAGTTGCGAGATTATATAATTGTACACTTGCGATATTTCGCAAGTCATTCCCGAAAATAAAGGACAGCTTAGCTGTCATCCATTGTGTAATACCCTATATAAGGAATCGAGCAGATTGTTGCGAGGAGAGATCTTTTTCCGAGTGTTAGGCAAGTCTTTAGGAGAGAGAAAGTTTGTAGTGATTGTAATTTCTTTAGCTCTTTTCCATTTTATCTTGTAAACATTCAAGGAATTAATCAATAAAATTCATAGTTGTTCATCTTCAATGGCTTAGTTGTATGAATTCTTGTGAGGGGTGTAGCGTAGGATTTCCTGCAACTACAGCGCATTTGCGGTTTCCTCGTTAACAAAACTTCTGGTGTCTGTGTTATTTCTATTCCACATTATAATTTGTTATATAATTGAAATATCATAGGTTATGCGTTGTATCGATCGATTATGAAATCCAACCTTTGGTTGTTGATTGGAAATTGATTGATCCTTGGATATTGGTCTTTGGTACCATCCAAGTTTATATCTCTTGTATTTGATAAAGTCTCACAGATTTCTATTTGTTTGAGCATAGATCAAATCGAGAGATAGAGATATTAACTCTTTGATATACTTTATTAAGATTGAGTCTAGTTGATTCTCTTGAAAGTATATTGGAGTTAGTCCACACAGATTGCTAATCGAAATATTGGGTGAGGTTGTTGTACCCCCGCTTTTTCAGAAAACTCCCACCCCTCGTGGAGAAAAACATTTAGATTTCCGAAACCGTGGTGCCACAAATGCTAAACATGGAGGGGGCTCGTTATCGGAAGTCAACCAAGAGAATTTTCGTGGTGTAATCCAAGATATCAATGAAGAAGTGATGGAGAATACAATTGATAATGTTATTGAAGAAGAGAATGATGAAGAAGTGCAAGGAAATAAAGACCAAGGAAATGAAGGTGTTGTACAACAAAGAGAACACGTTGAAAATATAGAGGAAGAAGAACTAGGACCCGGCAAAGAATGAGAAGGACAAGAGGAGGAAGAGGAGGGAGAGGAGAGAGATGATGAAGAGGAGGAAGATGATGGAGAGGAGGGAGATGAGGAAGAGAATGATGATGAAGAAGAGGAGGAAGAGAATGATGATGAAGAAGAGCAAGAAATTGTTCCTGCTAAAGAGAAAAAGAAGCCGAAGTCGCCTAATAAAAGATACTCACACATTCCCCCTGATGTTTTGTGTTTGTCACCAGTGAACCCGACTTATGGTACTCCAAATGATGGAGGGGCAACATTTTTTGGCTACAAACACTCATGGGCTGCGAAGATCTATGCGACAAAGGTATCCTTTAAGTTCATTATTAACTAACAAAATATATTTTTTTGGGGGACATGTTTCGTCAAGTATTAATAGTGTTATGTTCTTATCGTAGGATCATAATGATGCAATTCGTCTTATTAAACGTCAAAAGGCGTCCACATGGGATATTTCTTTGGAGTGTGACGAGTTTGTAGCGAAGGTTAAAGAATGTGTGTTATGGAGAGCTATTGAGTACGCACATGTGAAATTTGACGTTGTTGCCGTATCCGCATTTCTCGAGAGGCATTATCCCGAGACATATACTATGCATCTTCCATTTAGCGAGATGGGAATTACTCCCGATGATTGTCATAGAATCACCGGCTTACCAATTGAAGGTAAATGTCTTCGATAAGGCTACAACCCCTCGATGAGTTATGAATCTCTTGAAGAATTGGCTCTAAAATGTCTAGGATGGGATGCAAGAAAGTGTCAATGTGAGTTTAGACGTGTTGTGAGGTCCCCTAAACGTGGCGATTAGTATAATCTAAGAGAGGCAAATGGAGCAATGAAGAAGAAGGTCAAGAAATTCAAGTTGGTAAAGTTGAAGGCAACATTTGGAGGGACAAAAAAGAAGGTGGAGAAAGGAAAGTTGGTGATGGACAGGGAGACCCTTAGGCATCATGTCACCACTTATTGGTTATATACGCTAGGAACTGTCATTTTCCCCGATAATTCTGGAAATAGGGTGGATGCACATTATCTACAGCTTTTGGAGGATCTCGATGAGATGAACAAATACCCTTGGGCCACTGGGGTACTTGCTTTTGTTATACAAGAGATGATCAAGGGGTCGAGGATTAAGTGTAATCAAATTGGAGGTTACTTAACTCTTGTCCATGTGACCTTCTACATTGTTAATTAGCAAATTATTCTCTTATAATTTCTGCTTCCAATTCAATTAGTATTGTATGTGGTTAATATTTTCGTATTTTCGCATAGGTTTGGATTTACGACCACTTCCCTTCATTGGGATTGGCTCAGGAAAAGACACCTTATCCCTATGGCCAACCTACATCAGGAAAAGGGTTGTTTTTGGACGCACAAAAGAAATCTAAAGAAGAGCAGTTGACTTCGTTGAGGGAGAAATTGATAAACTTACGATGGATGATGTGGTATTTCACCCATATGCCGTACCCGATGATGTCCCTGTAGATGAAGATGATATGAATGGTTACTTTGCATCTAGGCTTACTATAGACCCATTTGGTATCCTAACGGCTACGCAATATATCCAAGGAGAATACTAAGACAACTTTCTTGCGTCCAAATGGATCCCGACGTGGAGAATGAAAATTTTAATTTGCTGGTTGAGGGAACAAAGAACACCGAGAAATATTTTGAGCCAAAACATCAACCAACTCCTACGGTGGCACATTGGAATTCATTTGGTAACTACTACTTACCTTTAGGTGATTGTGTACCTGTTGAAGGAGATGTGACTGCATGTGATGATGATTATATGCAGTTTTATGAAGAAATTAGTCATCATTTTGTGATAAATAAAGAACAACAAGCTAAGACTGATGCGGCGAAGGCGAAGGCAAAGGAGAGGGAGGCTAAGAGAGCTCAGAAGGAGATTCCTATTTGTGGAGAAGAAGCTAAAAGGTTATGGGATAATGTGGTAAGAAAATTTCTTTCTCTTATACTTTTCGGTTGTTTCAAAGTATTGAAAATATATTTACTTGTGCTTAAAATTGGAATTAGGTGTCGAAGGGTACAAAATTGTTGAAGAAATTGATGGCTAAAATAAAAAGTGGAGAGCCGATGTTGACTAAGGAACAAACCGACTACTACAGGCAGTGGGAGGGTCTTATAACTAAAATAATGGTGGAGCCAAGTAGGTCTAAGCAACTGAAGAGGGGTCAACAACAAGGAGAAGGTTCAAGTCGCGCTGTGGAGGAAACCGGTGGAGGAGATGAAACCCAAAGTGATGAGGAAGTTAGTCCTAAAACTCATGGTAAACAAGGAGGTGGTAAGAGGGTCGACAACAAGGACAAGGTTCAAGTCGCCCTGTGGAGGAAACCGGTCGAGGATATGATACCCCAAGTGATAAGGAATTTCGACCTAAAACTCGTGGTAAACAAGGAGGTGGTAAAAGGGGTCGACGACAAGGAGAAGGTTCAAATCGCGTTGTGGAGGAAACCGGTCGAGGAGATGATACCACAAGTGATGAGGAAGTTCGACCTAAAACTCGTGGTAAACAAGGAGGTGGTAAAAGGGGTCGTAAAAGTGGTCGTTAGTCATTTCGTATGATTTTAGTTTCAAAAAACATCTTAGTTATGGATTTCGTATGGTTTAATTTGGTATGTTTGTGTTTTTTAAACAATTACTTAAGGATTTCGTAGTTTGGTATGTATAACACTTTTATATTTGTTTTAGAGCCTTGTTTGTGTTTTTAATTTTAATTGGGTTTGTGTTTTTCAATTTAATAATTCTAAAATTTGGAATACAGGATGTTTTTCGGTAACCTGTAACAAATTCAAGGTCACCGAACTGAGTTTTCGACAACCTGCAAAATCCTACGAGATTGCCGAAGACAGAGTTCGGTTACCTCGCAACATTTTCGCCGGTTACCGAACTTGTCTGTAGGCTGAAGCACAATGCCTTCATCCTTAAAGGATAAAGATATTGGTTCGGTTAGCAACCAATAATATGTTAGGTCACCGAAATCTTCTCTGGAGACTCAAAATTTTGGTGTTGCATATGTTGAAAAAGTCATTCTCTTGATGCAGAAATCACAGACACCAACTCTTAGGTTTGTTTTGTAGTGTTTTTGGAATCATATATATGTTCAGTTTGTCTGTGAGCCTTCACAAAAAAGTTCAGTTACCATCAACCGAGCTTTATAGTTCGGTTAGCAAAGCATAATTTCTTAGGTAACCGAAATCTTCTCTGGAGACTCAAAATTTTGGTATTGAACATGTTGGAAAAGTCATTCTCTTGATTCAGAAATCACAGAAACCAACTCTTAGGTTTGTTTTTGGAATCATACATATGTTCAGTTTGTCTGTGAGCCTTCACAAAAAAGTTCGGTTACCAAATTTTTTACCATGCAACCGAACTTTACAGTTCGGTTAGCAAAGCATAATTTCTTAGGTAACCGAAATATTCTCTGGAGACTCAAAATTTTGCTATTGCACATGTTGGAAAAGTCATTCTCTTGATTCAAAAATGATAGAAACCAACTCTTAGGTTTGTTTTGGAGTGTTTTTGTATCATATATATGTTTAGTTTGTCTATGAGCCTTCAACAAAAAGTTTTGTTACCACATGTGTTTATCATGTAACCGAACTTAGGGTTCGGTTTGGTCGCAAGTTTTTGTTTCCTAACCGAACTTATAATTTTCAAATTTAAATGTACTTTAGCTGACACAAATATAGTACATAATTACGAAATTAGAATGTAATACTCCTCCGTCCTAAATTAAATTAGAATGTAATATCTATTTAAGTTATATTATTACCAAAACTAAATTATTAGTGTTAAAATAAGTAGAAGTTTATTAGGAATTTTATAAGTATTCATAAATTTTATAAAAAAAGAATCAATTATACAGTTTTTTCCATAAATATGGTGATATTATTTAAGATTTGGATATTAAAAATGATTTTATGATTATAAAAATGTCTCATAGTTAACATTTTGTTACAAAATTTACACCAAAAATGGCAGCAAAACAAAAAAAATAGTACTAGTCCTAAATTTACTCTAGATGAAGATCTTTCTCTTTGCGAAACTACATATTATACTATCCAAAGAGGGGTGAAGAACGAAGAATGAATGGTATTATGAGTCAAAGTTATTGGGGGAAAATTCATGAGAAATTCTGCTCCGACACAACAAACCCTTATAATCGTGATCATATAGCTTTGTTCATTTGATTTGGAAAGATTAGAGATAGAATTGTGGAATTTATGGCTTTATTTCGTATTGTAAGGCGGTATCGACTTAGGGGTGAAGGATTTGACGAAATCATTTTAACATCAAAAAAAGAATGGCGAAGATGGAAGAGAAAGGATTTCAAATATGAATATCATTTCCGCCTCCTTAAAGACTTTTTCATAACACGTTTCGGATATTAGATGTTATGTAATTTTATTTTGGAAAGTCCTGTAAAAGTTCGGCATTGTCCTGTAATTTCCTTACGTAACCGAACTTCCGTCTCGTACAGTTCGGCATTGTCCTGTAATTTCATTTCCTAACCGAACTTCAATATCAAATTCAACAGTTAATATGTTAGGCTTTTGAATTACAGTTCGGCAACGTGGTATTATTCATCAACCTAACCGAACATCTTGTTCGGTTACCTGGTGATTTTTTTTTAGGTTTCTGAACAGGTGTTCGGCTACCTGCAATATTTGGAAAGCTAATCGAACACGACTTCGACAATCTCTATAATAATATGTGCCAACCAAACTATTATTTGGCAACTCCATAAAATACTAACATTTACTCAAAAATTAATACCACTCTTCAAAAAACATAGTATTCCATTGATAAGCATACTTAGTTCCATTACATGTGTAATTTAATCATCCTCAAGTGAAATTTGACCTTCATGTACAATTTCTTCCGACTTCTTCAAAGCATTCCACATCTCCATGTTAGGCTCATACACGATACACCAACCAAACATTCTATCCATATTAAATGTAGGCCAATAAGAGGTTCCACATATTGGAGGCAATGGATAATCGGGTTTTAACGGAGGCCTATAAAGTGGTTGTACTTAATCAATGCCATTACACATCTCCTTCGTTTGAGTTGCTCAACACATACGGTTGTTTTCGGGGTGAAGGTGAAACTAGCATATTTTGAGAAATAATGAACCACACAATTGAATGCCTCGGCGATCAAGTGTCCACATATACGCATGCTCATCCAATAATCCGATATCATCGGATGACCCCCATGAAGACGACGTTGATACCTAACAAATTTCTCATTGAGACTACCCTCCCCATCGCACAACATTGTCTTGTAAAATGCCGGATTCTCCTTTAGTTTGGACAAAAACCTTTGCCTTATATGAGTGATTGCACACCCATTATTTCGCTTCCCACCTTCGATGAAAGTCCCAAGTTGTTGATTGACAACATGAAAACCACAATTACCATCCGGAGGAACGTCGTCGGTGGAAATAACGTATTCTCTAATGTATATAGGTAGCTCATTCAAATAGTCTTTATTTGGAGCCTCAACCTTCACGTCTAGGGAAGATGGTTGGATGGGGCACATTGGAGAATTAAGCTTCACGTCGACGGAAGATGGTTGGCTTGGTTTTGATGGACACATCAGACCTTTTTTCTTCAAATCTCGCTCACTTGTTTCACCTTTCTCCTCAATACTCCTACCCCGTTTGTTGGTTTTCTCCAAGTACATTGCCACGGTATACTCGTGGGCCGAAGGATCTCTGGTAAATTGGGTTTGCTCACTTTTCTTCTTACATAACACCTTTACATATTCTCTTAGTTGCTTTTTAGTTTCTTTTTTGCTTGGTCTACCTTTGCGTTTGCCTTTTTACGGTTCATAAACATTCTCCGAAGTTTGTGGATATATGATTTTCCTCATGTCATCCCAAAAGATTTGTTTTTGGAGCTTGTTCATGCCACGATACATCTCTAGTATGGTTCTACCCATTTCGTTATCACTAAACTTGTAGTTGCAGGAAATCCTACAACACACCCCTCACAAGAATTCACACAATCAAATCATTTTAAGATGAACAATTATAATTTTTATTGATCAAACTCACAAGTGTTACAAGATGAAAAGGAGATAAGCTAAAGAATTACAACCACTCTAAACTTTTCTCTCTCTTAATGACTTGCTCAACACTCGAAAAAGATCTTCCTTCTCTAAAGTCTACTCCCCCCTTTATATAGGACATTACATAGTGGATGACAGCTAAGTTGTCATTTATTTTCGGATCTGGCTTGCGACATCCTCGCAAGTGTACACACGTTAAATCTCGCGACACTCCTCGATCTCGCTACATCTTCACATCTTTCTCGTGTTTTTGCTGTCGTCATTCATTACGTCGCTTTTACTTTCATCCCGCGATGTCTTCGCAATGTGTCGTTTATGGATTTCGCGAGAATCTTGGTGTTGCGATATTTTGATCCTACATCTTGCCTCTTCTCATGTCTTCTCTGCGAAGAAGAGAACGTCATGAGAACTAATATTTTCGAAATGCCGCAGCTGTTCATTTTTTCATGTTTTTTCTGTATTTGCATGATTCCGTACTATTACGTTTAATTTATTACACGTATCTCTTCTTTCACCCATTGCTTGACACGTCTCTTTCAACCGTTATTTCTCAACCATTCACGTCCCTTCTCGCATTAAATGCGTTTATCTTCTCGAGAATTCTTCTCTATATATAGTTTTCTCACCCTCCTCTTCTTCTTTTTTTTTACTTCCTCTCTGCAATTTTTCTTCAATTCTCCTCCGTAATTTCCGTTTCTGCTACTGTAAATCTTCTTCTTCTTTCTTTTGATCTTTAGTTCTTCATTCATTCTCATACTGAAAATGGCTCCAATCGGTCGCAAATATGAGCATCTTTTGGGAGACGTTCAAAAAGATTTTCTAGAGAGAGGTTTCACATTATCCACTATTATTAATCAAACATTCTCTCTGCCAAACTGTTTACTGATCATCATAGTGATGATCAAAAAATCATAAATTCGCTAGGTTAGATTCTCGCTGGTCTTCCCATTCCTCTTTACAACCCTGATCTTCCCTTGTTTTATGAAATTCTCGCTCATGCGAAATTCTCGCGAGCCGTCTATCAATTATGCAGAGATTGTATCCTCCTAATGCTTGAGTTCACCAACCGTGGTGCTGGTAAGGGATCTTTTTACCCCAATGAAGTCAGAGATCCTAAATTTGCGGACTTAGATATATTTGCTGAAAAGTATTCAGTAGAGAGTTTCTTTGAAAACCATGAAATAATAAATATGAAGAACGATAGAACTCGCTGGGGTGCACGTTTGAAGAGAAGAGAAAATATCCCCAGCGACAAAATACTTATGCAGGATATTGATTGGCATTCTGGCAAGAACAATGTTCCCCGCCATTCCAAAGACGACAAATGGTGCGTCTTTCTACTACTTTTGGATGGACCTTATATTTCAGGTTCAAATGTGCTCCCTGCGAATCTCGCCAATTATCAACCTTGGGTATTTAATTGGCCCGAGAAAGCAAAAGAGGTATGCTTCCTAAATTTCACTCAATTTAAAATCCCCTTTCATTTTTATAGTTACTAAGCTTGCGAAATTTTCAGATTATCAAGTTGAGGAAGAGTTATAAAAGGAATGCTAAGGAGAGTACCCTAGCAGAAGACTCCGTTCGATCATGGATGAAGTAAGAAATACTTTTCTTTATAATTTTTAACAATATTGTTGCCTATGTTTCTTATCTTCATTCGTGTGCGAAGGTTGATGCTGAGATCTCTGGAGAGGAAGAAAATCCTAAGAAGACCAAAAGTAAAGGTAAAGGTTCTCTTCGCAAGGAGAAACCTACTGCCCCACCTTCTAAGAAACGAAATATTCATTCCTCTTCTCTTTTAAGTCCTCAATCCAGCGAAAATTCTGATGAAGATAATGATGATGTTGATACCTCTCTCGCAAAGGAGAATCCTCCAGCTGAATCTTATATGGCGCAACTGTCTAGCATCTTCTCTGACTCCATGCAAGGAATTGGGGATGATCGTCTTTCTAATACATGCGAAGCTATCGCAAGTATCTGTGATGCACCTTTACTAGAAGGTGATGATTCTCTTAGTGGGGTCTCCAGATCAGTGACTCACAGATTCCTAAATGCACTTGGTGTCTTGGTACGTCTTTATTCCCTTATTTTTTCATGATTTCAATTTTAAATCATATCTTGATAATTTCTTTATTTTCCTTTATAGTCTGGGAGAGCTTCCTTTGTCATTGCCTCGTATCTTGAGAAAAGGCGCAAAGATTCTTGAAAAGAAGAATCTTCAACTTCGCAAGAAGAATGAAAAATTGAAATCAAGTCTTTTGCTCTTCGCAAAAGAAATGAAGAATTTGAAAATGAAACTGCTATTCTTCATAAGAAAACCAAACAATTGGACGCTGATTCTTCCACTCAGAAGAATAAGATATCTAGTCTTCAAAGCGCCAATCAACAACTTTATGGTATGAGACTCTTCCTTTTTCCTTTGTTTCGTTCTCTCATTGCCTTTCCTTATCTGACTTATCATTTTCGCAGACGTTTATAACCTTTCTGATGAAGCCATTCTTCTTCACTCATTTCTTGAACCTATGGATAATGATGCTCTTCTTGTTCACCTCAACGATTCTTTAGATAGTTTTTCAAATAACAAGATTAAATCTCTTCCTTTAAACGAACTTCAATCCAGATTTCGCCTCTTAGAAATTGATCATAGATCTAGTTTGGGTTTAGCCAACCAACTTAAATGTCTGTATCTAAGTTCCAAAGAGAAAATTAATATTTTAAGGAAGAAGATTAGCGATCTTATAGATGACAAAGATCGCATCGCTAGCCAAGGTGCCCAAGCATTAGCGAAATTTCAAAAAACTCTTCTTGAAGTTCAAATTGAACGTGATGAATCCATACGTAAAAATGTTATTCTTTGCGAAAGAGAGAATCAAATTCGCTCCCTTCTTCTCATAAACAATGAAGATGAATTTGCTTGGGCTGCGAAGGTTCTAGATGATGCCAGAAATAATTTAGGTGTTAACATTAGTCTTCAAGCTAAGCATACGGCCTTGGTTAGAGATATGATTTCTGACAGAGAAGGTTGTTAATTATTCTTCTTTATTTAACTGTTTGCCTTTCATAAAATTGTCCTCAAGTTGTTGATTCAATGTTATATGTTCGCAGAAGCTGAAGCAAGGTTCCGAAAAAGAATTGAAGAACTTGAATCTGAGAAAGAGCAGCTTTCCAAAAATCTTTCTTCTCGGGATGATAAATATTCTAGGTTGAAGAACCAACTAAAGATCACTGTCGCGAATTTTAAGAATGATGCTATTCTTTTTTGCAATCAAACCATTGAGATGGTCTGCGATGACAATAACATCCATCAGTCTAAATACCCTTGCCTTCTTGATGAAGTCCCCCAAAATATGCCTTCTCTGGATATTTATGATAGCGATGCTAGTGAAGAAGAAGAGGAATCTGATGAAGATGAAGAAGTTGAGGGATCTGATGAAGATAATGAAGAGGAAGAATCAAATGAGAAATATTGTTATTTTCCTTTTTCTCCCTTTGTAATATTTGTACAGTCATTTTTTCAATCTCCCATCTTTGGGTGTATTCTTTTGCCGCGAATTTCTTGAGTCTTTGAATGCAATTTCTATCTTTGTTGTTTCTTCCTGCACATAAAGGGCAATTCTTTTTTTGCAATATAGTTAATCAATATATGCGTAAATCTGTCATATGAAGACAAATAACATGTTCTTGTTCATTCCCATACTTTCCTCTGTTATTTGTATTCGAATGGGAGATTAAGCATAATTTTGCAGGTATTTTCTGCTGAATTTTGTCATTGCGACAAGATCGCAGGACGCCCTTACATTTTCATGTAACGACCCATTGATATTGCCTTATCATTTCTCTTGTGTGGTCTTATTTTTCCTTCCTAGTTAAAGGTCTTATTTTTCCACCTCTCATTTTTGCATTTTACTCATCTTTGTGACAAAATGTTTTCAAAAGAATAAATATTTGTATTAATTAATTTTGTGTTTTAGGACGTCTTTACACTTTCATGTAATGACCTATTGATCTTGTCTTATCATTTCTTTAGTATTATTGCCTCTGCAGAGGATATTTTTCTTGCGACAATATGACTCGTGAACCATCTTGAATGGCCTAAACATCCTTGCGAACGTAAAGCCCCATGACATTAGGTGACATTATTGCCTAAACTGTCCCGGTAAATAGGTACTCCATATTTTTCTTGAACCACCCATTGAAACCAAAGAAAAGGTCTTTGCGACAAAATCGCTTTGTTGAGGAGGACATCTTTACATTTGCATGTAAGGACCCATTGATCTCGTCTTATCTACTCTTTTGTATTTTTGCCTCTTCAGGATTGTTGCACAAATATGACAAGCCTAAATATTCTTGTGAATATAAAGCCTCATGACATTTGCGTCTTTTTGACACTATCAGCTCCCTAACGGAGGGTGCCGCCCTTATCTTCCCCCGGTTGCCCCTTCAAGGAGGCGTCAACCTTTAGACTCTTGGTTTATGGGCTCTATAACAAAGGACTCGTTAAATTTTTCTTTTCTTGAATCCCATGAACATATTTTGTGCTAATCGATATGATCACCACCGTGCTATTTTTACCAACCTTGCTCCGCCATACAAGGATAGCTCCTCCCATCCGGTCTTAACAACAACTGAGTTGTTTTCGCATGTGGAAGACCTCTTATCCCTTTTGCCTATAGGGCTTATGGTTACGAGACTACACCCTAAGTGGAGTTTTCTTCGGGCCGAGTGCAACATAAGCCGAGACTTGCCAAGAATGGCCGAGACACTTCCAATGTCCCGGGCACCCTTGGCTCAACCAAATGAAACCCAATAAACCAAACTAAGTGTACCTACAACTGGGCGCCTTGGTCAAATGTCGACTACTTAGAAGAGACCCCCGGTCGATAATGATTTTCAATCTAAGTCGCTAGCTTAGATTGAAAATCCAAGGTATCTCTCCTGGGATGGGTTTATTACCCCCAATCTTCATGACTCTAGTGGGTTCGTGGGCGGTGTAACCTTTTCCCCGAGATTATTGTCCCTAATAAAGAAAACGTTACTAATAGGGAAATGCATACCCCCTTACATGACGCACTTTAGGTACTTTGCCTCTTACGAAATTTTATTTGCGAACTAGGGTGTACGCCATGAAGGTTATTTTCAAAAAAAAAAAAAAAAAAAAAAAAAAAAAAAAGAATATTGTAGTTTATTTTCGTCCCATTCGATTATTCAAGCATGGAGTTGCAAGAGCCGATTGAGAGGAGGAGACGATTCCGTAGAGTAGAGGGTATGGTTTTATTTTAATTTTTATTTCGATTTTGAGAATTAGGGTTTGGGGATATTTTCTTGTGCATGTATAAATAGATGAAGAAGAAGTTGATAGAAGGCACGCCGGATTAGCTAGCCAAAGGAGTCAATTAGGTTTAATTTTGTAGTTTAATTTTCATTTTGATGTTTTAATTTAGTAGCTAGGTTTCAATGAAACCCTAATTCCAATTTTTGTGTTTTAACTCGTGAACCATCTTGAATGCTTTGTCAAATGATGATTCCCTTGACTAGTTGTCCAAGGTATCTCTCCGGATGGGTTTTATTACCCCAATCTTCATAGGTGGTTACAGCATATCCCCCCTTACATGACGCACTTTAGGTAGCACTTTGCCTCTTACTGAAATTTTATTTGTGAACTAGGTGTACGCCATGAAGGTTCGTCCCATTCTGATTATTTTGTCAATTTTTTATAAGTAATAGGTACCCCTTACCATGAAGCACTTTAGGTTCTTTTGCCTCTTGCGAAATTGTGTTCGCGAACTAGGGTGTACGCCATAGTAAGTTCGCCTCTTTCTGACTATTTTGTTGATTCTTCTGCATATGTAAGCTCTTTTTGTAATTTCGCAGCGTATTTGCCATTTGTAAAATATATTTTCTTCTTCTTCATATCAACTCTTACACAACTCCAGTTTCGTTATTCGCAACATATTCGATCAATCAGCACACTCAATCTTTAAGCCTCTTACTTTTGCTACTTTCTGCCTCTATATCTTTGAATATTTTTGTTATTTTCCCATCTCTTGCGATATTCTCGCCACTTCTTTTCTTCAACAAACATTGACTTCGCAGCATTTCTTCTTCTCTCCATTCTATGGTATCTACCATCAATCTTTCACTTTTTTGTTTTTCCTTGATGTTGTGTTTTCAATCTTTCTTCTTCGCAGCTCTTTCTTCGCAGGATTCTATGTCAACTTCATAACACCTTTTCCCTTCTATCCAATCTCCTTTGATGATGCCAATACCAGTTGGATGAGGGAACTTGATGCATTGGTGAAAAGTCGATGCTACACCTAGAATCTCATGTAACCAAGGTCGCCCAATTAATGCGTTGTATGGCGATTCCACATCAACGACACAGAATAAAATTTCAGAAGACAATCCTTTCAATGGAATTCTCATATGAACTTCTCCTTTAGGCTTATTTGCAGTACCATTAAAACCATAAATTTTATAGGTTGAAGGTATCAAATCTGCATCTTTTCCTCCCATGGTTTTGTAGGTATAATAAAAAAAGGATATTCACAGAACTCCTGGTATCAATTAAATTTCTATTGATTGCCCATGAGTTTTCCGCTCCATCATCTTCATCATCACTAGGTTTTGGGTTAATCTCCAATCTCACCACCAATGGGTTGTCATGCATTTCTCCACCTTCAGGTACTTCTTCCGCGGTAAAAGAAATGATCTGCTTTTGCCATTCTTCCAGTGGCGACATCTTCGCGGTGTTCATTATTTCTTTATCATTGGCATCCCTTGCGAAAACCCTGCTGAGACTAATATCGTGGAAATCTTCAATTGTCTTGTACGAATGTACAATAGAGTTACAAAACAAATTTTTTGCTTTTGCCCCAACTTCTATCACAAATGTTTCACGTTCTTTTGTTGTGTTCGCCCGTGAATTTCTGGAGGAGGTGGTAATGCTTGAGGTTGAGCTTTCCTTACTAGAAAATGATTTAATTTTCCCTGATCTACCATCCTGAGAATGATTCTCTTTATATATTTGCAGTCATTTGTTGTATGTCCATGGAAATGGTGATAAGAACAAAATTCATGGCTTCTCAGGCTTGGAGGTGTCTCATTTCCCATGTTCCATGGTGTTGGTATATTTTCCATCAAGATTATAGCTTCCCATATTTTCTCCATGCTAGCATTCGAGAGGTGGCATCTCGATTTCTTCCCATACTATCCTGCGGCTTCCTTGTCCCCTATGATAATTTTGCCTTTGACCTCCATAATTTTCTTGCAATTTGGTCAAGTCTTTGAATTTTGTTATATCCACCATGGTTATAGAAATTTATTTCTCTCTCGTATTCTTCTTGGTCACGACTCCCCATAGCTACTAGCTTCTGCTGATTATCACCCATTGTCATCTTTGGTTGTCCTTGCGAGGTGCTCGCCACTGTATTTATCAACTTAGGTAACAAGCTTGCATTATTTTGCATTTGAACTTGTGTTCGAAATGGGTATGATTCCATCTCATTTTGTTTTTCCTCGAGACCAATATATTCCTCCTGTAATTCTCGCAGCTCAGTCATTGTGATTGTGTTCTTAATTCTGAAAATTTGAATGTATAACAGATTGGTTGCGAACATAGCATTAATGAATGATAAAATGAGATATCTCTCATCAACACGACCCGCCATGTCGCTACACATTGTTTTCCACCTCATGGTCAAGTGTTTCAAACTTTCTCCGACCCTTTGCTTTAATCCAAATACATCTTCAATGCCAGGTCGCGAGAAATTGTTACTTATGTACGCCCCTAAGAATATAGCCCGTAAATGGTTGAAAGATGCTATAGTATTCTTTGGCAGACCTTCAAACCATTTCAAGGCTTCTCCTGTTAAACTTGATGCAAAGTATTTGCACAATATAGCGTCATGATTTTCCCATTGTAACATACATCTCAAATAAGCTTTGATGTGTTGTATTGCACAAGTTGCTCCATCAAAAATGCTGGTTAATGTAGGCAAATTGCACTTTGGGGGTATTCCTTCTAATTGTATTTCCCGTGTGAATGGGGTTTTCGCAGCTTCTTCAATAGCTTCATCCAATTGTCTCCTACCTCCTCCTTTTTTATTATTTAACATTCCTCTCATTTCTGCTAGCTCCTTCAAAATCTGTTCATTTACACTAGAATTTGCTTCCATTGGTCTTTTTAACTCCGCCTCTCTTCTTTTGCGTTCATACCCATTTTGATCCTCTTGATCATCATGTTCTTCTCGTCTTTCTCTGCGATCTTCTCTTTCATGAATTCGCACACCATTATATCTCTCATTTTCTCCTCTTTGCCGTCTTTCAGTTCTCCTTAGTATTCTATCGTATTCTTCATTGATATTAACATTGTTGCGATTACGCTCACGCCTCCTTTCTCGATTATCATGATTGTTTTGGCGAATTGCCTCTTGTAGTTCTTGTTCTTCCATTTCTACTCTTAGTCTTTCCCTCTAGCGAGCTAGATGTTCTTGTTCGGTATAATGTCTTTCAATTTCATCCTGAATTTCCCAGTGATTTCTTTGTTCTTCTCTCCCATGTAATATTCATCTTCCTTCTTCCTGATTTTCTCCATCCTCTTGATTATTTCGCCTCTGGCGGTGTCTATTTCTTTGATTTCCATCGTTTTACCCATCTTAGAGAGTTTCACCATGTTGGATATAATGATCTTCTCTTATTTCTCTTCTTTCGCGGTGTTCCTCATCTGAATTTTGTATTTCTTCTTGAATTTCTTCATTAGCATTTTCTACAGGCATATTTCGTCTTACTTCTTCCCTTACTGATCTTGATCTTGTAGCGCTCCTTGACCTTCTGTTCTGTACCCTCATGTTTTCCATCCTTGGCTCATGATTTTGCCTTGTTAGATTTGCACGTTCTTCTGTTTCTAACCGCCTTTCTTCGCGTATTATTTGCCTCAATGCCTCTAACACTGTAATATCTTCATTTCAATGAATTATTCCTCCATCCATTTCTTGATCTCTCTCTTCTTGTCCATTACCTCCTAATTGCTGCTCTTCTCCCATTTCATCTACAGAGTCTGATCGCCAAGTGTGTACGCTCACTCTGTCATAATCCTCAGTTCTATTTTGTATTGGTGTATGCTGAATTGGCGATTGAACCCGATTTTCTCCATTATTTCTTGTGTTTGCTCTTGAAGATTCTCCCATTTCATTTCTTTCTTTTCAAGCAAGTCTCCTACTCCTTCTAACAGTTGTTGGTTGTTTCGATGCATGTCTTCTTCTAGCCATTCTTCAATCTTAATGAATTGTTGAAAATTATATGAAATTCTTTATCTACTACCTCGAATTCTTCCAAATCACAATATCAATCTTTACTAATCCCTGTTTCTAGCGCCATTATGTAGTTGCAGGAAATACTACAACACACCCCTCACAAGAATTCACACAATCAAATCATTTTAAGATGAACAATTATAATTTTTATTGATCAAACTCACAAGTGTTACAAGATGAAAAGGAGATAAGCTAAAGAATTACAACCACTCTAAACTTTTCTCTCTCTTAATGACTTGCTCAACACTCGAAAAAGATCTCCCTTCTCTAAAGTCTACTCCCCCTTTATATAGGACATTATATAGTGGATGACAGCTAAGATGTCCTTTATTTTCGGATCTGGCTTGCGACATCCTCGCGAGTGTACACACGTAAATCTCGCGACACTCCTCGATCTCGCTACATCTTCACATCTTTCTCGTGTTTTTGATGTCGTTATTCATTACGTCTCTTTTACTTTCATCCCGCGATGTCTTCGCAATGTATCGTTTATGGATTTCGCGAGAATCTTGGTGTTGCGATATTCTGATCCTACAAAACTCTTCCCCGGCTTCTTCTCCCTTTGGAGGAGGGGTGAAACTTAGATGCTTCCAAAATGGATCAATTTCGCTTAAAGGGATTACACCATGCTCGTAGTTGATTATCATATGGCGACAAGGTAGTCCCATAGACTTCTTCATGTTACATACACACACCTCATCCGCCTTGGTTTCCCACTTATCAATCAAATCGACTTCTATAATCAACAACTTCATACATTTCCGAGATACTTTGTAATGGATTCCCTTGAACAATGGGTGGTCGGCATATTTTCCGTTCATTTTGAATATACAGATTTTTTGGAACTTCTCTTTAATTCTATCAATGTCGCGCTTGAAGTAATTTTCCATAGCACTCCACACGGTTACGAAATTATCAACACATCCAAAAAGATTCTTCTTCAACCGATGGTGAGCCGACTCTACTAAACTTGTTGCTTGATTTCCTAAGTTTATATATTGGTTAGTATAGGCATTAACAAACCTCTTTTTGTGTGGTTCCAACCATTGGCGAAGAACATACGACACAACACCGGGTAATCGGGAGTATCCCAATGGGAGATAAACTCCGCAAGATTTAGATGATACTCTTCCTCGGTAAGAGACCAACACAATGATTCCCATTCACCGTTGAAAGCAACCCATTTAGAGTAATTTATATCGTATTGTTTGTCAACTTCCTCTTTTGCATCCGCTCGTTCATGTTCCGGTAGCATCTTAGTCTCTTCATATCCTTTTTTTCTTGGGTGGACAAATTATTGGCTTGCACCTATTTATCAAATTACACCATATATGGAACGTACAAAGCATATTATGTGCTAGTAGGAACACTTCCTCTATTGCATTCATCAATGCGACATCATTATCCGTCAATATAACCCCGGGAATATCATCACCTCGGAAGATTTCCTTAACTTGTTTTAGTGCCCAAATGTAACTAGTTTCTTGCTCATTTCTTAAGAAACAAAACGCCACGGTAAACGGTGACTTCGTCAAAGTACGCCCAACAATATTCAACAATGGCATCTCGTACTTGTTCGTCTTATAAGTGCAATCCATTATTAGAACTTCATGAAAGCATTGAGCCAATTGAACACTTGTCGGATGCGCAATAAAGAGTTGTGTTATCTATCCTTCCGAATCCACATCCTTTTGAACCGCGTAGTTTTTCTCTTGGGCCAAAAAAAAAATAATTGTTGCATTACTTGTCTATCTCTCCATTCCTTCCTTCTAATTGTCTCAATTGCATTGTAAATTGTGGACAAATATGAGTGGTTATCCTTGTTATCCTCCTTTAGTATTTGGAGCATTTGAACCGGTGAAATACCCATTGTCCTCATTTTAGCTACCTTGTCCATCTTTTTAGGAGTTAGCTTTGCCGCCATGAAATGTCCTTCAAGATGCTCCTGACGAGGATGATTATGACAACCTTGCATAACCCTGTAGAGAACCTATCCACCCAAATCTTCATTGTAATTAAATGCAATCTTTTGAATGGGCATTTGATCTTCTTTGAGAAAGTTTTGTTCTTCCTATTTGTCTTTCCTTTATAAATTTAACCCTTCCTCTTGTAGCTTTTATCGGGATCACGGCTTCTCTCACAAACCATTTCAAAGCGAGTTTTGCTTTCTCTCCCATTCAATACTAATACGCACATGTTTTTTTGTGCATGTTGTCTAGCCCAACTCTTTGCATCTTAGGATTTTTGAATACCAAGTCATTCATGTAGTGATGGGATGTGTCATCGTACAAAATACCAACTGGGGAAGGTTGGTTTTCCATTGGTTCTATTGGATCGCATGGAACCTACAAGTAATAGCACAACGTCAATACCATAAATAATTAACACTTACAAGTTCGGTAATGTAAATTTTTTTATCGACCCTACTGAACACAAAGTTCGGTTATGTAGTTTCCAGAAATAATTTGGGGCCTTACCGTACTCGATCTTTAGATTTTCTATGGAAAAGTTCGGCCATGAAAAAAAAAACTCGACTAAACCGATTTAAGGGTTCGGTTAGCAACGTTGTATATATATATTATGCGATCTTGTCGAACACAAAGTTCGGTAACAAAAGTATTTAAGTCGACTAAACCGAACTATGAACTGTAAACTCTTTAAAAATAGTTCAGTTACATTTTCTGGAAAAACATAACAGAACTCTCAAAAACCACCATTAACATGTAGTTCGGTTACCTGCGTCTGCTAAATTTAGTAACCGAACTACACATTCATAAAGGTTCGATTACGTATGCTGCTAAATTTGGTGACCGAACTAGGTTGACCTAACCGAATTCTTTCCAGAAATTTTGAGTTTGGCCAAATTTTTGCACAATTCAAGCTACATTAACTAAATATATACCCGAGTACCCATAGCTTCATCTTCGGGTTGTGGTGATAAAATCCATCATTTGGTTGGTTAGCTTGAGTTTGGGGCAAAAAGCTTTCATCATCTAACAAATAACTCATTTCCGGATCATTATAAGTATTGACAAATACACTATGAGGTGAAGGGGGTTCTGATTCTGAGGATGAGGTATCATCACATGAATCACCCAAATCATAATTACTAAACTTAAAAAATGATTTTTTGGGTTCACCCATCTTCTTCTTCCTATTTCCTCCTTCTTCTTCTTATCTCTCAATAATAATGTTTATAACAAAGCAATCCCATTAATATAACTCACTAATCACTACTCCCTCCGTCTCTAAAAGATAGGCAGGTTTGTGTGTAAATTGAGGGAGTAATCACTAACTAATCAGTTATTAATCATTACACTAACACTAATTAATCATCACACTAACTAAGTTAATCATCAAGGGTAAAGTAGGTATTAAAAAAATCAAATAAGGGGTGACTGAAAATTACTACCAATATCCACCCCAAAACTTAAGAGTAGTCCCCCCATTTTTTGAGTAGTCCCCAAAAAACGGTTCTTCTCCAAAGATGGCAGGTCCAACTGGGAATATGACCGTAAACCAAAATTTGTATGGCTTCCTAAATCTTCCATTGTCGCGGATTTTATCCCGAGATGAAGAATTATTGCAAAAAAAAAAATGTGAAAACTACAGCCACACCCATTTTCCAGATTTTGGACACTGTGAAACCCACGCTCAAAAAAACACAAGCGCGCACCCATTTTCCACGACAAAATATCTCCCAAACCCATAATTTCTGAAATTATGTTTCGGTCTTTTTTCTTCTTCTTCTCCGATTCGTATCTTCCTACTGCTTTCGTCTCAGTTCTTCATTGGAGCTTCAATTCACAGGTAAATCTCAACATCTTCGTATTTTGATTAACCTAGGGTTTCCGTATATAAACACTCTTATAAGATTTTTCGTCTCTCCCAAACTTTGATCTTCAGTCACGACCAGTTTTGCTTCCAAGTTCCTCTGCTACTGCACCACTATTGTTGTCGACCTAGCCATGATTCGTGTGGCTGTGGTTAAGGGTTAAGGTCAGGTTCAGTTCAGAAAGTACAACATAGGTTTGATTTTGGTGGTGGTTTTGATAATGAAAACATGGAAGAATACCTTCTACTACTTCCGTTAATTTAATGGCTATGATTGACGATTAAATGAAGTGTTAGAAGATCGAAGAAACAAAGAAAGTTGGGTTTATGTTGCATTCCAGTTTACATTGAGAAAAACACACGATTTGATGCCAAGAAGTCAGGGAAGAAAGAGTAACTGCTGCCATAAATTTGTGATGATAAAATGAGATAAATGTGTGTTTTTGAGTTTTGAATGCACTAGAAGATATGGGTTTGTTCTGGAATTGTATGAATTGTGCAGGGAGGAGATGTGAAAGGTTATAAATTCAGGAGAGTCATATTCATTTCAACACTGCAGGTCGTATACAAACTGTTTGATAGAATGCCTGAACGGCAAGTTCTCACTGTCAGGTCTTGTTGTGGCTAAACCATGGGTGCATTTGTTGTTTGCATTTACATTCCAAAGTTATGAATGGGAAATGGAATGAAGAAAAAAAGAAAAGAAATGTCTGTACCTTTAACTTTATTCACCAACCATTTAGCTCCTCCTTCTATGTTGTTTTGCATTGACTATTGCAAATGAAGAAAATTATGTATTAACAAAATATTGTTTGGGAAGCTACATATGTATTAGTGTTGGTGTTGGTCATAATGGTTGAATAATCTTTTATGCTGCTACGAAAATGGTTGCATAACCGGTTATGCATCTACAAAATTTGTTGTATAACTTGTTATGCAGTCCAGAAAACTGTTGCATAACACGTTATGCAGCTACTTTTTTCTTAGTATTGAAACCAACAAAAAATAAGGCTGCATAACTTGTCATGCACCTACAATAATATCTACATAACATGTTATGCAGTCGTGAAAATGGATGCATAACCTGTTATGCATCCAAAAATATGACTGCATAATGCATTATGCATCGAGAAAATTGTTGCACAATCTTTTATGCATCGAGAAAATAGATGCATAAACTGATATGCATCCGTAAATATGGATACATAGTGCATTATGCATCAATTTTTTTATGTACGCACTAAAATCAACCAAAACAATGGTTACATAACTTGTTGTAGATGCATAACTTTGTTATACAGATGCATAATTTGTTAAGAAGTCGAGAAAATGGTTGCATAATTCGTTATGCGTCTACAGAATGTGTTATGCATCTTTTTTGATGGCTGCATAATGGTTATGTAGTCAGTTTTCGAAAATTTTGCCTCAAATGATGATCATCTCCGATTTTTATCGTGAAAAACAAAAATTTGATATTCTTGTTTGTACTTTTTGCGTAGCTCTCTTAAAAATATTTCCAACGATATAAAATTTGTAAAATTCTAAGGCGCGGATTTTTAGATATGTTATATCCAAGTTGCGTTGCCAATTATACCCCTGATGCATAACCCGTCATGCGGATGCATAATCCGTCATGCAGACATTTTTAATAATTTCATATAATTATGGGTGTCACGGAAATAATTATGGGTGTCACGGAACTTAAAATTAATTGTGGGCCTAACAATGAGAATATTATTTTTTTTGGACATGCGCCTAATTTCCCCAAAAAAGATTGCTCCGTGGCCCAAGTCCCATGATTAAGTGGCCGAGGCCCGAGTGGTCTGAAATTTTCATAGTGACCCACAATATATAACCCCAGCTACCAGTCCAGACACACAGTCTTCTCTTCTCCACTCACTCACCAGCACAGCCACCACCTCCATCACCACGAACAACCACACCACCACCACCTTGTTCTTCTTCTTCTCCTCCTCTATCACAAAATCCCTACCATTTTTCTACTTTACTCTTTCGACGAACACAACAAAAACCCCTTTCTCCATCACTGAACTTTCTCAAACCCTAATAAATTTCTGTTCCCCTAAAAGGGTTTCATCATCGATGGAGTATTTCAAAAGGCTACCTGCAGATATCACATTAGACATTCTTACTCGATTACCAACCGAATTGGTACTTGAATGCAAATTAGTATCTAAATCTTGGTATAATCTCATTTCTCATCATCCATCATTCAAGAAGATGCATCTACAACATCTCAATCATCCTTCTAATGCTGATTCTGCTGGTAAGTTGAGTTATATTGCTTTAACTGGGTTTATGCAATTTCACTTTGTTGAATACAATGAGAATCATGGTGAGTCAGAACCAATCGAGAGAATTAGAAAAATGAATTTACCCCCTCCATGGAATAGTGTTAAGTTTGTTGGCTCCTGCAATGGTTTGGTCTGTCTTGCTAGACCCCCATATTTAACTGTAAGAACTTTCATTTGTAACCCGATCACTAGAGAGTATGTTAGGGTACCAGAAATTAACAAATATGCTGATGATGCTTATTGGACTTGCGGATTTGGTTATGTTGCTTCAACCAATGAGTACAAGGTTGTGGCAATAATGTCGACTGAGTTTGAAGAAGTTTTTGTATATACTCTAGGCAGTGGCAAAGGATGGAGGAACCTTGGAAAGTTAAAAATTGGAGAAAGCACATACGACTGGGAACTAGGTGTCTATGCCAATGGAGCTATTTACTGGAAGGATATTGAATTAGGAATGATAACAGCCTTCGATTTGGCCGAGGAAAAGTTTTTTAAAAAATTCTCACCACCTCCTTTGCTGCGAGACACTGATTGGGGTTGTCATGAATTAGGGGTTTTGGATGGGGTTTTGTTTTTTGCTACGTATCTAGTTGTCGGAAACTCTGAATTTTTTGATATATGGCAGTTGAAAAAGAAGAATGATAATCAAGACAAGAAACAAGGGAAGGGAAGTGCTTCAAAGAAAAACAAAAAGAGAAAAGGGAAGGAACATCTGTCATTGGGTTGGAGTAAAGAGTTTAGGGTTGAGAAAAGCCAATTATTAGCCGTCACGAGGAGTGGCGGAGTTTTAACTTACACTGACAACTGCCTTAACATTTGTGACACAAGAGCTTCAACCTCGAAAAGGCTTGTGGATTTTAAGGAATTGGTTCATCGAGTATTGCCACACAAGAACACCTTAGTTTCTATGAAAGAATTAGGGGAAGAAGATACGCATATAATGGAGTCAATTGAACTCATAGAGGATGTGATCCCTAGTTTCCAACCTATGACTGTTAATCTTTGTTGAGTTTCTTTTTGTAATAGGATAGCAAGTAATCTTTCAGTGAACCTAAATGCTAATCACACTGTTTTAGTAAGTAATATATATATGTTGACTACTGTTACTCTGTCTTTATATCATCGATCCAGCTTTATGGAATTGTTTTATGATTTCTTATTTGGGTTAATTTGTGTTGCTTTGTTAACTGAGCATTCTGTTCATCATCATCCATCATACTCATGGATGCGTGCATCATCTTTGTCATCCTTGTAGTTTTCTTGCTTTGACTAGAATTCGGAGCATTGACACGCTTTACTAATTTGAATATAATGAGAGGCAACACCCATTGAGAAAATTGTCTGTGTAATTATTTAAACCCTTCATGTTAGTGTGTTAGCTTATTGGTTTCTGTCATGGCGTCTGAAAGGCATACTTTTATGTCGTGTTCACGCTTGTGTCTCAATACCTCGTCAGAAGTCGAAATTATATTGCCAACTGTTCCAATTAGTGCAGCTTATGCTGGATAGTAGTGTCTCAGAAGAATCTTGCGACACCTATATGAGATAGAATTCATTTTGATTATGAATTGCCTACAAGAAAATGGGGAATGATAACTCTTTGTCTGTGTTATTTGTTGCCAAGGTTAAAACATCACAATCATTTCTTACCATCACATTATGTGTATCAGGATAGGTTTACACAGTTTCAGATTCTTTTGTATATCTCGGTTCCTCTTGACAGTAGGCTATTCCCCACAATATCTTGCTGTGTTCAGTTTTACAGAGAGAATGTTTCAAGAACTGTAAATATTTTGTATCTTCATTTGGAGCAGTCTATTGTCTAGTATAAAAAGACGTCGTGTATTGGTTTTAGTCAAATGTTCTGTATTTGTTTCCTGTGAGCTTTCTTAAAGTGTACACTGAAAACACCTGACAGAGTCCTTCAAACTTTTGTCGAAACAATCAGAAGAAGTTATGGGCACTTGTCGTATGAGCTTGCTAGATTATTTTCAGGCCAACTATGATTGCTTAAATTTCCCTACGATGACAGGCCTAGCCAGCATCAATGGGAAATTCATGTTCTGTAGTGGACAATGTAATGCATGGTACAATTGTACAGGCACTTCTATTAAACTAGGGTACATTTGGTAAAATCTTTACCTTGGTAATTTATGTCACAACACCTAAATTTTGCAGTGTTGCGCTTAATTTTAATATGATAAGACTGATGTGGGCAGGATGCTTGCTGAAAGCTGAGTTTTTAGTACATGTGTTCAAGATCGTTCTTTGCGGAACTAACTTATACTTGGTTTTCACTAATCAATGTCCAACCACATCAAAATGTTTTGTGAACATTTGAGCAAATGTCCTTATCCCCCTTTAACAAACTCAACGCTCAAATGTTCAAAGATAACCCAAAAGAATACAAAGCCAATTCGACGAAATCAGTTCTCTTTAACAAACACAACACTCTGAAATGTTCCAAGATAACCCAAGATTTTTGTTAGAGGGAGAGCAAAAATGGATCCGAGGAGAGCGAGAACCGTATACAACTCGATAACTAGGACCGATTCCAATTATTCCTATGAGTCGGACTAAATTAACCTTACTAACACACAAAATCTTCGCACACTTGAGAAATCATTTGACCGAATCTTATAGCACCCTCATCTCAAGATTGCTCTGCCGCAGTACCTCCACTGCCTCCAAAGTCGATCGACTCATCACGTATATTGTAATAGTTTGTCATCAGAAATTGCAATTTTTGTTTGCTGTCATGGTTTCATTGCATCGTAAAGCTTCCGAAGATGTTCAAATCATTCATCCTTTCTATAATTTTAATAACCCTTCAATGGGATTTAGAAGAATCTTTCGATGGATATAAAAATCAGTTGAAGAATTTTTTAATAATGTTAATCAAGTTAGTGTTGTCTTGAACTTGCACCTGATCCATCCAAACGTGCTATAAAAATCACATGATATATCTCCACCGGCGGTGTTTGGTGATGGCAGCGGTGATAGCATATTCGCCGTGGTGGTGGTGGTGAAATAAGAACAACACGTTAAAAAATTCTTTTTTAACTTTGTGAGCGTACCCAGAGTTTGTGTTGGACTGAGGTTAATTTAGTCCGACTCATAAGAATACTTGGAATCGGTCCTAGTTATCGAGTTGAATACGATTTTTGCTCTCCTCGGATCCGTTTTTGCTCTCCCTCTAACAAAAATCTAACCCAAAAGAATACAAAGCCAATTCAACGAAATCAATTAGAGTCTCTTGACAAGTCAGAACAGGTAAAGCGCCTTTGAATACAAAAAAAAAAAAAAAAAAAAAAAAAAAAAAATTGTAAGCAAGTCAAGTGCTGATGGTGTCAATTCCTCCAGTAGTATTTTTTAGTTTTTTACAATGATGTTGACAGATAAACTGAAAAACAAAATCAGCTGGACTACTTGTATAGGGAAACAAAGAGTTAATACAGACCCATTTGGTATTACACAGTCCACACCATAAAATGGTGCTAAACCGTAAATATAATAACTGCCTATTCATCAAAAGATGTAAGAAGATTTACAAAACATATTTCCTCGCCACATCAGCTAAGCAGTACAAAATGCAGCTGACGAGAAAAGTGTTCTTCTAGATATGGATCAAGTAATCAACCCATCCAGTACCTTGACCCGACTGGATTCCGGTTTACAGGAGATTCCTGGTCTGCAAGTTTTTGAATACGAGAAGAGAACTCCCCAGCCTGACAAGAGTTTCAGTATATTAGAGCTCTATCCATGGAAGAAAAATAAGGAATACACTTAGATCCTCATTACCAAATAATACCGTAGAAAAATGGATCAGGTTTAAATGGGATGATTACCGTTGGGTATCATCACCATTCTTCTAGGGGATATTAGCCACAATGAGTAGTGTGAAAGTAAAATAAAAGTTGTTTGTGCGGATATCATGTAGTAAACTGATTTCTGAAAGATACAAGAGTGCAGTAAAAGACATTTATACAAGAATGCTAATCTAAGAGATATAGCCAGTAAGATACATCATTTACATGGTTTGGTCATTAACGCCTACATCCATGGTCACAGCACATATCTGGTAGACAGACAGTTTCTTGTATGGAAAACCACCATTAATAAGATTACTGGAGCTCGACTATGAAATAGAGGCTTTAATAGCCGAACCATGTAAACCATTTGTAACTAGTTAGACCTCTTAGAATAGTATCTTTGCTTAAATAGTCTGATAATGGATTCTACAATATCTAATAAATGCTACATAACCTTTTGGAATAAGTTCCTAGGAGTAAAACAGAGAGAATGACGATTATGTGTACTAACCTTTTCATCAATCCACATTAGTGAACTGAGCTGATTGTTTAGAATGCGAACAACAACATCTAACGGATTCATCCCATCGGCTGCATCGAGGTCCCCTCCCTAATTGAAGAGAATGTAAGTATCTTGTACTTAAACAGCTCCTAAGAAGGATTCATATGAGCAATTTTTCCTTACCTGACTAGCATTTAAGGTCTGAATAATTGATTTTATATGTTCTGTCATTTGCTCCATTTCCATCTCAACATATTCAGCCTGCTCGTACCTGAAATTGCAACATAGATTAGAAGCCAGATGTAACATGTATGCAATTTAGTAGTCATAGGACGGCTTGCAGATACGACGCTATAAAAAAAAAATTAACTTTGTGAAAATCTAAATAATAGTGGAAACAGTGGTTAAAGATACTGTGACGATTTTAACGAAAAGGCAGTTAATATCAATACCTACGTAAACCAAGGAAGTCATCATTATATGTTCTTTATACCAACACTGGGACCATCTAAAAGAAACTATTGACTGACCCCTCTAAAACAATTCTGAGCCCGCATCTACCATGTAAGTTCATGTAAGGTAAGATGTTCAAACTCTAAACCACAAGCCCACAAAATGCCAGTTTTAACTTGGATATGATTAGACGACTTCAAACATGGGTGGACCAGTCTGAGTAAGACAATGTCAAATAAAGGAAGGCCATTAGGGATCAAGGTCTAAACCAGTGTAACCAGATTTATTTCACATCTGAGTTGCATAGCTCTTCTGCCCTTACAAGAAACACCCGACTCAAACAATCAAATCAGTATAGGTCGAAACCAGTGTAACCAGATTTATTTCACATCTGAGTTGCATAGCTCTTCTGCCCTTACAAGAAACACCCGACTTTGTGAAAATCTAAATAATAGTGGAAACAGTGGTTAAAGATACTGTGACGATTTTAACGAAAAGGCAGTTCACATCAATACCTACGTAAACCAAGGAAGTCATCATTATATGTTCTTTATACCAACACTGGGACCATCTAAAAGAAACTATTGACTGACCCCTCTAAAACAATTCTGAGCCCGCATCTACCATGTAAGTTCATGTAAGGTAAGATGTTCAAACTCTAAACCACAAGCCCACAAAATGCCAGTTTTAACTTGGATATGATTAGACGACTTCAAACATGGGTGGACCAGTCTGAGTAAGACAATGTCAAATAAAGTAAGGCCATTAGGGATCAAGGTCGAAACCAGTGTAACCAGATTTATTTCACATCTGAGTTGCATAGCTCTTCTGCCCTTACAAGAAACACCCGACTCAAACAATCAAATCAGTATAGGTCCACCCACACTTTGAAGTTTAAAACATAATCCCTAACTGGCACAGTACCACTATCAAGAAAGTTTGGACTACAATGAACTAAACAAAGTAAAACACCACGAATATGTATTAAAAGACATCAAAACAGTTGGCGCCTATAACAAGTGTCCACCAACTAAGATCTCTGATGTGAAATTTGAAATAGAACTTTATAAGTTTGTACTCACATGGCATCTCTTGTTGATGCAGCATCATCCTCCAGAATTAATGCACGCTCATCCTTGTATATACGCTCAGCCTCTTCTTCTACACTTAGCAAAGCCTTGTCAACCTAGCAAATAAAAATGCACATTGTCACATAAGGGGGGAAAGTTGGATAGACACTTACTTTTCTGGAAAATTCAAAATTCAAAAAAAAAAAAAAAAAAAAAAAAAACATTAATCTCAAGAAACTAAAGTATTAAGAATAAATGCATGTTACTGTTATATACACTTGAAGAGCAAAGACTTTGGTTATCAACCTCTCGTAGGAAAAAACCTCATTCACACAATAATCATGAATTATGACATAGCGGCATCATCCTCAGTGGAAATGAGAGTACCATAACTAGGATTTTCACTGTCATTATCAAGCCACGTAAAGATGCAACTAACCGGTACCCCCAAATGTCACTAGAATACATTCATCAGTAAAAACATATTTATTGAACAAGCTAAAATCCTCAAACAGACAAGACGAACATAATCTTTCTATAACGAGATCCTTATCGTTGAATAACAGATTCAGAAAGCAAGCATCTTTAGAAGATGGTATTTCATAATGAGATTTCAAACACCGTTAGTAGGTATAGTATGAGAGACATGCAAGAAAATGAAAGCAGCAATTCTGTTTCTATATTAGCAGCACCTCCCACCAAATTGGTCCAAACTTCCTTGCCTAAACTCAACTCACTGCTGCAACAGGCAAACATCCAAATCCAACGAAAAAACTACAGCCCGGATGTGAATCAATAGAACGTTGCATTACTGTAACAGGTGTTCAGAGGACTGTGGCAAGAATGTGCAAACTACCAAAATCAGCATCCTAAACTTGTATTTGGAAAAGATAACAGCAACGAGAAGCTTTGCTTCATTGGCTGAACGCTAAACAGTTGTGTGGATTATGCTCCTCAACTACTCGGAACTTGGCGAATATCATTCTAAGAGGTGAGGCTAGTTATTTAATATAGAGACACGTAATTAAAACGGACCCCAATATCCGCATTCTTAGAATGCTAATTACTAAATCGGAACTTCTCTTCTATGAAAAACATTAGGAACTAGTATGAAACCATAATCTTTTGAGATCAAAGCTCGTAAATAGCTTCTTCTTTTATTTTTTCTGAAAGGCAGGGAATATCCTTCTAAGAAATTTATTGTAGTAGGATACATAGCGTATCTTCCCATATACTAAGCACTACCATGGTTGTAAGGTACTTCCATATATTCACTCTTTTAATTACTCCAAATATCAGGTTCATACTTCATAATTTATCCACAAAGAATCAGCTTGAATATATGAATATAAGATGTCAGCAAATTACTGGACATTATTCAAACACATCCAATTCGAAGCTAGAACGATAATCAAACATACTGTAGAGCAAATAGATATTGTTGTGAATAAAACAACAGCACACAGAATGTTTAACTAACACAATTTTTACAGACTAACAAACCTCTTGTTGATGAGTTTCAACTAGCTCCAGCTGTCTCTCCAAGTTCGCCTGTGATTCGACTACTTTCGCCACTTCAGTCTGATACAAGTAAAGAACAATGGTGTTTTAAACAAAATAATGATACAAAGTCAAATACAGAAATAACTTGGTTTAAGACAATTGGAAGTAATAAAGTAATCCTAGTAAAGAAATTTAAGCAATCTAACTATATCTTGACACGTGTCCACTGCCTAATTACCTCGAGCCTAAGTAAAACGTCGCGGTTCTGCAGAACTCTCTTATCCCAATCAGCAATAGCTAGAGCCTGCTTTCTAAATTTTCCAGTACGCTCCTGGAGCTCAGAATTCAACTCTTTAATTATCTGTGGTTAGAAAAGCAAGACCTTGATTAGCGAATTCGACAAAATAGAAAGGGACCAGAAGAAAACAAACGATAAAGCTTAGTAAAAAGGAAAGAAAAAGGTAAGTCTAATAATAGTCCACATGTCAAGATATGAAAGAAACCTTAAAATTAGATCCCCTGAAAACAGAAGTCCCTAGTGTGTACTGTAATTGCTGTTGGGATTTATTATAGACAACAACAAGTCTCCAACAGAACATGATTGTGTAGCATTTAACCATTAAAGTTGGCCTGTGTAGCCTGTTGGAAAGGTAATCTCTTTTACTAAGTATGGTAACAAAGTCATCCGTATGTCCTCTTAACAGATAGCCTACCTCTTCAACAGTTTTCCCTGTGATCTGAGATGGTAGTTTAGGTCCAGTGGATACAGTTGAAGTGAGAGTTGATGATGATGTTCTGAAAACAAAAATACCCAATATCAGCAAGTGTGTATGTAAAGCTTACCCTACGCTCAAGTATCCAACTTGAAAAATTTCAAAATCAATCTTAATATATGCACAATATACAAAGATCTTCTGGAGTTTTGAAGACACTTTTGACAATTCAAATCTTTGAAATCTTGAAGAGCAGTTACAGCCTTTAGACAAAAAGGATAGGTTGTTAAGACAAAGAATACTAACCCGCTACTGGTAGCTATAGCTAGCGAAGTTGATGGCTGAGTTGCACTAGCAGTGGAAGCTGTGAAACTAGTTTTTGCTGCACTGTCTGCTGGTGCACTTGCAGAAGCTGAAGTAGAATTACCTATAAAAAGAAAAAAGCATGATAACATAAGAACTCCAAAGATTAAGAATGCATTCACCATTTGGCTAGGCACAGCCAGTCTGAGGATGATGTTAGAACAGTTACAAGAAATGAAGTTAGTTAAGAAAGCTTAGTCAGAGCAAACAGTCTTGGGTATCTACCAAGAAAGGTCTTGTCATCTTGGCACCCATCACCCACTACTCCAATAAGGAGAACCCACAGTGTGGCCTAGAGATTGCTCAAAATAACTTCTTATAGGGTTACCATGAAGTATAACTTACCAATACGGTGCCCAAAAATTGCACAGAGATTTTAATATTTCAAATTAGTAAAATGAGATAAATGCAATATTTTTAAATGAATCTACTCCCTTCAAGTCTATTCTTGTGGGAATCTCAGACAAAAAAAATGCTTTAGGAAGCTATGTTGAGAAAAGTACAGTACTTGTCATGGAGATCATATAATGCTCACAAGAAGGAGATTTCTGATCTAACTTTGTACTTCAATTTTTAAGATAAACATAATCATCGGTAATTGCACGTCAACCAATTGTAAGAAAATAAACATTAGGTAATAATCTGTAGATACCAATAAATACTATATTTATGGCACTCATTATTTAACTCATAACTGAAACTGAAGGAATCTGTAAGTATGTGCACTTTCCAACTTACCAAACAATGCAGGAGCTGGTGATGATGATGTTGGAGCTGAAGTTTTAGTTGACAAAGAGAAACTTGGAAAAGAACTAGTTGTGGCAGCAGATGTAGTAGTTGTCTTAGCTTCTGAAGCTGGAGTGCTTGTTGCCAAAGAAGTACCGACTGCAGGAGTCGAAATAGATGGTGTAGAAGCTGCAGCGGTAGCAGCTTGCGAAGCAAAGAGACCAGAAGCAGGGGAAGTAGGTGTTGTGGTGGTGACTGTTGATGTGAGACCAGTAGCCCCTCCAAAACCCGAGAACATTGGCTTTGCAGGTGCAGGGCTAGAGAGGAGGCCAGTCGATACTGCAGTTGCAGTAGTAGCAGGGGTTGCAGATGCTGTACTTGCTGACAAGACTGGACCCGTGGTGGTGGTGGTTGATGAAAACCCAGTAGCTCCTCCAAAACCTGAAAACGAAGGCTTAGCGGGTGCAGGGCTAGAGAGTGAGCCAGTTGATGCTGCAGTAGTAGTCGCAGCAGATGCTGGGTTAAATCCAAATGGGGAAGAGGTTGGAGTTCCAAAGGAAAAAGCTGACGAGGTTGTTGACGAAGAGGTTGCAGCAGGCGCCGCCGGCGCAGTCGCCTGCGTAAAGCTAGCAGTGGTATTTGCCAAAGCTGAACCAGTTCCAAATGAAAATGCGGAGGCTGTTGTTGCGCTAAAGGGTGAAGAAGAAGAAGCTGCAGTTGAAGGAAACAAGCTCGAAAAAGGAGCAGCAGCAGTAGTAGTAGAAGCTGAAGCTGGCGTCGAAGTAACAGATGAAGGTGTTCCGAACAAATTTGAAGTCGAGAAACCAGGAGAAGCAGCAACAGTAGTTGAAGCAGCAGCAGCAGTGGGAGCTCCGAACGAGGCCATTGAAAAAGCTGGTGCAGCATTAGTCACAGCCGCTGCTGTCGATTGAGCTCCAAACGAGGGCATAGAGAAAGCCGGTGCTGCATTTGACACAGCAGGTGATGCAGATGTCGAACCAAACAATGAAGAACCACCACCTGCGGATGCTGTTGAACCAAACAACGAAGAACCACTGCTTGCAGGCGCTGTTGAACCAAACAATGAAGAACCACCGCTTGCAGGTGCTGTTGAACCAAACAATCCAGAACCACCAGCTGCAGGTGCTGTTGAACCAAACAATGTAGAACCACCGCTTGCAGGTGCTGTTGAACCAAACAATGACGAACCACCGCTTGCGGGTGCAGCTGTTGTTGCTGTTGGAAACCCAAATGCAGGTGTTGGAGAAGAGAAAGATGATGCGGTGGTATTCCCAAAGCTAGGGGTTGTAGTAGCAGCAGAAGAACCAAATAAATTGTTTGATGTTGTGGAAGGTTGTTGAAATCCTCCTCCTGAGAAAAGATTTGTCGAAGGAGTAGATGAACCAAATGCTGTAGTTCCAAAGGATAATCCAGTGGAAGGTGTAGTTGAAAATGGTGAGGAGGAGGCAGCGGCGGTTCCGAATGAAAACGGAGAAGGTGAAGTAGAAGATGATGAAAATGGGGATGATTGAGTTTGTGATGAAGTCATTGAGAAGCTTGTTCCGAACATTTTTTACAGAATTAGGGTTTACAAGCGAAGGAAAAACCCTAGCTCTGATGAAATCAAGAAACTACTGAAATTTGAAAAGAAAATTAATGGAATCTGAAATCCAAACTTATGATTAGTAGGAATTAAACTTACAGATTTAAATCTCCGTGCGTTGATTGACAAATTGCTGTTGAAATTTTGGATGAAAATTTGAATCGCCCAAGAACCCGGAGCGAGGGTATGAGCAAGGGGTTTTGCGAGTTGGAGAAAAGTTTAATGGTTTTAAGTTTTCGAGACGGGCTTCCTTACGAGTCACGGGCTAAGGCCACGCCGGTTTTCAATGCGTTTTTTTTGATGGTTGCGTGTATACAATTTCAATGCGTTTTTTCATGGTTGCGTACAATGGCCGCGTTACTTGTATAGGAAAGAAGCCTGTTATTTTTTTTTTGAAGGCTATTATTGGGGCGTCACACTCCATTAGAGGGGCTTCATTTGGATATTTGGTGACCAAAAATCTGATTAAGGGATATTTTGATTTCATAGCAATTTGTCAAAATTACCCTTCAATTAAAACTACTAAAAATAGATGAGGAAGAAGCAAACTGATCCTAGTGATGGTAATCAACAACTCAATCAACCTCAACTTCATCCTCAACTCATTCCACCGATTCAATCAATTGAAGAATCATGTTTTCAAACTCCTCAACAACAACCCATGGTGTATGTAAGGTAATAATCAAACAAACCCATCTTTTTGTACCCATTTTTGTGCTTTAATCGAATGAAATCGAAGTAAAATTAGGATTTTATTTACTTTCTGCTAGTGTTACGCCTGGGTACGGTACTAGATTTTTCAATCGTAATTTAGTTTTTGAAGAACTTACGCCTAGGTTTAGTTCAATTCAAGCGTAAACTTTGATTTGCATGTCGTTTACGTCTAGGTTTAGTTGATTTCCAGACGTAATTCCAATTTACGCCTAGGTTTAGTTGATTTCCAGACGTAATTCCAATTTTACGCCTAGGTTTAGTTGATTTCCAGGCGTAATTCCAATTTTACGCCTAGGTTTAGTTGATTTCCAGGCGTAATTCCAATTTACGCCTAGGTTCAGTTGATTTCCAGGCGTAATTCCAATTTTACGCCTAGGTTTAGTTGATTTTCCAGGCGTAATTTAGGACGTAGCTAGGTTTAATTAATTAAACTAAAGCCAAACAAGGGTTGTTTAGTCATTACACAATTATTTGAGATAAGGGATTTTTGAAATTACTTACGGGTGACCCGTTTTTGTCCTATTAGGTGACGCCCCTCTAATGGAATGTGACGCCCCAATAATAGCCTTCTTTTTTTAAAAAAAAAAAAAAAACGGGCCGCGAGTTATAACCCTAAAGGTGTCACTATCCATGTACAAAAACTCCAACAAAACAAATTGTTCACAAAAACCTCATTTAACACAAACTGTCTATATTACCCTTCTAGTTTAAATCACCCCAACAAAAATAAAAATCAACCCCACCTTCAATTTTTATTATATTCTCACCACCAACAACAACACACCACAGCAACACCACCACCGTGCCCCTACCACTGATCACCACCGCCGGCCACCACCACCACACACCGCCGCCAATCACCACCACCGCCGACCACCACCACCACCACAGCTGCACCGCCGCCACTTCACCACCACCACTTCACACTACCACCACCGCCGCCTCCACCACCGCGCCACCACCGTCATAGCCACCATCCACCGTCACCGCACCAACACATGCCACATCACCATGACCGCCCACCGCCGCCACCACCACCGCCGACCACCACCGCCACCGACCACCCCTGTCGCCCACCGCCGCAGCCAACCACCTTCGCCGCCACCACCGCCACCAGCCAGCACCACCACCACCGACCAAAACAACCACCACCACCGACCAAAAATTTTGGTTTCATCATAAATACGATGAAACCGGTTTTGGTTTCATCATAAATAAGATGAAACCATAATTGATTTCGTGTGAATTCAACTGCAAGAAAAATTATAAGAGGTATTATACATGTTCGTTGATAGAAAGACATCGTTAAAATGTCATGATTGACATGGCATGCCTAATGCTATTTCGCAAAGCTTCGAAAACACTAACGGATGAAATGTAACTAAACAAAGTGAACCGTAGTCGAAGATCGATCATGTTTCCGGAAATGCATATATAAGCAACTATTGTAACCACAAAAATCTAAGCAATCCATTCAAAATATACACAAAATTGCAAATATGCAGATGCAACATAACAAAGTACACAAAATAAAAAAAAATTGGGCAGAGCATCGGTTAACAATGAAGCTTGAACGGCTCATCCAAGACTGTACAATAAGGTAAGTTCATAGATGTGTTGTTTCGCATATACCTAAACATTATCACATGTAATTCAGTTTCATAACATTTTGTAAAGCACCCACCAACAACATTTTGTAACTTAATTTTTTCTGTTTCAGACTTAACCTAGACACGAATACCACTTATTTGATTCAAAGCACATAATCTCCCTCACAGCTAGCATTGTAAATCCTAATCCACAGATATCAAACACAATAACAATTCAAACTCATAAAAAAAATCAATTTAAGTAAGGATAAGATTAGATGGAACCAATTTTGGTTTCATCATAAATAAGATGAAACCATAATTGGTTTCATCATAATTCAACTGCAAGAAAAATTATAAACCATGATTCATTTTGTTTGACCATACCAATAGCAATAACCTGTGTTGGCTTATAAAAAAATAACTTGAAACTCTTACAAATATTGTAAGGCATGGACACACAAAGGTCTCAATATTCAGAACATGGTCATTCAATTCATTCATTATAGCCAAAGCCCAAAGGTAAGTCATATAGGCAAAATAAGGTAAAACTACCATGGTAATTCATTGTACTGCGGGGTACGTAAGACTCTGACTTGTTAAGTTACGTTGTTGTTGTTGAGATCAGATCATCGTAATTAATGGAGAATAAAGCAAATCAATGATAAAATCAACAAGCATGGAAACATAAACTTGAATGAACCAAAGGGATGATACTAGTCCGAAGAGATTAAAAACATAGACCACAACACCTACAACATTGATAAAAAATTTAAGTAAGGATAAGATTACCTTACATCAAATTCCTAAAATGAGGTAGATGATTCTGACCACCTTGCTTTGTCCACCACAACCAGCTCGACACGGATAACAACTCCATCACTTCCTTATAACATAATCAAACAATAATTCCATCAACAACTTCAAATAATTAACTTTATCTTATACTTCTGAATCATAGATTCAAAAAAAATATTATATCACCAACAATATGGTTTCATCTTATTATATCACCAACAATATGGTTTCATCGTATTTAGTTGGATTTGATCCTGGCTAAATTTTGATTCATGCAAATGTTTATTCAACTTCAAGGAAAATTACAAGAGGTATTATCTTTTAAATGTTCCAATAGTATCGATGTCCATAACTACAAGGCTTCCAAACAACTAAAATTAGAAAAACCATGTTGCTGACATGCATCAAATACGGGTTCAACCATCCATAAACACATTAAAGAGGAAAATAAAAGAAAAGTTGAACCTTCTTTGAAGCCATTAGGGATAAATCCTCAGCAGGCACAAGAAATTTTCCAGCTGCAGCATTAACAAGAATGTCTATCCTCCCAAAATGTTGAAAAGTTGCACTGATAACTCTAGTTGCATCTTCGTTCTTACGAACATCTCATACAAACCCAATTTCCTGAAACCATAAACATTGAATTGATAAAGCTCATATGTGAGTCAAAAGTCCAATTACTAGTCAACTATTATTACAGAAATCAATTGCTCAAATGTCACACATACTAGCAAGTAACAAAAAAAAAGGCAAATCTACTTATAATGAAGCTGAATTCAGTGAAACCCACCAGTAAAAACAACATGTATAGACAAATTAGGGAATATGGGTTCATAATATTATAAAAATCATTCATTTCATTTCTACAAATTTGACATACAAATAAACTCAATTAGGGCGTGGAATTGACCCATTGTGTGAAGTAGTTCTTACCAATGTCTTTGAAGATTCATCCATTTCATTAAAAATCTGAAGGTGCACATCTGCCATATGAAAACGAAATTAATATGAATTGAAATCGAACCAAATTTGGTGTGAAGACAAAATTTGACAAATCCAGTTTCAGTTCATACCAATTTTCTGTTTCATTTCCAGTTTTCTGTAACCGTGTTGCTTCATTAAAGTAAATTTAGG
Organism: Papaver armeniacum; assembly: GCA_023531295.1. Taxonomy (NCBI): domain Eukaryota; kingdom Viridiplantae; phylum Streptophyta; class Magnoliopsida; order Ranunculales; family Papaveraceae; genus Papaver; species Papaver armeniacum. Next base: position 238,562 of record JAJJWW010016205.1, read on the forward strand.
GCATGGAATTGAAGAAAATTATTGGATCCAATTCCTCAGACCATTGTTAGAAACATTACCACTTCATAATCCCTTCCTTGAAAATCAATCTCAATCATCAATTCGTCACCAACCCATCTCTGTTCTTCTTGTTCTTCAATTGAAGTTACAGTCACAACCCTAATTTCAACAATTTCTTCATCTGATATTACAGAAACATCACAACATCACCAGATTCACCTGTGTTTTCTTCTGAATTTGATGATGAAACTATGGTTAGGGTTTTGATTATGGTTGGGTGTGGTGATGTTAATGGTGTTGGTGGTGAAAGAATTGAAGGAGGCGGGGGAGGGTGGTGGTAGTGGTGAGATACGAAGGTGCAGTAGTGTGGTCGGGGGGAGCATCAAGTTTCTGCTGGTGTTCGTGGAGATCTGTTTTTGCTGGTGGTGGTGATGGTGGTGGGGAGAAGGAGACGAAACAAAGAAGAAAAAAGATAGGAGAGAAGAGAAGAAGAAGAAGAAGAAAAGCTAAAAAGGGTATGTTTGGGTTTTTTTAAAGTAACAAAAACTAAATTTGTTCATTATTATTTGACCTGGGTTTTTGTGCCACTTTTTAATGAAATTGTTTTAATTTATTAAAAATAATATGGTTGGATTTTTGTACCACAAAGTTGGTCACCTAGGTATTTTGTCACTAGTTTTGAAAAAAAAAGCTTTTACGGTAGTAAAAAAAAGAAAAAAAATTCTTGGCGAGCTCCGCGAGATGAAAAAATAGGATCACTTCATAGTAAAGACGATATTCTCTTATTTTATTATTTTTTGTAACGATTAAGCTTTCCTCAGTTAGTTTGTATTAATGAATTTAATTAGGTGTTAGTGATTAGATTAAATTAATAAATTTGATAGTGTCTGAAAATCATCAAAGTTTTTTTTTTTCACTGGGAGAAGGAGAATTCTTTTTATAAAACTCTAGAAGTTTGTAGAATAACAACCGACCCTCAATATTATTAAGGGTTTGTCTAATCATACTTGAGAAATACTCCCTCCGTTTTTGGAAAAGTCTTACTTTCACTTTTTCAATTTGGCATATTTTTAAACGAAAATGAAAAAGTGAAAGTATCACTTTTCCAGAAACGGAGGTAGTATTAAACTTCGAGCTTAGCAAGTGCTTTATTACACGTCTAAGGAATGAGGCTACACTTTCAACTATTGAGAGACTGAAGGATAACAATAACATCGAGAAGAATGGTTTTATTTTCCCATCTAATGGTGGTTGAAAAATTTTCTTTGAAGCTCGCAATTCCTGTAAGATTTGACTCTATATGGATGTGTTAATCCGCAGCAAAAATGTTAGGCATTCTTCTTGTTTCGTGTCTTTTACTACTTCCATTATTTTTGTACTCCTATCAAAGAACCTACATAATCTCTCAATATCAGTCTAATTCAAAAAAAAAAAAAAATTATTATGATCATAAGAAGCATCACAGTTAATTGTAATGAAAAAAATATTGAGTTGGTTTCCAGTGTGGGTTTTATCTTAACACACTTATCTATATTTGTTTATACTGCTTGCAACAGATTTTAGTAAAAGTTTGTTCAAGTTATAAAGCAAAGTTCACCGCTCTAATTGCAGTTTTTTCGGATTATGAGAAGTATTCTTGAAAAGCACTCCATATATTTGTTTCCAAAATATTCCACATAATAACAAGAGCCATATTGATCCACTTTTCCTTATGTTGTAAAATCTTATCTTGAATCATCCAATTATTAAAGATTTTGAAAAATACGTACTTAGAAGAATTCTGCTTTCACTTGACCTCCACAAAAACTACTCTTGAGAAAGGACAAGCGAACAAAAATATGTCAATTATCTTCATTGTATTGATTCTCAGAAGTGGGAACGGTAGATTAAAATTCAGCATCAAGAACCATGAAAGACTGGGCTCAGACCTCAACCTTGGAATTTTAGTAAGCAAGCCCACTCTCTTCATCTTCATTGCTCGGTAGGTCTTACTAGTAGCAATGCTACTGACTGTATAACCATATTCCAACACCATGAATAAAACCAAATCATAGAGCCAAGATTGTACAACAACCAGTTAAGACACTTCTACTGACTTAAGCTTGTTCTCCAAATCCCTCATTCTTTCGTACTTCTCAATATCTTCTTTAGTTATCACCTGACTGTAGACTCTCATCAGTTTTGAGTCGGATATGATGTTAACTCTAGCTAAACCCATCTTCAAGATGGCAGTGAAAAAAGCTAATGTAGCGAGAATGTGATAAATGGCACTGCTACCATTCACTGTGTAAACTGAAGCTGGATCACTAGTTATTGAGAAGGGGCAACGCTGCTTATTTCCCCCATAAAGTACTAGCATAATCAGTTTACCTTAGAACTTGTGTATCACAATCTTGCTGGGGCAGCAAAAAGATGAATTAAAGCTCACAATTGCATTGAGTTCTTGTAATACTCTTGTCACATAATGCCTTGTATCTGGTTGGGATCCATCAAATGAAACATAAAATAAGAGCTTTGATAACCTATATGCTTTATACCATAATTCATGTGATGCATTTGTTAGCTGTATAGAATTGGCGGACTTTTCTTTCCCTTGAAATGTTGTGCCATCAGTGGTGGAGAGCTTCATCTGCTTCAAGAGTTGATGGAAATTTTGTAGAAAATATTTAGATGCCAGGGCCACATACCTGCCCAGATTCCTTCCTCCTACCGTAAGGAATAACTGCTGCCGACCAAGACTTAGTGAAAACCACTGGCAAAAATTGAGTTAAGTGACCAGGGTCTGCACCTTTTAGTTGAGTTATTCTTATTCGTCCAGAAGTACACGACTATGGAATGATTTTCTACCAAATCTGAAGAACTCTAACTCCCATCTCTCAGAACTTGTATATGTATTTGAAGCTCATACCATCTGTCATCGCCACAAACAATTCCATTAGCTTTTATGGATATGTTCTGAATTATTTCCACTCTCCATTCATATATTCAAGTCCAAAAGAACACTCGATTATGACAAGGAAAGTACTGTTGAGAAATAAGCAAGCTGAGAATGCCACAAACAAAGTAGTTCAAATTGCTACAGTTTCTTGTTTCTTAGTTTGAGTTGATTCAGCAAAGAGATCTCTGTTATTAGCTTGCCAATATTTAAGATGCAACCCTATTATAAAATCTTCTCCACGGATAGTTCTCATAGCTTTTATAAGAATGCATGTTTGAGTAACTATGAAGGGAAACAACCGAGCTTCATCTTCTTCCTCGTTAAAAATACCAAGCACAACTTCTTTAAGCTTTTCCTTCAACCACTCGTGAATTCCATTTCTATCATCAGTGTTAGACTTTATAAGCATCACTTTAATTCCCACCATTCTTGTGACGAACTTTTTCCAAAAAAAAACACCGTCCATCACCACCACAAACCATACAGCTAGGTACTCCAGATGGCTCAATGAAAATCCAAACTGTAATACCCCGATATTCGACAGTGGTTGGCCGAATGGAATATAAGTAATGATTTGTCCTTTCCTAACACCGAGGCCTTTTCAGCAAAATTGGATCCAGAGTTGGCATAAAACTTTGTAGTTAAGCGTGCTCGGGCGGGAGTAATTCAGGGATGGGTGACCTCCCGGGAAGTTGTTGTTGGATTACTGCAGCGACGCCCGTTGAAAACCCCACACTGCTAGATAATCGCAGTGGTTAATTGGGGACAATATCGGTGGAGGGACAGGTCATTACAAATGGTATCAGAGCCGTCGACGGGTCACCTACCAAGGGTGGGAACGCACACTGGACAGGGTTGATCCAGGTGCTTCTTATGAGGGGAAGGGAACGTCGGAGATATGGGCTTGTATATATATTATGGAGCCAAGGACGGATCCAATTTAAGGTGATGGTATTATAATACCCCTATATTCGACAGTGGTTGGCAGAATGTAATATAAGTAATAATTTGTCCTTTCCTAACACCGAGGCCTTTTCAACACAATTGGCTCCAGAGTTGGCAGAAAACTCCGTAGTTAAGCGTGCTCGGGCGGGAGTAATCCAGGGATGGGTGACCTCCCGGGAAGTTGTTGCTGGAATACTGCAGCGACGCCCGTTGAAAACCCCACACTGCCAGATACCGCAATGGTTAAGTGGGGACAATATCGGTGGAAGGACGAGTCATTACACAAACAATAGTATACGGGTCATTATACAAATAATACTTATACCACTCACAGAGCCAGCAATAAACATAACGAAACAAATTTCTGATAAGAAAACCAATCGACTAAACTCCCAGAGTACTACCTTCCACACAAGTAGCCGAACACCGCTGACATCTTTATGGAGCAATCGAACAAGCAACTTGCTAGCATTATACTCGTTTCCACTTGTAATCAATTTTAGCAACCCCCCACGATCAAAAACCTTTCCAGCAACCTCCCGGCCACCATAGAGACATTCTGCACTACTCAAAATGAGCATTACACTAACAAATGTTGCAAGAAAATCATATCTCAGCTTCACAACATCCACTGAGTGCACTATGTCAGCAATCAATGTGTCACAATCTTTACTATCTCCTTGAGATATTTTCACAAGCACTGCAGCCGCACCAATTTCATAACTACTTGTATCCAAAGGAACCAACTCATAATTATTGCTTCCCATGTAGTTCAGTAATTTCTGAAATAATTTTGAACTTGCTGCAACTAGCACCTCCGAATAGGAATTCCACAAACTGGTCTCATACATTTTACCACGATCAAACAATATACAACCATAATCAAAACTAGGTAAAATAACACACAAAAACTCACTTGAATTCGCACTCAACAATTTAAAATAATACACATGAGCAGAATTTAACTTCGAAATAAGGTCATCAATATATTTATCCCTTAAATTAGACCCATCCAACTCTCTTCCTCTATCAAATATCATTTGAATACAATTAGTACTAGATGAAACATTACCAATAGAAGTAGTCTGAGTTAGGCGCACGAAGGAGTACAACCTGATAAAAATAATGAAGTAAGATGGTATTGAATGTAATAAACTTCCACCCTTCAAACTGTCTAAATGCATTATCAGAATTCTTATTCACGCCATTGTTTTTACCTTGAGAATCCATAACAACATTAAGAAAATTATGTTTAAAATTAAAGGGTTTACCCTCCTGGTAATCGAGAAACGTCGAATTTCCTTTGTAGAACTGCACCAACATCACCTGCTCTATCGATTGTTGAAAAATTAGGTATCAGACAAGAAAAACAATCATCCATTTCTAAAGACTTGAAAGAATTTCGAGTGACCCATTTAAACGAGTTACAATCTCCTACATCCCTTTCTGTAACTCTTCTAATTTGAAAACAGACACTGTGGTTACAAGACTTGTTAGCAAAATTGAATGGTTTACCTTCTTGGTAATCTAGAAACACTGAGGTAGCCTTATATTCCCGAATCTCATTAACACCACCAGATCCATGGATACTAGATAATTCAATCATCTGTGTGGATCAAAAATTACCTTCATCTGTTGCACTAGGAGCTGAAAAAATTTGAAAGAATTCTCTTACTGAACTCGAATCACCTGAATCAAGTGAAATCGATTTCAAATTAACATCAACTTCGTTCTCGATCATCTTCAACTATATGGACTCAGCTCCAATTAAATCGACGTTTGCAGAACTGATTTCCATTTCCTAGCTTCAGCTTCCACTGTTAGTCCTTCTTCTAATTGCTGACAAATTGATGCCGTAATTAAAAGGATTGACGCCAACTTCTTCAATGCCTTGTTCATCAGCTTCGAAAACTGTTGAAGATTATAATCCCTAGATGGTGAGTCATCCTCTCGAGAATGGACTTGTACAACCACTGAAGATTTTGTAATTCATTTCTTACTACCTTTTCAGCCCTCGACTGTAACCTAGTAGAATCTAGCTCCGCCATGGATGAAATCACCAAGGAATGAAAGTTCTCTGATACCACTTATAGTGATCTACACTACAATTGGTGCTCAGAAACAAGATAAATCTCTAAGGATAGAGATAATTGAAGGAGGGGGAAGGAATTAGAGGGTTAGAAGAAGAATTAGACGAATTAGGGAAGGAAAGGAGAGAACAGACAATATTTATGAGAGAAGAACATTATTTCGTTTCATTACTTGATACCGATTCTTACACCAAAACGCAGCCTAAATAGCTGAATAACAACTCATAAACCTGAGTACCTAAACTACCCCTATAATAATAAAGAACTACCAATTTTACCCTTCATTCTAATAGCAGGTTTATGACAAGCGGTTCCAAGTTTCAAAAAATGTTTCTCTCTAGTGTATACGACTCCTCCCCTCTCCTCCCTACCTGATTTCTAGCCGGTTCTTCCTTCTCTCCGACCTTTTCTAGCAGTTGCTCTTGTCCTATTCTTCTCTAACGGCTATTTTCTACCGGAGCTTGCCGGACTTTCATGACGAAAATATGCTACTGCTAAGCTTCTTCCTCTAAATGCTCCTCCTTTTCTATTCCATTTATGATTATCATGAAATCAATCCATTATTGCTCCTGTAATTGCTTCAAACTCACCATGAATCACACGACTCACGTAAATCACCCAAAAACTACAGTCACCTCAAGCATCACAGGAATCACAAGCTCTACAGGCATCACAATCATCTCTAGCAACACTGTAATCTCTAGAACATTATCATTACCTACTTATTACGATGTTTAACTTACAATTTCTATTGGAAAAACTATCATTACAATCAACACAGAAATACCTACTTCCCAAACCTCTCCAATTACTTCAAAAATCTGTGTTATTCTACACTCTGGATACATTATCACTACCTACTCTAAAAATCTGCATTGGATGAACAATTATACTATTCTATCCCAATACTTTCTTGAGTCAAATAATACCACAAACATAAACCATGCTCTCTCTTTAGAAGTTGCTCCCCCTATGCTAAACAATTCATAAAGATCAATACTCTTCAGTACAATGATAAAATTTACCGGTGCATCCTCAAACCACAACTTTCTTATAAAAATCGAATTCACCCAAGACAAATCAACATCAGATTAACCAAATTCAAATTCAAGAACCACAACAATCCTTACTTAAACAATCAAACAGAAAGATATAAATTGTTCCAACAAAACACAAAACATCAAACCGGCTAGTCCAAAATGTTTAAAAAACAATACCCATGACCCAATTATACTTCAATACTAACCCAATTTCAAAACCCATACTAAACATAAGACTGAAATTAAGCAAGAAATATTGCAATTTCTCTTACTGAGGAAATATACGAGTCTTGCTCCGAGTACCCTGGCTGACACTCCGAGTCCAACTACAATATGTATAACCGGTTCAACAGTACGCCTCTTTGGAACATGAGATTGCTGCTCATACTCAGGATCCATTGCACCTATTGCAGAACCACTGTGAGACATTTCAAGTACACTTACTGGAGTAACAGGCACATTCAACTCAGGGACGAACTCTGGATAATTTGGATTGGCAACTGGATCGGTGAGTGGATCGGTATATGGATTTCCTTTCCCTGCAAAAATAACACGACCAATCTTTCCGGCGGCTGGACAAAGAACATCCATTACTGGAAAGTGCATGGGCTCATCATGTCGCCAAGGTTGACTAGCCAACTGACGCACCACAAACTTTTCATCAGCAGAGAGAGTAGCACTTATTCAGAAATTGGGCCTAGCTAGTTGGAAAATTTGAATTGCAGTCAAACGCGACATTATTGGATAGAGTATAATTATGAGCAACCTCCAATCGAAGTAGGATCTTACTTTACAGATAAATTTTTTATGGGGCGCTTTTTAATGGGTGTATCGGGGACGAATCAAATGTTGACATGTGTGTTTTCAATTTATTGTTTCCAGCAAATTTTGTTTCCAAAAACAGAAAAGAAGTGTATTTTTGGATAGGATATTGGTTATAATAATTGATTATATTTTATCTTTAATATTTTTGGAATCAAAATTTGTTGAAACAACAAATTGAAAAGACACATGTGGACATTTGATTTGTCCCCCATGCACTCATCAAAAGACGCCTCCATCAAAGATTTATCCCTTATTTTACTTGGAGAACATGCGAAATGCAAAATATCACACAAAATTATAAGTTGTAGTAAAATGTTACGAAATATAGCCGAATCTATATATGGGGTAATAAAGAGAGGTTTGGGTAGCGTGTCTACATGGACGTCACTCCAACTATATGCTCAGTTAGAGTGTCGACCAAAAGAAAGAATGAAGATTCAGTTAGAGTGTCGACCTCAAAAATGCAGATTCAGTAATCTAACTCATTGGGTTGTATTATTAATTTCTCTTATTGTCCTACGATGCGGGTGAATCCACAGATTATAAAGTCCAACCGCAACTAAACCGTTAAACATGCGGATTTAGAATATCCAACCGTGTGTGGCCCATAGAACTTGCGGATTGGGTTTCACCCGCGATTTTGATGACAGATACCGGTGAAATCCGAGGTTGCGGACTTTTTGCTCACCTGAATTTGGCCCTTAGGCTAAGTCCTATGGGCTAGATTGGAGTGCTAGATTGGCCAAAAAGTGTTGCAAATCATGAAAAAAGTGTGGGAAAAAAGTTAACACCCAATCTGGCTATTTCTCTCTCCTAACATTAGCTCGCAGTCGCACTATCGGCAAGATTGAAACGCTGAATGGTGCGGCGTTCAAAAAGTGATGCAAACGTTTGGATGGTTCGGCTTTGTACGAATATTCCATAGAATAACGCCGAATGGTTAGGCGCTAGGATGGACGCCTGTTTCATTGCGTTCAAAATCAACGCCGCTTCATCCAACGCTTGACCCTTTTTTTAACTAACGACTATTTTTTCCGCATTTCCATTTTTACATGTTTTGCAATTTGTTTCAATCGTATTTTGTTCCAAAATTTGGAAATTTATCAAAGTAAATGTAGTTTGAGAATTTGTAATCTTCCATTTCATTGCAAAACAAAGTTACAATGTTTTTTGAAGAAACTAAAAAGTACATTGAAATCGAAAATCTACTTCTAAATAACTTAAAACATAAAAAATTACATTGAAATTGAAATCCTACTTCTAAATAACTTAAAATCCCATATCACTTTAGTTTAGGGGATAAGGTCCAAACCATAACGGGCTAAAATCTCGTTCTTCCATATTTTATAGATGGGTCTCTCACATTCTTGTAATTCATCCAAGGGTTGTCGTAGAATCTTCATTTCCGATTCTCTTTGTTGCGTTTGTGCCAAGATTGAAGAGCTTTCCATGTTCTTCTTTAGATACTCTTCCTCTTTTTCATATTTGGCCTCTCTTTGTGTTTGTGCGTTTTCAAGAAGTTCGATGAGTTTATCCATTTTTTCATCTGATTTCTGCGATGCTTTAGCCTCACGAGCCTTTTTCTTTGCTTTGTCTCTACCGTCACTTCTAACATCATCGGTTTGTTCGAAATAACATCTTCTCTTTGATATGTCCGAGGTTTCAGAATTATGAGTAGATGAAGTGCTACCAAACCTTGCCATATTTTGCAAATCTTCATCCATATTATCATCTTCATTTTCTTGAGTAGCTTGAGTTTGTTGACTAGGTTGAGTGGAAGTACCGACTCCATCATCATTATTCACCGCCGGGTTGTAATCGGGTTGATAAGTCTTTAGGATCTGGAAAACCGATTCGTACCTCCATTGTTTTCCAGTCGATGCTTCATAATTTTGTTTTCCACGATGATACTATGGAAAAAATAAAAGGAAAAATTTAGAGAAAGAAAGAAAGATAACAAAATGGTAGAAAGAAAACATTAATAAAAATTGAGGTTCTTACATAATCCGCCTCGGTCATCCCCGTAGGTTTGTTTCAACGGTCACTTTTGATCTCGCGGCTGTGATGCCAAACACCGTTTGGTTTGGCGTTGGACGCCCATTGGTGCGGCGCTCCGGCCAACGGCTACATTTTCAGCCCAAACTCAGATCACTTCATATCTCTATGTAAACTCAACACAATAGCTAAAATTCCCCACACCCCAAACTTGTAAAGTTTCATTCTCTTTTCTTTTCTATTCAACATTCAAGTATGGTTGCATTCTCAATTGAAGAAGACAATGACTTGGTGAGAAGTTATTGTGCAATTAACAACACTCAAATAACAACCAACTCCTTTTGGGGACAAGTTGTTGAAGAATTTATGAGAATCAATGATAATGCTAATGAGAGATGCAAAAAACAACTACAAACTCGGTTATCAAGCATCAAGTGTAATTGTAAGCGTTTTGTCATTTCATTAAGGGCATCAAATGGTAATCGTGAGGATGCTATGACTTTATATGAAACAGATCATGGAATGTCGTTCATTCATAACACCTCTTTGGAGATACTTGGTTATGAAGCATAGGCATGAAGAAATATTACGAAGAAGTATGGAATATCACCAAAGAAGTATTATGAAGACATATGCATATGAAGTTCTAGTTAAATATGTAATGTAATTGTAAACGTAGTTAAGTGATAAAAAGAGTATTATGGAGTTTACAAGAACTAATTAAAATGTCTACTTAATGAAAGCGTGCTTGATTAAAATGTCTACTTATATGAAATTTACTCTCCATTCTCATAAAATGCACCATCTCCTTGAGGGTCATATTGGTCTTCGTCGGTATTGATTCCGTCTGTACCCTCATCAACTTCCGGCAAGGCATCATCTATACCCATGTTTGGAAAATCACCATCTCTCAAACCTTCTCCATGTCGGTTCCATTTGTGGGTAGTGAGTTCTAAGCGAAGTTGTCCCCAAATCGCAGGGTTGTACAATACATGAGGAGATAGCCTTACATTTCCTTAAATTGGTGGTTGAGGTTCATCTCCCGTGATCCTCCCCCAATCCTCGTTGCGATATTCCATCTCAACACACATGTTGTGCATTATCAAGCACCCCCTCATAATTGCCTTCATGTCCGATTTTTTATAATAACGACAAGGTTTAAATATAATGCCAAACTTACCTTTAAGACCACCAAATGCATGTTCTATGTCCTTCCTTTTTGCTTCTTGGTATTGATTGAAAAGAGCTTCTCTAATGTTTGAGGCGGGTTTGTATGCTTGCACGATGCAACCATACATGGGATATGCACCATCTCTAGGTAGTACCCCGCTCGTAATTCTTTCCATTGATTTGATAATGACAAGGAGGTGATACACCATTAAGTTGTCTATCGAACAAACCCGAAGAATGCAAGACATTAAGATCATTGTTCCGCCCACCCAACCCAAAATAGGAATGCCGAGATCCATCTATCATATGTAGCTACCGCCGCAAAACAACCGAGGGATATGGCTTATAGCCGGTGTGGGAACCTGCTTGATCCATTGGACATGCTCTCCATGCCCAGTGAAAACAATCGACACTACCAAGCATACCAGGAAATCCTCGAGCTTCATTTTCTGCTAAAATCCTTTCCGTATCTTGAACGGTAGGTTGACGCATGTATCGACCATTATAAATCCAAATAATTTCATCCATAAACTTCATAGCATAATAGTAGACAGTGGTGGCTCCCATTTGTGTGTAATCATCTAAGGAATCCGGTGCAATGCCTTTGGCAAAATGTTTCATGACGGCTTCATATATGGACTATGACCAGGAATACCGCAAGCATCGGTTTTTTGGCGAAAATCATGGTCATAATCACAAACTTGCTCTAAAATTCTCAAAAAAGTGGACGAGGCAAAGCAAACCGACCTTTGAACTTCTTTGGCCCATATATACATTTGAAGTTGAAGTATTGATGCATCATACGAGCATCTGCATCTACACGTTTTTACGCACCTTGGCGACGGGTCTTGACTTCATTCGGGACGGGTTGATGTATCCCCGCCTCCTCTGAGTCTCCAAAAGTGTAGCAACTGCTATGACATTCGTCTCAATATCATCTTCATCATCCGGAAGGCCTAACAAAATTCTTATCAAAGCTCCCTGCATAATGTACCTAATACATCAAATAAATAAAGTATTAACACTCCATAAAAACTTAAAAACACTCCATAAAAAACCAACAAATAAACAAAATATAACACTCCATAAACAACAAATAAACAAAGAAAATTATGCGGGAAATATATTTCATTCCATAAACACTCCATAAAAATAAATAGTACTTAAAAGTATAACACTCCATATGGTTTCATAAACACTACGATAAGTAATTTAATTCAGGTCAAAGGAAATTATGCGGTTGTTGGCTGAACTGAGTATCAAAAACAATATTAGGCTCGCTTTCCCCCAACAACGCATCGGTAAATTCATTTCCTCCTTGTTGATATTGCGTACTTCCTTGTTGTGATGTAGTAGCTCCATCTTCGACCCTAGGAGTGTAAAATCCTTGACCCGTAGCCCATTCATATGAACCACCTAATGTGAGGTCTTGTGATGTAAAAGCTTCATTTGGATTGTTTGGAGCATGAATAGATGGTACAGAAGAAGATGTAGATCTGCCAGATGAGGAACATGAAGTTGTAGCCAATTTGTATGACTCGTCCCATGCGGCTTGACGAGCTCCAAGCTGGAATGAACATGATTTTTCCATAAACCTAATGCAATCAGCCTACAAGGATATAAATTAGAGAATTTAGTCGAATATTCAAGAAACTTGAAATGAAAATGAGTACAAAATGTAAATGTACTTACTATTGTCAAATTCATCTCCCAAAAGTTATACGGACAAGGAACCATTGGAACTGGTATTTGACGTTCTACGCCTGCTTCATTGGAAAATGGTAAATTGAATTCTATTTCCGGCGGTTGTGATGGGGGCTCATTCTGTGTGTGATAGGTATATGTCTGCGACATCATGTCAGGAGGAGGGTGACTAGGAAACAAATTACGAGGAACAGCTGAGCTACCCACTGCCATCTCATCGACGTTTTGAGCGTGGTATGACTCAATGACATAAGGTCCAACACTCTTCTTCGTCCACCAAGTGTTATATTGATCCTCCGTGGATCGTATAATAGTCATTGACCTCTACTACAATATCATCTACATCTATTGTTTCCAAATTTGGAGGATTTGCCGGGACTACAATCTCACCTGTAATCTGCCTCGGGAATCTCTCCGCCAAGTAACAACTAACTCTTGTGCGATTTTCAAAGTGAAAAAAAAGAACCCTCTTTTTGGATACCTCTAGTGCATACTCATATTGGTCTCCCCAAAGATACTCGACTCTCTCGCCCATGGTTGCCAAATACATGATTCCCTTGTTCTAGTGTCAATCAGTATTCTTGCGCTTTTGAGTCGAGTGTTTCATAGTATCCTTCTGGCCTTCTCGATGTCCTCTCTTCCTTGATGCAATCCTAATTTTCTCGAAGAGACAAATCTTTGGGAAAATATCATAATGACCAGAAGGTGTCTAACAAAGTAAGGGTTGCATGTTGCGAAAGTAGTAATAGTACCAATACTCAAGTACCACAACCATGCCAACTAAATTTGTACCCTTGGTTGACCAAACGTCGAGATATCTATAGGTATTACCTAACGAAGCTAGACCCCAATCATACTCCCCAACTCTATTCAAGTCATCCAATAACAAAACCCAACGTTTATCTACTTTTCCAGAAGAATGCGCTAGAAGAAAATGACCAAAACACCACATAAAGAATGCTCGTGTCAATGTCACTGCACATTCAATATTATTCTGGCCATTTCTACTTTCAATGTAGTTTTTCAAGACAACTAAGGAAAATGTATTAGTCTTAGAGTCCCATGCACCATGATTTTTGATATCCGAAAAATACAAATCATCCAAAGCAGGATATGTTAGATCACTACCCAACTGCGGCATAACTACTGGCTGTTTACTAGGGTCACCAGTGGGAATTCCCGTTAACATGTACCAATCTAAAGGAAGAAGGCCAATCTCAAACTCCCGAAAATGAAAGCTCCTGGTACTTTTCCACCATCTCTCAGCTACGGCTTCGACTAAGGCTCTATCCCCATTGGCAAAATCAAACTCAAAAACAGAGGAAAAGCCACAATTATCACAAAATTGTTGTGCTAGCGGATTATCTTGCACTACAATCTTATAATATTTTTCAATGTCTTTGAAACTACCTCTAAAGCTTACTTTGCGAGGGTCTTTCGTAACATCGTGACATACATGTCCATCACATTTCCATGATGAAACTATATCCAACCCATCTAGCATTTCATCCATACTACATGAAAAAAAAATATCATTATCATTGTCATTCATTTTCATCCATACAAACTAAATGATCATTATCAATTCATCCATACAAACTAAATTATCATTATCAATTCATCATACAAATAATCAAATTATCAGTTCATCATACAAATAATCATTTTTATCCATACAAAACTAAATTATCATTATTAGTTCATCACACAAATAAGCATGGAATGAACTCATAATTTTTCACACTTCCATAAAAACAAGCAATCATAAAAAAATACTTGTTTTGTTGATTTTCACCAATCAAAACTAAATTATCATTAAACCCTAACAATTCTAAAAATCAATCAAAACATGGAATGCACAACCCTTCAAATAATCAAATTAAACCCTAACAATTCTAAAAATCAATTTCAATAACATATCATTTAAATCAGGTAAACATATCATCTAAATCATGCATTATATCAATTATCAATCATCAATTTCATCAAATTTTCATCATAATCAAAAATCAAGAAAAAAAAAACCTAAAACTTTAAATCCTTACCTTAATCAATTTCGTAGATGGAATTGAATGAAAATACTCTCAAACGATCAAGAAATTGATGGAGAACAAACCCACGAAAGGAATTGAGAAACAAACGTCTAGAATCACTGATCTACGAAGTGTATTTGCGGGTGTTATTGAGGAAAAAAATGAAACGGGAAGAACTGAGGAAGAAAGGGCTTTTGCGCTGAGAAAACACGATTTTGGGACGCCGAACGATTCAGCGTTGTCAACCTAGCTGACCAGTCAAACGCCGTTCGGTTCGGCGTTCCTATGGACGCTGTTCCATTCGGCGTTAGGCGCTGTACTGTACAACTTTTAGCTGCTAGATTCGCCAACCCATAGGACTTAGGAGGTTGCCCAGGGTGACGTAGATGGCCAATCTAGCAGCTAGATATCTAGCCCATAGGACTTAGCCTTAGGAGAAGGATAATGGGCCAGCGGTAAAAGACCGAGTTATTAGCAGCCAACCCATCAAACTTGACTACGGATTTAAGGTTGGATCAAAATTCAGAACAAAAGAAAGCAAGTGTGCCCTAGTAACCATGGCGATGATGATGGCATGGAAGAAACATCTCATCTTAAATCAAACCCTAATTTCATCAACAAGATTTTTCTCAAAATCTGCTCCTCAATACGTTGGTAAAAGTTTCTGATTCTTTTTCTGTTTTTTCTTTTCAGGGTTTAATTTAGGGTTTTGTTTTGATTATTGAAATCTGTTTCATTTGTAGAGAAAGTTGGAATAGTGGAGTTTCTGAATGGAGTTGGTAAAGGAGTAGAAACACATGCTGGTAAACTTGAAACAGAGATTGGTGATTTCCACAAATTACTTGTTACTCGGACTCTCAATCTTAAGAAACTTGGTATCCCTGTCAAACATGTAAGTAATTTCTCTAATCCCCTCCCCTTTATTTTTAAGCTATCCATACTCAAATGTCATATCTCGGAGTTGGTGAGCAATTGCTATTGGTTCCACTGATTCATCTTAGTATGTGCTAATTGTATTCGTTTGTATAGAAGCTTATTCTCTTCGCTTGTAGACTTGCAGTATTTGCTTCTGTTTGAAGTTGACTGTTTGTTTGTAACTTGTAAGAAATCTGTGGTTGGAAATCTGTTATTTGAATGGTGTGCTTTAGTTGTTTATAAAGAACGCGGAGAATTGTTTTTTGTTTGCTAAACAAATTCAAGTACGGAATCACATTTCCTGATTGTCACAATGTTGATTTAGATTTCAGTGTAGGACCATACATTCCCTTGGTGCTATGCCCTTCGCCTGTTCTATTCACATTTCTGCCATGATCACAAGGCCAGTATTGGTACATGACCCTGCACTAGTCAGTAGAGTTCATGTAAGGGTCTTAATAAACTTTACTCTAGTTGTTGCAAGGTTGTCCACTTCAGCCTAATGTTGATATTGGATCTTGTTGTTTTTGCATGAATTTCTCTTACCAATTCCCTTTAGCTATCTTATAGATTTGGTCATCTGGAGTAGTCTACTTTACCCGCACTAGTCGTCAATCCAGAACCTGTGTCGATTGAGTAAATGCTTTCTTGTTGCTGGTAACCACATAAAACTCCACCCAAGAGGCAGGGTAGTTAAGGTCATACATTGATTCCTGTTAATAGATTCTCTTTGTATTTGTTGTAAAGAAGCTTATTCTCTTGACTCGTAGACTCGCTGTATTTGCTTCTGTTTGGAATTGACTGTTTCTTTGTAACTTACTACTTGTAAGAAATCTGTGGTTGGAGGTCTGTTACTTGAATGTTGTGCATAAGTTGTTTATAAAGAATGCGTAGAATTTTTTTGTAAGAAACATGGTATCCCTGTCAAACATGTAAGTAATTTCTCTAATCCCCTCCCATTTTAAGCTAAACATACTCAAATGTCATATCCTGGAGTGGGGGCAACTGCCCCCGGCACATGCTAAACCAATTTAAGTACTGTATTTCAAGTGAATGCATAGAACATAAAAATTTGTATGAAATGCTAAACTCATAGTATTTGCTTCTGTATGAAAAGGACTGTTGTAGCTGTTAAGAAATCTGGGGCTGGAGATCTGTTGTTTGAAAGTTGTGCATAAGTTGTTTATAAAGAACACATAGAATTTTTTTGTTTGCTAAACCAATTCAAGTAGGGAATCACATTTCCTGATGTTGATCTAGATTTCGGTGTAGGATCATACATTCCATTGGTGCTATGCCCTTCACCTGTACTATTCACATTTCTTCCATGATCACAAGGCCAATATTGGTACATGACCCTGCACTACTCTAGTCAGTGGAGTTTGTGCAAGGGTCTTAATAAACTTGACTCTAGTTGTGCGAGGTTCTCCACTTCAGCTTAATATTGATATTGGTTGTTGTTTTTGCATGAATTTCTCTTACCAATTCGGTTTAGCTATCTGATGGATTTGGTCATTTGGATTAGTCCACTTTACCTGCACTAGTCGTCAATCCAGAAAATGCGTCCATGTTGCTGGTAACCACATAAAACTCTACCCAAGAGGCAGGGTAATTGAACCTATTCTTATATTGGCAAATCAATTTTTGTAGAATGTTTTCTTATGTGTGTACGTCCTTTCTCAACGAGGTTGACAACTTTTCCTGGTAATGTAGAGAGCCTAATTATTTTGTAGAATGACTTAGTTATCTCTTTCCACTTCTTTTGAAACGATCTTTTGTTTGGGCAACACAGAGAAAGTTGATCCTGAAATACACCCACAAGTACAGGCTTGGACTTTGGAGGCCTCGAGCTGATACCCTGAAAGCTTAACTTCTATGCAACACTTGCCAACCACCAATTTTACGTGGACTGAAACCATTAACTGTTTTGCTCAGCCGTTACTAGAGTGAGATCTCACATGAAGGTAGTTACGGCAAATCGAAGAACACATTCTGTAAGAGAGTCAATAATGTGAACTGTTGTTCTCTCAAGGTATATTACATTGGACAAGGTTCTGTTGTTAAATGCAGATGATTAAGATTATTAGTGGAGGGGTAGAAAATTTTGTCCCGATGTGTCTGTAGACCAAACTTTTGAATTTCCTAAAAAATTTAGGAGTAATGTATTTTCCTTATTACTCACATTGTTTGAGAAACAAGAACAGGTTTATGATCAAAAGAATGTGGTATTCTTCCATGCAGGGGAAATGCAAGACTTCCGGTATTTATTAAACACATTCATGGACAACATTTCTTTCTTCAATGGAGATTTTTTTTTTTGTTCCTATTCAGTAACTTTTTATTAGAAGTTTTTAGTAATTGAAAAGGTTGGTTAACTTGTGAGCTGATTGTTTAGCCTCTCTTGGTTGTTTGGAACTATGGGCCTGCTCCACTGGACATCAGTTTATGGGGAGATATGGGCCTGCTCCACTGGACATTCCCACGTCCCACCCCCTTAGACTTGCCGCCTGTCGCCTGAGCAGGTCCAACTCCAACCCTCAATATGTCAACACTTCCGACAGGGAGAGAAAGATCCAAAGAGGGGTCTATCACGAAGTTTTGGGATTTGTATTCCAAGACATCGGAATAAATACCCATATCAATGTTCTAAGGAAAGGTGGTGTCTATGATGGATAAAGGACGGTCAAGATTATCTCTAGGTTGGACGGTCGAGATCATGCCTCGGCCCGATTAACCTTAGGGTCCTAGCTAGCTAAACCGGTTCCGTCCATCCCTAGCTTACTCTTGGTCTGCTTCGGTCCTGGATACGACACACTCCGTTTTGAATTAGAAAATCATCAATGTTCTAAGGAAAGGTGGTGTCTATGATGGAGAGAGAAGTGAAAATTGAGATCGAGAACAACCCACAACCCCACTTTTAAGGGCGCTTAAGTTTTGTGTTTCCTCCATTAATTCCAAAGTCGGGTATTAACTACTACTTTGCACTTACTATCTTGGGATGAGATGGGATGGCTTGGCTTTAAAGATTGATATTTGGTTTGATCAACATCAAGAAAAAAAGATTTGATATTTGGTTGATGATTTAAATTTGATTAAATTTGAACAAGGTTTCCCAAGGTTTCTAAGGTGGGTAATAAGTGACATCAGTACAAAAATCGAGAAAGACATTAATGAACTATGAAAAAGGTAACTCGATAACTTTCTTACGATAGTGACTTCTTCATACACGTGTACATTAGATATATACCTTGATAAGGTGTACAAAATGGTGACAAAATTTTGAATTTTGTCATGTGTATAACAATATACACCTGTAACACAGGTGTAAAAAGATGTACACCTGTGATCCATATTGATACTTTGGCATGTATTCAGATGCAACCAGGATGGGTAAAAGCTTGCAGTGATGAACAACAACAGATTTTGGATGAGTACAAAAAGAATAGGCAAGAAAATAGCACAGATGCACTGAAAGAAAAGATGTACAAAACACTACAACAAAGAGATGAAGAGATTTCTGACTTGCATGTTAAACAAGAAAAGCTTGTTAGCTTCAGTGAAGAAAAAAGCAAAAAAATTCATGCAGCTGATCTGAGGAATGTGCAAAATGATAAGGATCTTGTTGATATATGTTTTGACACCTTGCAAGAAATATTTTCATTTAACAAAGCATTAAAAAGTGAGGATGAACGTGATGATGATGCGCAGAGGGAGGAGGAAGGTGAGAAAGGTGATCAGTGCCAAATAGTGCATATTTATACACCTTTTTATTGGCATTTTACTTATCTTTTGCGCTTAGAAATCGAGATATTATCCAGCATTCGTGTTTTCTTTGTTTTCAAGAATAAATATTTGTATTAATTAATTTTGTGTTTTAGGTAATAAATAAAGCTCGGAGAATCGAGGAGCCAAAAGAGAGAAGAATTGGAGGCAAGCGTACATGGAGCGTAAAGCCAAAGCCCCCGCGCGCGCAACAGTTGCAACCCAACAAGTAGCAACTCATCTACAAGACATGGGCTTGAGCTAGACCCGACCCGTGACCCGGATTCGAGTCCGTACATTCAGAGCCGTTAGATCTTCATCCAACGCTCGCTGCCTCCACGCGCATCGAAGCTCGCTGCTCCCGCTCAACACCAGATCACTCCAAGTCTCCCTGAGCCGTTCGGATATCCCTTAGCTACATCCTACGCTCGCTCGGCCGTTCCATCAAGACTTGATGTGCCCGCTTCACAGCGAAGTTCCCTAACCCTATACCCTAGTCGACCCACCTCATTTCTCTTCTCCATCCTCTCTTTCTTCCCCCGACACAACTCTGCAGAACCCATTCACCCCTTTCTTCCCCGACCATACCAGTCGCCGCCTGCAAAACCACCACCTCCATATCCCTGTCACCACAACAACTTCTCCATCAAAGACCCAGCCACCTTCTCCCCTAGCTTCTCTCTATCTCACTCATAGCCTCTTTCCTAGAAGCTAAGATCGAGATAGGAAGAACTAGGGTTAGGGTTTCTCTTCAATCAATCAAGGGAGCTCGTGAGACGATCGAGTAGAGCCAGCAACCGATGCAGAGAGTATGGGTGAGAGATTATTGCATTTAATTTCTATTTTAAAAAGAATTAGGGTTTGATGTTTTGGGAATTCTGTGCATGTATAAATAGAAGAGGTAGAGGATGATTTTGGGGCATGCCTGGGCTAGCCAGAGCACCAATTAGGATTAATTGTAGTTTAATTGTTATTTTGATGTTCTAATTGAGTTAGCTAGGGTTTCAGTGAAACTCTAATTCCATATTATGTTTTAAACTCGTTGAACTCGTTCTTGAATGCTTAAACTATAATTATGTCTTCAATTAGAGTACTTGTATTTTTTCTCTCACAATGGATGCCTTGTATCCATTGTAGTTAGGTTACAACTGCATTGAGAGTACCTCAGCTTAAACCTTAGACCCAAATGCTAATTCCCTTGACTAGTTGTACTTAATTAGACAACTAATACTCTGGGTTAGTACTTTAGCTGTTATTTGAAGCTTTACATGGAGAAACCCCTTAGATAGGTGGTGGAATTGACACCGCCCTTATCACCACAGGACAAGAAAGCTCAACCGAGTTGAACTCATAATAGGAGTTAGTGGTGGATTTGAAGACCCTCGTAATCCCCATTGTCACTATCTTATACCTTAGTTTAGAGTCACTTCATTTCATCTCAGTCGCTTCGACAACAAACCATAATTGTGTTAGGTCACTGAAATCGGTAAGTAGTAAGCCTTTAGATCAATCAGAGCACCACAAGTCTCTGTGGCTCGACCCGTACTTGCCGCGTCTCCGATAGACGCCGTGCACTTGCGGTTATTACATGTAGGCACATAAATATAAACACATATCTCAGCCTACCAAAAGGTGAGAAAAGTGGCAAAGGTGGTTATGTGGATGACAGTGATGATGATGATGATGAGGAGGAAGGTGAGAAAGGTAAGAAAAGTGGCAAAGGTGGTGATGTGGATGACAGTGATGATGATGATAGTAATGATGATGAGGAGGAGGGTGGTGGCAAAGGTGGTGATCTACATGATGATGACAATGACAAACAGGGTAGCAAAGGTGGTGATGATGATGATGATGAGGAGGAGGAGGAGGAGGGTGGAGGCAAAGATGATGATCTACATGATGATGACAATGACAAAGAGGGTAGCACAGGTGGTGATGAGGAGGATATAACTGAATATGAAAGGAATGAAGTTCCATCTGAAACTCCTAAAAATCCGAGGTATAACATCACTTTTATTAAATGTGGCAGTCATTTATTTTTATATTATTTATATGTGTACATAGTTGTACACCAGTGACTCATACCTTTTCTCAAAACTTGCATCTTTTAGCACTCCTTCATCAAAGACCAATGAGGGAAATGAAGAAAATGATATGGATCATGGAAGTGAACATGACAAAGGAGTTGAGTCTGAAATTGCTAACAAGCCGAGGTATGTTAGCTCACATTTCTTTTCAGTTTTTTGTATATGTAGATACTTGTACACCACTGATAAAAATCAAATAAAATTGTATTTTTCAGCAGGCCTCAATCAAAGTCAAATGAAGAAGAGGATGAAACAAGCCTAAGAGTTGAGTCTGAAACTGCTAACAAGCCGAGGTATAAAGAAAATGATCTTAGCTCGCATTTCATTTCATTTTCTGTATATGTGTACCAGGATGCACACCTTAGTAATCTCTTGTGTGTGTGTGTGTGTCAACTTTGTACAACCTAACAAAATTGCATTTTTTTTTCAGCACTTCTCTGCCAAAGACAAATGAAATCCCTGAAGATCACAAGACCAGATGGACCTTGATAACTAGGATGTGAGGAATACCGCTCAAACTGATGAAATTGATGAAGCTATGATAATCACAGCTTAAGCCATATCTCAGCTGGACCCTAAAGGCATGTTTCCAGTTGAAGAAGATGTCCTTTTACCCACACAAGGAGAAGAGACAGAGAAGGAGATTTATACATCAATTGAGGACCTTCTAGATAACTTGTCTGACACTGTGTTTGTAAAGCTTGAAAAAGGTTGTTACAAAACGGCACCATCTGAAGTGAAGGTAAAGATGGCAACCCTGATCCACGATATTCCAATCTTTTCATTGTTGAGCCAAGAAGATCCAAAAGAAGAGTCGTCGCAAAAATCATTATCCAATGAAGATGTATGAGAAATGATCGTTGCTGAAGAAGTGCAGTTCATCCAACAAAATCCTAGTGAATTTTTTAGCAGCCAAGAGGTAGAAGAAGAGAAGACGACACCAATGAGGATAAGAGCAGGGAAGATGAAGGAAGCAGAGATGTTGAGGACACAAGCAGATGGAAAGTTTTCCAAGACACCACCAAAGAGAGTTGCAAAGAAAAACTTATATCCTGACTTCACTGCCGAGGGTACGTAAAACCAGACAAGTTAGGATAAAAGTGCGTCACAAAGGCAAGGGGATCAAAGAGGGAAAAGAACCAGGCTATCCTGCACCAATAAAGAGAAAGGAAAATGAGTATCATCCTAGTCGCCCACTGCCAGATATTCATCAATCACCACTATACCTATGCAACTAGGACAAGACAAAAAAAGGATACATAAATTCTTCGACTATGCAAGCCTGACGTAAGTTCACAAAACAATACCTCGCACTATTTGAATGATTAAATCTTATAAAAAAAGGTATGTGCACCACTATGTACACCATGTTAACATTTCCTTTATGATTCTGCAAATTTGTAGCATGGGAACTAACAAAACTCGAAATCCAACAGTCAAGGAAGAAATTCTGATTGTGGGAAAAGTACTTCGTGAACTGATGTTTAACAAATATCTGGACCAAGAGGTACTGCAGTTCTACATCCATCGACGTTGCACAGAAATTCTCAGAAATAGCTTTCGTCATCCAGATAATCAAAAGTACATGAGATGTGAAATAATGAGTCATACTGCATGTGTAAGTTTCTCAAAAACAAATCAAAAATGTCATATATAGATATTTTAATTATGTGTACATAGTTGTACACCTAATTGGCATGGCGTTTTCTATGTGTTTGTAGATTTCTTTAGGTATGGACATAGATGTACACCAGTATGCTATATGATTGACACATGCTCTGTTAAGTGTTTGCATGGATGCTTGATTGTTAGATTTTATTTAGGTGTGTACATAGTTGTACACCTGTATCATACGTCATGGATACATCTATATCATACATCTGTTTCCAGGCATAAGATGTTTGATATGTAGTAGTGTACATGTTTGTTAGTTTTCTGGTATGATTTAGGTATACCTAATTTCTTTTATTTTCCAACAAATTATTGATTGCAGTACTATGTGAAGAACAATATCATCAGCGAGGTACAAAAGCTTGTGGTTGATTTCATACGAGACATGCCTGACAATCTGGAAGTTATTGTAATCCCCGTCAATCACTCTACATAACAAATGGCAGTAGGAGTTCACTGGTCGCTTTTGAAGTTTTATTTCGAAGCGCTAGAGTGGAAATGGTACAACTCATTGCACTCAAATGAGGACTATAAAAATGATGCACATCAACTGGCAAATGTAGTGCAATTGGAACTCAACAAGAAAAGAGCATTAAAGGGTGATGCACCTATAGAACCGCACGAAATAAACATCATGCAATGCCCTGCACAAGGAATCAATCCAAACTGCCTCCTATACACTTGTTACTTTATGAAACGAAGTGTGAAGAAGACAAAGAGTATCGAAAGAGATCAGCAGCGGGCCGAAGACATTTGTCAGGAAATGAGAGCAAAATTGGTGGCCAAGATGCTGAAAAAAGTCAGAACGTATAAAAAGGTGTGGGATATAACAAAGGATGAAAAACCCAAGGAGTGGCGCCTGAGTATGGAAATGAAACCATTGAAGAGGAAGAGGATCTTTCAAGCTTCATTATACAAGATCACTTTCTGAATTGCTTCTAAACGTTTTTTTTTTTTAATCTTTAGACAACTTTTCAAATTTCAGTTTTCAATAATATAAAAACCTTGAATTAATCTTTTTATTAGTTTCAATATTGATGTGTTGAAAGTATACTTGTGTCAGTACTAAGGTGTATATTACAAGTTAGTAAAAAATTAAGGTGTACATAATTATGCACATTTACTGACAGAACAGAGATTTATAATGGTACAGTAAGGTGTACATAATGGTACACATGTACTGGCAAATTTATCTAGACCTGCAGAACTGAAAACATAGAATTGAACAGGCATTAGCAAAATAAAACTAGTAGCAATATACAGAACTGAGAACAAAAAATATTACTAAACAAAATAGACTAGTAGCATACATTGTATAGAAAGGTGTACATAATGGTACACAGGTAAAAAGATAGGTAAGAAAACTGAAGCGCACAGGAAGGTGTACATAATGGTACACATGTCCTGACACTAATTATCCATCCAAAGAAAATTGAAAAAGACATTACCAAAAGTAAAAACCAAACACATAGAATCTTTTGAACAAATCAAACATAGAAAAAAACATCAAAGCATGGGGCAGGTAGCTCTGTTGTGGTGACCAAGGGTGAAGCACTTTGTACTCATAGGCCTCTTTTGCTTCTCCCAAGCATTCTTCATATGATGTGTTCTTCATCTACCAGGTGGAGGAACAGGAATAGGAACAATAACCTTATCACTAGGATCATAAGCCCGCGGCTTGTCATAATTGGGGATTGGAAAGATGATCTCCTGGTATGTCCTGTTGTACCATTCAGTGGTGAAGTATGGCTTAACAAATGAATAGATATACTCCCTCGTAGCTTGAATGGCAGCACAAGCATGTGCACAAGGAAAACCATTAACTCGCCACCTGTGACATGTACAAGTTTTCTGCAATAGATCTACAGAATGAGACAAGGGTGATGCGACTTCATACAATCTTTCCATGGACTCAGTAACAGTCCAAGTACGACCAATGCCGATGTTTTCCTTTAGTAAAGCCTCAAATGTGGGAGTGAGCCTAGTGTTGAAAGTTTCTAGACCTTCTATCCTTCTTTCAGAATTCTTCTTCATAACCTTCAAACTAACATAATAAAAACACAAAAAATAAAATCAAATGATCTAGAAGTAATATAGATAAAACATGTGTGCAACAATGTACACATTAAGGAAATCCATGTGTACAACAATGTACACACATTTATAGAATCACAAATAAAACATGTGTAAAAGTATCTACAGATCAAGCAAATCCATGTGTGCAACAATGTAGACAGATAAACATGTGTACAAGGGAAGATGTACACATCAAAGAAAAATAAATGAATGAAACACTAAACATAAAACTCACCGTATCGCATCGAGAAGAGCAAAAGAAGACAACTTTTTGAAATCAAGAATCCAGTTGTTGAACGACTCGGTAAGAGTTGAAGAGTGAGCACTATATCTACATATAGGGAAAAATGCATTTGCCCATTTCTCCTTTGGAATAGTCCTGATATAGTTAGCAACATGTCCACATCCAATTTCATGCATGCCCCGCAAAGCTTCTTCAAAGTTAGCTGCTGTGTAAGAGTAAGCAGCTTTGTAAAACAAATCAATGACAACCTTCAAATTCGCATCACCTGATCCAATGGGGAGATTGCACTTGATGTGGTAAAAGCAATAGCTGTGATATAAATTAGGAAATACTTTTGGAAAGCCCTGCAAAAGTCCTTCTCCACGATCACTAAGGAAAACAATCTGACAACCATCGACAACTTGTTTAAGATTCTCCAGAAACCAAAACCAATTATCTTTGTTTTCAGAAGAAACAAGAGCAAAAAAAAATGGGTAAAAACAATTATTTCCATTGATACATGTTGCAGCCATCAAAGTACCCCTGAATCTACCAGTAAGAAAAGTAGCGTCCAAGTAAATCATGGGCCTGAGATACCTATAGCTATACTTGCAAGCACCAAAACAAATGAATATCCTATGAAATATGCTGGTTCCATCCTCAACTTCAAACTTCACATAGCTATCAGGATTAGTTTCTTCAATTGCTTTGACATACCAAGTTAAATCGCTATACGACTTCTCGTCATCGCCAAACTGTTCTTCAAATACAGCTTCTTTCCCTTTACGGGCATGGTGATACTTAATATTGGACCGATAAGTTTTCTTAAAAAGTAACATGATCTGTTTGGGTTTTAGACTAGGATCCCCATGTATATTGTCAGCGATCAAATGCTTGACTAACTTGGTTGTTACCGCAGGACTCTTCAACCTCAAACCAACACCACAGCTACAAAAAAAAATATGGAATAAGTAATGTGCACCACAATGTACACCTAATAATATCTCAAAACCAACATCACATATGCAAAAAGAAAACACAGACCAATCAAGAATATGTAATTTACACCAAGAATATGTAATCTACAGAATGTGCCACTTAAAAAGCCTATAACAAGAAATGTGTACCACAATGTACACCTAAAACAAGTTTACGTATAAAAGCCTAAAAACAAGAATTCGTAATGTGGACTAATATGAACACCACTAACCTATGAATAACATTAGAATCTTTCAGCACGAACTGAGAAATGTCACCATTCACAGGCCCAAAGTGAATCCTCCAACCACATTCATTTTCTTGGCAATTTGCAGTAAAACGAGTCTTGTCATTTTTAAGAATAATAATCTTGTGACCAGTAGCCATCTTGTACTTATCAACAGCAAGTCAAACAGCTTTAACACCACCCATAAATTCTCTACCAACTTTGTCAAAAACATAAATCCATTCATTACAAATCAGAGGCTTGGCCTGGTCTGCATCATGATCGACCACCCTTACCATCTTAGGACTAACAGTTACACAACAATTTGCAGTACTAGAAACGGAACTAGTGCTACAACCAGAATTAGAACGAGAAGTATGATTCCGAATCACGTCAACATTCAAATAGAAATCTTCATTCTTAATAAGAATAACAAGAGCAATCAAACCTTGCAGTTGTATATCACCTTGTATAAAAACTAACTGATCATTATCCATATAGCTCCCAGGAGACAAAGACCTCCAATGCTTGCATGCAAAATGCTTCAATTTATCTATGTTTGTCGAAGTATTAACAAGAAAAGTAGCAGAATGCACACCATGATTCAAAACAACATGAATAACCTTCTCATACATATTTGATATCCCTACATATTACAAAAGAAATGATAATAAACATTTGAAGCTTCAAATCACAATTTCAGATTTGAATAACCTAAAAGTAAACGGTGTACAGGAAAGTACACATTTAATCGAAGCCAAAACATCAAATAACAGTAAACCTAAATCAAATACTCCATCGATTAAGCTTCAGAATCTTACTGGAACAACATAATGAATAAATCAGAAGCCTACAAATCTAGTATCAGTTCGATTTCATAACATGCATCATAAAACTAAAATAATCATCAAACAACAGTAAACAAAAATCGTTTCACGAGAATCAAAAGATAATATATAACAAATATCAAATCAAGATCATACAAACAATAAGATGTAACAGATCGAATTCATATCATCAACTCATAAACTCAGAAAAACTAAAAATCAGAAACAAACCTAAAAATTAGATGTAACAGATCGTACAACCAAAAGAAAACTAACCTGAAGTTGAATTCTGCTGCATAAACAATCAAATCCAACCTAACCTCTACGAAATCTGTTAAATCACCTTCGAAATTTATATCTGGATCTATCTATCTTCAAACCCGCCGTGAATCCAAATCTCAGATCAAAAAGAACGATTTCAGAACACTTTCAAACGACCTGAAGATGAATTCTACTGGAGAAAAGATTGAAATCAGATTCATCGCTCTCTCTCTGTCTCGCTCTCTCTCAATCTCAATCTCAGATTCAAAAAGAAAACAATTCAAAATACACTGTTTATATAAAGAATCGTTGGAAGGTCAGTTCTGGTATTAAAGAAAATTGGAAATCGCTGGAATGGTACATATTTGGACTAACTCGTCAACATTTGGACAAGACTATAAAATACGGGACATTTTTGGATTAAAGCGTCCTGGGCTTTGGATGGATGGACTAGAGCGTCCAAAGCCCACTAATTTTGGGACTAAACATCAATTTCTGCAAAATTAATTGGTCCCACGGATGGGATATAGCCTACTAAAGTATATTCTCTTGACGGTACTGTCACGTGCAAGCGTGGTCGTCTATATTTATTTATTTTTTGAACAGAATCTGGATATTCGCATTCTCAATACATCGGAACCAGGAAATTAGATTCGCGTACATCTAACCTTTAATTATATTATTTGCAAACGACATCTTGATTATGCAGAATCCAGTTAAATAGTATTTAACAACATCTCGGTAATGTGGATTTGTAGATCTCGACATCTTTACTTCAACTTGGTTCAATAAATTTGAATCAATAGTTTGTTGATTGAGTTTTCTATCTTCTACAAATAGGCACCACGACTCTCATATAATACACTCACTGCAGGAAATAATTTTTCTTTTGTGTTTCTGCTACTTCATTCATTCAATCTCATTTTCAATCTCATCATCTTAATACGTTTAAAATACTTTTGATTATAATGGTGGTCGAGGATATTTTTGTTAATGGTGCATCAGAAGCTTTGAAAAGGCTGGTTTCTCTTATTGCCAGTGAGATTAGTTTGGCTTGGGGTGTCAAGGATGAGCTGAAAAAACTTAAGGAAACATTGGAACTGATAGACGCCAAAACATCTGATGCGGAGAGTAAACAGGTAAACAATGCTGAAGTTTCACTTTGGTTGAAAAGGCTCAAGGAAGCTGCTTACGATGCTGATGATATTCTGGATGAATTTTCCTACTATACGATGCGTCGATCTGAAAAGAGCAGCAAGGTAAAAGCATTTTTCTCTTCTTCCAACAAAGTTGCCTCTCGTTTTAAAATGGCTCACAAAATCAAAGCTATCAACAAACAGTTAAACCAAATTGCAGTCGACATGGAAAAGTTTCAGTTTCAATCGACTAGTGACAGTCTCACTAGTCGATACGATGACCATACTGCTGAGAAGCGTAGGCGTCAAACTGCTTCCTTCATTGGAGATGATTTAAAAATTGTAGGAAGAGAGCATGATAAATCTGAGATACTAAAGTTGTTAACTTCATCTTCTGTAAATCCTAATCAACAAGAAAAAGTCTCCGTCATATCCATAGTGGGTATGGGGGGGTTAGGGAAGACCACTTTGGCTCAATCCGTCTACAAGTCGGTAGAAGAATACTTCACACAAAAAATATGGGTTTGTGTGTCTGATGAGTTCGATTTTTACAAAATCTTACAAAACATTATGGAGTCCAGTACTAATTCTAAATGCCCTGAATTCTCAAACATTAGTGTATTGGTAGATAAAGTTAAAACACAATTGGAAAATAAACTTTATTTGCTGGTCCTTGATGATTTATGGAATGAAGATTTCATGGAATGGAATAAACTTAAGGGTGTCCTAGACGCCGGTGCTGTTGGCAGCAAAATTATTGTCACCACACGTAAACAAGAAGTTGCATCTGTGGTACGGGGTATAATTCCTCCGTACAATCTGAATGTACTCTCCAAGGACGACTGTTGGTCCATTATTAAGAACAAAGCCTTTTCTCCGGGTGGAGCATCTGACACTCCAAATATGAAAGATATAGGAGAGCAAATAGCTGGAAAATGTGGAGGGTTGCCACTCGCGGCAGCCTTTTTCGGTGGTCTTTTGCACTCACAGAATGATGAAAGGCATTGGTTGTCTATCAGAGACAATAAAAGCTTAGAAACCCCAAAAAATCAAAGTGGTGGAATCATACCGATATTGAAATTGAGCTATGATAATTTGCCTTCCCATTTGAAACAATGCTTCTCGTATTGCTGTTTATTTCCCAAAGATTGGGAATATAATAGAGAAACATTGATTCAACTGTGGATGGCTGAAGGATTCCTTCATCCCCGTAGTGGAGAAAATCAAAACTCATCATTCGAAGATATTGGAAATGGTTATTTCCTTCAATTGTTGTCTAATTCTTTCTTTCAAGATGCGGTACAGGATAAGCTAGGTGACATTGAAACATTCAAAATGCATGATTTAGTACATGATCTTGCACAAAGCGTTGTTGGCAGTCATGAAGTCAAGATTCTAAATGCAAGTGAAAGTTTAAATGATGCATCTCAAGTTCGTCGTCTACAGTTCATTAAGGAAGGAGAAGTATCATCACCATTTTTTCTTGATTGGCTGAAGGCAAAAACACAGCAGATCCCTATGGAAGAAGAAATATCAACACCAGTTTCTAATGTTTGGATCAATGCAAAAAGACTACGAACAGTTTTTTACCAAGGTGGGTGCTTTCCTAATGTGAGTCCACTTAACAACAAGCGTTTACGTGTAATATATCTGCTTAGTTATGGTATTCGTGGTAGGCTGGATATTCTATCTTCACCTTTTATCCACTTGAGGTACATTGATCTCGAATATTCAACAATTGAAGATGCTCATGCTGCGTCCATAACTCAACTTTACCACCTGCAGACTCTCAAACTGTATGGTGCCAGCAATATTCAAAAGGTTCTGGATGGAATTGGTTCTTTGAAAAGTTTGCGGTATCTTAATCTCTCTTCTTCAGATGTTAAAGTATTACCTGTTTCTATCGGCATGCTCACCAATTTGCAGTATTTAGGTGTTTCTAGTACAGAAATCACAGAATTTCCCGATTCAATCTGCCTCCTCTATAATTTAAAGTGTTTGGAATTCAGAAATTGCACCAAATTAAGAGTATTACCTTCTAACTTAGGAGCTTTGACACAATTAAGGTCACTTGATTTGTTTGGCACTAATATAAGAGAATTGCCAGAGTCTTTGACTAGCAACCTCTGCAAATTAGAGTCAGTGTACCTTTCTCATTGTTCATGCCAGATTCCCAAAGATATTAAGAATTGGGTAGAATTGAGATATCTCAGTTATTGTAGAATGGAAGCCTTACCATTCCGTATTGAATCCTTAAATATAGGAATGGAACATTTACTAATTGTGAGATATACTAGAGGTATAGAAAGGCTAAGTCGCCTGGAAGTATTAAATTCGTATTATGTTAGGAAAGAAGAAGACTACATCGGAGCCAATATTTGTGACTCTAGTGGGATCGAAGAATTAGCAAACCTGAATTCCCTTAGGGAGTTAGATATAAGACATTTAGAAAATGTGAGAGGTAAATTAGACGCCGAGAGCGTGAAGTTAAAAGACAAGCAATACATTCAAGTTTTGGGTCTTAACTGGACAGCAGAAGAAGAAAAAGAAGAAGAAGAAGACTTTGCTCGTAAATCTGCTAAGGTGTTAGATGCTCTACAACCTCACCCCAATTTAAGAAAATTGAAAATAACTGGATTCTCTGGTTTAAAGCCTTCAAAGTGGATGGACGCATCTTGTCTTCCGAATTTAGTGGAATTATATTTTACAAATTGCAAAAGATGTGAGAAACTTCCTGTACTAGGTATGCTCCCATGTCTTAAGGTTCTTCATATAAATGGAATGGATTCCGTCAAGTGTTTGGGTGAAGAGTTTTATTACCAAGAAGACCAAGAAAGCCAAGGTTCTGCAGAAGCTACAACAACAACATCATTATTCGGTTCACTAACTCATTTGAGAATTGAAAATATGAGAAAATTAGAAAGATGGGTTACCCCTCCACCTCCTCACAAATCCTTCCCTATCCTTGAGAATCTGTGTGTAAGTAGATGTGATGTATTGACATCTGTACCGGATATACAATTATGGACTTCTCTCCAGAGTTTAAATCTCTCTAGTTGCTGCGGATTGAAGGAACCAACGCTGGACGATCTGAAGGCAACCCTCACCTCTCTCAAAGGACTATATGCTGATGTTTATTACCTTAACAATTTGTTGTTACCTCCTCCGACTCCAAATATAGCTGCTTACCTTGCGTCCGAAAACTACAAGGTCATACTCCCTCTCTAACTGTTTCATTTTTATTTTTTTCATCAATTCTAACATCATGCTGGGCACGGGGTTTAATTTTTTTTCCGAAAGAATCTGATCTTGTTCATTGTTTATATTTCTGTAGAATTTGATTGAGACTCGACGCTAAGCAAATTGAGATTGAGAAGGAGAGGGAAGAACATGGCAGAGGCAGACCTAGAGAATGTTTCAAGCTTCGGGTGAGCGTCGTTTTGAGACACTGAGTAATTGTTTCTTTGTAATTCATGGTCTGGCTGTTAACTTTTTCTCTTTTATAATTTGTTTCTTTCCAGATGGATGCATTCCTGAAGAGGCTTGGTTATACCACGCCACTACCAAGGTGTCTTATTAATCTGCAGGTACGATTGTCTCCCAGTTTCTAACGTCGATAATGTTTGGACTCATTGTAATCCATTATTTTAGAAGATGTGTTTACTGATTTTGAGGTCTAATGTTTTTCTATCAGAAAGAAAATCCATCGGCTATGAACACCGATCCATGGTATTCTGCCTAACACTACTCTCAAACCCCACTCATCTGTTATCTGCGCTGGATCAGACGGATAAGAAAGAGAAATGCCTAGAAGAACCGGAGGAGTTACTAGCGCCTCTTTGTTAGATAGGTTAAGCGATGTTTGAGCTTATAGAGATTTGATTCAAATTGACTGGAAAAAAATTATGTTAAGTTTCCTGATCGATGTATGTTAAAAAGAGTCAGTGGTAAGGGTATTTTATGTAATGGTGCAGAATGTGAGTAACATCACAACATGTTTTATTTAATATCATGTCAATTCAGATAATTGAACCTTTTGTTGCCTTTTATCATGAAGCTTTTGGTTAATGTTCCAGTCCCTTTACTTCTTTAACCTTTAGTTGTGTTTCTTGTTCTACTCATATTGTTCAACATCACCTATTTTCATTCATTACAACTAGCAACAGGTCATTCTCTCTTTGTCGTATCTAACATCTTGCTGGTACAGTGCTTCTGCACAGACCGCCACCCGCAAACCACACCAAAACCGAATTGCCTTTTTCTCTCACAGTTTGGTATGGTGGGTCCCGGCGAACCCCGCCGGAGGAGAGCAAGGGGTGGGGTCATTGGAAATTCCGTGAGAGGTAGTTTTCATGTTGTTTCTACCTCGCGGTTCATATAGAATTTTTGATGCTAGTAAGTCCTATTCCTATGCACATGCCAAAACATGATATTTGGCATATATGCACCCATTATGGATATGCCAAAATGCCAAACTCATATGCCAATATGTTTTTTCTGGCATATAAGCATACACACGAGTTTCCATCGAGCGATAGAGTCTCGGTATTCGATGGTCAATTAATCTCTCGATGGTCATTAAACCGACAACGATAGTCAAGCTGTCGCCGCTTCTATGATAGTCGCTATCGCCTCTTCATCCAACGGCTACCATTTCCCCCATATAAATACCCGATTTCAATCCCATTTTAACTCACACCAGAATTTCTAAATCTCTCTAGAATTTCTCAATCTCCAATTCTTTTCTGATCTTCTAATTCTTCATAGAGCATGGCTGATTTCATAGCAAACCAACATGCTGCGGAAAATCAAAGAGTTCAAATTAGGAGAAGAGTACCAAAATTTACAATTGCGGAAGATGAATGTATTTGAAGAAGTTATGTTCATTGTATTGAGACTTTATTCGCAGAAGAATCTCGTCAAGTTATTTTTTGGGATAGGGTTTTGAGGAGATTTAAAGAACAAACAATGAACCCCAACCAACGTGATGTTAAAGGGTTGAGTAATCGCTTCACTATAATCGTGATGTTGCTAAGTATCTTGTTTTACTTGACAAGAAGGTCCAAATCTAAGGAGTGGTGAAACCTATTTGGAACTTAAACAAAGGTGTCGTGCGGAATATCGTCGCATCTTCGAATATGGAAGTTGTTTGAGATTTTAAGTTGCTTGCCCAGATATTGTCCAATTTATATGTGGTAAAAGTTATTTGTAAAATTTCTTAATCATGTCCTAAAAGTTTTAATATTTTAACTCTAATTAAAGTTCAAGATTGGATTACGAATATAATTAAGCTTAATTTTCAACAATACTCAAATTTTCAAATTCAAAATTCAAACTTCAAATTCAAATTTCTTAATAGTAATTTTTACAAAACATAAAAACTAGACTTTAAAAATAAAAATTGGGGACAATGTTCTTCATCTTGTTAATCTTCTTCATTTCACCAAATTTCCAATCAATGCGCTCATGAACGGAGTCTCCTTTGTTTATCTTCTTCTTTGGCTTCAAATTTGTTTTGCCTTGATTTTCCTTGCCTATAACCTTTCTTTGCCTTCTCTTAGTTGCGGTTTTGACTTGGTTGATATCCAAAACTTGGAGACTTCTTTGCTTCTTACTTATTTCTTTAAATCTATCACATATCTTCTCAACGGCACCTTCAAGCACTACTCCAGAAAAATCAAGTTGCGTTGCCGAATCAAGTTGGGTTAATTGTGCCATTTGGAGAAAATAGAAGAAATAAATTAGATTGAGAAATAGAGAATAGATCGAGAAGAAGAGAAATTTTTTGTGTAAAAAATTTGGGGCAAGTTGAGTTTGAAAGTTACATATTTATTAGCGATGAAGAACTAGCCGTTGGCGCTAGAGTTAATAGCGCTGGCGATATAATTATTATCTCCGGCGATAAAGTCATTATCGCCAGCGATATTGTGAATATCGCTCGCTAGAAAGTCCGTCGCTTATTGATTTTCCCATAGTGGATCAAATGGTTTGCCATGCCACCTGGGATGCCAAACACCATTTTTTTGGCATGTGCATAGGAATAGGTCTAATAGGTCTAAGTTCTTTTCCTATAACACAATAAGAGTACATGTTTCGTACATCAATTCTGACATTTGAACTGTGAAGGGGACAAATGTCCTTGAACTGCTCAATTGCTCTGTATAGTACCCTTATTTCGTGTTTCTAGTTCTACATTCCTGAAACTGAGGGTCATTAAGACGGTCTCTCGTATTTATTGCATGGTCCAACAACTGCTACCTTGATCAGTCACCTTCATAGAGACCATGTATCTTATGGGCTCACGAAAAAGACTTCAATTGCATTCCTGAGGGTAAAATGAATTAAGTGCCGCAGATTTGTAGCTATTTGCAAGTGGTTTTTATTCAAAGTGTAGTTGCAGGAAATCCTACAACCACATCCTTAGTAAAATCTATGAATAATCTAAGTAATCATCGTAAGAATCATAAGAACCTTTATTAAAATCTTTAGATCAAATACAAAGTTGTGAGAAAATCCTAACTTGGGAAACAAATAATCTTTCTCTCTCCTAAATATCTCGTCTAAACTCTCAAAAGGATCCCCATCAATACAAGGTCGTTCGGCTCCTTATATAGGAGTTTACATAGTAGAGCACAGCTAATAAATCCCCTAATTTTTGATCTGACGTGCGTCAATGTCGCGTAGACTTTATCATTGAAGCACGATTTCTTTACTGCCGCACGACTCTTCACACTTTACTCGTGATTTAGTTGACGTCATCTGATGCGTCATTCTAGGTATGTTGTATGCGGTCGTCTTCGCTCAGTCTTGGTGATCGTCATTTCGCATATCTAATAGGTGTGCGGTATTTTGTACCCACATTTTGCCTCTTCTCATAACGTTA
Organism: Papaver armeniacum; assembly: GCA_023531295.1. Classification (NCBI taxonomy): domain Eukaryota; kingdom Viridiplantae; phylum Streptophyta; class Magnoliopsida; order Ranunculales; family Papaveraceae; genus Papaver; species Papaver armeniacum. Next base: position 274,347 of record JAJJWW010016205.1, read on the forward strand.
TTTTGATAGAACGAGCGGTATGAGGAACTCTACTTTTTGTTTTGCCGCACCCGTTTATCTTTTTGTATTCTTACCAGCCGACACATTCCGTGATTTCGGTGTAATCGTCTACACGTGTTGACTTCTTTTCTATTTCTACCGGCACGTCCGAGTTTAGCTTGGTCATCTTTTTACCTATTTATTAACCGATTCGAGGAGAGATAATCTTTTCTCTTCGTCTTCCCTTCTAGTTTATGTGAACCTTCTGCAAATATTCATCATCTTCATCTTCATCTTCTCGAAATTTTATTTTCCCTCATCTTCTCAAAGTCTTGATTTTGCTTTGCTGTTCTTATGGATTCTCTTCCAAGGTTAGTATTTCTCATTACCACTGTTCTTCTTTAGTCTTGCTTTTTTTTTTCTTCTAGATTTTCAACCGCCATATGCCATTGCTGATCTGCCATTATTCTTCTCATTCCCATACTGGTTGTGTTGAAGCAAAAGTTCTTCCTCTGGTAATACCAAGATTACAATTTTTAACCCTAAATCTTCTTCAAGTTTGAAAGATAAGGAATCTCTCAAGAGGAAGCCTTCGCATAACAAAGGAGTAAGAAATACTTTTTTTTTTGTAGAACAATATTGTTGCCTCTATTTGTTATCTGCGTTGTTCTTCACAGGATTCTGAATGTGAGATTGATGGCGGGAAAAAGACAAAGTTTAAAAGAGTTCGCAAATCCCCATCGCTCAATACTAGTCTTGCCATTCCTGATTTTGAGTATAAGAAAAAGGAAACTGATATTCCTTCTAATGTTAATGTTGATGCACCCTCACAAGGTTTGATTGCCTCAACTCGTTTGAATGTTTCTGCTTCACCGAAAGAAACCTCTGCTCCTAAAGATGATGCTATAATTGATCATGTGGTGAAGGAAATCTCCACTTCTGAGAATGTAACCGCACCAGTGGCGGATCAGACCGTTTCTACTTTTTTGAATTTTCCTCTATCAGCGAATGCTTTCGCTTTAGCAGGAGATACGTCCGTACCCATCTCTCAAGACGTCATTTCTCCTGTGATTATCCCTTCTACTTCTAAAGTTACTACTTCTTCCGCGAAAGCTGTCCATGCTGATAAGGGGATTCTTGAAGAAGTTGATTCTGCTACTCATGCTTTGTCAGATATCATTAATACCGCTCACTCATTCATTAATGATCCTTCTAAACTTCACATTTGTAATGCTCTGGCTAAGATTTTATGTGATTCTCCACCAAACAAACCAACTAGGAGCGAAATCTTCTCTCAGCTTGATCCAAGCGTCCATCTTGCTCTTGATCTCCTGGTTAGTACTTTTTTGCTTTCCCTTTTCTATTAATGCTTTCTTACCGCTTCCTCACGCTTATTTCATTTCTTCTTTAGGAGTCTCGTCGCTGCATGGTTCTAGCTGAAGGGTTTTCCGAATCTAGTAGTACCATACTAGAACTCTCCCGTCAAAATACTGCGTTAGAAGAGGAACTTAGTAAGTTGAAGGGGGAACTCCAAGCTGCGACTCTCGAGTCTGAAGGTCTTCGCATCAAAAATCAAGATCTCATAGGTACTTATCCCTTCATCCTTATGATTTATTTAGGAGTAATTTACTTTTGTATCCATGTTTTAAATTTCTCCATGCATATGTTAAGATTTAAACCAGAAGCGTGTTATTGAGAGATTTAACTTTCAATCTTCCGCTGAAATGCTCGCGCGGATACTGGGAGGTCGCAGAGTCAAATAAATCAATTAGTTAATGATCATTCGTACTCGCCTGATCAGATTGAAAATCTACAAAATGAGAATCTTTGTTTAGCTAGTCAAAATGAAATACTGGGTTCTTAAGTTTCCCATCTATACGGATTGTTGTGAAGTCTTCGATTTGAGAAATCAAACTTTATCAGATGAGAATCAGGTCCTAGACGCAGAGAAACGGTCTTTCTCGAAGAAAGAAACGATGTTTACTCGTCAGTTCCTTATTCTCCAAAATATTTGTGATGATCAAGAGGAATCTCTTCGTACACTAAGAAATCAACATGATGAGTCAATAAAGAAATTAACTATGGAAAATGAAAAGATCATCCAGAGTAAAATAAATTATTTGGCTGTGAAGATGAATCAACTTCGAGAACAACATACGCAGCTAAAACAGTCGCACGATATTCTTATGAAGGAAAAGTCTTCTCTTTCTCAGGATGAAAAGAAAATTCGCCCTTATCTTAAGGGTTTAGTTGGTGATTATTTTGATAAGGCTATGGAGGGCATGAAAAGTAGTGGTTTCACTTTATCTCAATATCTCCTTTCTCAGACGGAAGGTAGTCATATTGAGTTTGGTTGCCTCGTTTACTTGTTCTTTTTGATTGTTCATATCTTGTAATTCTGCAAAAGTGTCGCTCTGGTAATAATTAAATATCTTTCTTTTGCAGAATCTAAGAAATCTCACCAGTCTACCATCTCCCAGTTGAGGTCAGATCTGGATAAGGTCCATAGGGAACGCGCGAGACTCTCAGAGCACTTACCTCTTCTCGAGACCGAGCTAATATGAGGTGTTTGTATCTTGAAAACTTCATGGAGGTTGGCATAAGGAACGCCGAGAAGGGTGTCGCTCGTAAAGCTCATATTAAGGCTCAAGCTCTCGCAAACAAAGTTTGCCTCGATAACTCACTTCCTTTGCTAGATGTGACGCCACTTGATGTAAGCGAAGATGAGAAGCTTACTGTGCCCGACAAAGTGATTATGAATATGTGAGCGATGATGAAGCTCCCTTCAAGAAAATCATCCCCGAAAAGGACGGATCTGGTGGTGGTTTATCTGAAGGTCCGAGCTTTGATGTTAACCCCAACAACAAAACTGACATTGAAGCTTCTGCAATCAACCAAGACGCGCCTTCTAATGATGCTTAGCTTTTCCCTTTCTTTAGTTCTTTGCATCTACTTATGAGTCTTCGGATATGTATTTTTGGAAGAAATTTTGTTTCTGCTACTCGTTTCTAACAAGGAGGATAATGTCTTTTTTGTGTTAATTCCCATACTTGCCTCTTCTTATTTTCCTTGTAAGAAATACTCTCTGGCTTTTCAATCCGCGAGTATGTCCATACGTCATTTTCTCTTTCATTATTTCCTGTAAAACAATATTAATTTCAATTTTATTTTTCTCACGAGGTCTTATTGAGCCTCCCTAAGTAAAGGTCTTATTTTTCCTAAGATATAATTTTTCTTCTGTGCGGCAAAATCGCAGGCAGTCTTTACATTTCCATGTAATGACCCATTGATCTCGTCTTATCAACTTCTCGTATTATTGCCTATACAGGATGTATTGACGCGCAAATACGACAAGTCTTATTACCCCAGTGAGTAAAAAGCCTCATGATATTTGCGTCTTTTGACACAATTCAGCTCCCTAATGGAGGGTGCCGTCCTTATATTCCCCCTGACTGCCCCTTCAAGGAAGCTTACCCCTACCGGGTTAGGGTGGGATCTTCCCATCCAGTGATGCAACAATCAATTGTTTTCGAGGCCTCTTATCCCTCTGCCAATATGGCTTGTGGTTACGAGACCGCACCCTAAGTGGGGTTTCTTGAGGACCGAGTGCATCAATAGTCAGGACTTGCCAAGAGCGGCCAGGTACGCTCCAGACGCCCCATGCACTCTTGACTCAACTGTGTACCCCGGCGCCCTGATCGAGTTTCTGCACTCCTTAGGAGAGACCTTGTCACCTTAATCTTTCGACTTAGGCGCCTCTCCTGGATGGGCTTTCGTTTCACCCCAAATCTCCATGACTCAGGTTTCAGGGTCGGTGTAGCTTTCCCCCAAGTCATGTTAACTAGGTTTTCCCCAACTATGACGCGCGTTAGGTCTTACTATTGCCTCTTGTTGTATGCGAACTAGGGTGCACGCCACAATTGGATGCCTAGCCTCCCTAATTAGAGTCGTTACTTCTGTTGCCTTCTATTAAGGTCTTATTATAAGGTATTATTTTTGCCTTTTTCCTGAGATATGAATTATTTATAAAGAAGAGAAGTCTTTAAATCAATTTATTTACTTGATTAGTACATCTTTGTTAAATGTGAAAAACTTTGCATCTTCAACTATCAGTGCTTCATTTGAGTCGCGTGTAATTGCCTCCTTCATGTGTGCGGTTACTACCACATGATTTACGGATAGTATTTCTTCAAATATAACCTATTCCACGGATTTTCAAGTTTGCAGCCTGTGCTTTTCCCCTCAGGATCCATCAACTCATATGCTTCATTTCCAACTATCATTTTTATTATGTAGGGCCCATCCCATCTTTTCTCCAGTTTTCCATCTCCTCCTTTCTGATAAGACGGTATTTCTCTCAATACTAGTTCTCCTGGATGGAATTCTCTTTCTTTGACGTGCTTGTTATATTCTCGGGCTATCCTTTTGTGGTAATTTTCCATATGTTGTAGAGCAATTTCTATATTTTCCTCCAGATCATCAAGTTTTGTTAAGATCAAGTCCGTGTTCAGTTTCTTTTCCCATGCTTCTTTTTTAGTTGTAGGAATGATTACTTCAGTTGGTAGTACCGCCTCTGCTCCATATGTTAGGCAGAAAGGTGACATTCCTGTAGCTTCTCTCCTAGTTGTTCTGTATGCCCATACCGCATTATGCACTTGTTCTCACCATCCTTTATTGTATCCTTCCAACTTCTTTTTCAATATATCTGCAATTGTTTTGTTGGTTGCCTCAGCCCGTCCATTGCTCTGCGGGTATAAAGGAGTGGATTTTTCGCTTTGAATCTTGAACGCGTTAAGCAACATTTATATGTTTTCGCCCTCAAATTGTTTTCTATTATCAGAAACTAATTGTACAGGGATTCCAAATCTGCAAATAATATTTTCAAATATAAATGTGAACACATCTCGATCTCGAATATGCTGCACTTCTTTCACTTCTGCCCACTTTGTGAAGTAATCTGTTGCTACTATTAAGTATCTCCTCTGCCCTGTTCCTTGTATAAATGGACCTACAATGTCTAGCCCCCATTTTGCAAATGGCCATACACTTGTTGATAAACTTAGCGCCGCTCCAGGTGCATGTATCTTTATTCCATGACGTTGGAATTATTTGCACCGCCTCGATACTTCTTTCGCGTCCTCATGCATGTAGGTCCAGTAATACGTACCCTTGTATCTTTGTACTGTATGCTAAAGACCTTCCTCCACTATGGTTCCATGTGTCTCCATAGTCTAATTCCTTCAGGATTTCCATTCCCTCTTTTCGCGTTAAACATCTAAGCGATGGTCCAAGGAAAGACTTTCGGTAAAGTACACCATCTCTTAGTTCGTAATTTGTCGCTCGAATCTTTAGCTTGTGTGCCTCCAACCTGTTTCTTGGGACTTCTCCCTTATTAAAATATAAATGAAGTTGGACTCTCCAATATGCGTCTTTTCCCGCTTGATCTTCTTCTGTGTTTTCTACTATCATTACGTCTGCGTCTTCTTCTTCTTCCTTTTTGATAGAGGGCGAAAAGAGCGTATGTATCTTTATATACCTTGCAGTTGGATCTACTAACATAGAAGGAATGAAAGCTAGTGCGTCTACGAATCGGTTATCTTTTCTGCATATGTGTCTCCAACTTATTTTTGGAATTTGTGCTGATAGCTCTGCGACAAGCTTCTTGTATTTCTGTAAAGATGGCTCATTTGTGCTATATATCCCTTCTATTTGGCGGATTACTAATTGTGAGTCACTAGTTATTCTGGCATCTTCTAACTACATTTCATTTGCCAACTGTAACGCGTGCACCACCGCTTCATATTCAGTTTCATTATTGGTGGATGCGAACTCCAACCTGAACGAGTAAGCCATTCTTGCCCCTCATGGTGCGATAAATACTATTCCAATTCCGTTGCCTTCCCCATTTGATGATCCATCCACCAGTGTCTCCTATCTATTTGAATTATGATCTGTCAACAAGTCTGTAGGATTCCCGTGCTCTTCATCTATATATATCCATCATCTCTTCCACATTCTCGTCTTCTTCTAATGGAAATTCTGCAAAGAAATCTGCGATGACTTGTGATTTTGGTGAAGATAATATTTCATACTTGATCTCAAAGTGCCCTACTTGTGCATTCCATCTTTCAATTCTTCCTGATCTTTTCGAATTTTTCATTACAGACTCAATTGGTACTTTTGTCAGTACCTTAATCTTGTGGGCTTGAAAGTAAATACAGAGCTTTTGTGTTGCATAGACCAGTGCGAGGATTAGCTTCTCAATCTTTGAGTAATTTTTCTCTGCAGCATTTTAGGTTTTTCTTATGTAGTATATTGGCTTTTCCACTCCTATTGATCCAAGCGTAGAAAGACAGCACTCAATGCGTGCAGTGTTGATGCCAAATATATTAATAATTCTTCTCCTGGATCCGGTTTCTGCAAAATAGATAGATTCATTAGGTAATTTTCAATATCTTGCAATGACTTGTCGCACTCGTATGTCCATTCGAACTTGGTCCCCTTCTTTAGGATGTTGAAAAAGGGTTTGCATTTGTCTGATGAGCGCGAAATAAACCGCCCTAATGAAGCTAACAATCCATTCAGCTTCTGCACATCTTTTATAGTCACGGGTGATGGCATATCACGAACCGCTTGTACCTTATCTTGGTCGACTTATATTCCCTCCTTTGATACAATGTAACCTGTAAATTTTCCCGACGCGACTCCAATGATGCACTTTTCTGGGTTTATCTTAATATTGAATTTCCACATCTGCTCAAAGATTTCTCTCAAGTTGTCAACATGATCTTCAGCTTTTTTACTCTTCACCAACATATCATCAACATAGACTTCTAATGTTGTATGTACCCATTTTGCAAATATCTTTTCTACCATTCTTTGATATGTTGCACCTGCATTTTTCAAACCGAAACGCATTTTTGTATAACAATACAATCCTCTGGGAGCGAAAAAATCAGTATGCTCTTGGTCTTCTTCAGCCAGAGTGATTTGATTGTAGCCTTTATATCCGTCCATTAAAGATAGCCTGTCATTTCCTGACGCTGCTTCAACCATTTGCAGTATGTCCGGTAATGGAAAGCTGTCCTTTGGACACGCCTTGTTTAGGTCACTGAAGTCGATGCAAATCCTTATTCCATTATTCTTCTTCGGCACCACCACCATATTTGCTATCCACTCTGGGTACTTTGCTGGCCTTGTTATTCCCGCTTCAAGCATCTTCTGTAGCTCTGCTTCTATTTGAGGATGGTATGTTGTTGCTATCTTCCTTATCCTTTGCTTGAATGGTCGTGCGTTCTTGTTGATATCCAACTTGTGACATGCGATAGAAGGATCTATTCCTGGCATTTCTTCCATGCTCCATGCGAAAATGTCTTTATATTCGCGTAAGATGTTGATCGTTCTCTCTTCTTCTTCTTTCCCCATCTTAGTACCAATCTTTAATATCTTTGGTTCGTCCTCCGTTCCAACATTTATGTCTTTTGTCGGCTCTGCCGCGGTGAAATTCACCTTTGGTTCTCCTAGTGGTGTTGGTTCTCTTATTTTGTGCATTGGTACACCCTCTTTCTCTGGAATCTCGCTTGGTATTCCTCTTCCTTCATGTGATCTTATCATGTATATTCTTAATTCTTTTTCCTTCCTTAATTCTTTTGCTTTTCTCCACCGATCTTTTCGCTTCCGTGCGCGTCCTTCATAGTTTTTTACATCTATTTGGCCGCAGATTTTCGCATTCTTAGTATCTCCTTTGATTTCGCCTATTCCACTTGGTATTGGGAATCACACACACTGGTGGAGAGTTGATTCTACGCCTTTTATCGCGTGTACACATGGTCGTCCTAATAGCATGTTGTATGGTGATTCTACATCGACTACGCACAATGTTACCTGCGTTTCTATCTCTCCCAATAGTATTCTCATGGTTATCTCTCCTTTTGGATTTTTTATCGTTTTGTTAAAACCATGAATGTTGTATATAGAGCGTGTCATATCCGTATCCTTGTATCCCATACCTTTGAACGCGCGATAGAATAAAATATCTACCAAACTTCCCGTATCTACCAAGGTTCCATCTATCGCCCATTCATCTGATGCTTTCGCTCATTCACTTATTTTGTTTCAATCTGCAGCTACTGTAACCACCAAGGGGTCTGTTCGCCTTAAATTCTCTTCCGGTATTTCTTCTGCTGTGAACGTTATCTCCTGCTTTTCCCACTCCTTCAAGGGATATATTTTATCCACCGTCATGATTTTCCTTCCTTTAAAGTCGCGCTTGTGTATTTTTCCCGTGATTCCTTCATGAAAATCATTGATAATTGTTTTGGTTATTAGGTTACACTGCACTCTCCTAATGCTTTCTTTTGCTTTGATGATTTTGATTATTTCCGCTCGTTCATCTTGTGTTTCAGCACCTGCTTGGTTTCTGCATCTGCTCTTCTGCTGGGGTCTGCTCTTGGATTTGCTGTAGTCTGTTTTTTATTTCGCCCATTTGTGCAGATATGACAATTTTACCTTTCTTTCTCCTTGTTTTTATTCTTAAAATAAAATCTTCTCTTGACAATAAATGAAAAAATACTCCTCAGTGAACTTAAAACTATACCAAGAAAAATTGTTTTTTAGATCTGAACTTCTAAACTTTCAAAAGTTCCGAATAGAGCGACGAAAAACTATTAAAAATTGTAAGCTTGCTTTTTAAAGAACTCCACCGACAAGGTATATCATTCGAGCTGTTTTCTAGCGCCAAAATGTAGTTGCAGGAAATCCTACAACCACATCCTTAGTAAAATCTGTGAACAATCTAAGTAATCATCATAAGAACCTTTATTAAAATAGATCAAATACAAAGTTGTGAGAAAATCCTAACTTGGGAAACAAATAATCTTTCTCTCTCCTAAATATCTCGTCTAAACTCTCAAAAGGATCCCCCATCAATACAAGGTCGCTCGGCTCCTTATATAGGAGTTTACATAGTGAAGGACAGCTAATAAAGCCCCTAATTTCGGATTTGACGTGCGTCAATGTCGCGTAGACTTTATCATTGACGCACGATTTCTTTACTGTCGCACGACTCTTCACACTTTACTCGTGATTTAGTTGACATCACCTGATGCGTCATTCTAGGTATGTTGTATGTGGTCGTCTTCGCTCAGTCTTGGTGGTCGTCATTTCGCATATCTAATAGGTGTGCGGTATTTCGTACCCACACAAAGTCAGCATTTCTTGGAAGGCCAATGACATTAGTGTTTTAAATTGTGATTCGAAAGCAACAAGTTGATTCTTGTAAGTTGGTATTCCCCAACCTGACAGTTTTCTACGTTTCCACCTCCATAATTTATGTTGTGTTATGCCTTGAATACATGCCTTTGGGCTTCCATGTTTCTGGCCCAACAGTCCATTAGTTACCTTGTAACCTCAGATAAAAGATTTCCTTTTGAACCATGTTTTAGTGCATACTAGAAAATTTTAGGGCATACAAAATGATTACCCTAACTAGGGTGGGGTGATAAGGAGTATTCAAGGATAAATAAATTACTTAGTTACCCTCAATGAAATTATTAATTTACTTATTTATTTTGTCTTTTTTTTTATTTTTTTTTATTTTTTTTTTTATTTTTAACTTTTTAAAATAAGTCAAAGAATAAACCTAGAATACTCATCTTCACAGGTCTAATTTATTTTATAAATAATATTTTTCTATGTAATTGTAAATTGATCGCGCTATAGGCTGAAGATCAATAAAAAATCATCTTACGGGGTTTAATTGGTGGACGTAAGATAGTGGTGAACCATTTTAAATATCGTCTCCATTAAGATTTTGGTAATGTTGTTTATTTGTTTGCTAATGAATGATCAAATAAATAAGAAATTACAAACAAATAAACTACATACCAAAATCTTAATGGAGATATGGAAATGAGAGTTTTCTATGTAATTGTAAATCTATAGGTACTAAAAATCAATAAACAATCATTCCTACCGGGTTTAATTTGATCATTGATTAGAAAACAAACTTACACTTGGAAATGGTGAACTCCTTTTAGGAAATGATATAACAAACCTGAAAAAGGTAAAACGATCATAAACCGAGCTTGATAAGCCTGAAAATCATGTAAAAGATCAACGTGGCAATTTGTAAAGAACGGGGTACTTTATCAAAATTCTCATGAATTGTTTTTCCAACACTCTGGGAGAGTTAAATTGAGCTTAAGATTATTTTGGCATCCATTCTTGTGGAGTGCTAATAAAGAAGACAATGGTTTACGCTACAAAAAATGGTGTAGCGCAAATTCACTATGTGACAAAACGGGGGTGTTTCCCTAATCCTTAAATGTGTCCCTTGATCGTATATCTTGTATTCTTATTTTACCGTTTCTTTTTTTTGCCGAATAATAAGAATATTTTATTAATGAACCAAGAGATACCAAAGATACAAGAAAAAAGAACAAAAGAAAAGGGAAAAGTAGAAAGAAAAACTACGTATAAATTTGGGAAATACAAATTTTTAATCACATAAACCTATATTATGGTTGATCATGTACATCAACACTTGTCATAAAAGAGGTCTGTACATGTAAATTCTCTTCTCCCCTCTAGATAATCTGGCACCCAGCTTTGCCAAACTATTTGCAGAGAATTTTATTTCTCTGTAACTGTGAATAAAGCAGAAATCCTGGATGTTCGAGATAATTTTGTTCCATCTTGATATAGCATACCAGGGAAGATTTCCAGACATGAAAGAATCCATTACTGCCTTGAATTAGTCCTAATATGTATTCAGAAAGTGATAAGTATGGCCCATTCACAAGCACATAAGACAGCCATGACTTCAACAAGGAAATTTGAAGTTATACCCAGACCACCAGCTACAGAAACTATCACTCCAAATGTATGATCTCTTGCAATAAAACCATAACTAGCTTCACCTGGATTTCCTCTAGATGCACCATCATAGCAAAGAAGAATATGACTTACAAGAGGGAGATGAAAGTATATTTCCTTGATCCTTAAAGTTTATTCTCTACTGCATTTCATTCAAAAAAAATTCAGTACGTATCAACAAATCATATGGATCATTCCACATATTCCCTTTCATCCTGATTTCACAGTCACTTGTAAACTTTTTAATATTGGTCTTGAGGATTCCAAGATTGAACTGATCATTATCTAACACCATTTTATTCCTGAGAAACCAAATTTCCTTCATGGTTACAAATTAAAACATTTGTTTTCCAGACTTCCTTAATTGCAGGGCTCTTTCTTTTAGCAAAATTCAAAATGTCATCAAAAGATATTGGATTTGAGAAACCAAAGACACCACTCAACCATTGCCATATTGGCATAATCTTAGGAAAAAACCATAGTATGCTAGACTCTCTTCAGCATTCTTACAAAAAGGACATCTTGATGCTAGCTCAAAACCTCTTGCTATTTTCCAGACATTACTAGATATACTAGGATGTATACTAGAGTGTCATACTTCCTTAGTCCATGGGAGAACAGGGAAATGATTCCTAACACAATTAACAATAAAAGCAACAGAAAACTCACCTGTAAGTGACCAACCACTTTTTCGTCCTCGATATAGTTTTCCGAGAACTCCGACAAATAGCTTAATGTCTTTCTTTATATCACATATTCGATTTTCTAAAGTTGATTTATCTCTTTTATTTTATCGATAAATATTGGAACAATTCGATCTCGGTTTTTCCCTGACTCACACCAACACTGCCATCACCGATAATTGTTATATGTGCTTCACAAAAAGCTACATCTTCTACCGAAGTAAATTTAATTTTTTGCTTACTACGAGCTCTTTGTGTTGAAGTAATCGGTGTTGGTGTTGAAGAAGACATATGGAGAGTATTGAATCGAAAAGAAGAAAAAAATTTAATAAAAAAGACAATCGTGAAAAAGTTGACTGAAGTGATTTGGTTTGAGTTCAATAACTGGTTTTATAGTTTTTCAAAGAGCCGTTGCGGAATAGAAAAATTCAAAAATCACAAACCGCATATAAACGACAGTATCATGTGAAATTAAAAAGAAAAAGCCAAATGGCATACTAAATGCCGTGCGATACTAAAAATAATCCATGACAGCATACTATATGCCATGTACTATCTAAATAGGGTGCGATTCTAAACAACATTACTATATGTCGTGTAGTCTCCATTACTGATAGACACATTTATGTGTCTAATTTTTCTCATTTCTATATGTTGTTAGTACTTATTATGGTGTTTTATATGTGTATGTACTTTTGGAAAACAAACATTTTTGGAGAAATTAGCTTAAAAATCGCTAAAGGCACCTGAACTTTGGATAAGGGGCACCTAACTACTACGGGTATCCCAATTACTATCGGCACCCCAGTAGACTGGTTAAGGGGTAACCTTCTTCAAGCTTTTGAAAATCAAAATTTGGCGGGAAACATGGGTTTTAAACTGGTAGAACTTTCGATCGGAATTTGGACATGTTACGAGCACAATAAATCGCTGGAATTGATTGGACTATCTCTATTGGGCTTAAAAGACATGATATTGATGTCTGATCCGATTAAAATTGGTTGTATATTCGGTGAGAAGAAAACAGAGCAGGTCACATGCGTGAGTTATTTTCGAGATTCTGTGGAGATTTTGGGCGAGCCTGAGGAGATTTGATCGCTGAAATTATTTTAAAGTATCCTGTGTAGTCAAAACAGGATTGATAAACATGTTGGAATCGAAAAAATTGGGCTAGAAAATCACGTGGAAGAAAACAGATAAACTCGGGTGTTGGTTAGGCAGTCACGAGATTTCACAGGATTGTGTGTATTTGAATCTGTTTAAACTACGTACTGCACATGCTGGAGTGTGCTAGCTTGGAGTAAACAACGTGAAAGAGGAATAGAATGAAAGAAAATCGCAGGATATTGTAAAAGAAGAAAAAAAAAATTCCGTGAAGAATAATGAAGTGAAGGCGAGATATTATGAAGATTTGATGCTGATGTGAGTATATAAAGGGTTGTTGGGAGTTAGAGCTTCTCCAATTGTTGTTGTATGTATTTTCTATGTAGCAACACAAACAAGACATCTTTATTCCAAATTTTCCGTAAATTTAGGTGAAAAAAATTATTCATCTCCAATGGTGTTGTTTGTAATCATTTTCTTATTAAATGTCAAATTTATGTTTAGTAATTTTAAGATTTTATTAGATCTAAAAATGATTATTTGTTGTATTAGAATTAATTTTAGTAAATAAAATATATTTTTAATTAAAAAAAGCTGACTAGGATGGTAGACAATGTTAAGGGTAATGTGAGAAACTAGACATTCCCCTTGACATTTTCTACCTAAAGTCATGCATACATTGATTTATGACATCCGGGTTGGAGAATGATTTTAGAGAAAATGGATGTGCATCCTAGGTGGATTTTGACATTTATCTCCACATACATGCCATTGGAGAAGCTCTTAGAGAGATGTTACGGAGAGTCTGGAGAAGAATATAGTTAGCTAGAATTCGAGAAATAAGAAAATGCAGAAAGTTTTGCTGCTGCTGCAACTTGAAGAACACGGAGAACAAAACTACGTTCAGAACAGTCGCAAAGAAGCTATCGTTATTCAACTACAGTAGTTGTCTATCGTTAATATTTCAGTAGCGGAAGACCTTCTGCAACTCAAACCGTAGTGGCTGTTAACTTATTGCAGAGATGTTTTGGTCGCTATACATCTTTAGCGACTTGAAATCATTGTAAACAGATTTCTATTATTTTTAATACAATGATTAATCAATTTTTCCCCACTTCTCGATTCATGAGTAGCTAAGTTTCTTTTCTAGGGTTTTGGAAGAAGCTATTTTCGATGAGTGAATTTTGGTAATTATTTTCTTTGACTTATTACTCCAATATTGTGCTTCTAATTTGTCTAAAAGTTTTCTCTTCTTTATATGCTTCGTAAAATTGTTTTGGGTAGTTTAGCTACCGATCTTTTATAAGCGAAGGAAAACTAGGCCTTAGAATAACGACGAGAGTCATAAAAAGAGCTTGTAACGTTATTTCTTCCAAAGCATGAGATTGGGTTCGAAACTGTTTTAAGTAAAGTACGAGTATTTTGTCAAAGAAATTGTTATTGAGTTTACAAATATCGGAAGTAGTGGAATCCAAAACCCTAGATTCATCTCTCCTTGGTTAAAATCAATCAAATTTAATTAGTTTGTCTTAGCATTTTCTTATTTAATCTTAAACCGAATCTTCATAAAAGTCTGAGAATCGAATCCACTCTTACCACTTGTAAAAACTACATCAATTAGCAACCACTCGTTGCTGAAGGAGTGTACCAAGGAGTTTGAGGTGAAACGGTGTTGAAAGAGTGCCACAATAGCACTTTTTTTTTATTTGGCCAATCAACAAATCTCAATTCATTCAAATCAAAATAGTGATTACATCTTCGCTTCCAAGATTAACAAAAACATCAAAAAATATCAAGATAATCAAAACCCTAATACAATAAGGATATAAACTACAAGTAGATCGCGAAGAGAAATAGCGATAAACCGCAGGGATACACAATTTTTTATTATGTATAAGGGAAATATGATGGTATAATCGGGAAATAATTTCGACCATTTGATTTGATTGTATTCTTCTATGATAAGAGATGCTCCTGAAAGGAAGGAATGTTGAATCGTTGATGTTTTTGAATCGAGAAAAGTAAGCCACGAACCAGACATCAAAGGTTGAAGAGACACTACTCGTATTAGAGAAGTAGCACTTTTCTCTAATTGGTAATCCCTTCATGCTTCAGATTTTAAGGAGAGACACTAGTCGTATGATTTGGTTTAGATGGAGTCTAAAGAAAGTTATAACGGGCCATAGGTAAAAGGCCGAGTCATTATCGGCCCATCAAAATTGATTATAGATGAGAATCAGGAAAGAGTACATAACAGCGGAAGCAAGCGTGCCCTAATAACCATGACGATGATGATGGCACTGAAGAAACATTTCATCTCAAATCAAACCCTAATTTCATCAACAAGATTTTTCTCAAAATCTGCCCCTCAATACGTTGGTAAAAGTTTCTGTTTTTTTTTCCTTCTGATTTTACATTTCAGGGTGTAATCTAAGGTTTTGTTTTGATTATTGATATCTGTTTTGTTTGTAGAGAAAGTTGGAATACTCGAGTTTTTGACTGGAGTTGGTAAAGGAGTATAAACACATGCTGGTAAAATTGAAATATAGATTGATGATTTTCACAAATTACTTGTTACTCGTACTCTCAATCTTAAGAAACTTGGTATCCCTGTAAAACATGTAAGTAATTTCTCTAATCCCCTCCCATTTTTAAGCCAAAATACTCAAATGTCATATCCTGGAGCGGGGCCAACTGCCCCCAGCACATGCTAAACCAATTTAAGTACTGCATTTTAAGTGAATGCATAGAAATTTGAAATGCTAAATTCATAAATCGATTGTTTCTTTGTAGCTGTTAACAAATCTGGGGTTGGAGATCTGTTGTTTGAAAGTTGTGCTTAAGTTGTTTAAAAAGAACGCGTAGAATTTTTTTGTTTGCTAAACGAATTCAGTTACGGAATCACATTTCCTGATTGTCACAATGTTGATTTAGACTTCAGTGTAGGATCATACATTCCCTTGGTGGTATGCCTTTTGCCTATTATATTCACATTTCAAGGCCAGTATTGGTACATGACCCTGCACTAGTCAGTGGAGTTCATTTTTTTTTTTGATCGATAAAAAGAATTGAATTAAAAAACAAGACGTTACACAAAAGCCATTACAACACAAGGTGACAGGCACCTAACCCACGGACACAGCAAAAAGCTTATCCAAAGGAAAAGCTCCCAACAAAAACACAACAAATGGACTACAACTAGCCCCCTAAGAGGACAAACCACTCAATGTATTTCAAAAAACATGTTTTCCCACTTGACCACAACATCATGAGGATGCATCTATCCTTGGATATGGGGAGGCTGATATTCTACTTTGACATTTTCCAGGTATCTACATTGAGTCCCCTGGCTGTTTGGGCAAGGCGTTAGTCTTCTCAACAGTTTATCATCTGCCTCCTCAGCTCTTCTGTCGTTGCGCGGTTTTTCTGGCGCCTTTACCTTGGGACTTGCATATTCCCGCAAGTCCTCTTGTTATCAAGCTCGGATGGTTTCGACTTGCACGCTTGCTGCAAGTCCCCTAGTCAGTCGTATGCGCCTCTTTCCAGGGCCTTGCGTATTTTCTAGCAAGTACCCTTGTCTATTGATGATTTCTGACTTGTGCGCTCGCTACAAGTCCCATAGTCTTGATTCGTAACCGCTTGGACTAGCTCAATTCTTGCTAGTCCCCTAGTGTGGCGTCTCTTCGACTCGCTCTATTCTCGGCGTCTCTTGGACTTGCAATCTTCCTGCAAGTCCCCTAGTGGTATCTCTTCAACTCGCCTTCTCCTCAGCATCTCTTGGGCTTGCACTCTTCCTGCAAGTCCCCTTGTGTGATGTATCTTCAACTCGCCCTATTAGCGGTGTCTCTTGGGATTGCTCTCTTCCTGCAAGTCCCCTGGTGCGGTGTCTCTTAGACTCGCTCTCTTCTTGGTGTCTCTTGGGCTTGCTCACTTCTTTCAAGTCCCCTTGTGCGGTGTATCTTCGACTCGCTATCTTCTCAGCGTCTTTTACGTTGTTAAAGGATTGAGGGCGCCTTTTGGAGACAAAGGGTTTCTATCATTTCTCTCTCTCTTTCCTTTATTTTTTGTTAAAGGCTCGAGAAGCGTTTTTTTTTTTCTTTTTTTTGTCAAAGGCGCAAGTTTCTACCATTTCTCTTCTTTTTGTCAAAGGCTAGCCGCCTTTTGGTGATGAAGGCGGGTTTCTACCTGTCTTTTGTCGGAGGCTTGGGAGCGACTTTCCTCGCCTTTCTTTA
This sequence comes from Papaver armeniacum, assembly GCA_023531295.1. Classification (NCBI taxonomy): domain Eukaryota; kingdom Viridiplantae; phylum Streptophyta; class Magnoliopsida; order Ranunculales; family Papaveraceae; genus Papaver; species Papaver armeniacum. Next base: position 291,220 of record JAJJWW010016205.1, read on the forward strand.
TTTTTTTATCAAAGGTTCGAGATCCGCTTTTAAGGGCTTTTAAAAGCCATTTCTTCTTTCTTTCTAAGGCGCAAGATACGCCTTTTGGAGTTGGAGAGTTTATACCCTCTCTTCATTTTTATCAAGGGATTTTAAGAGCCATTTCTTCTTTCATTCTTCTTTTCAAAGGCGCAAGAGACACCTTTTGGAGTTGGAGGGTTTCTACCCTCTCTTCTTTTTCGTCAAAGGCTTGAGAGCCACTTTGATTATTATTATTAATTTTTTTTTTTTTTTTGATCAAAGGCTTAGAGAGACGCTTTTGAGGGCTTAAGAGCTGTTTCTGGAGTTGGAGGTTTCTACCCTTGGAGTTGGAGTATCTACCCTTTCTTTATTTTTATCAAAGGCTTGAGAGCCGCTTTGGAGACGAAGGGTTTCTACCCTTTCTTTCTCTTTTTATTTCTTTTTATCAAAAGCTTAAGAGCCGCTTTTAAGGGTTTTAAGAGGAACAATTAATTGGGGATATAAAAAGTAATTGGGGGATATTTTACTGTTCATGCCGACATGGTTTTTCAATACCGAAAATCAAAACCGGCATGGTTTTTTCCATGCCGGCATGAACAGTAAAATATCCCCCAATTATTTTTTATATCCCCCAATTAATCCTTCTTTAAGAGCTGCTTCTTCTTTATTATTATTATTATTATTATAAAAAGACACCACTCAAGGGCTATTATTATTATTATTATTTTATTTTATCATGGGCGTAAGGGGATTAAGAGCCGCTTGTTCTCTCGGCTTAAGAGCCGCTTTCGATAGCTTTAAGAGACGCTTTGTATTTATTTCTTTTTTTATCGAAGGCGTAAGAGCCGCTTTTTCTCTCGGCTTAAGAGCCGCTTTTGAGGGCTTAAGAGCCTTCTCTTGGCATAAGAGCTTCTACCCTCTTTTTTATTTTTATCAAAGGCTTGAGAGCCGCTTTCAAGAGCTTTAAGAGACGCTTCGTATTTATTTCTTTTTTTTATCGAAGGCGTAAGAGCCGCTTCTTCTCTCGGATTAAGAGCCGCTTTCGAGAGCTTTAAGAGCCATTTTTTTATCAAAAGGATTGAGAGCCGCTTTTGAGGGCTTAAGAGACGGTTCTTCTCTTGGCATAAGAGCCGCTACCCTCTTTTTATTTTTATCAAAGGCTTGAGAGCCGCTTTTGAGGGTATAATAGCCGCTTATTCTCTTGGCGTAAGAGTCGCTTTTTTGGAGTTGGGGGGTTTCTACCCCCTTTTTATTTTTATCAAAGGCCTGGGGGCCTATTTCTTTAATCTTAGGCGCTCGAATCTCAAAGAGTGAGAGCAAGAGGATTTGGGCGCTCGAGTCTCAAAGAGTGAGAGCAAGATGATTTATGCGCTCGAATCTCAAAGAGTGCGAGCGAGAGGATTTAGGCGCTCGAGTCTCAAAGAGTGAGAGCGAGAGGATTTAGACAATCAAGTCTCAAAGAGAGAGCCCAAGAGGATTTAAGAGCTCGAGTCTCAAAGAGTGAGAGCGGGGAGGATTTAGGCGCTCGAGTCTCAAAGAGTGAGAGAAGGAGGATTTGGGCGCTCCAATCTCAAAGAATGAGAGCAAGATGATTCAGCGCTGAGTCTCAAAGAGTGAGAGCGAGAGGATTTAGACACTCAAGTCTCAAAGAGTGAGAACAAGAGGATTAAGGCGCTCGAGTCTCAAAGAGTGAGAGCAATAGGATTTGGGCGCTCCAGTCTCAAAGAGTGAGAGCAAGATGATTTATGCGCTCGAGTCTCAAAGAGTGAGAGCGAGAGGATTTAGGCGTTCAAGTCTCAAAGAGTGAGAGCGAGAGGATTTAGAAGCTCAAGTCTCAAAGAGTGAGCACAAGAGGATTTAGGCGCTCAAGTCTCAAATGGTGAGAGCAGGAGGATTTAGGCGCTCGAGTCTCAAAGAGTGAGAGTATGGGGATTTGGGCGCTCCAATTGATCGCTGTCGTAAGCGACATAAATATAATTACACTTTCTTACTACTCAAAATATAAATATAGCAAGGGCAAGAAAGGATCGATCCCACAGAGAGGTCTAGGTTGTCAAATTGTTATGGTTCCTTATAAATAACACCGGTAGTTTTGTGATTTTATGAAATAAAATAAATAAAAGCAAATAAAGAAATAAGCAAACAAATCAAATCAAGGATAAGAAATATTGGTTAAGGATTTCGTTTTCATTCACTAACATGCTTTTCACAATAACTAGAATTGATATTTAATCTCAACTTTTATCAAAGACCCTAGAATACCTTGATCGCAAGAATATCCCGCAAACCTCCTCATGTCATCAACAAACACATTAAAAGATGCGAATATGAATTCTACCTAAAGGAACAACCTAACGTGTAAAAGCACTAATCAAGTTTAATTCCCTAGATGCGTTAAGTTTTATGAAATCAGGCCAATCAAAGCAATTGAAAGGGAAAGCGCACTAATTCAATTTAACAAAGGTTACGATTCACATATGATCATAAGAATATATCACTACAAACTATAATCATATTATGCTACTTATATTCAAGGAATATCACTTTTGCGTATAATAAACCCTAAACTAGCAATAGATGTGATTAGAAGTTCTACCAATTTGCAACTTGACAAAACAATCAATCAATCATAAAACAATATTTCCAGAGAATTGCAAACGATAATTATGAGACAAAACTAATATATTGAATCAAAGAATCATATTATGTGAAATCCAACTATTCCATAACCAATAATAAACTTAGGTACTCATATTCATGGAGTTCATCACAAGAAGAAAGAGAAAATACTTCATGGTTCTAAACCCTAGAATAAAAGTAGAGAAAAGATAATTAAAAACGTGGTCTAACAAATTGTAGAAGTCTTCCCTTTTGTAGTCTTTTTCTCCTTCCAAAACTAGGTTTTGTCTTCAAAGTCCATTAGTTGGAAATTCACCCGGCCCACCATGGAGAGAAACCCATGTAGAAATTGTCCCAAAAACGCTCGCCGGAAAACTGGGATTGCGGCCGGAATTTGGCCGGAAAAGTTGCCGGTGACTGGCAAAGTCCGCCCGGTCACCGGTCAACTGGTCAGAACGGCCGGGTCAACTGGGTCGGATCGGTCAAGGTCCAACTCGGTGTCAGCTGAGTCAACACAGGGTCAAATCGCTGAGTCAGATGTGAGTCAGATGGGTCAGATGGGTGACAAGCCTGACTGGGCTTAGCATGAACCACTCTGGCTAGGCCATTGCACTGGCCTGACTGTGCTGCTGCACAATGATTGTGCATCACCAATTTCTATCCAGCCAAGATGGCTGTGCTTCTACAATACCATCTGCAATTCATTCTTGCACTATTCAACCTGAAGTCCCAACATCATCTCCAAATCCTATAAACCATGTAATCTTGAGCCATCACACACACACAGAGACCCAACCTCATCTTCTCACACACAATTATCTGTAGCTGCTTCTTCAAAACTCATTCAGTCTCCCAAACCTCCAGCTGCAGCTCAACCTGCACTTGAATCTCAGAAATCCACCATATTCGCAGACCCATCATCCATCTCAGAGCCACAAACCCTTCTGTGCATTGAAACAACACCAACAGTTCAATCTTCAATCCAGACCTGCATTTTCTTAACTCGCTGTAATTCCAGCTGCAACTATGACAGCAATTCTCAATGCCAGCTGCTGCTCCCATCTGTAAAAAGCCTCAGCTTCACATCCCTCATTAACCTGCAGTCATTGGCAGCCATATCTGCTTTTTATTGCTCAAGCATAGGCCCATCTCCATTTGCACCATCCTAGTACCCCGACACAAGATCCATCTAGGTTCCCCGAACCATATCCCCGCCATTCCATCTCGATCCATGCTTGCAACTTCTTGTAAAACTCCATTTCATAACCACCATTCATCTACATGAATTCATCCGCACTACTTTCTTCTCTCCCCCGCATACCGGCACACCACCAGACTACGCTGACTTGCAAGCCACCTCAGTTCCCATTAGCTCACAAAGCTCATACTTCCTTGGTCATAAGCCCCTATGTACTGCCATCCCCATTACCTCTCCGTAATGATCTAACTCCTTTCACTGTTATTCTCCATCTTGATCAAATTCCTCACCAAACCCTCGAAGACATCCATGGCAAATAAACCTGAGACTCAACCCATTTCTTACTTTCTCAAATCAACTCAAGAACTGCATCTCCTGAATTCAAACACCAACTCAATTTCAATAACCTTGTGCTCAATTCACTGAAACCCATCAAGCACAATTGCTCTGCAAACTCAATTTCTCCATCAAACATCATCTCTGCTTCTTTTCTTTCCTCCAAATGAACCCTTAATTCCTTCTATCGATTGCCACAGTAACCATCTTCTAATCATTTACCAGACCCATGAAAATCTTCATCACGGCATCAACAGACGCATACCCATTTCAGATCCAAACTTCGTTCCCTCCTTAGTTTCTATCAATTTATCAACCAACAAACCCACATAACTCTCAAACCCATTTCGAATCTCTCGAATCGGCACAAAGATCTCTTCACAGATCAAATTTTCTTCATTAATCGATCTTGTCTAACCCCTTCTCCGATTCATCTCTTAGCTCTCGAATTGATCACCTGTTTTACAGATTTGAACCACAACCCTAACTCCATAACATCTCCTCTGTGACTTCGATACCACCAAACCCTAACTGAGCTTCACTTCTCTAATTTTCGATCCAAAATCAACAGTCATCTCTTCAAACACCACAGAAATCCTAATTGGAGTTACCGCCTCTCTAATCTTCACCAAGCAGAATCGATTCCATGGTTACCAGCAGCCCCTTTCTCTCGAATTTCAATTTCGGTGATGATAATGATTGAGAAAATAACATTTCTCGATATTCGTGTTTATGTGTAAGAATAGGGATGGTTATTTACGCCGGTCGCTTCGATAAGGGCTAACCTGATGGCAGCCCCTTAACCATTACTCGGACTCCGGATAGTATTCACCCCGGAAATGACAAAATTGCCCTTATTGCTTATGAGTTCTTGTTTTGCCCATAACTTCTTCATACGAACTCGTAATGACTCCATTCTTTCGCCATTGTCTTCATCTTCGTCCTCTACACAATGAAAAGTAGAAATCTTGTATTTGAACGAGTTCCAATTGGTCTTTTTGCTCCAAATGACTCCATTGCACCTAATAAACTCAAAAGCACACATAAGATACATAATTTACAAGAAAACTCGCAAAGAAAGCATAAATAATAGATATTAAATACGGTGTATTCTACACTATCACCAATCTCAAAGAATGAGAGCAAGATGATTTATGCGCTCGAGTCTCAAAGAGTGAGAGCGAGAGGTTATAGGCGCTCGAGTCTCAAAGAGTGAGAGCGAGATGATTTATAAACTCAAGTCTCAAAGAGTGAGCACAAGAGGATTTAGACGCTCGAGTCTCAAAGAGTGAGAGCAGGAGGATTTGTGTGCTCCAATCTCAAAGAATGAGAGAAAGATGATTCAGACGTTTGAGTCTCAAAGAGTGAGAGCGAGAGTATTTAGGCACTCAAGTCTCAAAGAGTGAGAATAAGAGGATTTAGGCGCTTCGAGTCTCAAAGAGTGAGAGCGGGAGGATTTAGGCGCCGAGTCTCAAAGAGTGAGAGCAAGCGTATTTTAGGTTCTTGAGCAAGATGATTTAGGCACTCGAGTCTCAAAGAGTGAGAGCAATAGGATTTGGGCGCTCGAGTCTCAAAGAGTGAGAGCAAGATGATTCAGGCGCTCGAGTCTCAAAGAGTGAGAGCGAGAGGATTTAGGCGCTCGAGTTTCAAAGAGTGAGAGCGAGAGGATTTAGACATTCAAGTCTCAAAGAGTGAGAATAAGTGGATTTAGGCACTTCGAGTCTCAAAGTGTGAGAGCGGGAGGATTTAGGCGCTCGAGTCTCAAAGAGTGAGAGAAAGTGTATTTTAGGTGCTTGAGCAAGATGATTTAGGCGCCCGAGTCTCAAAGAGTGAGAGCAATAGGATTTGGGCGCTCGAGTCTCAAAGAGTGAGAGCAAGATGATTTATGCGCTCGAGTCTCAAATAGTGAGAGCGAGAGGATTTAGGCGCTCGAGTCTCAAAGTGTGAGAGCGAGAGGATTTAGACACTCAAGTCTCAAAGAGTGAGCACAAGAGGATTTAGGCGCTCGAGTCTCAAAGAGTGAAAGCGGGAGGATTTGGGCGCTCGAGTCTCAAAGAGTGAGAGCAAGCGGATTTGGGCGCTCGAGCAATATGATTTAGACGTTCAAGTCTCAAAGAGTGAGAGCGAGAGTATTTAGGAACTCAAGTCTCAAAGAGTGAGAACAAGAGGATTTAGGCGCTTCGAGTCTCAAAGAGTGAGAGCAGGAGGTTTTAGGCGCTCGAGTCTCAAAGAGTGAGAGCAGGAGGATTTAGGAGCTCGAGTCTCAAAGAGTGATATCAAGCGTATTTTAGGTGGTTGAGCAAGATGATTTAGGCACTCGAGTCTGAAAGAGTGAGAGCAATAGGATTTAGACACTCGAGTCTCTTGGTTTTCGAGGACAAGAAGATTTATTCTTAAATTGCTTGCACCTCTTGTCGAGGGAGACTCTCATTTATTTATTTGTTATCTTTTTCACATATTATTTTGCCAGGCCCGTTTGGGTCTCTTTTTTATCCTTAGCTTCATACAGGGAAACATACAATATTGACAACAATGATATTTCTAAACTCCTGGCGGCGCAGGCTAACGTTCTTATTAATGTGATAATGCATTCATTAAAATGATATTTGGTAAAATATTAAAACACGTATAAGCATTGTGACAAAATGACGTGCCAAATTAAAGTACTTAGTCTTTCATATATTGTACAACTAGTTGGTGACTGCAATCTTACTTAGAGACATGATTGACCATGAACATAAATATTCATTATTAAAGTCGCATGCAAACATGCTATGTCACTTACTTTGTTATTCTAATCTTAATTCTGTAGGATATTCAAAAGTTATGTCATGGCGTGGTATTTACTAAGTGAGGTGACAACTAGATAGGCGTGTTACATTTCTAAGCATGACATTCACATTGAAGAGTAAGTTTATACTTATTTGGGTAGTGTAGGGGGGGAGTTTCGTTTACCAATTTTTTTTTTTTTAAAACACCTTAGTACACTCTGGCGTGGCTTTGGGATGGGATGATGCTGATGGATGCTGGGTGTCTTCCGATAGTGAGTTGTTGGTCTCATCCTTGGCATGAGGAGCAGTAGGGGCATCGTCAAGATCTGAACTGGTAGCAGCTGGAACCGATGGTCTTTTCCCCATCTGTCTTTCAATTGTTCTTTCATCCATGATGTATGTTAGGACGCCAAGGTGATAACATCATGGAGAAAACACATTATTAAAGCATATGATGTATTTATATATTTATTTTATTTTATTTTTATTTATTTTATTAACATGTTGTAAGATGTCGAGATTTGGCATCGAATACTTAGCTTTCTCCATGAGAAGGTGAATTCCACATACGAGCTTCTCTTTGTGGAGTTTGTATAAACAGTTGATGTGCATTAGACCCCCCCTTTCCGCTACAGGCTTAGTGATAGACATATTTTTGTGTCTAATTTGATCTCAATACTATATATTGTTGGCACTCGATTTTGTATTAATTTTGGTGTTTTATGTGTTTGTAGGTATTTTTGGGCAATAAACATTTTTGGAAAAATCGGCTCGAAAAACTACTCGGAGAACCCCTGAGGACATTTGATATTCGGACTCCCACTTTGGATAAGGGGTAACCCAATTGCTAAGGGGTAACCCTTTTGCTATTCGCACCCCCAGTTCGGTTAGGGGGACACCATCTTCATCGTTTCAAAAATTCAATTTGGCGGGAAATAGTAGCAGCGAAGAACACAGCTTTGGATCGAGTTTTGGAGGTGTTTTAGAGAGACTCAACGGCTGAATTTGCTTGGTTTTGTTCTAATGGGCTAGACAGGAATGGTATGGGTGCTGAATCCGCTCCAATTTGGCTAGATAATCACCAATCAATGAACTCAGGGCTGATATTTTCCGTGAAAATATTCTCGGAATTTCTATTTTGGGAAGATTTCATGGGACAGCACGAGTCTACAGCGTGTTCATCTAATTATAGGACGTGTTTTAGTGAGTTTGGAGTGTGTAAACAACATATAGAAGCGTGAGCAATTAAATCTAGGAAGAAAATATTCTCGGAATATTTTCTTTCAATACCGAGTAATGAGAATCACACCGGAGTTATTGAAGTGATTTTCTTGCTGCAGAGAGGTATAAATACTGAAGGGATATTCCAGGAGAAGGGATGGAGAGTTCTAGAGCAGTTTAGAGCATCACAGAGGTGAGAAATCGCGAGTTGCAGAGCATATTTTTCTGCTCCTGTGGAAGACGAAGAACACGAAGAACAGACGGCCAAAAACCGTCGTTCTTCAACAGTGTTAACGACTCGCTTTTGTGGGTCGTAGTTTGGAGGCAGACTTAAATCAACATGACCAGCGACATATCATTTATATCGTTCTGTAACATTTGGTTTGTAACAGATATAATTGTTACAAACCCGGTTTTCAATATTCATTCCATTTTCACCTCTTTTAAACACTTTTTGAGCAATGAAAAATTATTCTGAGTGTGTTTCCAATATGCGAAGCTGGAACCCATCACTGGGACAACGGAGGAAGCAACTTTTCATGATTGTGGTAAATGAATTAATTCTTTATATGACTTTTTTTGCATAGATTTAATTGTTTTATGATTTCTATTAATTATTTGTTATTTTATCCGATGTCGCATGCTTAGTTTAAATTACTTTTGATGCGTCATGCTTACGACTTACATATAATGTTTTATGAAATCTATTTTTGGCAAAGAATTAGAGTCACAACTTCTTTTGCTTGAGCTATATTGTCTAGAGTTAATGATCGAACCACAACAATATGAAAAGTAGTGAAATCCTGCGTCAAAGTGTCTCTTCATCCCGTGACAATATTTGTATATATTTTTCTTTTATTAATTCTTAAAAACAATCTCGTCAAGTCCGAGTGAACGACAACCTTACAACCCTTATTACTACAACATCATTGAAAAATACCATCACTTAGCTCTTGCTTACTACTTCAATTTTTCATACAAGCGACAATGAAAGCTCGAATTGGAAGCCGCTGATACGGGAACGCTGATATGGTAACGCCACTGCAATTGGTAAGCCAGGACTGAGGTAACATCAGCTGATACGGAACGCTGATATTGAACGACCAAAGTCGATTCATCAAATATTACGATCGAAGTCGAAGAGAGAGAGTTGTTGCTCTTTATGGAAGTCTTTGGTGTCACGAGGAGGTATTGTGGAGAAGTGAGGCGCTTAGATGCTTGAGAGAAGAGACGCCTGGATGAGCTGGTGACGGTTTAATGGCCGGGGTTTGCATAATACTATAATGGAGCGCGTCTTGTAGTGCCGGTGAAATATTTGGTAAATAAAAGGTGACGCCTGGATAGACTAAAAGATTTCTACTTGTCTTTAAAGAAAAGGATGTAGATGATAGGATTATATTGGTACTCGTCCGCCACTGAGCTATTTTTATTTGTCTAGAGGGATGTAGGCGCTGACGACCAAAAAAGAAAAAAAAATGAAATTGCAAAAGGGACGCCACCATGTTGAGTTGGGTGATGGAAGGAGGTACGCAGTTTTTAACTGTTAGGGAAATTGGAGAAAGAGAGAAAGAGTGGAGGCGTTCATTAGAGGTTATGTAGGCGCTTATTAGAGTCTGGGTGGTGATGTTGGCGCTTTATTAAAGGCTAGTGACGGATATAGGCGCTGATTGGAGGTGAGTGATATTGGCGCTGCTGGTGGTTATAAGCTTGAACTGTTGAAGTTGGTTTTGTCTTTTTAAGAAAAATAAATATTAAGAGAGATGGAGGCGTTTGGATGGTTCCGCTTGGGTGAAGGCGCTACAAATAGAATTTGGGAGAGAGATGGAGGCGCTTAGACAGAATTTGGAGAGGGATGAAGGCGATTGGATAGGGGCGCTCGGATGGAAGCGCATGGGTGGAGGCGTCTTATACAAAATTTGGGAGAGATGGAGGCGCTTAGACAGTCTTTTGGGAGGGATGGAGGCGCTTGGATGGAGGCGTCTTAGAAAAAATTTGGGAGAGTGATGGAGGTGCTTAGACAGTCTCTTGGGAGGGATAAAGGCTCTTGGATAGTCTCTTGGGAGGGATGGAGCGCTTGTACAACAGTGGCGCTTTTGTTGAGTTTTTGTTTTGCCTGTTTAGGGATATTGGAGAGAGAGATGGAGGCGCTGGGATGGGTAACAGGCGCTGGAGTTAAGTTTGGATGCCGCCATTATTGGTTTTGGTTTATCTGTTAAAGGAAATTGGAGAGAGATGGAGGCGTTGGAGTTAAGTTTGGACTCCGCTAGGGGTGTACATCGGGCCGGACAGGCCAACCCAAGCCCGATTATAACACAGGCCGGGCCAGACGGGCTTGTAGTCCTTACTACCCATTAAGTTTAACAGACCATGCCAGGCCGGGCAATAACAAAAATTTAATGCCCATGGCCCGTCCATACCCATTAAAAAATACAGGCCAGTCCAGGTCCGGTCGGGCAGGCCTCGGGCCCATGAGATAATTCAAAATTTTAAAGTATATAGGTTTGTTTTTTTGGCTTGATGAATGTTGATATATCTGTAACTCGTTCAAGTAATAGTTCAAGCAATCTATATTCATTACTGTGAAATGTAATTCAAAATATTTTCTAACCCTAATAAATTGTCCAAATATGAAATTTAAGTTCTTGAGAAATCCATCACACTAATAGAAAACTTTATTTCATATTATCGGCAGTCAGACAAACCGGGTAACTAAACAGGTTGCCAGGAAGGCTAACAGGCCGGACTCCCATATCTGAACAAAAACCCGGGTCCACCCATTTATAATTATCGGGCAGGCCGGGCTAGCCCATGACAGGCTGTCGGGCGCCCATGGGCTCCTCCGGACCCGGGCGGTACATGACAGGCCGCCGGCTTCCGGGCATTCTGTACACCCCTAGACTCCGCCATGATGATTTTTTATTTTATCTATTTATGGTAATCGAACAGATAGATGAAAGCGCTAGATGAAAAAGAGATGGAGGCGGTCTATTTTGGAGAGCTTTCCGTGGCTACCGCTGTCCTATTCCTATGAGATAGGCTCCCACTGTGGTCGCCAAAATGTAATGGGTACAAATATCATAGTAGAGTTAGAAGCCTACTCTAGAAAGTAGTACATGGTTAGCCACTTGAAGTTAGCTCTGAGTCTCTCAGTTGAGAGAGGATCCCTATTTATAGACATTTCTTGAAATGAGAATGTCAAGCTTGTATCTTTTCCTATCTTTTCTTATCTTACATCTGTCCCTATAGCAGTACAAGTGTACCTTAGATTCTTCTTTATGAACCCATGTGACTTGGACTGCGCACGTGCTTGTCAACAGGGAAGGGGCGCTATGTAGCGTTTTCTCTAGGATATGGGGAGGCTTCCCCATTTTTGGATGTAATACTCTCTAGCACCTCTCCTTGGATATGGGGAGGCTGACATTCTACTTTGACATTTTCCAGGTATCTACAGTTGGCAAATCATTTTTTTGTAGAATTTTTTCTTATGTGTTGTGTACGTCCTTTTGCAATGAGGTTGACAACTTTTCCTGGTATTTTTTGTGGAATAACTTAGTTACCTCTTTGCACCCTCTTCTGAAACGATCTTTTGTTTGGGCAACACAGAGAAAGTTGATCTTGAAATACACCCACAAGTACAGGCTTGGACTTTGGAGGCCTCGAGCTGATACGTTGAAAGCTTAACTTCTATGCAACACTTGCCAACCACCAATCTTAAGCGGACTGAAACCATTTGCTGATTTGCTCAGCGGTTACTAGAGTGAAATCTCACATAAAGGTAGTTACGGTAAAATGAAGAGCACTTTCTGTTAAGTGTGTCAATAATATGAATTGTTTTTCTCTCAAGGTATATTACATTGGACAAGGTTCTGTTGTTAAATGCAGATGATTAAGGTAATTAGTGGAGGCGTAGAGAATTTGGTCCCGATGTGTTTGTTGACCAAACTTCTGAATTTCCGAAAATATGTAGGAATCATGTATTATTTCCTTCTTACTCACATTGTTCGAGAAATTTTGAGAAACAAGAACAGGTTGGTTTGGTTGACCTGTGAGAGCTGATTGTTTAGGAATCTTCATTTGGGGACCATGGTTTTTTCGGGGGACCATGGTTTTTTTGGGGACTAATGTGTTCGGTTAGGAAATATTTTTTGCGACGTAACCGAACTATTGTTCGGTTGGGAAATGTTTTTTGCAACTAACCGAACTAATGTTCGGTTGGGAAATGTTTTTTGCAACTAACCGAACATTAAATGTTTTTTGCAACTAACCGACCTGACCAGTTCGGTTGGGAAATGGTTTTTGCAACTAACCGAACTTACCAGTCCGGTTGGTAATTGTTTTTTGCAACTAACCGAACTTATGTTCGGTTGGGAAATGTTTTTTGCAACTAACCGGACTTAGAGCATCTCCAATGGTAACTTGGTGTGCATCTTTTGTGGAAGTTGTCTTTTCTGATTTAAAGACCAAATTTTCCTTAATTGGAGGAGATAAAAGAAAAACATCTCCAACCATAATTGTATTGCTTTAGTTCTGAACTTTTTCCACCATTGATCTAAATTATGTATTTAATCATACCCATAAATAATGATGAGTAGGATGTTCACATCCTCTAAGAGAACCTCTAAAACCAGAGGATGGCTCGAGGATGTCTACATAACTACCACACACATCATCTTAACTTTCTCCCTTCACATTCCCATTGGAGAGGATTTTTTTAGTTAAATCATTAAAAATCCTAGGTGGCCTTATATTTAGGACATTTACAATGTCTCATTGGAGATGCTCTTATGTTCGGTTGGGAAAAGTTTTTTGCAACTAACCGAATTTATAGCTAAAAAAAACATGGTCCCCCAAAAAAACCCATGGTCCCCAAAAAACGATTCTTGTTTAGCCTCTCTTGGTTGTTTGGAACTATGGGCCTGCTCCACTGGACATCAGTCATATTTATGGGTAGATATGGGCCTGCTCCACTGGAGATTCCCACCCCCTTAGACTTGCCGCCGCCTGTCGCCTGAGCAGGTCCAACTCCAACCCCCAATTTTTCTATATGTCAACACCTCCGACAGGGAGGGAAAGTTCCAAATATATAAATATAAAGAGAGGGGTAGTGACCGTCCAAGGCATCTCATGAATCAGTTTCCTCTAGGGAATCAGTTTTAAGCTCTTCCTATTTTGGAATAAATACCCTCAGGGATAATAGTATGTGTCCTCCTACAAAAAAAATAAAAAAAATAAAAAAAATAAAGATTTGAGAGAATTTACAGCAAGAAGAAAAAACGGCAGCTACAAGGATTGGCTGTATGGTAAGAAAAAGGAACGAATCATCTTACATTGTAGAAGACGATGTTATGTTCGAGATATTTCTTCTGTAAGAACATGCTAAACCAATTTAAGTACTGTATTATAAGTGAATGCATAGTACCTAGAAATTTGTATGAAATGCTAAACTCATAGTATTTGCTTCTGTATGAAAAGGACTGTTTCTTTGTAGCTGTTAAGAAATCTGGGGTTGGAGATCTGTTGTTTGAAAGTTGTGCATAAGTTGTTTATAAAGAACGTGTAGAATTTTTTTTGTTTGCTGAACCAATTCAAGTACGGAATCGCATTTCTTGATTGTCACAATGTTGATTTAGATTTCAGTGTAGGATCATACATTCCATTGGTGTTATGCCCTTCACCTGTTCTATTCACATTTCTGCGATGATCACAAGGCCAATATTGGTACATGACCCTGCACTTGTCAGTGGAGTTTGTGTAAGGGTCTTAATAAACTTGACTCTAGTTGTGCGAGGTTCTCCACTTCAGCTTAATATGGATATTGTTTGTTGTTTTTGCATGAATTTCTCTTACCAATTCGGTTTAGCTATCTTATAGATTTGGTCATTTGGATTAGTCTACTTTACCTGCACTAGTCGTCAATCCAGAAATTGCGTCCATGTTGCTGGTAATTGAACCAAGAGGCAGGGTAATTGAACCTATTCTTATATTGGCAAATCGTTTTTTGTAGAATGAATCGTTTTTTGTAGAATGTTTTCTTACGTGTGTACGTCCTTTCTCAACGAGGTTGACAACTTTTCCTGGTAATGTAGAGAGCCTAATTATTTTGTAGAATGACGTAGTTATCTCTTTCCACTTCTTTTGAAATGATCTTTTGGTTGGGCAACGCAGAGAAAGTTGATCCTGAAATACACCCACAAGTACAGGCTTGGACTTTGGAGGCCTCGAGCTGATACACTGAAAGCTTAACTTCTCTGCAACACTTGCCAACCACCAATCTTACGTGGACTGAAACCATTAACTGTTTTGCTCAGCAGTTACTAGAGTGAGATCTCACATGAAGGTAGTTACGGCAAATCGAAGAACACATTCTGTAAGAGAGTCAATAATGTGAACTGTTGTTCTCTCAAGGTATATTACATTGGACAAGGTTCTGTTGTTAAATGCAGATGATTAAGATTATTAGTGGAGGCGTAGAGAATTTGGTCCGGATGTGTCTGTAGACCAAACTTTTGAATTTCCTAAAAACATTTAGGAGTAATGTATTTTTCCTTATTACTCACATTGTTTGAGAAACAAGAACAGGGTTATGATCAAAAGAATGTGGTATTCTTCCATGCAGGGGAAATGCAAGACTACCGGTATTTATGAAACACATTCTTGGACAACATTTCCTCTTCAATGGAGATTTATTTTCTTTCTTTTTCAGTAACTTTTTATCAACAGTTTTTAGTAATTGAAAAAGGTTGGTTAGCTTGTGAGCTGATGCCTCTCTTGGTTTTTTGGAACTATGGGCCTGCTCCACTGGACATCAGTCATGTTTATGGGGGATATGGGCCTGCTCCACTGGACATTCCCACCCCGTTAGACTTGCCGCCTTTTGCCTGAGCAGGTCCAACTCCAACCCCCAATTTTTCAATATGTCAACACCTCCGACAGGGAGGGAAAGTTCCAAATACATAAGAGGGGTAGTGATTCTAGTGAACTCTCACTCAGTTTTGATTTGTATCGACTGTCCAAGACATCCCATAACTCGGTTTCCTCTAGGGAATCAGTTTTAAGCTCTTCTTTTGTATTCCTATTCCTAGAACAGGTTTATGGTAAGAAAAAGGAACAAATCATTTTACATTATAGAAGAAGATATTATGGTAAAAGATATTTCACTCAGCTCATCTTGGCCTGACGGTAGAATCTTTACGATATTTGACCGTCCAATGACTATACTTGAACCACTGAGTATATTTGAATTAGATATCGAGAATTACAAGTTGAAACCAGATCCAATCGCTGTGTTCAATCATGGAAAATTTGCGTTTGTCTCAAGTTGTACAAGTCACGGAGATTACATAATGGTTTGTCTGCACACGGTACTTCACAGTGAATACTCCATTGAGGTATTGATGTACAACCTCAAAGCGAATGAATGGACATATCTTTTTTTGCTCGGTTATGAATGGACATATCTGCCCGATGGTTTAAGAACAAATGACTTATCTTTCATGCATGCATCCGGTCATGCTTTCCTTCCGGATATTCAAGCCAAGGCATAATCAAGCAGTGCGCTGGGTTTGTCGCAAGAAAGACATGCTGATATTCTTGATCAATATGCCTTAAATTTTATGCCTTTATATCAATGGCAAATATTTTTATTTTTTATTTTTTATTATCAATGGCAAATTTTTTTATTTTTTATTTTTTTTGATTTTCAGAAAAACGGTCTTGGTTTCATAATGAGATGCTTCCCATAATAGTTTCTCGATGATTACTACATCTAAATTTTAAAAGAAAATGATTCCATAATGCTAAAGTATTATAATCGTTCGTCGTCATTTACACGTACACGTACCGTTATCACACCTAAAGATCTCCCAATTCTCGTCGGGCATCCATCAACGCCTTCTCCGCAAGAGTCGCCAACTCTTCAGCTTCTTCTACCTCCGCGCCAGTCCTTGCATACTCGTTTTCTGATGCATAGAAAACGTCTTCTACCTTCTCAAGAACCTCAGTTCGAACATGCCCGCGTCTCACCATATCGAGAGTGGTCTCTGCATCTTCCAAAGAAGTCGTGGCAGCCACAAAAATAGCACGCTTGCGAGCAAGATCAGCACGACATTCTTCAACAAGTTGGCTCAACCGCTTTACTTCAGCAGTTAAATCAGCACGCTCTATGGCGTTGGGAGGCGCAGGTAAGGCAAGAATGAAGAGCTCGTAAAGACGAGGCGGTTTGTCAGTGTGACGCCCTTTACTACTACCGCCATCACCATGTCGCCCTTTTCTCGAACCTGAACTCATATCCTTGTTGGCCATCACAGATTTTTCAAAAGAAGCAAATTGAGAAATACTAAAGAAAGAAGAAGAGGGTGCTCTTTATAATCCATTTGTATCCTTAATCCTTAAGGACGTACGCCAAACTCTTCGTCTCCATTTGCATCTAAATTCGTTGAATTCTCTTTTAGACTTCTGCATTCATTTTTCTGACTGTTCTGTGGTACCGTGTTTTTAATTTGTGCAGCTTTAATTAATCTTAGCATTTCTGTTGTTAATTACCGCAACACCATTCCTACGAAATGAGATATAACTATTGTGGTTAGTAGTACGTGTCCAGGGGCCTATTCCATGTGGTTAGTAGTACGTATACAAGTTAACAGGGGTATTATTGGCTTTTGTCTATCTGGGAAATGCAAATCACTCGTTAAGATCGTATTAACTTTATTTTCTCATTAAATGGGATATATGTTCCACTAATACCCTTATGCTATCCGATCAAAACAAGATGAGTAAACATAATGACGGCATGCTCTGCCTTGTGTCCCTCAACATTCTGTTTTCATCTTCTTCTTCTTTTTCTATCTTCTGTTTCTCCATTTTTGTTATAGTGTAAAATCCATAATCTTATGGTTTCAAAAGAATTACTAGTTCAAAATTTTGGTTTAATGCGTTCTATTATTTACTAACATTCTGAAGTTGTTGTTGCTGTTAATGTTGATACATCTGGGTAAAGATCCCTTTTCATCGAATCTTCGGAAAGGACCCAAATTGGGATTTCTATACAAGTAAAAGTTGTTATGGATTTTTTGGTCAGTTGGATTTGGGATTAGATATTTAGATCCAACTGGGGTAGATCATGCTTCAAAACAGAAGATCAATCGGATTATTTAATTGCAGAATTTTTGTTTACCATTTAGAATACCTGGGCCTCATCGTCCCGCATCCGTTTCTCTTTTAAATCTGAAGAGATTCTCATGAAAAGTTCTGAAATTGATGGATTAAAAAAAAGAGAAAAAAAAATCTGATATTGATGGATTAATATTTTTAGTCCAACATTATTTTTCTGTTATTCTTTTTAACCAGACCCCAAAAATTAAAAGAACAATAAATCTTCATCCAAATCAATGGCATCGATCAAACAATCTTTAAAGAAACTGTCGTAACTTTAATTCATAAAACCCAAATTTTCTTTAAAGAGAAAAAAAAAAAACCAACGCTTCTTTAGCCTTAATTCCATAATTCTCGTTTTTGCTTTTCATTTAATCTTTTCGATCAAGCTGGTGAAATAGTACTAGTAATGGGTATTCTTGAATCAACTTAATTCCATAATTCTCGTTTTTACTTTTTATTTATTCATCTTTTCGATCAAGCTGGTAAAATAGTAATGGGTATTCTTGAATCAATGAAGAAATTAGCTTTTTCCATTTGCTACCACTTGAAAAGATGATTTGATTATGAGAAGTTGTATCTCAATCCTCGAATCTGATTTTATGTTATAAGTTGTATATTTGTATATATTAGGAGTAGAGGGCATAAAAAAAAAATACATATATCTCATAGAAACGATGATGGAAGAAGTTAGAGAAAAACATGCGCTCATAAAAGAAGAAAGAGAGAAAAAGCCTTTCACTTTGTTTGTTTCTGACCGAGGGTAAGTATGGAAACTTATTTCTGATGACTATAATAAAAGACGTTTTGGTTTAATCGATACATATCTCAAATCCCTATAATTAAAGTGGTCATTAATTGTTAATTTAATCATTATTATCCCGTATACGGGTATACAAGATAATAACACCCATAGTATAAAGCAGAGTTTAGCTAACTTTGCCTATCTGAGTGGTGGTCAGGATTTATCCTTGGCAAAGATAAATCAAAGGTTGTGGTCCTCCGTGCCATATCAATAGTATAAAGCAGAGTTTAGCTAACTTTGCCTATCTGAGTGGTGGTCAGGATTTATCCTTGGCAAAGATAAATCAAAGGTTGTGGTCCTCCGTGCCACACCCTACAAGTCGCACACGTGGTGTTCATTCCAATATTATGAATTAAAAATGAATACTCAAGTCAAGATATTGAATTTCAAAAATTATAACGGGGAGGTTCGAACTCATGACCTATTGTGTCATAAGAGTGGCCTCTAACCATTGTTCCACCTTGGTTGGAATTGATAAAAAAGATAAATCAACAGTGGTTGTTTGTTCAACTTAAATATTAATTAGTATAAGTGTTTTATTAATTAGTATAAGTGATTTGTCTAGAGAGAAGATAAATCTATGGTTATGGTTTGTTCAACTTAAATATTAATTAGTATAAGTGTTTTATTAATTGATGTCTCATTAATTTCTCATGATAAATGATTTATTAATTTTACATCATAAATATCCCTTAATTACAGTAGAAACTCTTTTAATTAATACTCGATTATTTAATAAACTCTCTTAAATAATATTTTTGGCCGGTCCCGAGTCGGGGACAACGTGCCAAATTAATAATTCGCTAAAATTATAAGATAATGCATTTTTAATTGCCTATGTAGACCCCATATGAAATATAAATTAATAATGCATATCTATATATATATTCAATACATTAATGATTTACGAAGACTTTTTGAAAAATGATTTATTGTCTTCTGTGTTTTTTTCTAAAATCAATATCGCATTGAATTTTATCTTTATTTTTTCTTACCATTGTAAGAATTTTTGTTGTTGTTTTCTCATAGCTCAACAAGAAATTATTCAATGTGATTGCTGCTTTAATAGCCTCGTTTCGTGAAGGGGGCTCTATTGTAAAACTTTCATCATCTTCTTCCACATCTTTATGAGTTCCCATAATGCTCTCGATTATTTCTTCATCAGTCAACAATTGTGTAACTTCATTTTATTTCGAATAATTTAGGACATCTTCGACATTCATTGAATTGCGATAGCCCAACTTCTCGATCAAATTTTGCAAGTCTTGAGTGATTTCACTGTATGTATGTTCATCCAAATTGTCTAAGTTTGTGTCTTCTGTTGATCGAAGTTTACAATGACAAAATCATCAATTTTGTCTAAACTTGTGATATGAAATTTATCGATAAGTTAATGAAATATTAACTAATATATAAACTAATAATTATTAATTTATCGGTTAATTAATATCTCGCTTAATTAATAAATTTTGACGGTCCCGACATCATTAATTTATAGAGTTTGTACTGTAATATTAATACATATCTCCATCAATAAGTAATAATTTTGACAAAAATTATTTCAATAGATATTAGTGGTGGTGGTGGTAGTAGAGGAAGAAGTAAGTGGTGGAAGCGGTGGAATGTGTTACAAAGTGGTGGAGGCGGTAACATTAGTTTTGGTGGAAGAAATAGTGGCTATTTGGATGGTTTTAATGGCGGTGGTATTAGTTTTTTCTTTTTGAATCAAAAATAATAATTTTTTTTACATGACGGGTAACATTGTATTGTGAAAAGTATAGTTGGTTGTTTTTGACACGATAAAAAAAGGCGGATAACAAATACTTTTGGGATGATACCAAATCATATAAGACAAAATGGTTGTTTTTGGTACCATTGCTATCTTTGGTAACCGATTCGTACGCATGATTTTCAGTATTAACAAAAAACATATAGTTGAATAAATTAATTGACGACCTAAGTTTGTTAAATATAAACTTTATACATGACGTGTGGGATTAAAAGTTATAAGTGCGCCCAATATTCTACGAGGGATGGAAAATGGTGGTGGTGGAGAAAGAAGTGATATCTGGTGGTTTGTGGTAACGGGTAGGTTTTGATAAGTAGTAATTGACTATGTTAGTTATGTCTTTGCTACAAAAGGATAACACTATAAATTAGAAATGTGGTTGATCGTCTTAATGCTAATATAAACTCGGTTAAAATACATGAAAATTAAGAAGAATAAAAAAACATTTGGATGTCACGTTATATAATAAATAACACTAAAAACTACATATTTAATATCAAGGTTTCTCCGTCCAATAGATAAATCTAAGGTTGTATTGAGATCCCGTAAAGCGAGGGCGAGTTGGTCTTGGATTTCGAATGATAATGAATATAATGAAACGCTCCCTCTCGGTTTCTCCAATGAAAACCGAAACCTTCTAAAAAAAATAATCAATCGAACAACACTTAGATGGAACGCATCACCACCAGTGTAAACTTCTCTGGATTGCTACATATCCAGTGAAATTTCTACAGATAATCTGGTGATTTCGTCCCTCACCGTTGCGAGGCATGCAATTAAATCTCTAATAGTGATTTTAAAGGTATTTAATAATTAAAATTCTCTTATAAGTTTTGTTTATGCAAGTATTGATTTAACTTGGGTTCTTTTATATTTTTGTGTTAAGTTGATGACTTTTTAATTTGAATACATGTTTGGTTAACAAACTTTGATACATATAGGGTATTTTCTTTGTAGAACTGATGTTAGTCTCTCATTTTTCCCGTTAGCACTTTGTTTCGATCCCGTATTTGTAGACATTATTTGACTAATGTTGGGGTATTTGTTTAATCTCAAGGCCGATTAAACCCAATGTGTGTTGTATACATTGAAGGTGACATAATTTTGTGTCGGCTCTACCTTGAAACTAATAATTTTTCTTCGGAAGGTTAGTTGAATTTATGTAGATACAAATATCAATATGACTACGCTCTTTAAAACTCCAAATTACTTGAGTAACACTAGATGTGAGAACGTCATTCATGCACTACTTAGCATAGTTGGTGTGAAATCTTTTTATCCACGAATTTCTTCAATTTTATGTTATCAATATGATTGAGAAAGAATCTTACACATGTTTTGATTTACTATTATAAGTTTATTTTTTCAACTCACATGTGTATATCTCAGCCTTCCAATAGCCAAGGGTTCTTCATTTTTATAACTCTCACATTTGCATAAAATAAATAAATAGTGTTTATCTATAGTAGGGAAAATATTATGGGTTTTTGCTTCACTCCTTAGAGCCTTAGTTATCAATAATTTCGGAACAAATGTATTCATAAACATCATGGAGTTGGATTGGCAGTTTAGGTATATGTTTGTTAGATGAAATATTCTTTTTTGAAGTTTGAAATTATGGTATGATGGAACAATAAATGGGGAAAAATTTTATTTATTTGTATTTTTTATTTTATTTTCATGTTGGCACAACATTATTACTCCGTCAGGATAATAAATTGGAATAACATGCTTAAGTAAAAAAAAAAAGATCGGGTAACCCATTTTGTTTCCCAAAACCTATTTGAATATCAAAATAATTACTCACGAATAAAATGAAGCAAGAGGAATGTGAACAATATCGTATTAGAGACAAAACATCCCGTGCCGTTACGGCACGGGTTAAGATCTAGTTACATTATAAAGAACATGTCCAGGAGGCACTATCAATGCCATGCATGCAATATAGTACGTGTCCATGAGGCACCATCAGTGTTTTCTTATTTTAGTGGCAAGCCCAAAATAATGGGTGGCAAATATTCCTTGGACATGTTAAGGAACTGCATGCAGCTTATTATAAAACAGAAAAGTTAAGGGTGGGTTAAAATTGGTGTGCCAATTGCGGACGGACCTTTGAAATCTAGTTATTGGTTTAGGTGTGATAACGGTACGTGTAGCTGATCTGGATACGTAAAGCCCCCTTCTCTTTTAACATTAAACTGTATCCAACGAGTGAGTCTACACTCACCGAAAATATCACTTCGAAATGCCCCGAAGAAGGATCGCACAGATAGCAGGATGTGTTCTTAGCATCGAGATCATAAAAGGGCAGATGTGTCACGCGGTGATCCTTTCGGTGAACCACCGAAGTCGATCTAGAGTTTCCGATATCCAACACCCGTGAATGTTAAAGAATTATCTTTTTGTCGGTGTATCATACGTTACGGGATGCCGGTAATCAATTTTAATGGAAATAGAGATTTCCTTTCCTCTCTTATTTTTCCACTAGAAATAACCCGTGCCGTAACAGAACGGCATGAGGTTAACAGAAAGTTCTAATAAATATCTAGAGATAACTCAAATGCAATGCGTAACGATAACTGCTTTAATATGATATTTGATCGGGTGTAATTTTTCTTTTTTTCCGGACTTGAAATTAAATCGCGTTCCTTTGCAAGATTGTTTTCTATTTTGTTTTAAACGAAAATAATGTATATAAGAACATTGTAAAATTATTCATATACATTATCCAAAAACGAACACAAAATCATTTAAGTAATAGTGTGTATGCATATCTCACTTATGAGTTATGAATAAAAATAAAAAAATAAATCTCATTTCCCAGTAGATTCATCATGCCACCACTAAATCTAGTTAATGCATGTATGATATATTATTATTTCATTTAATGTTTCTTTGAATATCTTGAGTTAAGAGGTGACGCAAAAATTAAAGATTAATAAATTTTGATTCATAATGGGAGGGGTTACAGAAACGACGACTGTCGGATGTCTTTCGCTGGGATGAGACTGAGATGGTCGGATGCAACATTTGTCTCTCAAAATTTTATCCGACCGTCCAAGCTCAAAAACCCATTCCGTTTTGTATTATAGATAGAGAAACAAAAAAGAAAATCCATCGAAAGATGGTATACAGTTTCTATTCCATTAATGAAACTGTAACCACCGAAAACTGGTGTTATCGTAATTTATTTATCTTTACGGTATATAATCATGTGCATGGTTGAAAAACCTACGACCAATTCAATTTGGTATCTTTGTCTGGTAGATAAAGATCATGTGATTATCCGTATGCTTCAAAAAAAATTTTTAAACAAGAAACCATTCGTCAACCATAAATTTGATTGCCCATACGTGACGATTCAAACATTTTTTTTTCAATCGTCTATATGATTTTGGTGTATCCCATAAATCAATTGATATTGATTTTCTCTTCTCCGTCAATTCTATGAGACAAGGTGTCAATAAATTTGCATTTAAATTATTTTTAAGCCAATGACTATTCACCACAAAGTGGATTTTTTCTAAAACGAATATCGATCGATTTGTTTTTCTCTATTAATCTTAAAATTACATATTGATATCTTGATATTATCAATTGCAAATACCAATGTACGAGGAATTGCTACATTCTTGAGGGATATTTAGCAATTTTTATTTTTATTTTCCTCTTGGTACTATTTTTCCAAAAACGAGACCGTTCAACTTGATGTTGGAATACGGTATGACATAAAAGATCAATGGGTGCGCACCCGGCTTGTTAGGCCATATAATTAGTCCTTGTGTGACTATATCTATCTTGATATAATTTTCTTTGAGAAAGAATGTGTCCATAAATTTATTGTCAATAATTTTCTCATCGACCCTATAGGTCACAAAATTATTGTAGATTTTATTTGCATATTTTGCTTGTAACTAATAAAATCCATGGTTGATCTTTAATTTGTATGAACTACAATTATTGCACATTTTTTTATTGCTTTTGATGTTAGTATCTACTGTCCAATGGTTTTCTTAAAATCCAGGTATTATTATGAGTATATGTCTTCGATTTAATGGGATAATACTCTACGAAACTTGTTTTCATAAACGAGATGAAAATATTTTGCCATAATTAGGGGAAGACTATACACCACTAGAAGTCGGTGTTCATTAACTTTAAAAGTTATATTTTTCTCCCATCATAATTGAAAAAGGCCGCCATCTCAAATAGGCGCGAAAATATTTCATTTTGCTTTTATTAAGCTTTTTCCTCTTGAAGAGGATAATCCAGTCACATCTAGCAAGTATGTAGCTTTTTAGTACATGCTACGGATAATGCTCCAATAGAGTATATCAAAACACGATCCACATTTTTCAAGTCAATATCTCTTTATTTGCCAGTTAAGGGCACGGGTACTAGTAACAAATTGAATTTTTCAAGATATGCATACACTTGAAGTCTGTGGGATCATACTAAGCTAATATTATTGTCGAATATTCATTTATAGTAACTACTGAAATAGTGAATGATGGTGGTTGTTAACCCCTATGTAGAGAAATATCGACATATGTGATTGGTATGCACAAAATCCAAATTATGTTGGATTGATCTCTTGAATAACACGATTTATGGATCTAACTTAACACCTTAAATGTGCAAGCCTGAATTCTTAAAATTATTGGTTGGTGTAGTCATGATGCGTTATTAAGAGAAATTAATCATACTAAATACGATTGAGGGTTTTATTTTTGCTTAAACCCTAGGATTGGTTCAGTAATTTTTCTCTTTATATGATGCCTTTGGCGTGGTAGTCTTTGAAGGACTCGTATGTGGTTGGGAGCATGTTCAAAATTTTAATCCTTTGAGGATTCAAATTATATTCAGGCAGCCATCTGACTTGCTTATGTCAGATTTAACAATCCTTTATGTGTTTTTAGAAATTTGGCGCCAAACCGAAAATCCGGATTAATTATTTGATGATATCAACTTTATAGGTTTCTTGAGAAGTCCTTAAAAACACAAAACCCACGCTTTGGCAGCGTAAATTCTATTTTCATTCTTCTTTCTTTATCAAATCTGCAGTTAGAGTTATGCTAGCTTAAACTCGTCTTTGAGATACACTAGAGTTATTATTTTGATGCTTGTATTTTGAAGAACTCATACAGTTGGGTTTGCATCCATATTTACGTCAAAAGTTGTACTCTTTTCCTTCGTTTCAGGTTTTGTCCCATGTGGTTTTCCAGACAAGGTTTTAATGAGGCAACATCTTGTTGGAGTTTAATTTTCTTTCAAAATGTTGATATTTGTGCTCTTTTTCCTTCGTCCAAATTTTTTTCCCATTGGGTTTTACTGGCAAGGTTTTAGTGAGGCAATTTAATTCAACATGGTGGTCATCCAAGGGGGGATTGTATCAATTTTGTTTGTTGGATTCCCACCATTAACATTTTGTTAGACCAAATAAACATAACAATCCCTTGGAAATTTGGATGTCATTCGGATCCACATAAGGTATGACCATAAACATAGTTTTATTCTCTTACAATGATTTATCTACATCTTGGATATATGTTGAAGAAACTAGATCAATAACTTCTGCAAATCATCTTGAGGAGCTAGCAATCCATGACACAAATTCTCAATGTGCTAAATAAGAATGTAGACTCTGCAAAAGTATTAATCGAAGACAATACTGCTTGTGCAACACAAAAGAAGACTTCATCAACTATCCTACATTTTCATGAAAGCACGGTATAGTCTTCTGCATTCAAGAAATTTGTTCTTCAAAATTGGAAAGTCTTGACTCAAATATTTGGACGCCAAGATTTTACTGAAGTATTTATCAGGGGGAACGCCATCGTCAAGTTCAGGTGCATTCACTGGACTTTGTCGCGTTGTACTCTTTTTCGTTCGTCAAGGTTTTGTCCCATTGGGTTTTCCTTGTCAAGGTTTTAATGAGGCAACATATGCGCATGTCCAACTCTGTTCTAAGTTCTTCATAATTGTACTCTTTTTCCTTCGATCAGGTTTTGTCCCTTCGGATTTTCCTGACAAGGTTTTAACGAGGCAATTAGCTTAGATACAGTGGTCATCTAGGGGGAGTGTTATAAACGGCAGTTTATTATATAGATGCCCACTCTAGTGGAAACCTATTACTTGGGAACCAAGTATGTAAACACTATAAATAGAGTACTAAACCTTTGTATTTTATACACATTAATAAGAAATATCTCTCTCTTCTTCCTCTCTATTTTGTGTCTCCTTCTCTATTTTCTAGTTTACAAGAGCTATGTAAGGACCCTCAAGCTCGTCAACACTATTAGACCAGTCAAGACGCGATTTAGCCGCTAATGACTCGATTAATTAGAGACGAACGTTAATTAATATAAATTAATCTAACAACGATTTAGATACGAAACTAGTATCGCTAGATAGGTTTCGAAAAGTTAGCCGAAATGGACTACTCGAACGTGTCATTCAGACACTGGATGAAGAAGATATCACTGGATTATTATGAAGGGAAATAATCATTTTTACATCTAAATCGCCTGGCTGCCCTTATCCTTCTTCTGGGTGCCTTTATCATTTACCTTGGCCTTATCATTTCCAAAACGTGTCGAGAGAACTCATTTTCGCTTCTTCTTTTCTTCCTTCTCTGTTCTTCTTCTCTTTCTCTCTGTCGATCCCGATCTCAAAGATTTGAGTTCTTTTGTGTGAGTGATTCATGGAAACTTTGTTAGTTTGTTGATCTGAGAGAGAGGGTGATTATGCTGCTATCGTTTAAGTTTTGGAAGAAGCAGAAAAAGGTAAATTAGAGAATTAATTTAGGGTTTCGATTCGATTGTTCTCTGTTTATGAAATTGCTTTGTGATGATAGATTAGAGATGGGTTTGTTGTTAATTGAGATGAATTTGATTATTTAGGGTTTAATTATAGTTTCTTAGTGAATCAAATTAGTGATGATATAAGAATTTAATTAGAGGTGAAGAATAGGGTTGGTGTTATAGTTTGAGTTTCTGGAAGAAGAATTAGGTTAATGAATTACATTTGAGAACAAGGATTATACGAAAAAGTGTGGTTGTTGTTGATGAAGTTCAAGTTATAGATGAAGAACAAAGAGAAGATGTTGTTGCTGTTGTTTTGTAGAATAGTTGGTGGAGATATGAGGTGTGGTTTGTAAAATATTACAGGTGATAGTGATTGATGTTGTAAAGAGTCTTTTTGGTAGGGCAATTGAAGGAGATGGGTTGGACAGTCATGGGGTGATTTGGTGATGGAGGTCTTCTAGTGGAGATGAAATTGATATTTCAGTTAATGATGAAGATAATTATAATTGAATGTTTTAGAGTTGCAGTTGCAGTCATGTTGAATTGAAGCTGAATTACAGAATATGTAGAAGAATTAGGTATTTGTGACCTGGGAATGATGAAGTTGGGAGATGTTGAGTAGAGAATGAGGTTATGGATGAATGTTTAGTATTTTGTTCATGGAGTGGTTAATAAAGGTTGGTTGAAGACGTGTCATCGCAGCTAGAGCTAAATCAAGATTGTTAGATGGTTTAAGTGGTTACAGTTTATTGTAATTGTTGGTGGATGAAGTTATAATAGTGTTGAACTGAAGTGAGTGGAATCAGTCCATAAATCAATTACAATTATTGTATTTTGAAGCTGCAAATATGAACAAATGAAGATCTGAGATTACATGATATGCGTGGATATTGTAAGGGGCTGTGATGTTTAGATTGATGTGACCCGACTGAGTTAGTTTATGCTGTCAGGTAATCTGTAGGAGATGTGTGAAATGTAATTGAAGTGAAGCTGCAATTGGTGTAAGAGTTGTAGACAAATGTACAAGCGGAATGGCTGTTTGATATAATGAAGTTGCAGTTCATGGAGTCATGGAAATATATGTAAGAATTGAAACAAGGAAGAGATGGTTAAGATGTGCACTTTTGCAAGGAAGTTAGGAATGCATTTGATCTTGTTATGCTTTGTATTGCATCATTTTTAGTCTTGACAGGTTAGGTGTTGCACCAAGATGGTGCTTTAGTGCTCTTTGGCCTGGGCAATGGCTCTGGCCTGTGCAAGGCTTTGGCCTTGAGCTTTTCAGCTTAGTCAGAACCTGACTGACCTAGCTGACCCTGACTCAGATATCTAACTGAGCCGGATCGTGTTGACTCACCGAGTTCCCTATCTTGACCTGAGTTAACTCAGTTGACCGAGTTGGATTTGACCAATTGACCTTGACCATTTGACCTGGACTTGACCTTGACATTAGACGTTGACTGTTAGATGACTCTTTTGACCGTTAGTTGACTCTGTTGGACTGGACCTTGTGTAATGGGCCGGACTAGTGGGTCGTGCCGGATTAAACCCATGGGCTTGGGCTTAGGGCCAGAAACCTTATTTTGTATCTTTGGACCACTTATGGTCTGAATTGACTCTTGGTTCCTTCTACAAAGTGGTAGATCTTTGTAAGACTTATCTAATAAACTATAGAACCAACCTAATTGAATTAGTAAACTTTAGATATGATTAAGATGGTTAATGTAAAGGTGTAGAACCATAAATGGGCTTAGAACCATTAGATAGTTCACTTAGCCTATAACTAAAGAATGGTATGAGATTATGTTATGAGCCTTGTATGAGCCTTTTGGCTAATCTTAAGAGTGCTTGTGTGATTAACAGTTAGTCGTTATTAACAACGAACGATCTAAAGAATGAACCAGTGGATTTTGGATCTCAAGGTATGCGAGGCTTGTCATCAAAAGAGGTGGGAACCTTATAACCTTCTTGTAATCATTGAGTTTCCTTTGCGAGTATGATGTGCTTTTACTATCCATATGAATGTATATTGTGATTGCATTGAACGATGTTTGTTTTGAATGTAATTGTATGTGTGTGATATGTGTTATGTGTTTTCCCTCGCGAGGAGTGTCTGTGTCTCCCCACATCTCCTTGCTAAGTTAAGTAGGGCGGTATGCCATCCGTCGGCAATAGTATTAGTAGGGCGGTACGCCATCCGTCGGCAATAGTATTACGTTTTTGCTTATTATGATAGTAGGGCGGTATGCCATCCGTCGGCAATAGCATTAGTAGGGCGGTACGCCATCCGTCAGAATATTATACTCCCTCCGTTCCACTTTAGATGATGTTTTAGGGTTTTTTGTATGTTCCAAAATAGATGAGAGTTTAGCTATTTTCTCCAAATTCTCACTGATTTACCCCTGCTTTGGAATCACAACATAACATTCATTGCCCTTGTTATCAGTGAGAGATAATTAATCTAATTTAAGATTTTAAATCTAATCTCTATTATCTTAGGATATTTGGTCATCCCAAGTGGAATTATATGGGGATTCATAATTTATAGTAGAATCTAGAAACAAAAAACTAGGATGTTTAAATTTTTAGGAAGGTATTAATATGGGCAGATTTGGAAAAAAATTACTCTCTTTGATGTTTCTTAATCTCCGTGAAAAACTCTACAACGTCATCTAAATTGGAACGGAGGGAGTATATACTATTTTATTTAAGGGAAATCACTCATGTGCATATTATGTTTGTTTGACTAACCTTTGCTTCTTGATGTGTGAATTGCTGAATATTTCCTTTCACCATTGTCTCTTTTAAATTACTGTTTTATCTGTAGAGCTGTGAAGCATGTTAGTGATTACTTGAGAGTTATTTGTTTCCATTGGGCACCCCTTGGGATGATGTGCTCACTTGTTCCCACATCAGTTTTTCAGCAATCTGAAGGAATGCAGCGCTCGAAGATATCGGTTTTGTAGCTTGGAGTTTTATTGGATCTAGTGTTGATGTGCATCTTTTTCTATATGTGTCCTTTCCCATTCTGTAAACAACACAATTATATATTCATAGAGTTTGAAAGAATTTCATTTATATAATATCAGAGAGTTTGGGTTTTGTTATTTAGCACTTTCTATAATTATGATTCTTAAAATCGGTAATCTAGTTTTGATGCTTCAATTAGATTGTAATCCTATTATCTAAGAAGGTTTAGGAGGTTGGGGCGTCACAAGCTACTACCTACAACACGTATATATATATATATATATATATATATGTCCCTCTACTAGCACATCAAGAAAAAAGACACGAGGAAATTTACAGCAAGAAAAAGAACGGCAACTATAAATACAATGGGGAAGATTGGTTGTATGGTAAGAAAAAGGAACAAATCATCTCACATTATAGAAGATGATGATGTTATGTTCGAGATATTTCTTCGTATTCCTTTGAAAGAACTATTCAAATACGGGTTAGTTTCTAAACAATGGCTCTCAACACTTTCTAATCCTATATTCATTAGTAGTTGGATGATAATCAATAACTTTGCACCATGGGTAACAGTTATTCATGATTCCCGTCTTTCAGTAGATAAATATTTCTCCCACTTCGTATCTGATCGTGATGGTTTTTCGTTGAATTTTCACCATGGGTAACCGTTATTCAAGATCAGCACGACATCCTTCAACAAGTTGGTTCAACCGCTTTACTTCAGCAGTTAAATTAGCACGCTCTATGGCGTTAAGAGGCGCAGGGAAGGCAAGAATTAAAAGCAGGAGAAGAGGAGGTTTGTCAGCTCCACACCATTTACTGCAAATTCGTTGAATTGTCTTTTAGATTTCTGCATTCATTTTTTTGTTTTTTTTTTTTTTTTTGACTGTTATGTGGTACCGTATTCTTAATTTGCAGCTTTAATAATACACAAAATTGGTTAAAAAGACCAAAATCAACAAGTCCTGGGTGAAAAAGACATGTAAAATTTGATACTGTTTAAATGGACGAGAATGTAAAAATAGCCAGGATAAACAGTTTTATCCTACCCATTTTCAAATACTTTTTCTTACTTTTAATTTGCATCAAGATGCATCCAGTTTCATCCTCACTCTTTTTTAAGTTTAAGCCAGGATGAATCCAGTTTCATTCTTGCTATTTTTTTGTGTCCATTTCACCAATACTAATTTTTACTCGTCCATTAGAACCATGTTTTAAAAATATTTGGACAAACGACCCATTTTCCGTTAATAATATTAGCAATCTGTGGTTAATTACCCAACACCATTCCTATGAAATGAAATATTACCAATGTGGTTAGTAGTACGTGTTCCTGGGGGCCCGATAGACGCATTTATGTGTTTATTTTGATCTCAATAATGTGTATTGTTAGTGCTCAATTTTATACTTATTTGATTATTTTGTGTTTCTATAGGTGTTTTTGGAGAAATAAGCTTTTGCGGCCAAATTGGCTCGAAAAGTGGTTTTTGCGCTCGTGGGAGGAAATTACTATACGGACCCCCATTTTGGATAAGGGGTACCTCAATTACTAAGGGGCAACCCATTTCCAGAGCATCTACTATTGGCACACCAGTCCGGATAGGGGGAGGTTATCTCCTCCGTTTGAAAAATCAAAAATGGCGGGAAAATTGTGTTTCAAACTACAGAGTTAGGGTTTGATGTTTGGGCGTATTAGAAGGAGACTCAATCGCTGGATTTTCTTGAGATAAGCCTGTTAAGCCTAAACAGGGTTGGTAGATCCACCAGACTCGATCAAATTGGGATGTATTAATGGTTCACGGTAAAACAGGGGAAGAGCTTTTGTCGAGTTTGTTTGAGCTTCTGGGAAAAGATTGAACGAGTTTCTATTGGATTTATTCAGGGTTTTGGACTGATTTAAGCCCGTTTCGTCTAAACAGCGAAGGTAGTTGGGTTGGTTTCGATAAAAAAGGAGATTTAATATATTTACGGAAAAACAGAGTTTCACGGGTTTGTTAGTTATTCTGGGAAGTTACTCGTGTGATTAAGAGGAATATATTCCCTGGAGATTTGTTCCTATCATTACAAAGAGAGTTTAGAGGAGTTTTTACTAAAACGAGACGCATAAAAGGAAACAAGGAGAATAAATCTCCGGTGACTTGCAGAGAAAATAAAGGGACGATTATCACGTGAATTTTGGGTCTGCCGTGTATAAAGAGGAGTTGTGAGAGTCCAGTGAGGGAGTCGAGAGTTTGGGGACCTAAGGAAAGTTGTAGAGCATAAAAAACCCAAGTTGCAGAGATACAGGCGAGAGGTTGAAGAAGAACATAGAACAACACTTAATAGCGATAAATGCGTGACCTATAGTTTCAAATTCTAAAGCTTTGCAACAATTTTCCAACAATTATTTTTAGTTTGCAACAGCTCTGTTAGGGTTCTTTGTAACAGTGAGTTCCGTAATAATTATATCTGTTACGAAATCGATTATACTTAGGTTAATCGATTAGGTTAATCGATTATATCTGTTACAAAATTGAATGGTTGTGATTTCAATTGATGGGTTATACTTAGGTTAAGTCTTTTGATATCCCATGCTTTAGATATACAGTCGTTGCTTTTCAAAAATCTACCTTGGCAAAGAAACAGAGTCAATATTTTATTTGAGCTATAATTGTTTGGAATAAATATATGAATTGCATGAATGAGTTTATGGTGAAATCCAGGAGTCTCGGTATCTCCCGATTTTTTGTGACAAACTTGTGAATATATTTTCTTTGTTTTTAGTATTTTCTTAAATCAAACCTTTACAAGTCTAAGTTGAACGAACTTTTACTACCACTTTCTACAACAATTCAAAACCACATCAGGAGCCTAGCCAATTGTCTCTCTTTTCAGTGGTTCTAAATAGACCGAGCCTCTGAACCACACCAAAACAATATTTCAAAAAGCTCTCAGAGATTCTTTTGATGGGCCCCGGTGGGCCCTGCCGGAAGACAGCAGGGGGTCACCTATTGTGGGGCCCATTAAAAACTATGTGGGGTGGTTTTCTCGTAGTCCAGTTGGCAGTTCGCCAAGAATTTTTGCTCTCTTTTTGGGTGGCAAACATTCCACAGACATGTCAGCTTTATGAAAAGTAAATAAATCAGGCCAGTACGTACAGGATACAACACCTGTCCAGGAGGCTCTATCAATGCCACCCAAGTCATCAGTGTTTTCTTATTTTTGTGGCAAACTCAAAATAATGGGCAGACAAAACATTCACCAAACAGTTTTTAGGAAACCTTTATTTCAACCGTCTTTTTAAGGTTTGTTAATCATCAAAAAGAGTTCCGAGGTACAGTGATGCAACAACCGGACCGCATGCAAAAACCACGCCTCATATGGGGGCGGGTCCAGCCTTTTTAGGGATTAATGGGGAGCCATTTTTTGGCCTCATAATGGGAAGATGCGAGGGGTCGGTTTTTGCATGTCTTTCCATGTAGGCTGTTAAGCTTTTCTGCTCGAGGCAATCCATCCCCTGGAGTTGTTTTCAAGAAGTTGACAACAAATTTCAAATAAGCAGCAGCCACAAGTACTATAAGGGAGCCATATAACTGCGATATACATTTACTTTTTTAGATTAAGATTTCGGACCACCTCCTTCCCAATTAATAGTATCAATGTCTCCACTCACATTCTTTCGTCCGTTTCTCGTAAAAAAGAATAATAATAGTACCATATGATACTCCCTTCATTTTGAAAATAAATAAATAAATAAATTATCACTTTTTCAATTTAACATATTTTTAAGATAAATATGGAGAAAGTAATGGAGGCGGTTGTCACACGAAAGTATGGAGAAAGTAATGGAGGCGGTGAACTAATGATGTTACATTGTTGTACATATGGGGGTGTTTGTGATGGAGATAGGCAAGTGCTGAAGCAAGTTGTGATGAAACAAGTAGTGAAGTACAAGGAGAGGTTTAGGAAGATGAATGCTGAAAAGATGAATGAAGCTGCTCATAGAATTGATGGGGAATGGTCATCTGAGTTGGCTTTGGTGGAAGTCGATAATGTAAATGAGGTTGAGGTGGTGTCAAATTCAGTTTTTGAGATTAATGGATCTTAAACTAATATGCTGGAATTTGAGAGGGTTGAATGCTTTTGATAAAATGTTGGCTCTTAAAAATCTGGTTTTGGAGCAGAAGTGTGATGTGTGTATGGTGCAGGAGACAAAGATGATGAAAATGAATCAATGGATGGTCGGGAAAATATGGTATGATTCAGACTTTGATTGGGAGTATATGCCATCAGCAGGTTCTTGTGGTAGAAGTGGGGATCTTCTTACTATTTGGAATAGGATAAGTTGAACAAAGAGGGAGGTGGAATGGGTAAGAATACTATCTGTACTTTATTTTCTCAAAAGATTGATGGTTTTAGATGGGTAGTATGCAACATGTATTCACCTTGTGACTACAATGAGAGGGATGTGTTTTGGTCTGACTTGGAGGAGGTTAGGAATTGGTGGAATGGTCCAATCTGTTTTGCAGGGGATGTAAATGCAGTTAGATGTGATGAGGAGAGAAATAAGGGTGAATGTGATAGTAGGAATTCTTCTTTTCTCAACAACTTTATTTCTAATCGGGAATTATTGGATGCTGCCATTGTTAGGTGGTGCTTATACTTGGTCTGATATGCAGGTGAATCCTTTGCTATGTAGACTAGATAGATTCTTGCTTAGTGTGGAGATGGATTTGAGGTTTCCTGCAGCTATTCAGGTGGCTTTAACTAGGGTTACTTCAGACCATAAGCCTATAATGTTGGTTACAAAACCAAACATTGAATGTAAATCTTATTTTAAGTTTGAAAATAGCTGGATATTGCATAAGGATTTCTTGAGGAAGGTGGAGCAATGGTGGGGTATAATGCAGTATCAAGGGATTCCTAGCTTTGTGTTTTTCAAGAAACTTCAGAATTTCAAATACTTCTTGAAGAATTGAAGTAGGGAGGAGTTTGGTGGTGTTAAGAAGGAGAAGGCTGAGCTGACAGAGAAGATAGATTGTTTGGATCAGATGGAGGAATCTCATATGTTGTCTGGAGCAGTTTGAAGAGAGATTAAATTGTATGTTGAGGCTGAAGAATATTACAGTCAGGGAGGCAAGGAAGTGGCACTCCATGGATAAGCAAAATGAATTTAGGTGGGGACGGGGTGATTCAAATACATCCTATTTTTCAGAATAGCTAATGCAAGGAAAAACCGGAATACAATTGTTAAACTTGAGATACAAGGAGAAGATTGTTTTGATCAACAAAGAATAAGAAAGGAGATGAGAGGGTATTATGAAAATTTGTTCAAGGAACAAAATAATGTGGCTTTTTCTCTTGATAATCTGGACTTTCCAAGTTTGGAGGAAGAAGAGAAGAGGGCTATGGAAATGGAGTTTACAGAAGATGAGGTTTATGCAGTAATTAAGAATTTTGGTGCTAACAAATCTCCAAGACCTGATGGGTTCTCAATGGAGTTTTATAAATCTTGTTGGGAAATTATTAAGGGGGATTTTATGAGGGTGATGGGGGAGTTTTATAGTAGAGGGACTTGGGATTGGAGATTGAATTGTTCTTTTGTCTCTCTGATTCCAAAGGAGGATTCAAGTTCTTGTAAAGATTTCAGGCCTTTGAGTCTTCTTGGAAGTGCTTATAAAGTGTTATCTAAGGTGTTGGCAAACATGTTGAAGTTGGTAATGAATAAGTTGGTGTCAGACTACCAAGGGGCTTTTGTCAAGGAGACAGATATTGGATGGAGTTTTGATAGCTGGGGAATGTATTGACAGTATATTAAAGGAGAAGAAGGCTGGAGTTTTGTGCAAGATAGACATGGAAAAAGCATTTGATAATGTGAAGTGGAAGACTATTTTGAGGATCATGGAGAAGCATGGTTTTGGTAGTAAGTGATATTCTTGGATAAAATGGTGCATATCTTCAGCTCACATTTCAGTTTTGGTTAATGGGAGTTCTACTGAGAAAATCAAGTCATCCAAAGGGTTAAGACAAGGGGATTTTTTTGTCTCCCTTTTATTTTATTAGTGGTGGAGGTTTTATCAAAGTTGGTGTTGGATGCTGTGAGAAGAGGGTAGATTCATGGGTTTCAAGTCAAGGAAAATGGATACATTATTTCACACTTACAGGTTTGAGATGATACAATTTTGTTTGGATGCAGCTGTGGAGAAATCGTGAAGCTTTATCTTATTCGAATTCTTTTGAGATGTTAACGGGGTGAAAATCTGAATCTAGATAAGAGTTCATTAATAAGTGTAGGTGCTGATGGTGTTATTTCTTCATTAGCTATGGAGCTGGGATGCAAAGTGGAGAAATTGCCTATTAAGTACTTAGGATTGCCAATTGGTGCTACTACAAGAAGTGCTGCTGTTTGGGATGAGGTCATTCAGAGAATGGAGAATAAGCTTGCAATTTGGAAGAAGAAGTTCTTAAATAAGGCATGCAGATTGGTGTTGATTAGGAGTTATCTTGCTAGCTTGCATGTATATTTTTTTGTCTTTGATTCATATGCCTGTAGAGGTGGAGAAGAAGCTTACCAGATTGATGAGGAATTTCTTGTGGGATTCGAGTGAAAATAGAAGGAAAATGTGTTGGGTGTCATGGCTAAAGATTTGTAGGCCTAAGAATTTAGGTGGTTTAGGTATCAAGAATCTCAGATGTACTAGTAAATCTCTCAAGGCAAAGTGGATTTGGAGGTATTCTAGGGAGAAGAAGATGTTGTGGAGAAGGGTGGTGCAGGAAAAGTTAGTAATAATCCAGATGTTACTTTTAAAATGAACAAATGAAGGAGTGTGTGGAAGAACATACTCAACTCTTCTATTTTTTTGCAGGACAAGATTACTTTTAAAATGAACAATCGAAAGTCAGTAAGTTTTTGGTTGGATGAATGGTCTAGTTTTGGTAAGCTATGTGGAAGATTTTCATGTATTTATAAAGTTTGTAAAAACAAATCTGCTTCAGTGGTTGAGATGGTGGTTGATGGAGCTTTAGTTTGTGAAGTAAGGAGAAGATTGACAGCTGCAGAGCATCTGGAATGGGATTTATTGTGTAATGCTTTGGGTCCAGTATGGATTAAATGAAGAAGAAGATGAAGTTGACATAATGGGGGGATTCTCAGTAAAGAAATGTTACGATTCTCAAGTTCAAGATGTGGATGATAATTGTGATTTTCATAAGTATTTGTGGAGGAAGAATATTCCTTCTAAAGTTAG
Organism: Papaver armeniacum; assembly: GCA_023531295.1. NCBI lineage: Eukaryota > Viridiplantae > Streptophyta > Magnoliopsida > Ranunculales > Papaveraceae > Papaver > Papaver armeniacum. The sequence continues at coordinate 328,114 of JAJJWW010016205.1, forward strand.
CTTCATGTTATGGGCTAACTTCCATGACTCTTTGCCAACAAGGAGTATGTTACATCTCATAAGGGTTGAAGTGGAGAATGTATTGTGTTTGTTTTGCAAGGAGCATGAGGAAACTGCAGATCATATGTTTTTACACTGCAAGTTTGCTACTGAGGTATGGTCTTACTTCCTTAAGGAATTTAAAATTTCTTGGGTTTGTCCTACTACTGTGAAGAAACAATTTGAGTTGTGGAGTTGTAATGTCTTAAGTGGAAGATGTAGAGAGGTTTGGTGGAAAACTATTTATGCAGTGTTGTGGCATTTGTGGATGGAAAGGGGCGGCAGAGCATTTGAGGGTAGAGAAATGGATTCTGAGGAAGTATGTCTGCAAATTAGACAGACAATTGTTCTCTGGTTGTATGATAGGGAGGTTTTTAAAGATTTTTCAATGTATCAAATTTTGTTTATGTGGGATATAGTTCTTCACTTGTAGATGGTGACTGAATTGTTCCTAGGATGATCTCTGTGCATACTTTTTCTTTTAATATAACCTTCTAAATATAAAAAAAAAGATAAATTGAAAAAAAATGACAATATCTCTATTTTAAAAACGGAGATAATAATAACATAACATTTCCCGTCAATAGTAATTTATTTAATAATTGACCGTATTAGACTCCAAATACTCATGCCCGTCCACTAAGCCCGACTCGCCGACGTATAAGAAAAGTGGTGTTCCAGGTACAGTAAAAACTCCATATATTAATAACCTTGGGACTTTACAAAATTATTAATATATGGAGTTTATTAATATAAGGAGGTATACCAAAAAAAAGATGAATAATATATTGAAAATATGTCCTATTGAATAATATATCCTTTATGAATAATATATTGAAAATATATCATATTGAATAATATATCCTTTATTATATATTGAATATCCTTTAATATATTAAATACTATATCCTATTAAGAATTTTTAAAGTTTTCTCTACACTATAAATAGTACTAGATATATTAGAAGATAATTCATTATTTTTAATATTCTTTTCTTTTCAACCAAATCAAAATGTCATCCAATGTTAGGAAAAGAACTCATTGAGTGGTAAAATTAGTATAGAATTGTGTGAAAAGAAAAAATCACATCCAAATTGGACGCAAAAAGATCTTGCGAAATGGTTAAAAGATACTTATGAGTAATCAAATTGAACAGTTGCACTACACTAATCGAATGGATATGGGCGTCTTCCTTAATCATTCCAATGAGCAACAAGTCGTATATGCTTCAACCGAAGAAGAAATAATCGATGGAATTAGACAAGAAGCGGAGGCAGATAATCCCGATGATGATAGTATGGAGATACCAAAATTTTCATGCCAAGAAGCTTTAAACATGCTCGACAAGTTGGAAATGTTTTGGCTTCAACAAGATGGTGCATATAGCAACGAGGTCTTACACATACGCAAATCAAAAGATGTCATAACAATCCAAAAAATTACATCATTTTCTCAACCAACTATAGATAAATATTTTCCTTCATCTTAAATTTTGATGTAACAAGATATATAATTTTCATATTATGTTGATTTTATTAATATATGGAGGTAAATTCATTAAGGTGGGACTAGAAAAATCTATTAATATTAAAATATGGAGTTTATTACTATTTGTAACTGGCCCAAGTTGGGACCATGATTTTTATTAATATATAGAGTTTATTAATATATGGAGTATCAATATATGAGGTTTTTACTGTATTTAGTTTCCGTGGGGATTAAACCTTTGATATAGTCAAATCTTTGGTTATTTAAATATCAACCAAAATGGGATAAGTCAAATCTTAGAGGTTATCTAACATAACTGCAAATCAGAGAAAAAAATAAAAAAAATAAGGTCATATTCAAGATAATTACAGATCCCAACAAAAAAAGATCAACTAAATATAAATCTAGTTAGTGGGATATAATTTACATCTGCAAATCTCAACTAAATGTTGAATTCCAACTTCAGTGGTACAAAAATTTTATTCCTCCGGGCTTAGCTCCCATAGCGTAGGTATACTTCTTATATTCCATCTACTCTGTGCAGAGAGTTGAATCAACAACCGGAACTAATCAACCTTCTTTGATCTTGAGAGGTGTTTAGGTGAATATCTTTACTCAACTTTTTAAATTAGGTATTCTTAATTTCTTTTGTTACCGACGCAACTTCCATTATTAGTTGCATTGTCATATGCTTCCTCAAATTGCTATGTTGCGCATGATAGGTGCTTATGTCTTTTTCCTTTGCAATACTCTTGCATTGTTTCATTAGCTAGGTTGTTACGATAAAACTCGCATGCATCGTAAGCACTATTCATTTGAAGCATATGTTTTGATTTTATATCCTTTTTTAATATATAATGTAATATTGTTGTACTGTGACAACAGTTATTTGTCAAGGCCAGGGAGAAACAATGGAAGAAACTCGCAAGGCACCATCTTCTTCTAAGAATGAAGATAGAATAAGCAGTTTACCGGATGAGATAATCCATCACATCATGTCTTTCTCAGATACTAAATATGCAGTCCAAATTTGTGTTTTGTCGAAAAGATGGATTGGTATTTGGAAATCTCTCCCGTTTCTTGACCTCAACAGGAGCTCATTCTAAAAAAATCAGAGGTTCATAGATTTTGTTTACATGCTCATGTTTCGCAGTAACTGTGATATAGAGAAGTTAAGCCTGTGTTGGGATGATACGACGACAGCACATGTTAATACATGGATCCCAGTTGCTGTTAAACGTAATGTTCATGAGGTAGACATAAGCATTGGCCACTATCAACATGGGGCATATGAAATTCCTGATGAACTGCTAGTTAGAACTTGATATTGGGAATAATATCTTCCACAGTTTGACAGTGGAGATTTGATTCTTATTTATAGCCAGAGATTACATAGTCGATTACAATATTGTAGAAAACTTCTTGTGATCTAACTTATAGGAACTAATAAATAGTTATCTTAAGAGACCGAATAGATTGGCTAAAGACTAGTGCGTTTTACAATCGCCTTGATTAATTTCAAGATGAGTAGTATGCTTAACACCTCCCCTCAAGTTATACTGGAGTTGACGAATGTGCAATTTGGATCATAAAAATTGAAACCTTGGTGACGACAAACCCTTGGTGAAAATATCGGCCAGCTGATCCTTCGAACTGATGAACCGAACATGCGGTTGCTTGTTAGCAACTCTCTCCCTGACAAAATGATAATCTATCTCTATGTGCTTGGTTCGTGCATGGAAAACAGGGTTGGCAGTAAGATAGGTTGCACCTAAGTTATCACACCACAAAATAGGTGTGGATGCCGGAACTTCAAGTTCATGTAGCAAAGATTGTATCCATATCAACTCTGATGTGGCAATAGCAACCCCTCTGTATTCAGCTTCCGTAGACGATTTTGAAACAGTCTTCTGCTTTCTTGCACTCCATGAAATTAAATTCCCTCCAAAATACACACAATATCCACTAGTTGATCTGCGATCATCTAGATTTCCAGCCCAGTCTGCGTCAGAGTATGCTTGAAGAGTAAAGTCTTGCGATGATTTAAGATGTAAACCAAAATCGACAGTGCTTTTGAGATACCGAATGATGCGTTTAACAACTTCCCAATGCTCCACATAAGGATCATGCATATATTGACATACCTTGTTCACTGCCACTGAAATATCAGGCCTTGTCAGATGTAGATATTGAAGCGCACCAACAACACTGCGATAAAGCGTAGGGTCACCAAACTTCTCCATTCCTTGTTTGCGCAGTTTCACATTTGGTGGTAGTGGACTGCTCACAGGTTTAACCCCATCGAGTTTTGTCTTTCTGAGAAGATCTGTGATATACTTGCGCTGTGTCAAAACCAAATTCTTATCTTGCCGGAGAACTTCTACGCCCAAGAAAAACGACAAATCCCCATGTCTTTGAGAGCAAACTCGGCTCAAGATCCGTGATTAGGCGGCCGAATTTGAGATGAGTTGGAGCCTGTGACAATTATGTCATCTACATAAACCAAAACATAAGTGACTGCAGATGGAGTTTTGAGAATGAAGAGAGAGCTGTCTGCAATAGATGCTTTAAACCTTAACGTGACCAAGTAACTGCTAAGTTTAGAATACCACACACGAGGAGCCTGCTTGAGTCCATATAAGGACTTATGCAGCTTACAGACATGATCTGGATAGTTAGGGTCTACGTATCCCATTGGTTGCTTCATAAAGACATCCTCTTCCAATTGTCCATGTAAAACGCATTCTACACATCGAGTTGCTTGAGATGCAGTTGTTCATTACTGCGATTGATAGCACAAGACGTATTGTGCAGGGTTTGATGACAGGACTGAAACTTTCACCGTAATCTATCCCCTCCCGTTGATTGAAGCCCTTAGCCACCAAACGAGCTTTACACCGATCAACACTTCCATCTCGGATTTTGCTTTACCCTGTAAACCCATTTAGAGCCCACGACATTCATACCCTTTTCATACTTCACTAAAGAGTAAGTCCCATTGCGAATCAGCGCATTGATTTGTAAATCCATAGCAGCTCTCCACTTAGGAATTTTGTATGCTTCAGTAAAACATGTAGGTTCCATAAATTCAGACTCCGGTAGGGAATGATTTGATGCAGTCAAGCACAGTTTCTGGATTGGTTTAGTGATACCAGATTTAGCACGTGTTACCATTGGATGAGTGATTGTATCTGTATGAGTTGATGTAGCAAAGATTTCGAGAAGACGTTGAAGCTGCTGACTCTACGGAAGCTGTTGCATCATTCTGTGACTGTTGTGACTGTGCAGGAGTACCATAAGAAGGAGTGATACTTGGTGTAGCAGTTTCACCAGAGTGCATAGGTTGGTGTTGCACGGGAGAAAGACTTGAAGTTGTGGACGGAAACTCATGTTGAACCCGAGAGTCGACAAGGTACGGTGTCTAAATGGTGGAGAAAACAGGACACTAGTATCGGTTGGAACCATACCTTGAGTGCGTGGAGGATTACAAGAGTGCGTTGGTGGGAATGGAAATGAGCCTTCTTCAAAACGCACATGCCGCGAAATATAAATGCGATTTGAATTTCTATGGAAACATATGTAACCTTTATGGGCATTGCTATATCCTAAAAATACACAAGGCAACGACCTTGGTTCAAGTTTATTTGATTTATCTTTGCCTAAGACACGGATATGCCAAACACCCAAAGACTTTTAGGAACATGTAATTTGGTTTCTTGTTAAACAAGAGCTCCAATGGGGTTTTTGTTTCTGAGTTGGACTTAGGGAGTCTATTAATGAGGTAACAAGCTGTGGTGAAAGCATCTGACCAGAATGACTCCGGCATATGAGCATGAAATAAGAGAGCTAAGCCAGATTTAGTAACATGACGAATTCTACACTCAGCAAGACCATTTTGTGGTGATGTATGGGGACAAGAAAACCGATGTTGTATACCCGAGTCATTGAGATATGCAGTGAACTTTTTATATTCTAATGCATTGTCACTTTGGAAAATTTTGATTTTATGCTCAGTTAGATTTTCAACTTTGTTTATGAAAGTGAATAAAAGTTTGGAATGCATCGATCGTTGGACAAGAGGAAATACCCATGTGAAATGAGAAAACACATCCATAAGAAGCAAATAATATTTAGAACCATTTCTAGATAGAGTAGGAGAGACCAAAATGTTTGAAACAACTAAGCTCAAAGGCTTATTATAAAAGCGTATTACTAACGGGGAAAGGTAACTTCTTGCTCTTGCTAATGTGACAAGAGTGACAAAAATCAAAAAATTATTGGAAACAGTAGAGAATATCGTTGACAAACTTTGGAAACATTACGGAGCATGGGATGACCTAATCGTTGGTGCCATAGTGGGAAAGAAGAAGAGACATATGATTGTGGGCTGGTGGGATTGCTGATCTTCTCAACTCCATCGAAGATGTAAAGGCCATTCCTATTCCGCCCTCGCAACAGCGTTATCCCCGTGCACTTGTCCTTCACAACAAAAAAGGAAGTGTGAAACTCAAAAAATACATCATTATCCATGCAAAACTGTGAAACAGACAGTAGGTTGGTCTTTATTTGAGGTACATGGTAAATGTTGTTCAAATGGAATACTCCTGGATTTATATACAAAAGAAGCATTACCAATGTTTGCAATGTTTAGCGCATTACCATTACCAACGTGAACCTGTTCAGTTCCATTATATTCATGTGGAATTGTTAAATTCTTCATGTCTGCAGTCATGTGATGTGTGGCACCTGTATCAGTCACCTACTGATTGTCATGATATCCACCAGGTAACGCAATGTAAGCTGCTGGTTTTCTATTTTGAGCGTTGCTGGGCTTGTCATAGCGAAACCAACACCGATCAGCTTGATGATTGTCTTTCTTGCAAATCTGGCATTTGACTGAGCCAGCTGAACTTTTTGGTTTCTGATAAAACTGATTGTTTTTGAATTGATTTGGGTGTCTCCCTTGATTGTTGTTTCTTCGTTGTGGTGGTCTGTTGTTAGAAGACGATGAGCCTGTCATAGCAACATTAGCTATTGACTGTTGCAGCAATGCAGGTTGATGTTCCAAACGCATATCAAAAGTTATCAGATGCGCATAAAATGTTTCCATTTCCATCTCCTCAATGGTTCCCAAATTTGTGACGATGGGATCATATGATTGATAGAGACCATTGCAGATTGATTGCTTCATCTCATCATTAGAAGCAGTATACCCTGAAGCTGCAAGTTGATCAAACAGATTTTTAGCTTCAGTTAAGAAAGCTTTTAAAGATTTGTTACCTTTGCTTAGGTTGTGAAGTTGCTTCTTTAGGCTCATCTGATGAACCTTGGTTTTGGGGACAAAGTAGCTTTCAAGTTTGTCCCAAACTTGTTTTGCAAAGATCAGACCCCGACATGACACAAAACTTCGGTGTCAATGTAGAATTTAACCACCCTACAATGAGAGAGTCTTGTTGTTCGTATTCAAAGTAAATAGTGGGTTTATTTCTTGAATCGGGAAGTGTTCTAATTTGGTTTTTGTTGGGATCCATCAATGAATCCTTAGGTCCAAAACCTTTAAGTATAGGTTTTGAACTGAGTTTTCCAAAGGGAATGGTTTGTTTCAGTGAGTTTTAATGTAACAAGGTGATGTATTTGGATGTTTCGAGGGTATTGGTGTTTGTAGCCATTGCTATTAGGGTTTTTTTTTTTTTTTGTTGTTGCGGAAGCTTGTGTAGGATCGAAAAGGGCTGATACCAAGTTAGAACTTGATATTGGGAATAATATCTTCCACAGTTTGACAGTGGAGATTTGATTCTTATTTATAACCAGAGATTACATAGTCAGTTACAATATTGTAGAAACTTCTTCAACAGTCTAACTTACAGGAACTAGTAAATAGTTATCTTAAGAGACAGAATAGATTGGCTAAAGACTAGTGCAGTTTTACAACTGCCTTGATTTATAAGTTTTAATTTTTTATATATACTTAATTAGGATCGTTGAACTTCATGATAATCACTCGATAATTATATACAAGAATAGTTTATACGGAATACCTGGTAGCGTTAATCCATCGTACGTAAATCATCTTTGGGGTAGCGATAATACCTTGTGGAGGTCATGGTTTCTCTCTCTTGACCTTAACCGTAATGAGTTAATCCTTAGATACAATAGTGATGGTTATTGTTTCCCTTTCATAGGTAGAGAGAGGACCAAGTTCCTAGGATTTTAGTATTAGCCTTAGATCTCGACCGTCCATCAAGGAAGAGTTAATAGGAATTAATCCCCTAAAATGGTAACCGAAATATTTAGCAATATTCTTAATTAACCAAAATTATTACATGGGCCCACAGGATATTTCTATATGTATAGAAATATTCTTACATTCTCCCACTGGTCCATGTGATAACTTATTTAACGGTTAATTATAGAAAAACATAAGCGCGCATAATTGCTAAACAAATTTAATGGTTAAACGTAATACCTTAACCAAGCAAATCACGTATGCGATTCATGGTGGTGGCACATTGTCCTGTTATCAACATGTTCCCTTCCATGTACCACAACAAAAGCAACTTACTTAATCAGGCCTTAAATGGGGATATCATAATGGTCCAGTTATGTCTTCAAAAGAAAGACAATTTCTGTTAACATTCATCCATTCACATAAGTGTATACTAAATATGGAAACAAAAATAAATTCAGAAGTACATTATTAAGAGCTCAATTAGTTTTTCAAAAATAAGCACATAAAATAGCTGAATTCAACAATCAATTACTCCCACAGACCTAAGATTTTAATCTTTTCTTAAGAGGTCTTAAAAGATAATTTTTCATTAAGTGCATCTCCGAATGCAATTGTGCTTAAGCGGTAAATGAACAACTATTGTTTCTGAATTTCCTAATTCACGCATATATACTCAAGGTTCATGTGTTTTGTTCCTTTTGTATCATATCATGCTTTAATGTCTGAAGCTAAGACAAGAAATTTCGAGCAATGTAGAGACAAACCTTAAGTCTCTAAGTATCATGAGTCATAAATATTCAAACTCAATTGTGGGACTAGTATTAATGGATTCTTCCTTTATAGAATCCATACATCCACAAAAATTGAAGTCTGAAAACCCAATCAACTCTTGTTGGGTTTGCTAAATAATTATAAGACACAAGTTAAAATAGTATCTCAAAATTCTTGATAGCAATTTGTTCTTCAATTCTTTAGACATAAGTTAAATATGTTATATTATCTCAAAATCCTTGAATATTCGATATATGCCTTATATGAGAGCTTTAGTAATCCATATGATATTACTATCACATGGTAAGCTTCATTGATATCCTTTATTTCAAAAAATATAGAGATATGCATAAAGTCAAGATCACTACTCATAGGTAGTATGTCTTAACATACAAGACCAAGAGTATGAATTTCTCCCACTGATCTTGAGGTATATGCATAAATCTGTAATAATTTCATCCAAAACTTGAAACATTTATAGTTTTGTTGAATTTCATATACCATTATGGGAGGCTGCTTAAATTTCATACTTTGATTTCTAAATTTGTAGACTAAAATTTATCATTAATAAAGGCTATTTCACATTTAATTAATGCAACTCTTAGGTCATACCGAGTTACTAATAATACTATGATAATTCTGAATAAGTCTTTCTTTGACACGAGAGAAAAACTTATTTATAATCAATGCATCGTTTCAGAGTAAAATATTTGGCAATAAGTCTTGCTTTATACCATTTATAATTGCTATTACAGCGTATTAGGTCGGAAAGACCCACTTTCATACAAGCGATTTGTGTCTTTCGAGCAATTAAACAATATCCGAGACTTGACTTTCAACCAATGATTTTTGCTCACATAGCATCAATCCGTTAATCAAAATTATTAAACATAATATTTGTTAACCGAAAACCGAGTCTTTGCCATTCCATATCAAAATGTAATAAATTCTTGTAAGAAAATCACTGAAAGAACATGAATAACTTTCTTTCAATCTCTGTTGAGACCTTCTTAATGATGGTTCATGTTGTTATCAAAAAATTTCTTTATTGGCAGTAGTTATATTATGGAGTATTGGATCAGTAATTTATGGTCTTTCATTATCTAACATTCTGATAATGAGAAGATTCACAATATCTGTATAAATCTTAAATAAAGGGATCATTATCATGATTTCTTGAAAAAATATATCCATGTACTCCCATTGATTATGCCATCATTAACGAATTTATATTTTCGGTTTCAATAAGTCCCATAATACGGTTAGAATATTAATGTATACCGTTTGGATTATTTAGGAAAACCAATGAACCAGTAATAGTTTTCAAATCCAATTTTTATTCTTGGGAATGTAAGCCCTCACCTCCAACTGACCATAACTTAAATGTGATTTAAACTAGGTTTCCAGCCTTTCTAGTCCAAAGTGTGTTTTTGAAAGCGCTTTCTTGAAATCTATTTAAATTACACAGTTGCAGAAAGAAAAAACATCCACAAATGTATAGCCATTATGCATGGCTCATCATGCTTCTAACCATTTTCATAAAAGTATGATTTAGCCTTTTGTTATACACTATTATGCCAAGGATAAGTTGGCCTTGTGTATTGAGCAACAATTCCAAACTTTTGAAGATATTATGCAAAAGATTTAGGATATTATCCTGTTTGGTCATACCTTTCACAATATTCACCACCTTTGTCGACTTTATGATTTTCACTTTATCTATAATTGCCTCTCAATTTCAATAATGAATGTTCGATAAAACATCCATGGATTGAGATTCATAATGCAATCGATAGATTCACGTGAACGCGAAAAATCATCCAGGTGGTAAACAATTTTATCTTCCAAAAACTGGACCATTAAAAGTCTACAAAAATAATCATAATATACAATTAATAAGAACAAAAGCTGAAATTTATAATAGAGATAAATGACAATTAAGCTTACAATAGTTACATACCTTCAATAAGATTCTTACGTGGGTAAAACCTTATCAAGGAACAATGTGAGACATGAAAAATATCGTGGATATTTTACATTCTCATAACTCAACATTATGTCATCCAAATACTACAACTAGAATCACCTGTGGGCAACTCACGTTCTAAAATGTATTAACAAACTCCAATAATTCTAAATATGTTCAACCTAATATAATGTGAATTGTAGTCACTATGGGTGGCTATTATTTCACATGTATATGAAACATTTAGATAACCTTAATGCTTGTTTAACGTGTGAAGAAAAACTACTTGTGAGCAAAGATTGTTCTAATCGTTAAATCAAACTAAGAGGAATCAAAATATACAACACTTACGAGATAAGAGCATAGCATCACTTTGGTGATAACTAAACTATCCAACAAACATGTACAATTCCAAATATCACACTAACGTTTCTTGTGATATTGCAGTCTCCACTCAATGATATGGACATACTTGATCTGATCGATCATAAATTTAGTCGCTTATAAACAATAATGAGTAACCCTAAAACATCAATCATGAACATTTATTCAAAAGCATGCCATACATAAATTGTGAAAAAATATCAACACCCTATAATCGAAAAATATTCAAACATAATGAACTTTTTCTTAAACCAAAATCGAGCATGAAGCAAGTCTATAAATATAATTCAATAATGAAATTTCATTGAAGAAAAATTCTTTGATGCATCGCTCATTTAAATATGATACAAACTTAAAGATCATGATAAATATCGGATATATGATGAATTAATATGAAAGGTGTTAAATAGTCAATGAATATCATTTTCAGAAATATGGAGAAATTTATCAAAAGTAAAACCTCAATTTCATAGAGGATGCAATAAGTTTGGACAACATAATAAAAAATATTCATGAAAATATGAAAAATTCGTAATAGGTTACTCAACTCGATAATGAGTTAATTTATGTAAATTTTCTTTTATGCACTTTTAAGAAATAACGTAAAATCATGTGCCAATTATTTAATTACCATAATGTATGATCAGATATTGTACACTTCAATGTTATCTTAAGCATGTGAACTCAAATTACCTGTGGGTAATTGTTGTTCTAATACATTTAAGAAAAACAATATTATAAGCACTTGACATGATAACGATTATGACTGGAAAAATTATTTGACATCACTGTGGTGATATCCAAACAACTCAAATAATGCCATAATAACTACTAAACTTTGCCTTTACGGCTTGGCGTATTCGTGCTTACAATAAAATTATTATTATTGCTAAGATAAAACACTCTAGTATCTTTGTGGTGATAACTAAAGAATTATGACCTAAGAATCTTAAGCACAATAATTTTATACGTACAATTGAAATTATCATCAACATTGGGAGAAAAGTGAAACATAATGACACAAGAAACCCTCAAGATTCAAATCAACTCATATCCATAATGTATGATCAACAATCATATCAGTCAATGTTTTCTTAAATAGATGAACTCCAATTTCCTGTGGGTAAATTTTGTTCTAATATATTTAAGAAAATCAATATTACAAGCATTTGACAAAATTGTGATCATGACCAAAAATGATTTGACATCACTGTGGTGATAGCCAATCAACTAAAATAATGTCATTATCACAGGTTGTCGATAACTACAAAACCTACACTTTACGGTTTGCAAATTCATGCCTATAATAACATTATGATTATACTGAGATATAACACTCTAGTATCAGTGTGGTGATAATTAAAGAGTCCCGTAATAATTTTAAGTATAATCCCATAAAGTTTAAAGAAAAAACAATAATGTGAGAGAAACTATACCATAACGCACAAGCACACAAACCATATCATAATGCACACACAAATTTAATGGTGTCAAAAAATGGTTTTGATCATAAAATTTATAATGAAACTTGATAAAAATCGTTTTAGTGTTTCGATAAAGCGGAAGCGTAAGTTAATTTACAATAAAATTGGTTTCATTAATTTTAAAATTAATACTGTCTCATCATCTTAATATTAACTAACACGTATACATGCCCACAAGAAAATATTAATGTTTCCAATTTTTAATGTCTTAATAACCATTCACGTGATGAAAATATTTTGTTTATCTTCATTTGCTTTGGAGCACTTATTCATTCATGCCATAAAGATATGATTCCTAATAAATATTTTCTCATTCATATCATTTCTCCAATTTACCTCCCTTTCACATACAAGGCAAGTAGAATATATGGACTTTAGTGGAACAATTATGCATGTTTATGACTACATGATGTCGACATTCTTCCATTTCATTTATCATTATTATTACGTTCATTATTACCTCATATGCTCATTATATACCATTATTAAAAATATTTTTACAATGATTTTTCTATTATTTACATGCCAAAAATAAACTCGTTAGGCAACAAATGTTAATTTATTTACATGCAATAAATGATATATGACGTTAGTATTATATTAAAATATATTTTTCTCCAAAATGAAGTAGGTCATTAATGTAGAAATATATTTTCTTCCAAATTTGAGAGATAATATAAAATATACATAAAAATCATAAGTAATAATGGCCTTAGGATCTTAAATTATATAGTATACCATTATTCTCAACTGACTTGATTTTGATGAGATAATGGAAAATCACACGGGATTTTGATGATGTAATGGAAAATCACACAGGAACTTGAAGTGTGAGTATGATATGGGTCAAGATAGTTAGATGAGAAAAGGAATGCAATTACATAAGAACGATTATGATCACATAAAAATAAAATAAGAAATCAAACCCAATTTTATTTTATTTTTAATAGGCGATATTATTATTGCATACAATAACGGACGATCATGAGTTCTAAACACAAGCTCTAGATGTCAACTATAAGATTTAGTTTTATAGATCGTTATACTTAATTAGGATCGTTGAACTTCATGATAATCACTCGATAATTATATACAAGAATAGTTTATACGGAATACCTGGTAGCGTTAATCCATCGTACGTCGATCATCTTTGGGGTAGCGATAATATCTTATGGAGGTCATGGTTTCTCTCTCTTGACCTTAGCCGTAATGAGTTAATCCTTAGATACAATAGTGATGGTTATTGTTTCCCTTTCATAGGTAGAGAGAGGACCAAGTTCCTAGGATTTTAGTATTAGCCTTAGATCTCGGCCGTCCATCAAGGAAGAGTTAATAGGAATTAATCCCCTAGAATGGTAACCGAAATATTTAGCAAAATTCTTAATTAACCAAAATTATTACATGGGCCCACAGGATATTTTTATATGTATAGAAATATTCTTACATGATTATCTCAGCTCAGCATGACTAACCGTAGTATGCTTAACACTGCTTAATTGTAAATCGCTGAGGAAATTGATAATAGAAGTGCATGATTTTCATGTCCAATATGCAGATATTCTTCTACCGAAGTCAACGAGTTTACCTCAGCTCATATATCTGTCGCTCGTAGGATGTTCCATTTCCAATGTGGAATCATTTAAAAGGTTCTTATCAAGCTGTCCACTTATCGAAACGTTACGCTTAGAGGATTGTGATATACAAACTGATAGCAGGTGGAAATTGACTGTTGATTCTCCCAGCCTCAAGCAGTTTTACTACACTCATTTCCATAATCATACTACTGATACTACGACTAAGTATACGTTTATCGTGTTATCTGCTCCAAAACTCTAAGTGTTCGATTGCAGAATTTTCTTGGCACGAAATTATTATCTAATAAATAGTTCACCACTGTCCGAGGTGTCGTTTGAAATGGTACTTTGAGAAAACGAAGAAGATGAAAATGCAGAAATATATTCGATCCTGCCTTCAAAGGAGAAAAAAGCGTATGCTAGACGTATGATAAGATTTTGTTAAGAGTTAATGTAATGTTCTTGTGCACAAGTGTTGAGTACAAGCTTTACTTAACATGCATCTTAGAATTCATGTTACTTTAGTCTTATGAACAAGTCTTGTGTACAAGACATATCTATCATGCATTTATGAATGCATCATGTTTTAGTGTAGAATATGTATGGACAAAGAAGGTCCACATGTATCTCTTTCCTTGTGTCATATATTGACCAAGTGAGGAAAGAGAATGTAAGAACTTTATATTATTGAAATCAAAGAGATAGAGAGGAAATACTTTCCCCATCTCCCTTTCATATCAAAATCTTTCCAAACAATCAAATATATTCAATCAAATTACTAACAATTGGTATCAGAGCATAGATCGTTTGAATCTTGATCTTGGAGAGTGAAAAAAATCAATTTCTACCCATTAATTAAAAAAATCAGCAACATTCAAACTTTTCAAAAATTAGATCTAGAAAAGAGAAAACCCAATTTCTTCAATCAATCATCAACCAAATCAATGGCAAGTAGTAGTAACTCAAGTTTATACATTCAACAACCTTCAGTACCACTTTTTCATGGAGAAAATTATGATTTTTGGGCCATCAAAATGAAGACCTTGTTCATGTAAAAAGATGTGTGGGAGATTGTACAAAAGGGATATGATGAAATTGAAGATACATCAACTCTAACACAACCCCAAAAGGATTTACTTAAGGAGAGTAGAAAGAAGAATGCAAAAGCATCCATGTACATTCAACAAGGAGTTGGAGACACTATTCTACCAAGGGTAATCCATTTTCCTATAGCTAAAGAAGCTTGGGATATTATTCAACAAGAGTATGGAGGTAATAAGAAGGTAAGAGAATTAAAATTGCATTCATATAGAAGAGATTTTGAGAATCTAAAAATGAATGAGAATGAATGTTTGAATGAGTTTTCTTCAAGAGTTGTTGAAGTTGTCAATAATATGTTGATGTGTGGTGAGAAGATGGAAAAAAGAAGAATTTGTGAGAAAATATTGATTTGTTTGCCGGAGAAATTTAAACCCATTGTGGCGGTTTTGGAAGAGACTAAAGATTTGTCTACATTGAAGTCACAAGAATTATGGGCTTCCTTGAAGGTGTATGAGCAAAGGTTGTCAAGACACTCCGAAAAGTCAATTGAGAGTGCTTTTCAATCAAAGTTGAACTTGAACTCAAAAAATTCAGCAACAAAGAAAAATGAGTACAAGGGTGAATCAACATCAAACTTCAAAGGAAAGGGAAAATGGAAGAAAGGAGGAGCAAACTCCAACAACTACACTAAGAGTGATACTTCTCAAGTACCAAGGTGCAATTTTTGCAAAAAGAATGGTCATTTGGAGAAGAATTGTTGGAACAAAGGAAAACCCCAATGTCGCAATTGCAAGAAGTATGGACATTTGGAGAAAGATTGTAGATACAAAGAAGATGAAGAACAAGCCGGTAGAGCGGAAGAAAAAGAAGAAAGTCAAAATTTGCTTTATGCTTGTCAAAGTGCCATGGTGACTTCCAAGAGTGAAGTTTGGTTTGTAGATAGTGGTTGTACAACTCATATGTCCGGTGTGAAGAGCTTGTTTGTTGACATGGATACATCCATAAACTCTCTAGTGAAGATGGGGGATGGAAACATGGTTCAAGCTAACGGAAGAGGTACAATTTGCGTGTAAACTATCAATGGAGCAAAATACATTAGAGATGTGTTATATGTTCCGGATTTGGCACAAAATTTTCTTAGTGTTGGGCAACTTGTGGAGCTTGGGTATGCGGTTCATTTTGAAGATGGATATTGCACCATTTATGACAAGAAGCACAACAATAAGAGACAAGTCATGGAGAGTATCAAGATGGAGAAGAATAGAAGCTTTCCAATTGTCTTTGAAAATCAAAAAAATGTTGCATTGAGGATGAAAACCATTGATGAAACATGGTTATGGCATAAAAGACTTGGGCATTTGAATTTCAATGGTCTCAAGGTGCTTTCCAACAAGAACATGGTGCAAGGACTTCCACAACATATCAACCACAAAGATGGAGTATGTGAAGGTTGTGCACTTGGGAAGCAACATCGCCAACCATTCCCAAAAGGTGTAGCATGGAGATCAAAAGAACTTCTTGGTTTGGTACATACCGATGTGTGTGGACCAATGAAGACACCAACTCATGGAGGTAATAGATACTTTATCTTATTCATTGATGATTTAAGTCTTGGGTGTACTTCATGAGGCAAAAATCCGAAGTTTTTAGCATCTTCAAGAAGTTCAAGAGCCTTGTTGAAAAGAAAAGTGGTCACTACATCAAAGTTTTGAGAAGTGATAGAGGCAAAGAATACAACAACAAAGAGTTTGATAAATTTTGTGAAGATGAAGGCTTGGAAAGGCAACTTACCGTGGGTTATACTCCTCAACAAAATGGTGTTTCCGAGAGAAAGAACCAAACCGTGATGGAGATGGAGAAGTCTATGCTTCATGACAAGGGTATGCCTAAAGTGTTTTGGGCCGAAGCCGTCAACACCGCCGTCTACTTGATGAATAGGTGTCCAACAAAAGCCGTATGGGATAAAACTCCTTTTGAAGCATGGAGTGGGAGAAAGCCATCGGTTAGACATCTCAAAGTTTTTGGTAGTGTGTGTTATTCTCAAATTCCAAAGGTGAAGAGAACAAAGCTTGATGAATCAAGTGAGAAGTGTATATTCATTGGCTATAGCCTCTAATCAAAAGGTTATAGGTTGTATAGCTTGAAGAACAACACAATGATCACAAGCCGTGATGTGTTATTTGATGAAGGAGCTTCATGGAATTGGGAAGAAGGTAAAATTGAGAAGAGAACCATTATTGCTGATGAAGAGCAAGAAAATTCAGCAACAAATGAAGTTGAAGAAGGTGAAGAAGATGAGGAAGAACTACCTCAAACACCTCCAAATACAAGACAAGGAGCATCTCCAAGTATGTCTCCAAGTACTAGTGCATCAACATCACCACCGTCGGCACCAAAGAAGTTGCGAAGGTTGAGTGAAGTCTATGAAAGATGCAACTATTGTGTGGTTGAACCGGAAAATTTTGAAGAAACATCAAAAGAACCGGTTTGGATAAAAGCCATGGAAGAAGAAGTTTTTGTCATTGACGAGAACGATACATGGGACAAGGTAGCAAGGCCAAGTGACAAAGAAGTTATTGGTGTGAAGTGGATCTACAAGGTGAAGTACAATGCGGATGGAATGGTTCAAAGATACAAAGCAAGGTTGGTGGCAAAGGGCTACTCACAACAACCCGGTATCGACTACAATGAAACGTTTGCACCGGTTGCTCGTCTTGACACCATTAGAGCCGTGATTGCTATGGCTTCCCAAAAAGGTTAGTTACTTTATCAACTTGATGTCAAATCGGCATTTTTGAATGGAGAACTTCATGAAGAGGTTTATGTAGAACAACCACAAGGTTTTGTGGTAGAAGGAGAAGAGGATAAAGTATACAAGTTGAAGAAAGCTTTGTATGGCCTCAAGCAAGCACCAAGAGCTTGGTATAGTGAGATAGATGGATACTTCAAAAGGCAAAACTTCAACAAAACCAAGAGTGAGCCTACACTTTATGTGAAGACTAAAGGTACTTCTATTCTCATCGTTGCCTTGTATGTTGATGATCTTATCTTTACGGGTAATTATGCTCATATGATTGAGCAATTTAAGAGAGAAATGATGATGAAATATGAGATGAGTGACATGGGTTTGCTCAAGTACTTCCTTGGTATATAAGTTCATCAAAGTGAAGATGGAGTGTTCATTTCTCAAAGCAAGTATGCCGAAAAGGTGTTGAAGAAATTTGGTATGCTTGGTTGCAACCCCACATCTACACCACTTGTAGTGAATGAGAAACTCAAGAAAGATGATGGAGGAAGAAAAGTTGATGAGACTTACTATAGAGCTATTATTGGAAACTTGTTGTACCTTACACATACAAGACCCGACATCATGTTTGCTTCAAGTATGCTTTCTAGGTTCATGAGTTCACCTAGTCATCTACATCTTGGCGCGGCAAAGAGGTTGTTAAGGTATATTCAAGGAACAATAAATTTTGGAATCATGTATTCAAGAAATTTGGATGTCAAATTAGTTGGCTATTGTGATAGCGACTTGGGAGGGTATATTGATGACATGAAGAGTACATCGGGTTATGCTTTTTCTCTTGGTTGGGTATATTCACATGGGCATCGAAGAAGCAAGAAACCGTAGCTCAATCACGGCGGAAGCGGAGTACATTTCGGCATCAATAGCTACATCTCATGTTGTATGGCTAAGAAGAATCATGGAAGACATTCAAGAGAAGCAAGAAGAAAGCACCGTAATTTTTGTGACAACAAATCGGCAATTGCTATGTCCAAAAATTCGGTTGAGCATTGTAGAGCAAGGCACATTAAACTCAAGTACCATTTCATTCGAGAAGCGGTTGAAGATGGTGAGATAGAACTCAAGTATTGCAAGACGGAAGATCAATTGGCGGACATATTCACCAAGGCACTTCCCAAAGGTAAATTTCAAAATTTCCGTGAGCTACTTAGAGTTGGAGAACATCACATTAAGGAGGAGATTGTTAAGAGTTAATGTAATGTTCTTGTGCACAAGTGTTGAGTACAAGCTTTACTTAACATGCATCTTAGAATTCATGTTACTTTAGTCTTATGAACAAGTCTTGTGTACAAGACATATCTATCATGCATTTATGAATGCATCTGTTTTAGTGTAGAATATGTATGGACAAAGAAGGTCCACATGTATCTCTTTCCTTGTGTGATATATTGACCAAGTGAGGAAAGAGAATGTAAGAACTTTATATTATTGAAATCAAAGAGGTAGAGAGGAAATACTTTCCCCATCTCCATTTCATATCAAAATCTTTCCAAACAATCAAATATATTCAATCAAATTACTAACAGATTTCTATGGTCGGTGCATAAGGTTAAAAACCTATACTTATCACCTGGATTCCTAGAGGTATATGGGTGCTTCCTCTCTTGCATGGATTATCTTAAATTTTTTAGTAGTCTTGGTTTAGTATATATAGTGAGCGAGATTTTAACTGCTACATTATCAAGGTTCTCTCACAAGCTCCTGACTTACGAGAGTGTTACCCACCTCACTTACGCAATCTAAGATACTTGAGGCTGGAAATGTGGTCTACAAGAGGTTGCCTCCGGGCTATAGCATACTTGCTCAAGATGTCTCCTAATATAACTTCTATTTCCCTTGAATCGAAGGAGGTAACATTCAGCAACGCTCTTCTTTTATTTGTTTTTCATCTATCTAATTCTGACAATATTTATTTTTGTGTTAGCATTTGGGAACCTCTGAGGTGATTGAATCTTATTTGTTGTGATTGTATGGATATAGGAAAATTTAGCTGACGTTGGAGATGACTGGGAAGTTGGATTGACAAGAAAGTCATTGCCGGGAAGGTTGTCTCATCTCAAGTATGTCCAAATTAAAGATGCAGAAGGATGTGATGCTGAGCTCAAACTCCGGAGTTATTTGTTGAAAAACGCGAAGGCTTTGCAGGATGTTGTTTTGCTTTTTCGTTCTACTTTTGGGTTGCCAGACAGGGAGAGACAAGTTAAGCAGTTCAAGGATATGCTAAGAGCAGTTCCTGCAGCTTCTTCAAGTATTCGAATGGTGTTTAAGCCCTAGTAGCTGACATTGTGAGCTTTACTAAAAAACTTGCAACAAAAAGTAGTCAAAAGCTAACAAATATTCTGCATTATGGCTTCTATGAAAATAGTTTACAACCGTGCTATTTAGAAAGCCCTTGTAAACAGCTCTAGTAGCTAGCTGCATATGTGGCAAACCAGCTGGGCTAAAAAACAACAATCAAAACTAAAAACGTTGAACTTGTTGACTTTGATAATTTAGTAAGTGATTAATTGTTTTTAAAGCAAATATTCTTTATTCTCTAATTATCTGTTATCATATTTGTGATTTATTTGTGATTTACCCTAATATCCGATATCCGATACAAATATCCGATATTCGATATGAAATGTTTGAAAATTTGAACTTAAATTTCAATTATGAACACGTTTTAAAGGGTTTTTAACATTTTTTTCAGAACTGGATATTATCGGATAAATATCCGATAGCTTAGCCTATCGGAATCGATATCTGATTTTGATATCCTATAGGATATTATCGGATATCGAATATCCGATAGTGCTTAACTCGTACGATATCGGATTTCTAAATATCCGACGTATATTCTTCCATTGATGATGCCTAGTTGGAATTCTATAAATTATGCGGTAGTATTTTAAAAAAAGGAAAAATAGAAAAAATTAATAATTAAAATAACAATAATATTTGGATATGATGTGGTTTAGTTTTACTTCTAAATGTCTTACTAAATTTGAAATCATGGTCCCCATAAAAAAAGAACCATGGTCCCCAAAAAATCGTTCCAGTTTTTCGTCGGCCTCCCACTGCTGCACCAGTCGTCTAGTTTAAATTCATTTTCCGGATTATTTATATCAATACATCCAGTTATTAACATGATCCTCCCCATGAGAAATGTATGCTGTTTTGTTTCAAAAAAATTCGTTTTATAAACAGAGATCTAATTGCTTTAGAGGATTCAGATGGATTCTCTAATTTATAACCTAATTTCTTATTGGAAATGCTAAATTTGAATTGATACCAAAACACCCGAATCTTATTTAATTGCAATTTCATTATGAAGCCATTATTGCAAATCCTTGTTCGTTGTATCAAGTTACAGAACAAACAAACTTAACAAATTGTTAGGCCATTTCAATTGAAGCAAACAAAACTTAACCAAAATTGTATATAGAGGGTTATTAATTCCATTTAGTTGAATTTATTTCATTTAACTTATACAATCTGTATATACAAAGATGAACATTCACCATTGCTTTTCCCGTATAATCTGTTGTCAGGATTTGCTAGCTTATTCCGAAAACAATCTAATGGAGACTGTATATTTGTATGTTTCTCTCTTCTGATGAAATTTTTGTTTGAAATTACCCAAGCAGAGAGAAACAGGGAGAAGAATGAGGAGTGAAAGTCAACAAGTCAAAAAGCAATTTTGTCTTTGGTCCAGCTAATTGCCACCTAAGGAGCTGTCCATAAACGCTGGCTATAAGGGCTGTTCAAAAATCATTTTCGAATAGTTTATGTATTAAACGGATTCTACGAAGAGAAACAAATTCTTTCAATGAAAATTGAATTCTACAGAAAATATCGAAGTAAAAGTTCATATTACACAACAAGAAAATCTTAATATTCATTGTCCCCTTCGTCTTCCTAGCTAGTCAACAAATCCAGGGCCCCATCCTTGAGATACAGGTACGACTGGTAAATCCTTGTGGAACAAATAATCCTTGGTTAACCATTTCGGTTTATCTTCTGCTGATTCGAATGACCCATCATCCTCCCCTTCATCAATGTCATCATTCTCGTCATCACTGATATGCCGGTTATCCAATGCCAATGATATCTCCGGGTCTATTTCCGGGTTCCAGTCGATATCATTATCGTTATTCATGTTAGCGTACTCATCCGTTGTCAGAGATTCAAAGGGCAGGCCATTCAATTTGCACCAGAACCGAGCTTTTGCCTTTACAAAGGCTTCGTGAGCGGACGAAGCGTCCCAATCCAAAGATCTCTTAATTTTACCATCCCAATCCATGGATTTTATTGAACGATGAGCCTTCAATATTTGTTCCCAGGGGATTAATCCTTCTTCTTCGCAATACCTCTTTTCCCATGATGCCGGAACTTTAGGCCGCCATTCCATAGATATAGATGTTGATGGACCTCCAACACGTGTTCTGAAGTTACGGCAGTTATGCGCACTAGTAGATTCAGATTTTCTCTTGTTGCAACCACTAATTGATTTTTCTGCTTTACTACGGGCCATCTGATAATACCTCGACCCAGCTTGCATTGTCTAAGGATTATCCAACCACAGATGAATACCTCAAAAGTTTATTCGTCAAGAACCGGGAAATCCTATCAAATTCTGCAACTCCTGGAAGAATAATACCTCAAAAGTTCGTCTGCTATCAAATTCTGCAACTCCTGGAAGAATAATACCTCAAAAGTTTGTCTGCCTGTCTCTCAAGGGATGCACAGTTTATTTATAAGCAAAGAGGTTTCCTAAACTCGGATCTTCCTTTTTCTTGTCTAAGTTGTACATGGAAATACAAGAGGTTTCCTAAACTCGTTCAAAAATTAATTTCGTACAGCAAGAAAAAGGTTTCCATGTATTTTCAAATTTAGAAGTTTCTAAATAATGGCCATAATCAGATTTCTTAGAATAACAGCAAGCCAGGTAATCTTTTTCCGATCTAATTGAGAGAATGAGCTAAGAAATTTGGGCCCTTATCCAACTAAATTCCAAAGAATATGGAAACAGCGCAATTTTGGTTCATGGCAGGTCCAAATAGCAGCAGAAATCCGCTTCCTTACCCGCAGATTTCAACTCCTCCCTGGGCAGCTTCTTAATATACTGAAGAAACTGGAGGGACTGCAACGTATAAATTTTGATTATTTGCATTTTGGATCTTTAATTTGAAGCAGTCCCAATAAACGAGCAGCTTCTCTCAACGTTTCCTGCAGCTGCGCCAAGTATTGTATGTGGAGGCGCAAATAATGATGTTGGACACTCGATAGATTGCTCTCAGGCACAATTATGTTCCTTCGATAAGGAAAATCAATGACAAGAAGAATGCTGCTTTTGAGTTTATGCTCGATTGTGTGGGTTCTGACAGTGCATCTGGCTCTGCATCTCTATGGATCCACAGGAAGAGTCTCATTGTACGACTTCGACAAGGAAAGTGTACCAAAAACCTACCAATACTGGTAATTTGGAAGCCATATGTAATGGTGAGGGTGATGTCTAACATATGTGATACTTGGGCTCTAGAAAGGGATGGCCTCATGGCCCTCTAACAAGGTCTGTCCCTTCCCTGCTTTCCCTAGTCATTCCTATTTTTAGATGAAATGTCAGATGAAGAGCAAGATACACGTAATTTTATGTGACAATTCTAAATGAAGCAAGAGATCGCTTTCTACAGCACTGAGGATATGACGCTTTGAAATATCATGGAACATATCAAACTGAAGTTATTTCTTTATGCTTTTGTTAAGACAAGTGTTAAACTTCAATTTTGATTTCAATCCATGACTAAACATCTAAAGCGGGGCATCAGCAAGCGGAGCATCTTTAAAAGTTGTCAACAATTTTAAGAAGAGAGAACATGTTCAAGAACAGAAAGTATATATAAAACAATCAAGAAGTCATGGATGTTGACAGAAAATAGTCAAAAGTATCAAATACATAGCGAAATCCTGCACCACCACCTACACCTTCCTGCAAAGCCAAAATTTCCAGGATTTAATCCCTAATACGAAATACATTCGAACGAAGTTTCCGCCAGAGAATTATAAAGACATGCCCATCAAAAGAATATGCTTACAACACAGGTGTTTATCATCAAAGGGTGATTTGAATAGATTCATTACGGTACTGCGTGAGTTTGAGGTTATCCTACTGATGTTTCATGATAATCATACATGATATAAAGGATGAAACAATGTCGCTAATACGTCTAATGGTAATCAGACACGGCACCTCTCGGCGCTCCAGAGATGCCTTAGAGATGGCAGGAAATAAATGTATATCCTAAGATTTTTGTCGCTAATCTCTACTACTAATAGGCGAACAATTTACCTTTGTCATAGCTCAATTAGTGGTTTCCCTTTCCGGCAATTAACTACGCAATCCATTACAATCTCCCTCAACTGTTTTGCTACCTCTTCCATGGGAAGGCAGGCATCAACGGTCTGAAACAGAGATGTAGAAAATGTCAGAAATGAGGAATCATTAAGATCTCTCATTAGCTTAAACAGATGGTCGGGATTTAGGTAAGGCTGGTCTAGCTGGGAATTTATAATTATATATGAGACAAACCATTCATTAATGGCCTAATATAAGAAAATGATAGAGCTGACGAAATCATCAAGGTTTGGAGCTAATAAAGTACAGATATTTCAAGTTTAAGGTAGTT
This sequence comes from Papaver armeniacum, assembly GCA_023531295.1. Lineage (NCBI taxonomy): Eukaryota > Viridiplantae > Streptophyta > Magnoliopsida > Ranunculales > Papaveraceae > Papaver > Papaver armeniacum. The sequence continues at coordinate 352,564 of JAJJWW010016205.1, forward strand.
CTTTTGTGAGTAGAAATTCCATGAAATATGCCTGCCTTGATAATTGAACGCAGGAATGTACCTTCCATGTGGGATCATGAAGCATCTCATAGTGTTGAGCAACTTTCTTCTGGAACTCAAGCTGCTCGTATCTCTCACCTCCATAACCTCCTCTTTCTGCAGCTTTCTGAAATAATGTTTCGGTTATAGAAACACAAGTTATGATATGTATCAAATATCAAAGTGATTCTTACTAAGGGAACTAGAAGCTAGCAATAGTTAGGAACCACCTGGGGTGGTATGTCAAGGTATGCTACTAGATCTGGAGCCAGCAAACCTTTCTCTGGACCCTGTGACATATAATGAATTCTGTGGTCATCTCATAAGTTAGAAAAACCTCAAGCCTGTGTGTATCGAGTTTCTAACGGGAATCACCTTACACCATTCAGTATCAAGACCCTTGGCAGATGAAAAAGCCACCCCGGAGTAAGAATAGCGGTCTACAATTAGTGTTGTCCCACTCCTCAACTTACTCTCCATCAACGTTCTGCACATCAAAAGTACTTTTGACTAAGTACCACTTTTTTAACTACCTCAGGACAGGACACATTTGTCATTTGATGCTGATGATATGGCATCGAACTGTGACTCCTCTGAGCCCAATAATCAATAATAACAGTCTGTTCAGATGTCCACAGATTATCTATGATAAAATAATCATCACAGCTACAAGAAAAACTAGTGTGTTAGTGGCATTCAATATCATATGAGCATATAATGATTGATCTGTATATACCAACTTGAGTGAAAACAATGACCCAAAAATAGCATGAGTCGGTGACCACAAGTTTTAAAACTGAATTTGCTATTACACAACGTGTGAAGTTGTGCACAAGTTTTTTGTTGTCAAGGTGTGCAAGGTAAGGTACAAGGCATGTGATAAGATGCCACAGAAAACAGCAAAAATATAATAAATGAACAGCTAGATGTTCAGAGTTGAACTTCACACATACAAAAATAATACTAACCTCTTCTCCCAACGATTTGCACTGAAAAGAAGATGGATCGTCCGATCATCTAATTCTGACTTGTTGGAAAGATACGAAGATATCATCTGCCCAACACACGTATTTCTGTCTGGAAACCGCCATAACTCAGCTGACAATCCCTGACCTTCTAAGAATGAGATCAATCCGCTAGCTTGTGATGTTTTCCCACTTCGGTCCAAACCTTCTAAAACAACCAATGCACCTCTGGGATTACCACTCATACCGTTTTCCATTTGAATTTTACTATTGAAGCTCTTGACAGGAAAATGCAAATGAATCCTCGATGACCTTAACAAATTAGGTGTTGATACTGACCCAAAATTTCTGAAAATGAGGAAACATAGTATTATGGACAACCGGACAAGGTTATTTCTGATAAATGAGATGTACCTAGATTGTAAATTGAGGATTAAGTTCTGCACTAGAATGCAAAGGATTTTATAAGAAATAGCTCTCGATAAAACATTGAACATTTGGTTTTGGCATGCATAGATGGCGTATACATAAAAGGAGTTCTAAAAACATCACTTTTCCACACTGCACGGTACACCACAATTACCATACACATAAATATGGTTGATCAAAACATTCAAGCACATAACCACATGAAATTAGTTGCAATATTGGTACTCTGGTTCTTGAGAGACGTCTTCTTATAGCCTATATAATAGGACCTGTGGAGGGGAGAACTTACAAAAGCTTCGCAACCCTCAACGAGCATGCATGTGACATATCCCTTCAAAGCCTAGTGTAAAAAAGAAGGAGCTAAGAAAACATAAGTTTGTATTTGGTTGTACAAAAATCTTTAAACTTTCATAATGATATAGAATCAATAAGACTGACACTAACATAAGATCATTCACGAAAATCTGAAGTGAAGTGATACCAACTCTGCTATCAAACTCTAGTCCTGTTATCTTGGCTTCACATTGCCGAGAGAAATTTTAGGAAGCAAGAGTGAGTATAAAAGGGAGGGGGAGGGACTTTAAACCGTTTATTGATTAGTTGAAGTTGCAACCCAGTCTGTTAATATAGGAGGAAACCTGAATTAAGGATTCATTTTAACCTCTCCGCCCAAAACTTGGAAGATTGCTACAGAAGTACCAAATAGTGTGGGGTACAAAATCCATATAGGAAAAAACATTCTTCACCGTTAGATTGGTACCCCAAGCAAGTTGGTACAGATACCTCTGTAGCAAACTTCCTTATTGGGTGCTACACATGATAAAAACCCCAAGCGAAGCAGACATTTGACATAACAAGTGTTTCATTTTACTCCGGAAACCAAGTTGGAAATTCTTATTTTCCCACCTTAAATTACAGCTTGTTGTGACATTCTTATACAAAAGTGTTGCAGATAATTCTAGGGTATAAGACTACATTGTCTAGATTTTAGGTTTCTGCTAAGTAGAATTGAAGTAGAATGATTTACAGCTTATTGTGACATTCTCACCCTACTGTATGCACCAAAAGGTTTCAGATGATCAATTCATACAACATATTCTCAGCTCCCTAAAATTCTCCATATCCAAGTAAACTCAAACATCATATGAAACTACATAAAAATTCCCAATTTTTGTTGACAGAAACAAAACCCAAAACCTGTCACACTGTATAACAAATGACTGCATCATTCACCAAACCATACAATTCAGTTATATTCGAAGAAAAAAAACCAAAACCCAAACGTTGTATGCAACAATAACATCTAACAAACCTAAAAATTCTGAGAAATACTCAAACCAAATTGGGAAAAAAATTAAATAGATTAACTTACTTGGGTTCCCTTTTTCGTTTTTGAGGTAATGATGATCCTTGTAGCTCCCAGAGCACCAATTAGATGTATAAGGAGAATTTTCTTCACTCTTGTTTCTACCCACAGCGAAATCCCAATCTATTTTTTCTGCACTAATGTTGACCTAACTAATAATTTTCCCGCTTTTTCCCGCTGTAAAGAACTAGGAAATCGGATATGTTAGGCCCTCTCCTCTACTCACTAGGGGTGAGCAACGGACGGACGGTTGCGGATTAGGGGTCACCGCAACCAAACCGTCAAAGTTGCGGATTTGAAAAATTGAACCGTGACCGGCCCAATCACCCGCGGATTTTACATCCGCGGATCCGCGGATAATGCGGACCGGTTGCGGATTAACCGCGGATTTATAAGGGGAAAAAAATTTATGTTAGCACAAGGTAGTCCAACTTGTCATCGATAACTTGCCATTGTCAGAGAGCTCATTTGGCTAGAAGTCAGAAGACATGGAACTTGGAAGGATGAATAAACGAACAGGATGTTTTGAAGCCCATCCCATCGACTATTGTTTATGTGTAACAATGAATGAGAAATGAGAATGATTGGGTGACCTAAAACCTCTTATTAACACATACTCGGCGGGCTTTATTAACTAGGCTTTATCCTTAGTAATTTTATTAAGTTCTCTTATTACCTTGCGGTGCGGTGAATCGCGGATTTGCAAAACCAACCGCACCCAAACCGCTAAAATGTGCGGATTTAAGAATCTCATCCGTGTCCTAGCCCATACGTCTTGCGGTTTGGGTCAAATCCGCAATTTTGCGGACGGTTGCGGATGAAATCCGCGGTTCCGGTTTTTTTTGCTCAGCCCTACTACTCACTCTATCTTATACTCTATAGTCTTGGGCCTGAAAACCAATTAAAAGTTCTTTAACCCATTATATGAAGATGTTTGATGAGAGGTTTTAATGGAATCGTTTTTTGGGGACCAGCCTTTTTTTTTGGGGACCATGGTTTCTTTTTAGGTAAAGACATTAGAAGTAATTCTAGGTCACCCCATATCTAGTTATTTATTTAATACCTAATCTACCCTCTTTATTAATTTTAAGTTATGATTAGTGAAATGATTTAGTTAAAAACAATTAGTGAGATTAAATTAAAAGATGGGTTTATTATTAGTTGAGTAGAATTATTGTGAGAGTAGAGTTAGAAGATGAAGGAGAAAAACATGAAAAATAATTATTTTTTTTCCAATTCACCCCTTTGAGTATTCAAATGATGGATTTTATCAACCACAATCGGAGGTAGAGTATTTGGGTGAACAAGTATGCTCCAAACTTAGATAATGTATGTTGAATTGGTAAAAACTTCCCCAAAAATGTAAAATTTTGAACTGGATTTTAAACGATTCGGTTACTTTATATGAAGAACAAGTAACTTAGAACTCATCCGAAGGTGTAGTTCGGTTGCTTTGTGAGGATGAACAAAGCAACCGAACTCATCCAAGGTGTAGTTCGGTTGCTTGATCCAAACACGCAGAGTTACCGAACTCCATATTAATGGAAGCTCGACATGCGGTGTTATGTTCGGTTGGTTCGCAACTAACCGAACTTTATGTACAAATAAATTTTAACCAAGTGTATAAGGTTGGGTGGTTCGCAAACTACATGCTTTTGCGATCCAACCGAACTAAGTTTAATAAGTTCGGTTGTTTCGCAAACTTGAGATCAATTGCACAACCAACTGAACTTAACAAACAAAAATTTCTTATGTTTTTAACTGTAGAGTTCGGTTACATGGCAGTTTTTAAAATTTTTGCGAAATAACCGAACAAAGTTGATAGAGTTCGGTTATAAGAGAAATAAAAATAATGTGAAAACAAGAAGGTTCGGTTACATGACAACTTTTTTCTTATGTTTTTAACCCTAGAGTTCGGTTACATGGCGTTTTATACATTTATGCGAAACAACCGAACTCGTCGGTTCAGAACATAGTTATAAAGCATATAGAACCGAACTCATTCGAAGGTGTAGTTCGGTTGCTTTGTGAGGATGAACAAGTAACCGAACTCATCTGAATGTGTAGTTCGGTTGCCTTGTGAGATGAACAAGTAACCGAACTCAGCACTGTAACCTCCATTAAACCTCTCCACAACTTCCATTTTCAACTCATTTGGATGATTACTTCTCATTTTTTCAACCAAAACAAACGACAAGTAATGGGTTTGTGAGAATATCTTTGCTAAAGATTTAAATTAAGTTATATATATATAGGGGTGGTGGTGGTTGGTGGTGATGGTGGTAATCGGTGGTTGGTGGTGGTGATAATCAGTGGTGGTGGTGGTGGTAATCGGCGGTGGTGGTGGGAGGAGGTGGTGGTGGTGGTAATCGGCGGTGGTGGTGGGAGGAGGTGGTGGTGGTAATCGGCGGTGGTGGGCGGTGGTGATGGTCGGAGGTGGTGGTGGTATTTATCGGCGGTGATGGGCGGTGGTGGTGGGAGGAGGTGGTGGTTATATATATAGAGAGGTGGTTATTAGGTTGGTTTTAAATTAAATTAGGTTAAGGGCAAGTTAGTAATTTCAACGCATTAGGACATCCCTTATAATTAGAGGGAAGGTGGCATAATCAAACCATGGTCCCCTCAAAAAAACCACGGTCCCCAAAAAATGGTTCTTTTAATGGCACATACACCTTTATGTGAAAATATAATATATATATTTTTTTTAAATTATAATTTTCGAGACGACTTAAATACTAGATTACTGCTACAGCAGTGGGGAGGCCGACCGAAAATTCGATTGAATTCGATCCGATTAAAATTTCACACCTTCCTCGATAGCAATGCAAAGCCAATGTCTTGGGCTACGCACTTGCGGGTGGCTGTAAATTACTAATACGTAGGATTATGTCAAAATGCAGCTGGTCGTTCCCTTGTAGAGGTTCGCGAGTGACGCACTTGAGGCGCCAACATAATTTTGTAACAACGCAAGATTAAATCTTATTTTTAATTTTCATCTTCTGACTCCATCAGCAAAGACGTCACAATTTAAATGTCGCTCATACTTGACTGCCAATCACATAAATATGATACTTGATAGGGCTGTACATGGTAACGAAAAACCAACCGCTAAAATCGAACCAAACCAAACCGATTAAGGCAAAACCGAACCATACCATTTAATATTGGTTGGTTTTGATTTTGAAAACCGAAAACGAAAGTTAATGGTTTCGGTTTTGGTTTAGCTAGAAACTGAACCGAAAAACCGTTGGTAAACCGTTTATCCTTTTTAACATGTTTTCCACCGTAGATTTAGATGCATTAGATCTATCCGTTGATTTAGAGTATAAAAACAGGAACCCTAATCGTTAGTTTCATATCTTCTTTCCCTTTCTATTTCTCCTTCTGCCTCTCTTAACGTCTCCACACCCCTCTACTGCGGCTACCTACTACTACCCACCCCCACCTCCACAACTACTAAATCACCATCTTCGTGTTCTATGTTTTATCGGCTATGTAGTTTGAGTTTCATAAGATGTAAATTATTTTTTCAGGTAAAAGAGTATGCATGATGTGAAGAACATGGGATTGTTTGATAAACAGAGTGATAGTTGATTAGTAGTTTGTGGGATGATGTGATAACTAGCAGTTGGTGATAATGATTTAGAAGAAGGGGAAGTAGAATTGGTACCTAGTTAATTGATTATTACTTTGAGATTTAAAAGGGATGATACCATTATTAGATCTTCATGCTGTGAATGTCATTCACCCTTTTTGTTAATTTTTCTTTTGAAAACTTTAGAACATTATTCCTGAATTGAGTTTTGGTGGGTAATGTTCATCTTCTCTACCCGACGAGAAACATAACTCTGGTTTTCTTTTCCGGTCGGAATCCGAATCATCCGATTGATGTAATTAATTTTTTAAAGAAATTTGAACTGAAAATGTGTCTGCTTGATCGCATATAATGGATGTTTGTAACCAATTTAATCAATTGTTTCCGTTACCTTTTCAATTTCAAGAAATTTTAAAATCTTTGTACACTGCCGCAACAGTAATCTAAATCACACGAAATCAACTCCGATCTTACTTAAATTCTTCTTATTTATCGTGTTTAGTTGTAAGAGTCAGTTAATGCGTGACTTCCGAACGCGGGTTTTGGAATTTGGTGAAGTATGATTGTCTTAATTATCATAATATGATTGAGTTACCAAAAATTGGATATTTGGAAAAGTGAATTTAATTTCGTGATTGATCGATTCTGATTGATTTACTGGATATTTTGAAGAAGTATTAACTATTAATTTGCTTGTTTGATTGTTTTAGAAGGAAATTTCTGATCAATTTGTTCAATTATCTCAAATTGTACGTCAATTTAATGAACTATTATCTCAAAAAAATCAATTTTAATTTTGTTGCACAAAGTTTGTGACTGACATGGTGCAGATTTCTCATCACATAGAAGGCCTCCCTTTGGGTCGTCCAATAACATGTCTCACAAATTGTATATAGGAATTTGACAGATTTAATATATTTAGAAAGTTTTCTTGAAGACATATACAACGACCGTAAATATGAATATCAATTTTTTCTATCTAGATTTTTTTTTATTCCTTAAATGAGTTTTTAAGTTCTTTTTCATATTTTTTTAGTGGGCAGATGTTATCCACATAATTTTTTAGAATGCAGCTATCATCCACAGTACTATTTTAATGTGCAAATATTATGCACAACATTTTCTAGTGTGCAGCTATTATTCTTTCTCTAGTGTGCAGCTATGAAAAGACAAGGGTACCCAAATACATCATAGTCTTTAGAATATCCACCTATAAGTCCTCTTACCGAAAGTGATTGTCCATGGACAAAGTCGAGACAATACAACAAATCGGTATTACACTTTGTGTGATCCTCTATGGATACGAGATTGAGACAATACAACAATCAAAGTGTGATTACTTGATAATAGGTTAGGACTTAACCAAACTCTATAGGATCACTATCAAGTAAAGCGGAGTTAACGTATGTGTAATTTACTTTAAATTATAATAAACAATTATAATTGCGGAAAGAAAAATTAAATGACACAGCAAGATTTTGTTAACGAGAAAACCGCAAGTGCAGAAAAACCCCGGGGCCAAGTCCAGAATTGAATACTCTAAGAATTAAGCCTCTATACAAAATCTAAACCAACTTCAAATAGTTGATACCAAGCAACTAACCCTAGTTCACTAAGTTTCTTCAGTATCCCTACGCTTCCGACATTCAATAAGTGCACGCACTGGAACAATTCCTTTGGATCGTATATTCGTATTATACACATTTGAGATTTCGAGCTGAGTTTATCTCACTTACATATATTTCTCGAAATATGTGTTGGCAAGCTTTCGCTTCGACCAAGTTCATCTTATATTCTTGACGAATGTCAGAATATGATCATGTGAAAATTGTCGAGTAACATCTTACATGGTTTGTGTGATACAATCATTTGGTGTAGACTTGGAATGTTTCGTTATGATTATTTCAATATCTTGAAAATTGCTTTGATGCTAAGAGTGTGTGAAAACGGCTATTGTCATCCTTTAAGAAAGTTTTAATGATTGAAATAAAGAGTTTAGAATCATGTAACCATGTTTGGATATAAACATAGTGTGTTATCACATTTGTGTATAAGTCCAAAACCGGGAACCTGAAGTATGCGTACACGTATGCGTACTGGCAGTTATTGGATGTCTGGGAAAGTATGCGTACAAGTACGCATACTGGCGGAAGTCTCACGTCCGTGAATTTTCGCTGGAATTTGGAATGTAAATTGGTATGTGCACCCGTACGCGTACTGGCATAACCAAACTCGGTCCGTCAACTTAAGTATGCGTACACGTTTGCATACTTGAGTTGGTTACTTTCTAAAATCGGTTGTGTACATGAACTTAAACATTTATAAAATAAGGAATGCAATCTTTGCAAACCGTGGCTATAATATTCATGAATTGATTCAAGTGAATCAAACCGATTTTGCTTCAATTGTGTTCTTGTATACTTCTATGAGAATATAACATTTGAACGGCTCTTTAACTAGTTTCATTTGAGTCATTTGAACTAGCTATGGTTAAGATGAATAAGGTTGATATGAGAGTAATCATATGGATAACTTTGTTTAACTATTGATGAGCCAACATAGTGTACACGTTTGGGTACGGTGACATAAACCTAAATGAGGGTACATTTCATTTGTGTGTAACAAGCTAAGTTCGATCTAACGGTTGAAAGATATTAGCTTGTTTGAATCAGGTTTTTCATCCAACGGTGAATATTGAATGCTTTGTTACCAAGGTAACTTGGTTTTCAAAACCTGATTTTAAAACTATATAAATGAGAACTCTAGCAATTGGGAAACCTAATCCCCACACCTCATGTGTGTTACTAGTTGCATCAACTAGAGTCGATTCCCCTTTAACCTTAGGTTTCTATCGAGACCCTATAGGTTAACGACTTCAAAGACTTCATTGGGATTGTGAATCCAGACCCAACTATTTTCTTTGTAGTTGCGTGTTCTGATCTTGCCCGATTCTATCGTTTGAGTACTATCTTCTCTAAGATTTGCTCGAGATTTAATCTTCGATAGCCAAGATAAAAGTAATCAAAAATATCTTCGTCTCATCGTTTGTGATTCCACAATATCTAGTTTCCAAATCTTACGATTTAGATTATTGTGAGGTTATTGATAATACTAGGTTGTTCTTCAGGAATATAAGTCCGGGTTATCAATTAGTTCCTGTTCACCTTGATTTATCAAAAGACGGAACAAAAACTCATGGGTATTTCTGTGTGAGACAGATGTATTCATCCTATAGACTTTTCTATGTGAGATACATTTGTTTATCAGGTCTTCGACTTTGGGTCATAGCAACTCTTGGTTGTTGGTGAGATCAACTAAGGGAATCAAGTGCGTAGTATCCAGCTGGGATCAGAGACGTAAGGAACACAAATGTACCTTGAATCAGTGTGAGATTGATTAGGGTTCAACTACAGTCCATTCCAAAGTTCATTAGTAGCGGGATAGGGTCTGTAGCGGATTCATACAGTGTGGTGTTCAAACCGGACTAGGTCCCGGGGGTTTTCTGCATTTGCGGTTTTCCCCATTACCAAAATTCTGGTGTCTGTGTTATTTCTTTTCTGCATTATATTTTGTTATATAATTAAAATATCACAGGTTGTGCGTTAAGATCAATCAATTAGATAATCCAACCTTTGGTTGTTGATTTAAATTGATAGACACTTGAACATTGGTCTTTGGTACCGTTCAAGTTGCTCCTCTTATGTTCAATCGGGCTCGCAAATTTCTATATGCTGATTACAGATTTAATTAAGAGTTAGAGATATAAACTCTTTGATATACTTTTCTCTAGATTGAGTCTGACTGTCTAGTTGATTCTCTAGAAAGTATATTGGAGTAAATCCTCTCAAATTTCCAAACGAATTGTTGGGTGTGGTTGTTAGACCCCCGCAATTTCAATTGGTATAATAGAAGGCAAACACATTAAAGACCTTATAAGTATGTGTTTGTAGCGATCTGATATGGACATAAGTGCTATCTCTATAAACATACCGATGACTCAAATAACATGTGGTGGAAAATTGCTATGCGTTCCTTTCTTCAAGCGCGTGATTTTCAATCATGGGTTTATGTAGTTAATGGCTATGATGCTCCCGTTGTGGCAATAGGAAATGCGACCGTCCCAAAGGATATTGGTGCATATGACGCTGCTGAGATACTTGCTGCAAAGCAAAACTCCGACGGTTCGAATGTCATCATACATGCCATTACCCCACATCTTCAGAACCATGTGACTATGTGCACTCGGTCTAAAGATGCTTAGGATATCTTAGAAACCGTATTCGAAGGGAATACCAATGAGAAGGAAGCTAGGCTTCAAAACCTAAATTCAAATTGGGAAAACCTTCATATGGCAGATGAAGATTCATCTGATGAGTTTAATCACAAAGTATCTGAAATTATTAATGCATCATTTGCATTGGGAAAGACTATTCCTGAAAAGGACATTGGGATGAAAATTCTCAGATCGCTGCCATCCAGATACGATTCTAAGAAGCATGCCATCGTTGAGGGAAATAACCCTGATACACTTTTCATAAGTACTCTTGTTGGAAAGATTAAATTACTTGATCTTGATCGGAATGCAGTCAGAACCTCTGCGTTCAACGCTGTAACCATTGCAAGTGAAGGTTCTAATCATGTTGATCCTAATAAATCACTTATTACACAAAAGATCAAGGATATAGTGAAGAAAAGCAAAAGATCCGAGAGATCATCTTTTCTCTCTAATGCTTCTGATGATTCAGGTCAAGTAAAATTATCTCGGCGTCTCAACATATTACATACTGATGAAGTGTGTATGGAAGTTTCAGCCTTCTCGGCAGAAGTTCCATGTAACTCAAATTTCAGTTCTGAATCCGAGTCTAACACTGAGCTCCTAGAATTTCTGGATAAGTATGAAGAAATTCACAAGGAAAATATTCAACTAAAAGAATTGTTGAATAAACTTGAATCATCACTACAGGTGAAAACTCTTGAGATTGACTGTCTTAATGATGAATTCACCAGAACCCTATTTCTAAAAAAAAAAGAGATCAATTCTCTCAAGAGTGACCTACAAAGGTTATCGGGAAGTTTTGAAAAAATTTCAGCAATGTTATTTGGCTTCTGAAAACACAAAAGGTTTAGGGTTTAAAAGTAAGACAGTGAGCACAACGAGCTCGTTTGTTACAACTAATTCTGGATCAATCAATCTTGATTGTTGTGATAAACAAGAGTCATCTTTACAAAGCAAACCTTCTTTACTTAGTTTTTTTTTTTTGTGTGGAAGTACAAGTCATGTCCAGAGTAAGTGTTGGAGATTCAAGGGGAACAGTAAAAGAATTACCAAACTTCAAAATGACATGCAAAAGATGAATCTGACTCTGGAGAAGCAGTTAGAGACGCCTGACTATAAGAAGAAGTCCAAAAGAATCAGAGTCAGACAAGGTAAGTCTGTTTACTCAACAAACCTTGAAATGTCACCCCGTGACGCAAGAAGTGAACATTCTGTTCGCTCAATTACTATCTAAATCATAGAAATAAACTGTATCCTTATTTTGGACTTGAAAATAAGGATTAATTCAAGGTTGTTCAAGTCTTGTAAATCTTTTGTTGATTTTTTGTTCTATATTGAGCAAGTGAATATTTTATTGTTGAAATAGATAATGGATCATGAACCGTGGAGACTTTTTCAAGGTTCTTTAGGGTTTTACTATCCTAGATTCTATTTATGTTCACGTGTGAACATCATTGTTCTTTACCTTCTCTCTCTTCAAAAAGATACAATCTCATGGCTCTTATAACAAGGGGTACCTTAAAAGAGATGATGTAGAAGTAGTCAATGTGTATCTCTGTGAAGGAATTCATTCCTCAAGGAAAAGAAAAGTGAAGAATACGACTAATGATCTAGGTTCTTCCTCCAACTGCCTATTGTTTGTTTGTCATTCTGATAATAACTTTAGGGCTATGGTAAAGGATTTCATCGGAAAAAGAAATGATTTAAAATCTCAAATTGTTTCATCTTTAAGAGATATCTCTCACTATGAACAAATATTGTCTCTAACAAAGAACACTCTGCGTGAACTGAAAAGAGAACTTAGTGAGTTAACTGATATCTCTGAAGATTTGGAGGAATTGAATGATCCCATTATCAATGGTTTTTTCAATAATGAGAAGGAATTCTCTGTAGATGCCCTGAGAAATCTCTACAATGTCTAGGAAACTTCTTTTGAGAATTTATTTCTTGTGTTTTTAGAAGGATAACTAGGGTTTGGAATAGCCATTATTGTGATTACACATAGCTATTTCCAACGTTTTCATCTTCAATGTTTTTAGATTTATTTATTTAAATTCTAAGTTATTTGGAAGATAATTTTTGCAATTTTAATCTTTCTGATTTTATATATTGCAAATTGTTATGGGATATGTTGTTTACATCCGTGAACCTGTGACTGTCCCATACTTGTCCAAAAGTTATCTCTATTATATGTCAGTAAGAAAGTATTGATAAAATATAGAATGAACTTTTGACAAACAAAAGTTAAAGCCTTTTATGTCATTATGCAAATTTTGATGGAAGAAAGGATGCACTTTTGTTTACAAGGATTAAGTCTATTATATGTCATTATGCAAATAGTGATGAAAAATAGAATGAATCCTTGTTTATTCTGCAGTATTGTCTATCTCCGATCCACATCTTTGTGCATATACTGTGTTGTTCCGTAAGTTCTCTTATGTCGAGCATGGCCAATTGAATTGATCATTTTCGTGGTTGATTCAATTGAGATTTTTGGATTCAAATCCATGTTATCATGTGATTTGGTTATATCCAAAGAAATCCTTCTTTTCTTGTAAAAGTAAGGTCGCCTTTGTTGTTCTTTCGGGAATGACATTTAATGGGGAAGAGTTCTTTTTGAACTTGTGCTTTATTTCAAAATCTTTATGGGGAGTGCGGATGTGGAATATTATAGGGGTTATCTTGTATCTTTTTAAACTCCTTGATGAATGCATTTAGCTTCAGCTTTATGATTGCATCTAAATAAGTTGGTATGTTATTCTCTTTTGGTCATGAAGTATCTCTATGAAAATTTCATGAGGATCCCACAAGTTTTCGTACCTTTTCTAATTTATATTGACAAAAAGAGGGAGAATTAATGTGTAGTTTCATACTACAAATACATATGGTTTACGTATCATTATGTAAGGGGGAGTGGTTTTCATGTCGAGATGAAGTATTGACTAAGGGGGAGTGATACATATCACCATAGTATTGTTGTCAAAGTTGTGATACAATTGAAATTTGATGATGTGCAATAATACTATGACATTGTATAACAATGATCGAGAGCATTTGTTTTCTCATTGTTATCGCTACGGATCTTCAACAATTATGATGCTGAGTTGAACACATTTAGAATCATGGAGTACTTGGAAGTGACGAAGATTTCGAGTCGTGTTGAAGATGCCAAGGAGATCAAGCATTTGGATGAGAAGCTACAAAGTTTTATTTATTTTGTAATCCCTATGTATTGATAGTTTTGTCACTAAAATTGACAAAGGGGGAGATTGTTAGAGCACTGCTCGGTCGAACTCGCATGCGTTGCTATCTCAAGCATGTTTGTCAATGTTCGTGATCAAACCTATAAGTCTTGATTTCTAGCCTATTTATAGATGGACTAGGACATAGATTGTGTAGTTGGGATTAGACTTCACGTCATTAATCATTTGAAGACGAAGAATTACTAAGGGGAGCTTGTGAAACTTCATCAACAAAAGGTATGTGGAAACTGAAACTCATCTATCACTTAGAAAGTATATTTCTACTCTATCTCCTATATTGAGACATAAGTTGTATTATGATATAGTTTTCTATTATACACATTTGAGATTTCGAGATGAGTTTATCTCGCTTACATATTTCTCGAAATATGTGTTGGCAAGCTTTCGCTTCGACCAAGTTCATCTTATATTCTTGACGAATGTCAGAATATGATCATGTTAAAATTTCCGAGTAACATCTTACATGGTTTTTGTGATACAATCATTTGGTGTAGACTTGGAATGTTTCGTTAAGATTATTTCAATATCTTGAAAATTGCTTTGATGCTAATAGTGTGTAAAAACGGCTATTGTCATCCTCTAAGAAAGTTTCAATGATTGAAATAAAGAGTTTAGAATGATGTAACCATGTTTGGATATAAACATAGTGTGTTCTCACATTTTTGCTTAAGTGCAAAATCGGGAACCTGAAGTATGCGTACCCGTACACGTACTGGCGGTTGTTGGATGTCTGGGAAAGTATGCGTACATGTACGCATACTTGTGGAAGTCTCACGTCCGTGAATTTCTGCTGGACTTTGGAATATAAATTGGTATGCGAACCCGTACGCGTACTGGCGTAACCAAACTCGGTCCGGCTACTTTAGTATGCGTACATGTTTGCATACTTGAGTTGGTTACTTTCTAAAATCGGTTGTGTACATGAACTTAAACATTTATAAAAAAAGAAATACAATCTTTGCAAACCGTGGCTATAATGTTCAAGAATTGATTCAACTAGTGAATCAAAATGATTTTGCTTCAATTGTGTTCTTTATACTTCTATGAGAATATAACAATTGAACGGCTCTTTAACTACTTTCATTTGAGTCATTTGAACTAGTTATGGTTAAAATGAATAAGGTTGATATGAGAGTAATCATATGGATAACTTTGGTTAACTATTGATGAGGCAACATAGTGTACGCGTTTGGGTACGGTTACATAAACCTAAATGAAGGTACATTTCATTTGTGTGTAACAAGCTATGTTCGATCTAACGGTTGAAAGATATTAGCTTGTTTGATTCAGGTTTTTCATCTAACGGTGAATATTGAATGCTTTGTTACCAAGGTAACTTGGTTTGGAAACCCTGATTTGAAAACTATATAAAGGATAACTCTAGCAACTGGGAAACCTAATCCCACACCTCTTGTGTATTACTAGTTGCATCAACTAGAGTCGATTCTCCTTTAACCTTAGGTTTCTTCGAGACCCTGTAGGTTAACTACTTCAAATACTTCATTGGGATTGTGAAGCCAGACCCAACTATTTTGTTTATAGTTGCGTGTTCTGATCTTTCCCGATTCTATCGTTTGAGTACTATCTTCTCTAAGATTTGCTTGAGATTTAAACTCCGATAGGCAAGATAAAAAGTAATCACAAACATCTTCGCCTCATCGTTTGTGATTCCACAATATCTAGTTTCTCCATCATACGATTTAGATTATTATGAGGTGATTGACAACACTAGGCTGTTCTTCGGGAATATAAGTACAAGTTAACAATTGCTTCTTGTTCACCTTGATTTATTAAAAGACGGAACAAAAACTTTTGGTTATTTCTATGGGAGACATATTTATTCATTCTATAGACTTTTTGGTGTGAGAAAGATTTGTTTATCAAGTCTCCGACTTTGGGTCGTAGCAACTCTTGGTTGTGGGTGAGATCAGCTAAGGGAATCAAGTGGGTAGTATCCTGGCCGGAATCGAGACGTAAGGAACGCAACTGTACCTTGATTCAGTATAAGATTGATTAGGGTTCAACTACAGTTCAGTCCTAAGTTCATTAGTAGTAGGCTAGGGTCTGTAGCGTCTTAATACAGTGTGGTGTTCAATGTAGACTAGGTCTTGAGGTTTTTCTGCATTTGCAATTTTCCTCGTTAACAAAATTCTGGTGTCTGTGTTATTTCTTTTCCGCATTATATTTTGTTATATAATTGAAATATCACAGGTTGTGTGTTAAGATCAATCAATTAGATAATCCAACCTCTGGTTGTTGATTTAAATTGATTGAAACTTGAACATTGGTCTTTGCTATCGTTCAAGTTACTCCTCTTATATTTAATCGGGCTTGCAGATTTCTATTTGCTGATTGCATATTGAATTAAGAGTTAGAGATATAAACTCTTTGATATACTTTAGATTGAGTCTGACCGTCTAGTTGATTCTCTAGAAAGTATATTGGAGTAAGTCCTCTCAGATTGCCAAACGAATTGGTGGGTGTGGTTGTTAGACCCCCGCATTTTCAAAGTCAACTCCAAAACTGACACCTATGCCCACCACTAGTATACTATATAAAGATGAGAAAGGAGTTAATGTGGATTAAAAACTTTATCGATCTATCATTGGTAGCCTTTTATATCTTACAGCTACTAGACCGGATATTGCTTTTAATGTTGGTTGTTGTGCTAGATTTCAGGCTAATCCAAAGGAATCTCATCTTGTAGCTGCGAAGAGGATCATAAGATATATTCAACATACTAACGGGTATGGTCTTTCCTATACTTTTGATACTAACATTGATCTTACTGCCTATTCAAATGCGGACTGGGCAGGATGTGTGGAAGATAGGAAAAGTACTTCAAGGGGATTTTACTATGTTGGGTTAAATATTGTGGCTTGGCACAACAAGAAACAAAACTCACAATCCTTGTCTACATGCAAAGCTGAATACATTGATGCAGTTTCGTGTTGTACTCAACTTCTATGGATGAAACAAATGCTTGTTGATTATAGAATTGACACTAGAATAATGAAGATCTTTTGTGATTTCTCAAGTGCGATTCGCATCACTGAGAATCCTGTTGAGCACTCAAGAACTAAGCACATTGATATAAGGTATCATTTTATTAGAGATCTCTATGAAAATGGTATCATCAATATGGAATTTGTGCCTTCAGAATAACAATTGGCTTATATCCTCACCAAACCTTTAGACACTTCTACGTTTCAACACTTACGCAGTCCATAGGTGTTGTTTTGGTTTATTAGTTCTCTAGCATTTTCCCCCTGGACTCATTTATATCTTTTGGGCAATCAAGGATGCGAACGCCAGTATAGTGTTGTTTCAATAATTAATATTTGTTTTTACATAGATAACAAGTCTTTTCGGTATCAAAGTTTTCGCTTAAATCCTTCTTTTCTTGTGAATATAAGGTCGCTCTTGTTGTTATTTCGGGAATGACATTTTATGGGGGAGAGTTCTTAATTAAACTTGTGCTTGATTTCCAAATCTTTGTGCGGAGTGCGACTGTGGAATATTATAGGGGTTATCTTGTATCTTTATAAACTCCTCGATGAATGCATTTAGTTTGGCTATATGATTGCATCTAAAAAGTTTATATGTGTTTTTCTTTTGGTCATGAAGTATCTATATGGAAATTTCATTAAGATCCCACTAATTTTCGTACCTTTGCCAATTTTATTGACAAAAGGGCGAGAATTAATGTGTAGTTCACACTACAAATAAATATGGTTTTCGGATCATTATTTAAGGGGGAATGGTTTTCATGTGAGAAGAAGTATTGATAAGGGGGAGTGATACATATCACCATAGTATTGTTATCGAAGTTGTGATACAATTGAACTTTGATGTTGTGTAATAATAATATGACACTGTATAACAATGATTGAGAGCTATTGTTTTCTCATTGTTATAGCTATGGATCTTCAACAACGATGATGCTGAACTGAAAATCTTTAGATTCATTGGCGTACTTGGAAGTGATGAAGATTTCGAGTAATGTTGAAGAACCTAGGAGATCAAGCATATTGGATGATAAACTACAAAGTTTTTTTTTTTTTTTTTTGTATTCCATATGTATTGATAGTTTTGTCACTAAAATTGACAAAGGGGGAGATTGTTTGAGCATTGCTTGGTCAAACTCGCAAGCGTTTCTATCTCAATCTTGTTTGTCAAGTTTAGTTGCCAAAACTATAAGTATTGATTTCTAGTATACTTATAGCTAAGTCTCGGATTAGGATAGTAAGTGTAGTTGATCTCTAGACTCCATGACATTCATTAAATGAAGACGAAGAACTACTCGAGGTAACTCGTGGAACTTCATCGGCAAAAGGTATGTGGAGACTTTAACTTATATATCACTCAAAAGTCTATCTACTCTATCTCCTATTTTAGAAAAAAGTCGTATTGCTATATATACTTCAATTATACACATTTGATATTCCGAGCCGAGTTTATCTCGCTTATCTATTTCTCGAAATATGTGTTGGTAAGCTTTTGCTTTGGCCAAGTTCATCTTTACTCGTGAGGAAAGTCATGTTGATTATTTCAATAACTTGAAAATCGCTTTAATGAAAATAGTTTGTGGATAACGACTATTTTAACATCCCCTAAGAAAGTTTCAATGATTGAAATGAGAGTTTAGAACAAGTAACCATGTTTGGATATAAACATAGCGTGTTCTCACATTTGTGTAAAAGTTCAAAACCGAGAACCTAAAGTATGTGTACCCGTATGCGTACTGACGGTTGTTGGAAATTCGGGTAAGTATGTGTACCCGTACGCATACTGGCGGAAGTTTCACGTCCGTGAATTTCTGCTGGAGTTTGGAAGTAAAAACAAACTCAATCCGGTCACTTAAGTATGCTTACATGTTTGCATACTTAAGCAGGTTACTTTCTAAAATTGGTTTGTTCATGAACTAAAACATTTATATAATAAGGAACGCAATCTTTGTAAATCGTGGCTATAATGTTCATGAATTGATTTGAGTGAATCAAACTCGATTTTTCTTCAATTGTGTCTTGTATACTTTTATAAGATCTAAGCAATTTAACAACTCTCTAACTTGTTCATTTGAGTCATTTGAACTAGTTATGGTGAAGATGAATAAGGTTGATATGAAAGTGCTCAAATGGCTAACCATTGGTTAACTATTGTTGAACCAACTAAGTGTACACGTTTAGGTACGGTTACTTAAACCTAAATGAAGGTGTATTTAATTTGTGTGCAAGCAAGTTCAATCTAACGGTTGAAAGATATTATCTTGAATCTAATCAGTTTTCATCTAACGGTGAATATTGAATGCTTTGTTACCAAGGTGACTTAGGTTGCAAAACCCCGATTTAAAATCTATATAAAGGAGAACTCTAGCAACTAGGAAACCTAATCCCCACACCTCCTATGTGATACTAGTTGTATAAGATAGAGTCTATTCTCCTTTAACCTTAGGTTTTTTCACGAAACCGTGTAGGTTAACGACTTAAAGACTTCATTGGGATTGTGAAGCCAGACCCAACTATTTTATTTGTAGTTGCGTGATATGATCTTGTTGTTTTATATCGTGATTGAGTGCAATCGCAAGATTGGATTGAGATTAATTTCTCCGATAGGCAAGATAGAAAAGTAGTCACAAACACCTTCGTCTCATCGTTTGTGATTCCATAATATCTTGTTTTGTTAATCAATTAAAATTATTGTGAGGTGATTGATAATACCAGGCTGTTCTTCGGAAATATAAGTCCGGGTTATCAATTGGTTCCTGTTCACATTGATTTATCAAAAGACGGAACAAAAATTCGTAGGTATATCTATGAAAGACAGATTTATCTATTCAATCGACTTTTCTGTGTGATACGGATTTGTTTATCAAGTCTTTAAATTTGTGTCGTAGCAACTTTTATTTGTGGGTGAAATCATCTAAGGGAATCAAGTGCGTAGTATCTTGTTGGGATAATAGACGTAAGGAACGCGACTGTACCTTGAATCAGTGTGAGATTGATTAGGGTTCAACTACATTCCAGACCGAAGTTAGCTTTGTAGTAGGCTAGTGTTTGTAGAGGCTTAATATAGTGTGGTGTTCAAATCTGAACTAGGTCCCGGGGTTTTTTTGCATTTGCGATTTTCTCGTTAACAAAACTTCTGGTGTCTGTGTTATTTCTTTTCCGCATTATATTTTGTTATATAATTGAAATATCACAGATTATGTGTTGAATCGATCAATTGGTAAATCCAACCATTGGTTGTTGATTGAAATTAATTAATCCTTGAACATTTTCTTTGGTACCGTTCAAGTTATTTCAGGCTCGCAAATTGTATTTGTTTGATTGCGGATTGAATTGAGAGATTGAGATATAACTCTTTGATATACTTTTTATTAAGATTGAGTCTGACTGCCTAGTTGATTCTCTTGAAAATATATTGGAGTTAGTCCATACAGATTGCTAAGCAAAATATTGGGTGAGGTTGTTAGACCCTCGCTTTTTCAAGAAGATTTCGTAGGATTCCAATTTTCTATGAAGAAGATTTAACATTTCCATTAACTTCCTTTATTCCAATCATCTTCTATGATTGCTAATCTTTGAAGTTCAAGACTAATATCATTGCGAAGTTTCTTGTTAGGAAACAATATTAACTTTTTCAACTTTTCGCAAATCCGTTTTCTATGAAATGAAATTTAAAATTCCTTAATAGGAAAAGTTTTTCTCTCAATCTTTGAGAATATTAGATTAGATATTAAAATATTTAGTAAAAGATTCTTTTGAGGAAGATTATCATTAAACAAGTTAGTTATCAAGATGTTGAATTTCTTCTTTAGGAACATCTTGATGAAGAATCTTTTATCTTTAGATTTTTTTCAAATTTAGACAAGAATGTCTAAAAATCACATTATTTTTTACGTTGATTCTTTTGAAGTGATTTTTTTGACTTAGATCTTGGTTTTTTGATCCCCCATTTTCGTGTGTGCCACCGGGCATTGTTTTTGATAGTGCCCCCATTGTCTGTATCGGAAACAAGCCCCAGAAGTATTCCGGTTATAACCCTTAGGTTTGATACGTTTATTCAACCCTGCTTCTTTGTCTTTTAATATATTCATATCAAGTGTTGATTTACCAGAGCAGACAAGTTTATCTCTCAATTTCAAATTCTCTGCTTTTATCTTTCCGATTTCATCTTGACAACAGTTGATGTCATGAATGAGTTTAGATACTTGTTCTTTCTTAGAATATTGAGAGAGTTCGATTTTAACAAGACGCTTGTTAAGTTTTACTTTATCATTCAGATAACTTAATCTGATTTGATCAAGCAATGGTTTCATTCCATTGATTTCAGATTCAAAAAACTGAGTTCTTTTATCTTTACAAGGAAATTCTTGTTGAAAAGACTTAGGAGTGAACTCTTCTTGAGTATATATTGTTGAAATTATTTCTGAATTATAGACTTCTGCAATGGTTGCAACACGGTCTATCATACAATCTTGATTATCCTCGTCAGGGGAATAGTCAAGTGTTACAGTATATGCATTTCTCTTCCACTGAATATCCTTAGTTGGACAATCTGGAGAAATATGACCAAACCCTCTACATTTGTAACATTGACGAATAATATCATCGTCATCCTATGTATCTTCACTTTTATGCGTAGAAATAGAATTTCTTTCCGATACAGGAGGTTCTCTTTTTCCGTGTCTCAACAATTTCTTGAATCTTTGAGTAATAAGAGACAAATGATGATTTAGTTCAGTCTCATTTTGATCATCTAGATTCATGATCTTGGGTGTTAGAACATTGCTCGGTCGAACTCGCATGCGTTGCTATCTCAAACATGTTTGTCAATGTTAGTGATCAAAACTATAAGTATTGATTTCTAGCCTATGTAGCTAAAGGTCTCGGACTAGGATAGAAAGTGTAGTTGAGCTCAAGAACTCCATGATAATCATCATACAAGACGAAGGACTACTCGAGGAACCGGTGGAACTTCATCGACTAAAAGGTATGTGGAGACTTGAACTTATCACTGTCACTCAAAAGTCTATTTACTCTATCTCCTACTCTTGAGACAAAAGTCGTTTAGACGTATAGACTTTTAATATATAAATTTTCTATTTCTAGCTGAGTTTAACTCGCCTATCTATTTCTCGAAATATGTGTTGATAAGCTTTCGCTTTAACCGAATTCATCTTTACCTAGTGACGAAAGTCATGATATGTTTCAATCACTTTAGAAATTGCTCTGACGAAAAATGATCTGTGAATAACGGCTATATAACATTCTCTGTGAATGTTTCAATGATTGAAATGAGAGTTTAGATTTCATAAAAATTGGTAAGATATAAGCATTGTTGTGGAAACACATATATGTATAAGTCCTTATTCCTTGAACCAAAGTTTGCGAACTTTGTTGATCAAGAGAAATGGAAGTGGAGCAAGCCAAGTACGCGAACTGGCGGAAGTTCTCACCCGAGAATTTCTGCTGGAGTTTGTGTACTCCTTCCATGAGCTTAAGTTCGCGAACTGGGTTCGCGAACTTGAGTAGGTTATATCTAAAACCGGTTGTTCTTGAACTAATATTTATATAAACTAAGGAATTCTTTTGCAAACCGTGGCTATAAAGTTCATGAACCGATTCTAGTGAATCAAACCGTTTTTGCTTCCATTGTGTCTTGTGTAGTTACATAAGATCTAAGCAATTGAACAACTCTCTAACTAGTTCATTTGAGTCATTTGAACTAGTTATGGTGAAAAGAATGTGGTTGATATGAGAGTGATCATATGGCTAACCATTTGGTTGACTATTGTTGAACCAACAAATGTTAATGTTTGGGTACGGTTCATAAACCCAAAATTGAACATTTCATTTGTGTGTAACAAGCTAAGTTTTCGATCCAAAGGTTGAGAAATATTAGCTTGAATCTAATCAGTTTTCATCTAACGGTGAATATTGAATGCTTTGTTACTAAGATAACATTGATTACAAACCATGATTTTAAAGACTATATAAGGGAGAACTCTAGCAACTAGGAAACCTAATCCCCACACTTTACGTGTGATACTAGTTTGCTAATCTAGAGTGGATTCTCCTTTAACCATTGATTTTCTTCTTCTAAAACCAGGTTAAGGACTTAAAGACTCATTGGGATTGTGAATCCAGACCGATACTACTTTTCTTGTAGTTGTGTGATCCGATCTTGCTATTTCTATCGTACGAGTACAATTAAAATAATTAGCTTGAGATTCATATCTCCAATAGGCAAGATAGAAAAGAAATAACAAACACATCATCTCATCGTTTGTGATTCCGCAATATCTTTTTTTGCTACGTCGATTAAGATTATTGTGAGGTGATCAATAATACTAGTTTGTTCTTGGGAATATAATTCCGGGTTATTGATTGTTTCTGTTCACCTTGATTTATCAAAAGACGAAACAAAACTCATAGGTTTATTCGTGGGAGACGGATTTATATATTTTGTAGACTTTTCTGTGTGATACAAATTTGTTTATTATAGTCTTCGACTTTGGGTCGTAGCAACTCTTAGTTGTGGGTGAGATCAGCTTATGGAATCAAGTACGTAGCATCCTGCTGGGATCATAGGCGTAGGAGCATACTTGTACCTTGGATTAGTGTGTGATTGATTGGGGATCAACTACAGTCCAGACCGAAGTTAATTTGGAGTAGGCTAGAGTCATAGAGTTTGACTTAATACAATGTGTGTTCAACTGGACTAGGTCCCAGGGTTTTTCGCATTTGCGGTTTCCTCGTTAACAAAATTTTGGTGTTTGTGTTATTTCTATTCCGCATTATATTTGTTTATATAATTGAAATATCACAAGGTTGTGCGTTGTTCAATCAATTATAATATCCGACATTTTGATTGTTGATTTAAATTGATTGACACTTGGATATTGGTCTTTGGTACCATCGAAGTTATCTCTCTTTTATAAAGACTCGCATATTCTATTTGCTTGAGTAAAGATCAAATCGAGAGATTGAGATATAAACTCTATGATATACTTTTTATCTAGATTGAGTATGACTGTCTAGTTGATTATCTAGAAAGTATATTGGAGTTTGTCCATAAAGATTGCTAATCGAAATATTGGGTGTGGTTGTTAGACCCCCGCTTTTTCAATTGGTATCAGAGCAGGAAAACACGTTTAAGACCTTATAAGTCTGTGAATAGAAACAGAACTGAGCCGTTACTAAAACGGGTTGTAACGTCTCTTGCCTGTTGCAAAAGTGGGTGTTACATTTTTTTTGTAACGGTTTGTGGCGTTACAATTTTTGGTTGTAACGGCTCTCGAACAGTGAGAGCCGTTACTAATTTGCCACGTGGTAACGGCTCGGCCGTTCTTAATTTATTTTGTAACAACGATGTCGTAACGTTCTCGAGCCGTTACTACGTGGCACATTGTAACGACTTGCAGCCAGATTACTACGTGGCGATTGTAACAACTCATAAGTTACGAACGTATTTGTGCAAAAAAAATTTTCGCGATGAAACCTCGACTGGTCAAAATTGATTAATATGGCCAATTTTGACCAGGTCAAGCAATCCACGATCCATCTTCTAGGAAATAGGGCCGGAATTCTAAACTCAATACCACTGCATACACCTTTCAATACATTCATAAGCACACTCAACAACAATTTCTTCAATCATTCATATCACATTCATTCAATTCATCTTAGATTCATATAACAAAAGAACAGAAATTCCTCAAAGTACCTAAGTTTTTTTTTTTTTTTTTGTTAAGTATCAAATTTCTAAAGGAATATATGGAAGGTTGTAACGGCATAAGGGAACACATACAAACTTACTAACAGAACACAAAGAAATTTCTAAGTTCCAAAATTCTTCTAAGTATCAAATTTTAGGTTACAAAACTTACCAAGTTCACAAAAATTTCCTACATAGAAATTTGCAAAGTTCAAAGAAACTTCCTACATAGAAACTTACAAAAGTTGCAGATGCCAAGGGACCTAATGATTGCCTTATTCTCCAACCTTTCTAATCTCACAACATAGCATCATTCAATTAACCTGCAAACCCTACAATGACAAACAATGGTTATAAACTACAAGGGAATGCACTCAAACATAATAACTCAACCTACCTATTAAGATATAATAACTAACCATAACGTTTCATTTTAGTATCCCGTTCTACACTGGGAATGCACTCAAATATGACATACAACTAGCTAGTTATAGTACTTATCATCTAAGTTTAAAACACTCCATTCAAGAATAATAAAATTTGCGTAAAAATAGATGTAGATTCACCCGATTGGTTAAGAATTAGAAGTAGTCCCACCAAAGCCTTCCAAATGGCCTGAAATACAAGCAGCTGTTTGAACTGGACAAAACCCAACCATTTGCAGTGTCCAGTCTCCTGGTCAAGAGGAAACTGCACCAGCTCCATATCAAACAAAGAGATACCTTGCCCTGTAAATAACACTTTCTCATTAGATTCGCGAAGTCTACACCCCACCAACTCCTTACAACGGCAGCAAACATTCGCACATCATCTATCTCTCGACGATAAGCAACGGTCTTAAGATATATTTGTATTTGCATACGAGAAAACTTTGCGAGGGCCTAGATGTAAAGAACAACTTGATCAATGAGTTTGAAAGAGTTTAGATTCTGACCACGATGAGATAATAAAATAGTAAAGCGAGAACACGAGCAATACATTATTTGTGATGTTATCTTTGGTCATATTCTGATTTACGAGGAAGATCATGAGACACGACAATATAAGATTTTCGGTTTATGAATATGGGTGAAGCAGAAATTCTACCTTCTTTACTTTACGATTTTTCTGTCTATTTTCAGCCATCATCCTCTCTCTCATCCGTAAACAATCACTGCTTGTCATTATTCAATATACAAGCGAAAGACGACACATGTCGAGGTTAAGGAAAAAAAGTAAAAGAAATAACATGGTCGCCGATATCGTAACACTTGGTTCGAACAAGAAGATCGAGTTGAAGAGAGGGAGGCAGAGATGAGGCGATGGATCAACTTAGCCATGCATTGTTGGATGCAAGATCAGTTATAAGTATTCTTTTTAAACCAAACTTTTAACAAATTTAAGATATTTATATACTAGTGTCTTTGTAATATACTAGTTTATAGACCAAAGCAAAACAAAATAATACAAGAAAGTTTTGGAGCGAGTCACAAGGGCAAGACAAGCTTGCGCAGGTAAACTTAGCTCTTACAAGCGAGATGGCATCAAAATGAATCTTATGAATAACATGCCGCACCAAATGACACCATCAATCAGACTGGGCAGGAGAGTAAAGACGTGTGCCCAGAGTGTAAAAGTTAGAAGACAAAAGAAACCACCATACGAATACCAATTTTTCACCAACATTTTTCTATTCTATAAACTCCATCATATCGGCCACAGTTTCTGGAGTATAGGATGATGGCTTCTCCTTGAAAGACCTCTAAGTTGGAATGTCTACCAGTTTAAACATTCAACAACTTGATCATCAACCAACGTGTAAGCCCAAGTGCAGGAGATCTTTCAATGATACACAAATAAGACATGCATTATAAAAATATGAATTTTCTTTGCATTAGAAAATGGGTAAAAGAATCGTTTTTCACTATCAACGTTGAATGGATTCAATTGCAAGGAAAGGAAAGGAAAAAAAAGAAAAAAATAGAACAAGACCTCAAAACATCGCATGAATATCCTTTTCGGCAACTAATACGCGGTGCTTCATTATATTTCTCAAACTAAATATTGCTCTTTGTAAGTGCGTTTATTTCCACTGAGGTATCTTCCCCAACTGTTCACTAATGTCAGACAAAGGATTTCATTAAATTAACCATTAGAATCTATGCAATAAACATTAACATGAGATAGCAGATAAGCAAAACGACCTAGATTAACACATAACATGTACTACATACAATATCAAAACAAGAGTATGCGATGGATGCTACGCCGTACTACCATAGAGATTCATTACAAAGAGAAGTTTAATAATCGCAATTGAACCTCATTACCTACAATTCCAAGTAACGAAGAAGAATAACTTCTCGAATACCAAATAACTATGATTTAAAATAACGAAAACCCTTACGCAATATAGTAAAGTGGAAGGAGGAGTTCCAGAAGCCGAGAGAATATATTGCGGGCTAGTTCCCCATGAGCCGGGATTGCCATCTTCCAGCTATTCCTAAGTTGATTTTGCCACAATTCAAATAAGTCGACTAAGAACCAAGATAAAGCGTAAAACTTGAACAAACTAAACAAGTCAACTGTTTGCGAATACGTTAGAGTTTGTTGAAATAAAATCAATCGAGACCTTC
The DNA here is from genome assembly GCA_023531295.1 of Papaver armeniacum. Classification (NCBI taxonomy): domain Eukaryota; kingdom Viridiplantae; phylum Streptophyta; class Magnoliopsida; order Ranunculales; family Papaveraceae; genus Papaver; species Papaver armeniacum. The sequence goes on from JAJJWW010016205.1 coordinate 379,834, forward strand.
CAAGAACCTAGTTCTTCAAAGTTGTTCAGTACTTCAAACCCTAAAAGGAAACTAAGCTCTCTATGCAGAGGTTATTGAGCTCTTCCCATCGAGCTAGTGCATCCAAGCATCGCATTCTCCCTAAGGTCATGTGCTAAGGAACAAAGGGAATCAACAACATCCTTCCTAAGCTCATCACTGTTTCTGCAAATGAAAAGCATATGCAAATGATCAAAATAGGCAAGAGCAATTACGAAAACATCTAGGCGCAAGATATCACGTCAACTGCCTCATTAAGAGAGACTTAAAATTCTGCATGAACATCGCATTACTACTATAAGCATAACTGGATATTGGTAAGATGATGTCTAATTGTTAAATATCTGAGAAATGTACACAACAAGTTTCACATGGTACACAATCGCAAAGAGAAGTAGTGTGGTACCCGCACACAAATGATCAACCTTGTAAGAGTCTTAATAGCAAAGACGCCATATTTCCTTTGAAGCATCTACTTTAAATGGAAGAGGTAAATGCATGTGCTCATCCAAAGTACCTGCAACACACAAATAATAAGAGTACCAAATTCATAAGACTGGTTCCAAAAGATAGAAAAACAAAAGTAAATGATTAATACAAACATAACAAGCAACAACTAATCTAAAGAATACAAACCCCCAAACACTTCAAGAGTATGAAGAATATCTAGGACACATGTGTAGTCATTACAACGTTCAAAGATCGATCAAGATACTTGAATACAACATGGAAGAATAACGGAATATATGTCCCGAATTCTTCTATACCGGCTTCAAACCGTAGCCACCATTACTGCTTTCCTCACTACATTGAACAAGGGGTTTCCCCTCTTGTTATGATAAAAATAAGAACAACCCAATAAGATGATTTTCATCGAGACAAAAATGACAAGGAAATCAAAATTGAATACAAAATCAAAACCCTAGACAAAAACTAATCCGAGAATCGAAATCAATAAAAGAGATAAGAATAAGAATACCTAGAAAAATTAAGATCCAAATCATCCTAAATCAAATTTTCATTTCAGAAACCCTAAATCAACCTACCATTTCTGCTGAGTTGAATCAACACTTGATTTAACAGCACCACCATGAATCACCTGGGTTCTCAACAAATCTATCATATTCCTATGATTTCTTCGCCTCAAGAATAAACCCTAACCCTAAATCTCTCCCTGATTCATCACCTCACACAAAGAACCTAAAACTCATACTGATTCTCCTTCGTACATCAACAATTACATATCTGATTCATTCATCAATAATCAACAATCAACGATTTACGTGATGAAACTAGGGTTTCATCGCACGAGAGGAGAGGAGAGAAAAGAGCGGAGAGCGAAGAGAGAAGAAAAAAGCTGAAAATGAATCCGTCTGTCGAATCTATTTGAGATATCTTCAAAAGCACGCATGTGAATCGCACACACATGGGAGGAAATATCCTCTAGTATAACTCATCGTGGGTGAAAACATAATTCCACGCATGTGAATGGCACACACACATTCTAAAGGTGTTACCACCATGGTGTGACCAAGCGTGTGACTGGAACGCCTAAATTTTTTTAGTAACGGCTTAACCACATTTACAATTGTTATTCTAATCAGGGAATTTGGTGTAGTGTTGAGCTCTAGACTCCATGAAATTCATCAAATGAAGACGAAGAACTAATCGAGGTAACTCATGGAACTTCATCGGCAAAAGGTATGTGGAGACTTGAACTTATATATCACTCAAAAGTCTATCTACTCTATCTCCTATTTTAGAAAAAAGTCGTATTGCTATATATACTTCAATTATACACATTTGATATTCCGAGCCGAGTTTATCTCGCTTATCTATTTCTCGAAATTTGTGTGGGTAAGCTTTCGCTTTGGCCAAGTTCATCTTTACTCGTGAGGAAAGTCATGTTGATTATTTCAATAACTTGAAATCGCTTTAATGAAAATAGTTTGTGGATAACGACTATTTTAACATCCCCTAAGAAAGTTTCAATGATTGAAATGAGAGTTTAGAACAAGTAACCATGTTTGGATATAAACATAACGTGTTCTCACATTTGTGTAAAAGTTCAAAACCGGGAACTTAAAGTATGCGTACACGTATGCGTACTGACAGTTGTTGGAAATTCAGGTAAGTATGTGTACCCGTACGCATACTGGCGGAAGTTTCACGTCCGTGAATTTCTGCTGGAGTTTGGAGGTAAAAACAAACTTAATCCGGTCACTTAAGTATGCGTACACGTTTGCATACCTAAGCAGGTTACTTTCTAAAATTGGTTTGTTCATGAACTAAAACATTTATATAATAAGGAACGCAATCTTTGCAAATCGTGGCTATAATGTTCATGAATTGATTTGAGTGAATCAAAATCGATTTTTCTTCAATTGTGTCTTGTATACTTTTATAAGATCTAAGCAATTTAACAACTCTCTAACTTGTTCATTTGAGTCATTTGAACTAGTTATGGTGAAGATGAATAAGGTTGATATGAAAGTGCTCAAATGGCTAACCATTGGTTAACTATTGTTGAACCAACTAAGTGTACACATTTAGGTACGGTTACTTAAACCTAAATGAAGGTGCATTTCATTTGTGTGCAACAAGCTAAGTTTAATCTAACGGTTGAAAGATATTATCTTGAATCTAATCAGGTTTTCATCTAACGGTGAATATTGAATGCTTTGTTACCAAGGTGACTTAGATTGCAAACCCTGATTTAAAATCTATATAAAGGAGAACTCTAGCAACTAGGAAACCTAATAACCACACCTCCTATGTGATACTAGTTGTATAAGCTAGACTCGATTCTCCTTTAACCTTAGGTTTTTCACGAAACCCTGTAGGTTAACGACTTAAAGACTTCATTGGGATTGTGAGGCCAAACCCAACTATTTTATTTGTAGTTGCGTGATATGATCTTGTTGTTTTCTATCGTGATTGAGTGCAATAGGAAGATTGGCTTGAGATTAATTTCTCTGATAGGCAAGATAGAAAAGTAGTCATAAACACCTTCGTCTCATCGTTTGTGATTCCATAATATCTTGTTTTGTTAATCGATTAAGATTATTGTGAGGTGATTGATAATACCAGGCTGTTCTTCGGGAATATAAGTCTGGGTTATCAGTTGGTTCCTGTTCACATTGATTTATCAAAAGACGGAACAAAAATTCGTAGGTATATCTATGAAAGACAAATTTATCTGTTCAATAGACTTTTCTGTGTGATACAAATTTGTTTATCAAGTCTTTAAATTTGGGTCGTAGCAACTCTTAGTTGTGGGTGAGATCATCTAAGGGAATCAAGTGCGTAGTATCTTGTTGGGATCAGAGACGTAAGAAACGCGACTGTACCTTGAATCAGTGTGAGATTGATTAGGGTTCAACTACATTCCAGACCGAAGTTAGCTTTGTAGTAGGCTAGTGTCTGTAGAGGCTTAATACAGTATGGTGTTCAAATCTGAACTAGGTCCCAGGGTTTTTCTGCATTTGCGGTTTTCCCGTTAACAAAACTTCTGGTGTCTGTGTTATTTCTTTTCCGCATTATATTTTGTTATATAATTGAAATATCACAGATTGTGTGTTGAATCGATCAATTGGTAAATCCAACCTTTGGTTGTTGATTGAAATTAATTGATCCTTGAACATTTTCTTTGGTACCGTTCAAGTTATTTCAGGCTCGCAAATTGTATTTGTTTGATTGCGGATTGAATTGAGAGATTGAGGTATAACTCTTTGATATACTTTTTTATTAAGATTGAGTCATTGCCTAGTTGATTCTCTTGAAAATATATTGGAGTTAGTCCATACAGATTGCTAAGCAAAATATTGGGTGAGGTTGTTAGACCCTCGCTTTTTCAAGAAGATTTCGTAGGATTCCAATCATCTTCTATGATTGCTAATCTTGATTCAAGACTAATAGCATTGCCATTAACTTCCTTTACTTCCTTTCGCAAATCCGTTTTCATGTTCCTTACTTCACATAAGATTAGATCTAATATTAGTAAAAGATTCTTGAGAAGATTATCATTAAGAGATGAGATTTATTCATTAGGAACATCTTGATGAAGTTCTAGAGATGAGTATGAATCATCATCTGAAGATTCGAGACGAAATTTCTTGTTAGGAAACAATATAATCCAGACTTTTTCAACTTTGCGAGAGTTGTAGCTAGAGGTAGACATTATGCCAAATCTCTATGAAATGAAATTTAAAATCTCCCATATTATTAATAGGAAAAGTTTTTCTCTCAATCTTTGAGAATGTTATTTCATTTAATTCCTTAACCGAAAATTTATTTAGAAATATTTTTATTAAAATATTTACATACATATCCTTACTGTTTACTTTTTGAGGATAAAGAAGTAAGGATTCATGTTTGTGATAAACAAGTTAGGTTATCAATTTTCGGTTGTTGAATTTGCTTCCTTTAGAGGCTTCAACCTTCTTACAGATTTGAGAATCTTTTATCTTTGAACTATTAGGTTCGTTTATCAAATTTGAGACAAGATCTTGATGTCTAAAAATCACATTATTTTTTTACGTTGATTCTTTTGAAGTGATTTTTGATCTGGACTTAGATCTTGGCTTTTTGGATCGACAGAATTTTTGTCCGTGTGTGACACCAGGGCATTGTTTTTGATAGTGCCCCCATTGTCTGCATCGGAAACAAGCCCCAGAAGTATTCCGGTTATAACCCTTAGGTTTGATACGTTTATTCAACCCTGCTTCCTTGTCTTTTAATATATTCATATCAAGTGTTAATTTACCAGAGCAGACAAGTTTATCTCTCAATTTCAAATTCTCTGCTTTTAACTTTCCTATTTCATGTTGACAACAGCGGATGCCATGAATGAGTTTAGATACTTGTTCTTTCTCAGAATATTGAGAGAGTTCGATTTTAACAAGACGCTTGTTAAGTTTTACTTTATCATTCAGACAACTTAATCTGATTTGATCAAGCGATGATTTTATTCCATTGATTTCAGATTCAAAAAACTGAGTTCTTTTATCTTTACAAGGAAATTCTTGTTGAAAAGACTTAGGAGTGAACTCTTCTTGAGTATATATTGTTGAAATTATTTCTGAATTATAGACTTCTGCAATGGTTGCAACACGGTCTATCATACAGTCTTGATTATCCTCGTCAGGGGAATAGTCAAGTGTTGCAGTATATACATTTCTCTTCCACTGAATATCCTTATTTGGACAATCTGGAGAAATATGACCAAACCCTCTACATTTGTAACATTGAGGAATAATATCATCTTCATCCTATGTATCTTCACTTTTATGCGTAGAAATAGAATTTCTTTCCGATACAGGAGGTTCTCTTTTTCGGTGTCTCAACAATTTCTTGAATCTTGGAGTAATAAGAGACAAATGATGATTTAGTTCAGTCTCATCTTGATCATCTAGATCTTCATGATCTTGGGTGTTAGAACATTGCTCGGTCGAACTCGCATGCGTTGCTATCTTAAACATGTTTGTCAATGTTAGTGATCAAAACTATAAGTATTGATTTCTAGCCTATGTAGCTAAAGGTCTCGGACTAGGATAGAAAGTGTAGTTGAGCTCAAGAACTCCATGACAATCATCATACAAGACGAAGGACTACTCGAGGAACCGGTGGAACTTCATCGACTAAAAGGTATATGGAGACTTGAACTTATCTGTCACTCAAAAGTCTATTTACTCTATCTTCTACTCTTGAGACAAAAGTCGTTTAGACGTATAGACTTTCAATATACACATTTGCTATTTCGAGCCGAGTTTAACTCGCATATCTATTTCTCGAAATATGTATTGGTAAGCTTTCGCTTTAACCGAATTCATCTTTACCTAGTGACGAAAGTCATGATATGTTTCAATCACTTTAGAAATTGCTCTGACGAAAAATGATCTGTGAATAACGGCTATATAACGTTCTCTGTAAATGTTTCAATAATTGAAATGAGAGTTTAGATTACATAACAATTGGTAAGATATAAGCATTGTTGTGGAAACACATATATGTATAAGTCCTTATTCCTTGAACCAAAGTTTGCGAACTTTGTTGATCAAGAGAAATGGAAGTGGAGCAAGCCAAGTACGCGAACTGGCGGAAGTTCTCACCCGAGAATTTCTGCTGGAGTTTGTGTACTCCTTCCATGAGCTTAAGTCCGCGAACAGTTCGCGAACTTGAGTAGGTTATATCTAAAACCGGTTGTTCTTGAACTAATATTTATATAAACTAAGGAATGCTTTTGCAAACCGTGGCTATAAATTTCATGAACCGATTCTAGTGAATCAAACCGTTTTTGCTTCCATTGTGTCTTGTGTAGTTACATAAGATCTAAGCAATTGAACAACTCTCTAACTAGTTCATTTGAGTCATTTGAACTAGTTATGGTGAAGAAGAATGTGGTTGATATGAGAGTGATCATATGACTAACCATTTGGTTGACTATTGTTGAACCAACAAATGTTAATGTTTGGGTACGGTTCATAAACCCAAAATTGAACATTTCATTTGTGTGTAACAAGCTAAGTTTTCGATCCAACGGTTGAGAAATATTAGCTTGAATCTAATCAGGTTTTCATCTAACGGTGAATATTAGCTTGAATCTAACAAATGCTTTGTTACTATGCTAACATTGATTACAAACCCTGATTTGAAAGACTATATAAGGGAGAACTCTAGCAACTGGAAAATTACTATTCAGCACCTCGGTTTGGATAAGGGGTACTTCATACTAAGGGGCACCTCACTGCTATTTGCACCCCATATTTGCTATTTATACCCACCTACTATTCACATCCCAACAGTGGATAAGGGGACACCATTGTCTTCTTCGTTTGAACAGAAAGTGGCGGGAAATGCTGTGTTTTAAAATGTGTTACAACAAACTTGGCAGGCTTGGTTTCAGCGTGTTTTTCTTGGATTTATGGGCTGATATGGATTCGATTGGGCCTGTCTTAATGAATCAGGGTTAGCAGAGTATTAGTTCACGTAAATAAGGGAAGAATTCTTTACGATTCTCGACAAAACAGGGCAATGGAGAGTACGGGATTCTGTTTCTATATTTGGGAAGCTCATGAGGATTTAGGGAAGGATATCTTCTCTGCAGGATTCGACTATATCTTGGATAGGAAAGATTTGGATAATCCCAGAGCCACGTACGAGAAGAATAAAGATAGAAAGGACCGAGACTTGAGGGGAAGGAATGAAGAGATATACTCGGATTTAATCGAGTTATACAGGCGGTGTTGGATATAAAAAGGGTGTTCGGGTGTCACAAGGGGTCTGTCGAGAGTTTGGGGACCTAAGGGAGGTTGCAGAGGAAGAAAGAAAAAGTTGTAGAGATGAGTTTCATCAGCAGGTAAAGAAGAAAGAAAAAGTTGCAGACGACACTACAGAAGTGTCGTTCTCAAGAACACGAAGAACGGACTAACAGAAGCAGTCTTATTTAAACAACACAAAAAAAGTATCGTTGTTCATCAATATAGATCACTTACATCATAAGCTTATCATCTTTTCTCGTGTGATTCACCACCGTTATAAGAGTCGTTTGTAACGCCATGTCTGACGTTGCAAATTTGTCCGCTTTATTAGTTTTCTCTTGTTTTTCACCTATTTGAGCTATAAACAATTATTTTGAGCACGTGAATAATATGAGGAGCTAAAACCCAACACTGGGACGATGGAGGAAGCAATTTTTCATGCATGTGGTAATTCTATTAATTCTTTTATGACTTATTGCATTGATTTTTAATCGTATCTTATGATTTTTATTGAATGATTGTGATTTCAATTGATGGGTCATGCTTTATTAAGTGTTTTGATGTCTCATGCTTTAGATATACAGTCATTACTTTCAAAATCTACTTTCGGCAATGAATTAGAGTCAACCAATTTGAGCTATAAATGTCTATAATTATTAGTTGAACCACATGAATGCAAGAATTGGTGGAATCTTGAGTCTCAATAATCTCTGATATTGTGTGATCTTGTAAATATATTTTCTTTGTTTTAGTATTTTCTTAAATCGAGTCTTTACAAGTCTGAGTTGAACGAACTTTTACTACCACTTTCTACAACAAATTAAAATCACATCAGTGATCAATAATACTAGGCTGTTCTTCGGGAATATAAGTCCGGGTTATTGATTGTTTCCTATTCACCTTTATTTATCAAAAGACGAAACAAAACTCATAGGTTTATTCGTGGGAGATGGATTTATATATTATGTAGACTTTTCTGTGTGATCTGATTTGTTTATTAAAGTTTTCGACTTTGGGTCGTAGCAACTCTTAGTTGTGGGTGAGATCACTAAGGGAATCAAGTACGTAGCATCCTGCTGAGATCGAGGCGTAGGAGCATAACTTGTACCTTGGATTAGTGTGTGATTGATTGGGGTTCAACTACAGTCCGCATCGAAGTTAATTTGGAGTAGGCTAGAGTCTGTAGCGGCTTAATACAATGTGTGTTCAATCTGGACTAGGTCCCGGGGTTTTTCTGCATTTGCGTTTTCCTCATTAACAAAATTCTGGTGTCTGTGTTATTTCTATTCCGCATTATATTTGTTTATATAATTGAAATATCACAGGTTGTTGATTTAAATTGATTGACACTTGGATATTGGTCTTTGGTACCATCCGAGTTATCTCTCTTTGATAAAGACTCGCAGATTTCTATTTGCTTGAGTAAAGATTAAATCGAGAGATTGAGATATAAACTCTATGATATACTTTTTATCTAGATTGAGTCTGACTGTCTAGTTGATTATCTAGAAAGTATATTGGAGTTTGTCCATAAAGATTGCTAAGCAAAATATTGGGTGTGGTTGTTAGACCCCCGCTTTTTCAATTGGTATCAGAGCAGGCAAACACGTTTAAGACCTTATAAGTCTGTGTTTGTAGCGATTTGACTCTATGAACAAAGGCGCTATCTCTATTAACGTACCACCAGTCTTCGATGGCTCTAATTACTTATGGTGGAAAATTGCTATGCGAGCTTTTCTTCAAGCACGTGATTTTCAATCATGGGTATATGTTGTTAATGGCTATGATCCTCCTGTCGTGGCAGTTGGTGATGTAAACGTTCACAAGAATATTGGTGAATACACCTGCCGAGGTACTTGCTGCAAAGCAAAATTCGACGGTTTGAATGCCATCATACATGCCATTACCCCAAATCTTGACACCATGTGACAAATCGCACTAAGTCGCAAGAAGCTTGGGATATCTTAGAAACCATTTTTGAAGGTAATACCAATGAAAATCAAGCTAGGCTTCAAAACCTTAATTCCGATTGGGAAAACCTTCATACGTCAAATGAAGAAATATTTGATGAGTTTAATTACAAAGTGTATGAAATTGTGAATGCATCTTTTGCATTGGGTAAGACTATTCCTGAAAAGGACATTGTGATGAAAATTATCAGATCGCTGCCATCCAGATACGATTCTAAGAAGCATGCCATCGTTGAGGGAAATAACCTTGATAATCTCTCCAAAAATACGCTGGTTGGGAAGCTTAAGATCTTTGATCATGAACATTCATCCAAGACTAAGGATGTTGCGTTAAAAGCACTAAAGGACACTAAATTACTTGATAAAAGTAAAAAGTGTATATCTCTCGAAGATGATCACTCGAGACAGATTCATCGAGATGAATATCTTGACAAATCGGTCTCGATGATCACAAGACAGGTTTAGCGATCTTCATCAAGAGAAGTAAACGGTTCTCGAGAGATAAGCCTAAGGAATCATCAAACCTCATAATCGTGTTCCTCCTAAAAATAAGGATATTGATGAAACCGATGATGAGGATATGCCTCAGTGATTTAAGTGTAAAGGATTTGGTCATTTTGCAAATGAGTGCCCAAATCGTAGAAAATACACTGGGAACAAAGGTCTTGCTGCAACTCTTGATGAAATGTCTGACAACTATGATTCTAATGAAGACGAGAAATCAAGTGTTGCACTTCTTGGTGAAAGTATTAATTTGATAATTGCAGCAATACATACATCAGTCTTGATATTCTTTCAGAAGATAATCCAACTATTCTGGAAGATAAAGTTGATCCATACTTTGGAAACTCTGTTTATAATGTTTCAGGTTCCACTATGTACCTAGCTGCGTGCACATCCCAAAAACCTGATTTTTATCCTAGATTGACGTGTTCGTATTGTTCTCAAAAGGATCATGAACTTTCAAGGTGTTACAAGTACAAACACCAACTAAGGCACTTCAACGAAGAGCAAATCATTTAACAAGGAAGCTTAAACTTGCTCAGAAGACCGTTGAGGTATGTAGGATTTTATCTTCATATAAGAATTTAGTTTCCAAGCACAAACCAAGACCATTAGATAAGATAGTATGGTCGAGTCGGTTTGATAGACAGAAGTCTGAGGATTCCTCTCATGAGGAAAATGGTAGACAAATTGTTGTTCACCGCAACGCAATTTAATTGTGTTGTTTGATGAAAATCTTGTCTCATGTGCCTGATCAAAGAGACAATGATTTTGTACCTCACAGGCTTTAGGAAAAGTTTTTTTTTCTTAGTTTTGATTTTGTGTCTGTCAAACAAAAAGAAAGGGTACTATCGACAATTCTACTCTTCATAGGGTTGAGAGTGGTTGTGTACGAACCTGTTAAAGGTTTTGAAACCCTACATTCCTTTTCCTTCTTTGAAACTCCTTTTTATCCCAAAACTACTTGTTGAGTCTGTGATTTCCTATCACAAACCCATACGCATATGGATGCTCCAAGTGCTCTGTCTTATGATAGAAAGGATGTTAATATGATTGTCAAGCCATCAATCATGAAGGAAAACGAAAAATATCCGTTAGCTCCAACATTGAAAAGAAAAAGAAGGAATGTGAGGAAGCCAAGAGCCGTCTCTTCAAACTCTCAGAAGTTTTCTGATGTTCTTGAAGTGTTAAAAGAGATGCGAAAGGAGATTCAACAAATAAAGGCTTTTGTGTTTAAGACTCATGAGATTCAAGAAGGCCCGGTTCGACATCATCAGCCAAGAAGGTTTATTGATATAAACTCCTACCTTAATGAACCTTATGTCCCAATGGCTGTTGACGACAAGGAGTTCGGGGACGATAAAGAATTCTTCAAAGGTCTTAACATCTAGTAAATCTTAAATTTTTCTGTTTTTGTTAGAAAAATTTCTAGAGTTTGGAATAACCATTATTGTGATTACACATAGCTATGTCCAACGTTCTCATCTTCATGTTTTTAGATTTATTGGTTTAAATTCTAAACTTGTTTGGAAGATAATTTTTGTAGTATTAATCTTCATGGTTTTATATATTGCAATTGTTTATGGGATATGTGTGTTTGCGTCTGTGAACTATGATTGTCCCATATCTTGTCAAAAGTAAAGTCTTTCGTAAGTCGATATTCTTATATTGATAAAGGAATGAATGGACTTTTGACAAATACAAAAGTTAAGCCTATATTGTGAATTATTGATGGAAGATAGGTTAAAATCTTTTGTTTTTCAAGGATTATGTCTATTGTGTGTCATGGTGCAAATTGTGATGGAAAATAGAATGAATTCTTGTGTATTCCGCAGTAATTGATCTTCCCTGATCCATATTTTTTGTGTAAAAACTGTGAGGCTCCGTAACGTGTCTTATGTTGAGCACTAAAACAATAAAAGTTGATTATTTTCATGGTTAGCTTTGTTTTTGTTCCATAAGGTACTTTGTGTCGAGCATATTAGACTAAATTAATCATCTTTTTTGGTTATTTAGTTATGACTCCATAAGTTTTCTTATGTTTGAGAACTTTTGATTGGGTTGGTTATTTTCATGATTAACTTAGTCATTGCTCCATAGATTCTCTTATGTGAGTATGGCCAATTAAATTGATTACTCTTTGTGATTAGTTTGATTGTGTATTTCGATTAAATTAATCATGGGTTCTCTTGTGGTTAATTTAATTGAGTATTTTGGATTCAAATTCATACTTGTATGTGATTTTTTATGTCCAAAGAAATCCTTCTTTTCCTTCGAAATTAAAGTCGCTCTTGTTGTTCTTTCGGGAATGACATATTATGGGGGAGAGTTCTTTTTGAACTTGCGCTTAATTGCCATATCTTTGTGGGGAGTGCGGATGTGGAATATTGTAGGGGTTATCTTGTATCTTTAAACTCCTTGATGAATGCATTTGGCTTCGGCTTTATGATTGCATCTAAATAAGATGATGTGTGTTTCTTTCTTTTGGTCATGAAATGTCTCTTTCGAAAATTTCATTAGGATCCCGTTCTTGTACCTTTGCCAATTTTATTGACAAAAAGGGGGAGAATTAATATGTAGTTCACACTACAAATACATATGGTTTTCGGATCATTATGTAAGGGGGAGTGGTTTCCATGTGAGATGGAGTATTGACTAAGGGGGAGTGATACATATCACCATAGTATTGTTGTTGAAGTTGTGATACAATTGAACTTTGACGCTGTGTAATGATACTCACACAAATGACATGCCAACCATGTATAACAATGATTGAGAACTCTTGTTTTCTTATTGTTATAGCTACGGATTTTCAATACAATTGAACTTTGCAACCTGATAAATTGTAATGATGCTAAACTCTTGTTTTCTTATTGTTATAGCTACAAACAATTACTAAATCACCTTTGGAGTACTTAGAAGTGACAAAGATTTGAGTAATGTTGAAGATTAGACATGTGGAATAGGAGCTACAAAAGTTAATTTATTTATTTTTTGTATTCCATATGTATTAATAGTTTTGCCACTGAAATTGACAAAGGGGGAGATTGTTAGAGCATTGCTCGGTCGAACTCGCATGCGTTGGTATCTCAAGCATGTTTGTCAATGTTAGTGATCAAAACTATAAGTCTTTATTTCTAGCCTATGTAGCTAAAGGTCTCGGACTAGGATAGAAAGTGTAGTTGAGCTCAAGAACTCCATGACAATCATCATACAAGACGAAGGACTACTCGAGGAACCGGTGGAACTTCATCGACTAAAAGGTATGTGGAGACTTGAACTTATCTATCACTCAAAAGTCTATTTACTCTATCTCATACTCTTGAGACAAAAGTCTTTTAGACGTATAGACTTTCATTATAGAAATTTGCTATTTCGAGCCGAGTTTAACTCGCCTATCTATTTCTCTAAATATGTGTTGGTAATCTTTCACTTTAACCGAATTCATCTTTACCTAGTGACGAAAGTCATGATATGTTTCAATCACTTTGGAAATTGCTCTGGCGAAAAATGGTCCGTGAATAACGGCTATATAACGTTTTCTGAGAATATTTCAATGATTAAATGAGAGTTTAGATTACATAACTATTGGTAGGATATAAGCATTGTTGTGTAAAAAAATATATGTATAAGTCCTTATTCCTTGAACCAAAGTTTGCGAACTTTGTTGATCAAGAGAAATGGAAGTGGCGCAAGCCAAGTCCGCGAACTGGCGGAAGTTCTCACCCGAGAATTTCTTCTGGAGTTTGTGTACTCCTTACATGATCTTAAGTCCGCGAACCCAGTCCGCGAACTTGAGTAGGTTATATCTAAAACCGGTTGTTCTTGAACTAATGTTTATATAAACTAAGGAATGCTTTTGCAAACCGTGGATATAAAGTTCATGAAACTATTCGAGTGAATCAAAACGTTTTTGCTTCGATTGTGTCTTGTGTAGTTACATAAGATCTAAGCAATTGAACAACTCTCTAACTAGTTCATTTGAGTCATTTGAACTAGTTATGGTGAAGAAGAATGTGGTTGATATGAGAGTGATCATATGGCTAACCATTTGGTTGACTATTGTTGAAACAACAAATGTTAATGTTTGGGTATGGTTCATAAACCCAAAATTGAACATTTCATTTGTGTGTAATAAGCTAAGTTTTCGATCCAATGGTTGAGAAATATTAGCTTGAATCTAATCAGGTTTTCATCTAACGGTGAATATTGAATGCTTTGTTACCAAGCTAACATTGATTGCAAACCATGATTTGAAAGACTATATAAGGGAGAACTCTAGCAACTGGAAACCTAATCCCCACACTTTACGTGTGATACTAGTTTGCTAAGCTAGAGTCGATTCTCCTTTAACCTTTGGTTTTCTTCTTCTAAAACCAAGTTAACGACTTAAAGACTTCATTGGGATTGTGAAGCCATACCGATACTACTTTTATTTTAGTTATGCGATTTGATCTTGCTGTTTTATCGTACGAGTACAATTGAAATAATTGGCTTGAGATTTATATCTCCGATAGGCAAGATAGAAAAGAAATCACAAACACTTTGTCTCATCGTTTGTGATTCCGCAATATTTTTTTTCGATGCGTAGATTAAGATTATTAATTGTAAGGTCATCAATAATACTAGGATGTTCTTCGGGAATATAAGTCCGGGTTATCGATTGGTTCCTGTTCACCTTGATTTATCAAAAGACGGAACAAAACTCATAGATTTATTCGTGGGAGACGGATTTATCTATTCTGTATACTTTTCTGTGTGATACAGATTTGTTTATTAAAGTCTTCGACTTTGGGTCGTAGCAACTCTTAGTTGTGGATGAGATCATCTAAGGGAATCAAGTACGTAGCATCTTGCTGGGATCAGAGGCGTAGAAGCATAACTATACCTTGGATCAGTGTGAGATTGATTGGGGTTCAACTATAGTCTAGACCGAAGTTAATTTGGAGTAGGCTAGAGTCTGTAGCGGCTTAATACAGTGTGTGTTCAATCTGGACTAGGTCCGGGTTTTTTCGCATTTGCGGTTTCCTTGTTAACAAAATTCGGTGTACGTATGTTATTTCTATTCCGCATTATATTTGTTTATATAATTGAAATATCACAGGTTGTGCGTTGTTCAATCAATTAGAATATCCGACCTTTTGGTTGTTGATTTAAATTGATTGACACTTGGATATTGGTCTTTGGTAGCATCCAAGTTATCTCTCTTTGATAAAGACTCGCTGATTTCTATTTGCTTGAGTAAAGATCAAATCGAGAGATTGAGATATAAACTCTTTGATATACTTTTTTATCTATATTCAGTCAGTCTATCTAATTGATTCTCTAGAAAGTATATTGGAGTTTGTCCATAAAGATTGCTAAGCGAAATATTAGGTGTGGTTGTTAGACCCCCCGCTTTTTCATTGGGAGTCTTCCGGACATTGAGCCGGCGGATTCTTAATGGCTTTATAGCTAGGCCAAATTGTCTTTTAGTTTTGACAAACACTCCTGATTGAATATCTTTTGTTTTCCTACAAGAGAACTTCTTTGTAAGGATGAAAGATCGTTAGATTCGATGATTGCATGCTTCTTAGATTTGTATCTAGATGGCAATGATCTGAGAATTTTGCATACTATATTTTTTTCAGAAATAGTCTTTCCAAGAGAGAAAGAAGCACTAACTATCTCAGAGAGTTTAATATGAAACTTTTTAAAAGTGTCATTGTCATCCATTTGAATGTTTTCCAAATCAGAAGTGAGAGTTTGAAGTCTAGCTGCTTTTTATGATGTGTTACCTTCGAATACGATCCGAAGATTATCCCAAGCTTCTTTTGAAGTTTAGCATGTTGATACATGATATTGTAGATCACAGCTTATAACATGTATAATAGCATTCAAACCATCTGAATTCTGCTTTCCAAAAACCTTTTCTTTGCATGTATAATCCACTAAGCGTTTAAACTTAGTTTCCGAATTTTTTACTTTCGGGCGATTATAACCATCGACGACTAATAGCCAAGTATTAAAGTCTCATGATTGAAGAAAATATCTCATAGAAGATTTCCACCATAGATAGTTTGTTCCTTCAAATCTTATGGGTACGTTAACTGAAGTCGATTCATATGAACTCGAGTTCATTTCTTATAGGTTGGATCGCAACAAACACATATTGTTATATCTTTTCATGTATGCCTGCTCTGATACCAATTGAAAAGATGAGGGTACCCAAATATACCACAATCTTTCTATTATCCACCTATAAGTCCTCTTACTGAAAATGATTATCTATGGACAAAGTCGAGACAATACTATAAATTGATATTCACACTTTGTGTGATCGTTTATGGATACGCGATGGAGACAATACAACAATCAAAGTGTGATTACTTGATAATAGGTTCGGACTTAACCTGACTCTATAGGATCACTATCAAGTAATACGGAGTTAACGTTTGTGTAATTTACTTTAAATTATAATAACAACAATTATAATTGCGGAAAACAAAAGTAAATGACACAACAAGATTTTGGTAACGAGGAAAACGCAAATGCAGAAAAATCCCGGGACCTAGTCCAGAATTGAATAGTCTCAGAATTAAGCCGCTATACAAAATCTAACAAAATTCGTATAGTTGAGACCACGCAACTAAACCTATAGTTCACCTAGTTTCTTCAGTATCCCTGCACTTCCGACATTCAATAAGTGCACGCACTGGAACAATTCCTTTGGATCGTATTCCAAACAGTAAAGGAACAACAAATCTGTTTGGTAACAACTCTCTTGATTCTTTTTCGATGAAGATATCTCAAGTCATAAGCAAAGGCTCTTCCGTTTAACCAATAAACTCCTTTGCATGGTCAGATCAATCTATGCAACAACTATAGAAGTAGAAGAGTTTAGATTTGCAATCAATCAATATAGAATCAAACAAGAAACTATAAGGTGATGCCGATCTTATACAACTAATCAATCAAATAAATCAGATTCTACTTGGATCTCTGCCGATCAAGGTTTGTCCACACCCAAAGATATAAAAACCAAATCAGAAATCTTATTTGTCTTCAAATCTTCTTTAATCTTCAATAAACACCTGCACAAAACCACTTGAATCTCTTGTGATCAATCATACAAAGAACGGAGTCTGTTAATAATGGATTATCACAAGACGTCTTTAGATCTACAAACAGTTCTAAAGATCCCGTCGACACTTCGATCTAGTTTGAGTGAATCTTATATCAAAAGAGAAGATTCTCAAGAATAAACAAACTAGGTACAATCAAAGTTCAACAACCGTTATTCAATCAATCAATCGAAAACTAAAATAAAGTGTAATTATCCAGTTTCCCACCAATGGTACTCGTAGATCTCTTCTTGATCCCACAAAAATCTTTAAACGAGTGGTCGTAAGAGATTTCGCCTAATTAGGGTACTTTCCTCTCCGAATAGACGGATCCACTAGAAACAACAAAAAGATGAAGTTTGCCTGGCTCTTAGGATAGTTTTTTCGAAATGCAAACTTGTTACTTATAGACCAAGGATGTTTGGACACCAAGGAATTTCCAAAACCGAATTATTCTTAAGATATGCAATAAATTCTCAATTCGGTTTTCATAATTCCCAGAAATGCTTTGTCCAATATTTCCGAAATCTCACTAGAAAATATCCAATTAGTAAATGCACATTACCAATTTTTATTTTCCATAGATATGCATTTAATTGCTGGAAATTAAAAGCATATAAAATTAATAACCTTAATTAAAAGATTTTTAATTTGTTTCGGTCCGGGATCTCCTTGAGTTATTAAGGAATATCTTTGAACAATAAAAGATAAGAGTCACTGAACATGTTCAAAGTATGTCGACATCTTTTTCATTGTAAATTCTTTTTCATATTTACAATATTGGAATCGATTATACCACACTTCCAAACAAGTTTAGAATTGTATCATCTGTATTTCAAGACAACTATGTGATTGATCAAATATCAAATCACGTTCATGGGTTCAATCGGTTCTACCAATCACTAGGATTGGTTATACCTTAATATGGAATACTTGTGATCGATCAAAAGTTACCAGGACCGGTTACAACAGTTACTTACGTCCATGACCGGTTACAACACTCATGATATTGCTCGTGATCGGTTACACCAGTCACTAGGATTGGTTACACCAATTACTAAGATCGGTTACACCAATTACTTGGACCGGTTACACCAATTACCATGATTGGTCACACCAATTACAAATATCGATCACACCAACTCAGGTGATTACTTATGATCGGTTACACTATATTAATCAAAACTAGTCATTCCAAATCATAAGTCAAGCATTGTGATTAATTATACCAAGATACATAACAAGTTACGATCGGTTCTACCATCTCACACATATTAGTAATCCAAAGATATGCAATGAATAACAATCCCAATAAGCCTAGTGATTTCCCTTTCGATTCATAAAACAAGTTCATGAATGTACTTCCTTTGAACAAATGTAAACATTGTTTCCTAGGATGAAATCTTCACCTTTATCCATACACGTACATAATAACAATAACATCCATACGATTATGTCGATGTCATATCTACGAAGTTCAAAAGATAAGCGTTATACTTTGTAGTCTAATTCCCTCATACTATGATCATATGATCATGTCTCACTACTAGAGTAAAATATTCATTCTTAGCTTCGTAGTTATGTCAATATAGCACGACTTAAAGATACGTTAGGAATGAAACAGTTCAAGTAAATATTACTAACCTCAAGATGAAGGATGATGTCGTCGTTGTAGCTCGTTACTCACGTTCTTCAGGTCTTCGAGTAATACTTGTATGTCTCATATTCCTAGACATTCTAGTATAACCTATATGAAGTTGTCTCTAGTACATAATCAAGCGACTCTTAGATGAGTTTTGATTCACTAAAATATTACAACCAAACTTGGCATACCAACGCTTGGTGGGTTCAACCGACCTATGCTCTAACAATCTATTATCCACAATATTAATTAACCTTCCGTAGTTGTTTATTGTTTATATATACTATAGCAATATACATCATTATAAGAGATAAAAATCATCTTTCGATTCCATAATTTGTAAGATGAATAGATAATATATTTGTTTTTATTCTGAAATAGATTCTTCCTTGTCATTAAGGCGACTTCTCTTCTCCCTATGATGATTTTTTCTTTCTTTGAATGATCGATTTTTCGTACTCATGGATTGTCAATTCCAATTGATCATCCTTCTCTCCTTTCCATGTTCCTTATTCTTCTCTCTTTCTCACAAACCTAGCCTTTATCTTTTGTTGGATCTGTTTTCGAGGATGTGAACTTGTTCAAAAAATACACTCACTTCTTGAAAACGATACTCTAAACATTGAAATTCTCGAAGATCTCACTGAACCATCTAGAAAATAAAATAATTGTTTGGTTATAAAAATTGTCAATGATCGCAAGTATAGGTTAATAATACTAAATAATATAATGTCAAGGTCATGGAAACCACCTGGTGAGATAACAATCTTTAATTTTGGTCCTAGTATATATATATAGGATCAACTTCGAATTAAGATGTGATATGGAAGTTGTGATTCATGGGTCACCCTGGTCAATTAATGAAGATTTACTTCTCTTGGAAAATTGGAGATCCCGACAAGCTCCCTACAGAATATACTTTCAAATATGCAGGATTCACCATACAACTACATGGCTTGCCACCAAAGGCTCTCAATGAACGTACAATATTGTTCATAGCTTCAAAGACCGGTACTCCTTATCCAATACTACCAGGTGAATCCTTAAAATGGGGTAAGTATGCTAAAATCAAATTTAAATTGGACATTACCAAACTACCAGGCAGTAAATCATAGTCACTCCTCTTTTAAAAAAGAGTGCAATGTCCAGTTAAAATATGAGAAGCTTCCAAGAGTTTGTTTCCATTGTGGTTTCTTTGGCTACTATATTAATGAAACAATGTCCCATTTTATCTAGATCATCTGAAAGTTTTATCTATTCTGATGAAGGTTTTGTACAAAGGATAGCCTGACCAATATACCTATTGATTTCCCTTTTAATTCATCAAACAAGTTCAAAAACTTACTTCCTTTAAACAAATGTAAAACATCGTTTCCTAGGATGAAATCTTCACCATAAACCCATACACATAATCATATAACTATATGCAAGATTATGTCGATGTCATATCTAGGAAGTTCAAAAGATAAGCGTTATACTTCGTAATATAATTCCTTATAATACTAATGACTATACTATTATGATCATGCCTATCTACTAGAGTATTATTTATATACAAGCTTCGTATGTTATGATTTCAATATAGCACGACTTGAAAGATACGTTAGGAATGAAACAAGTTCAAGTCAATATTACTAACCTCAAGTGGAAGGATGATGTCTTCGTTCTAGTCATTACTTCTTCTCACTCTCCAGGTATTCAGAGTAATACTTGTATGTCTCAACATTCCTAAACTTTCTAGTAGTATTTAATCAAGCGACTCTAGATGAGTTTTGATACTAAAATATGACAACCAAACTTGACATACCAACTCTTGATGAGTTCAACCGAGCTATGCTCTAACATATATATATATATATATATATTTTATATGTTAGGTTCATATGGGGATTAAAATTGGGTTTCTAAATTTGATATCTTTCGAAGTAATTCAAAATCACCAAGATCTGAAAAGAACTAAACCTATCCACCTTCAATGACGATCGCGGTAATATGCCGGTGGATTTGAGAAAACCAAATGCTCTAGATGATGTGTATGGTGATTGTAGAAGTGCCCTATATTTTGGTTAAAATTTTGATATATTTTCCCCGTCTTATTCAGTTGTTTTTATAATGAAAAGGAGAAAATTATAAAATTTTTATAATAAAAGTTGTATTTAACCCAAATGAGGGTTGTATTTAGTCACAACTTTTAAAAATTAAGAAAATTATTTAAAAATTAAGAAACTTCTAAAGCCCTGAACATCATTGAGTCTGAGGGCCCGATTAGGGGTTTACATCTCAATATAAAGAAAACATAGGTCTTTTGGCCAACTATTGATCCCAGAAGCTTTGATGATGATGTATTTTCCTCAAGATATTGGCACGCCAACTACAAGGGTTAAACTTTTGGGGGGGCCAGTGAGTCTTGATTTGAACTTTATCAGCGATATGGCGGTGTCTAGAGTTCACAAGACTCTCCATATAATGTCTTCCATCAAAAATCTCAGGGACCCTCAGAGCGAGATGTTATTACTTCGCAATTGCACCGGTGTGTCCAGACTGTACTTTGTTATTACAAGAGGCTACTGAATTATTTGATGATCACTTATTTCAGTACTTGAGACTCTTGGTCACAGGAGATGGTTCTGGGTTTGGGCCGTTGCAACGATGAATTCCTACTCTCCCTATTAAGGAAGGTGGCTTTGGCATTTACACTATGGAAGACACCCGTAACTA
Source organism: Papaver armeniacum (assembly GCA_023531295.1). Classification (NCBI taxonomy): domain Eukaryota; kingdom Viridiplantae; phylum Streptophyta; class Magnoliopsida; order Ranunculales; family Papaveraceae; genus Papaver; species Papaver armeniacum. The sequence goes on from JAJJWW010016205.1 coordinate 401,048, forward strand.
TTGTTACCTGGCTTTTCAGAGTCAAACGGTTTCGGTTCAAAAGGTGATTCTTGGCAATTTATTCTCTTCAGATAAAGGTTCTGCTTACCAGTCTGCTCTTCAGAACTTCATCCAGTTTTGTGGTTCACCTTCTAACTATTGTGTTGATGATACTGCCCCCCCTTCTATGCATTCCCTGGCAGTCACCTATTTCGACGCAGTTAAGAAGCAAATCCCAAACCAAATTTCAATGTCTGCAAGAGATTCCATTTTGTGGCACTGTAACTGTGTTAAGCACGCTCAAGATTACCTGTTGGACGTACTCATTAGTGGCTTGAATCAATGCCTTGGTCCAAGACAGTTTCGTTCAGTTGTTTGTTACCGACTTGGTATCCCTTTGTTCGCTGAAGGTGGCCGGTTTTCCAGCTGCAATAGACCCATGGATATTTTTGGGGACCATGCTCTTCATTGTGCCAAGGATGTTGGGATCAAATTTCGACATGACCAAGTACGTGACATAGTCGTTGACATTTGTCACAAAGCTGATGTGCCTGTGCGTAAAGAAGTGGCCCTTGGGCTTCTGTCTGATGATAATAGAGACTTACGCCCTGCGGACATCCTTGTTCTTAACTGGGAGAATGGCCAACATGTTTGTATGGATGTTACAGGTGTCTCTCCCTTCACGGGTGAGGGTATTCGTAATTTTTTCCCAGGTCAGGCTATCTCCAATGCTGTTCTGCGCAAAAGAAACAAGTACTTGGATCAATGTACTTCACATGGTTATGGTTTGGGTGTCCTAGCCTTTACCACATTGGGGGAACTTGGTGATGATACTTTATGTTTTTTTAAGAGATTGGAGAATTGTATTGTCAGTAACGATGTCAGTAGTGGTGTTGGAAAATTTCTTTTTTATAGGCTAGGTGTCGCTATTCAGAAGGGGGTTGGTGCTCAGCTTGTTGCTAGGATACCAACTAAAGTTCTGTATGATTCTATATGATGTACTCAGTAATAAATATTTGTTTATTTAATAATAAAAAAAACTATACGTTTATAAGTGAACCATGTCTTCGTTTAATAAAAGTACTGAAGTGGTATCAATTCATCTTCTTTCTGTTCATCTTTGTTTCCTGGTATTTTTATTGTTTTTATGTATTCTATATTGTGAGTCTTGTTTGAAACAATTATTGGGTAAAATAAGCATAACTATTGTATTGATTTTGAAAATCAGTATCTTTTAAGGGAACTGTATCTGAGTACTGTCCAACTTTTAAGAAGGTAGTAACTAAATTGGAACTTGAGTTTAAAAATCACGCCATACATTAATGTGTAATATTTTCATTGGAATTTTTTGATGGTGAACAACTTGAGAAAATCTAAAAAATTTCTTCCAAAAATTTCCGTTGTCTAATTAAATTGCATTAATTTTTGATCTAAGGATGAGCATAATACTTTAGTCTTTATTTTTCTCCACCCTCCTCAAAGTCTAGCAAATGTCATAAAATCAAGTTCATATAATCATACAATAACCTTTTAACAATAATACCATGTTGTGTGAATTCTATATCCTCCACCACCTTAAGATTCTGGTTATTCTTCGTATTCTAGTATTAATTTTTTTTGAAAGTATAAAGTTAGGAGTTGTCGGAAAATAACCCAACACACCATTATCTTTTATAACAATAGCTGAAAATAAAATTAAAACTACCATTTGTTTTTTATTTGTACTTTTTTAAATAAACAAAAGGGGCTGGATGACCTGAATTTTGTGTCCATTGATATAATCACATTAACGAAACTTTGCATTTTATTCATGAAGCGAAATATAGAGGAGAAACCATTGGTGTAATGTAATAATATATAGACTTAAACATAAGTCAAAAATTAAGTTAAAAACTTAATTAAGTCTTGGGTTTCGGTTCCGTTTGTTTATTAAAAAAATACAATAAGAAAAGAAAACAAATGGTAATTTTAATTTTATCCTCAACTATTGTTATAAAAAACAAATAGTGTCTCGGGTTATTTTACGACAACTCACAATTTTATATTTTCGAAAAGATTAATACTAATTAATATAAGAAGAGGAAGAATAATCGGAATCTTTAGGATATATAATTCATATAACATGATATTCTTGATAAAAGGTTATTCTCTGATTCATATAACATGAAATATTTCTTGATAAAAATCTTCTTTATTCTCTGATTTTAATATGAACAGGAATCATGTAAATTCCTTGTGTGTTTTTTAAATTTGGTCATTTGCTTTAGACTTTACCCTCAAATCTTAAAATTGCATATAGATGGATTTAAAGTTAAAAAAAAGAGAAATAAAAGTCGGACTCCATATGGAGGATTCTCCGAATCCGTAAACGTGAACATGAAGTTAAAAATCTTCTTATGAATTCCACCTTTAAAATTCTACATCCAAACCCACTGTAAAATTAGATTAAAAATTAATGTAATTTAATTAGACAAATGAAATCTTTGGAATAAATTTTTTGTTTTTTTCAAGCTGTTCACCAGCTTACTCATAGTCTCATAAACATTCCATACTGTGTGAAGAATATCTTTGGGTTAAAAAAATTCCAGTACTATTCATTCACTTACTGATAAACATCCAACACCTAAACACCTTCCTCCATGTGTATAAAAAACCTACCCAATCAAAACCCGGTCAGTGGTCAGTTATCACGGTCAGCCATAGGAGTATGTGTTAGCCGTTAAATTGAACAATCAACGGTTACAATTTAACCCTAATGTACAGGGGCAGATATCTATCCCTTTATAAGCAGGAAAGTTTTCCCTTATTCCCTCATCTCTTCCCTAATGTAGTGAAGAAATAAAAAAACCCCAAAAATCATCAAATAGCAGATCTAGGTCTCTTTAATTATCACCACAACCAAAATCATGATCATTTCAAACATCTCCAACAACAACAATGATACAAAGCATAATGATATTTCCTCTCAAGAAAATAAAATTTATTGTCATGTAAGTTGTTTAATAGATCCGATAAGGTGGTTTGTGTTTCTTCCGTTTTCCGTTCATTCCGTCTTCCAAGCACCACAAGTCGTGGATGAGGAAAAGGTAGAAATACTAGTGACTGGTGATTTCCTCCCTACCTCTATGTTTAGTAAAGTGCTCAGTAGAGAGTCTTTCCGTTCACTCTAATATTTTTTTTTGTTTTCTGTTCTTTGTATCCAAAGACAAGAAAATTGAGGATGAAAAAAAGCTGTGTGAGGTCTGAATGCCGGTGATAGTGAGGATTAATTTGTTTGCATTTTGAGCTCATATAATGTCTAATAAGTTTTAATGTCTACATCCCTTTCAAATCTGTCTTCAATTTGTGTTTTTATTGATGAGAAATCTGGCATCACCACTTTCAGTTGGAAATAGTCTCTCCGTTGGTTTTGGGTTCCCTGTAAATCATCGGTGACTGACTGACACTGAAAATTGCTGGCCATAATTACAGCCATTGACAACCTACCTACCCCGTTGTAAATGCAAATAGCCCAGTGCTTTTAATTAGTGGTTGTGATGCATCGGAATTTCTATGATTAATCTTCATGTGAGCCAATAGGTCCTTTATGAGCATTGTATTGGCAAGGGATTATGTCTGTACCAATTTATTAGTAGTACTCTTTTAGCTGGGTAATGCAATGGCATTGTTATAGGTCTTAGTGTGTGTATTGGAAAAAACAAGCATGCCTGCTCTAGTTGATCAATGAACAACTTTATTGAATATTTCTCCAAACCATTTCTAGTCTCTAGATGTACTTGGACATTATGACATTATATACACTTTAGCTATTTTTCTTTGTTGAAGGCTCCAGCGTAAACTATACGTTGCACCACAGTGCATCCACTTAGAAAAAATATCCAACTCGAAGACTTTGCAGTGCACTGAATTAGTGTGACTTGACTCCATTCATTAAACTTAGCACTGCATACTAGTCATTCATTAAACCACATAACTTACCATCAAACAAAGAAATTTTGGAGCAGCAATGACCAAGTTAATTTATAATTATTATCATTCAAAATGTTCAAAAGTACAACAGAAAAGAAGAGTATACATTGTTACTAATAATTATTATGGATTTAATCAATTATTCGAACAACAAAAGAATCAATCAATCTCCAATATGGAAACCACCAGTTTTGTTTCTTAAGAAGTAAAACAAAGAACAGACCCCAAAATCCAACTGCCAAACCCAAGGCAACAATTGCATACAACAACAACTTCTCTTTCGTATCATCATCTGGATCGATTTCATCAAATTCATTTGTGCGATTCGCATCAGTGGTGCTAGTATATATTGCGATCACCCTCGCAAATTTTCTCTGTAGGATATCCGCATAATAAATCATTCCCTATGAATGCTAACCCTCCCAAACTCAGTGTATCAAAGTGAACTCCTCTCGGAATCCTGCCATTCTGTGAGAGTAACTGAGTTACTATAAACTGTAATTTTCATTTTCTATTTTTACTTATGTTGGGTGTCTTGTGTTTGGGTGTGTTTATCCCTTTTATCTCAGACATCTTTATTAGGGTTGTCTTCCCTTTTGTAAGACTCATTCAATTCTAAATCTAAAGACAGCTGAGTTTTGTTTCATCCCTTCATCTGTATTATCTTATCTAACATGGTATCAGATTACCAGTGTTGATTGATCCTTTCAAATCTCAAATTTCTTATCTCATTAACCTCTAAAAATTGCTCGATGGCTACTCCTCCGACATCCAATCGGGAACCCATGATATGAATGCTCTTATAAATCAATTTCAACAACGAAACCTCAATTTTCTTTACCATTTCAAAACATCTCCAACTTTGTCTCTTTTAAGCTTGATTCAACAAACTACTTACTATGGCGACATCAATTTGAATCTATTCTCATGAGCACCAATCTTCTTCGATTTGTTGATGGAACATATCACGAACCACCATTTCAAATCGTTCTTTCGATGGAGTTAGTACTATAAATCTGAAAACTTGTATTGGCATCAAATGGATCAGTTTATTATATCTTGTTTCAATGCTACTTTAACTAGATCTGTGTCATCCGGTACATTAGGTTTAACTACTTCAAAGCAATCTGGGATTTTCTTCGATCCGAGTTTCTTCATCGGTTTGCGGCTAGGAGAAGCCTTCTAGAGGTCGATTCTGAGACTATTCGTCGAGGTAATCTTTCTCAGAATCGAGTATTTGCATAATCTTAAAGAAATTACGAGATAATCTGTTGCTATCAATGATCGTGTCAGTGATGAAGATATTGTTATGTATGCTCTTAATGGGTTAGGTAGAGATTTTACCCAATTTGTTATTACTGCTCAACATCGTGAAACCCCTTATAAGTTTTCTGAGTTGCGTTCTCGCCTTATTCATCATGAACAGTGGATGAAAAATCAGGAACAGGATTCTAATAATGTTTTCGATTCCACTAATGCTCCATCTGCTTTTTATAGTAATTTTAATAGAGGGTCAAACAATGGTAGAGGATCTAATTCTGGTAGACATAATAACAACAACAGAGGTGGAAATTCAGGTAGGGGTTATAACTCCGGCAGACATAACAATTTTGGTAGAGGATATAATTCAGGTAGAGGTAATAACTCACAGAGAAGTAATTTTTATCCTAGTAATACTTCTTCTAATTGAGGTAGTACTTCTTCCAATTATTATCCTAGTAATAACTCGGGAGGTAGTACTTATGATAATAACCGGAGGTAGTACTTATGATAATAACACACCTCTGATTTCTCTACGAAATTGAGTGTCAAATCAGTAAACGTGATGGACATACATGACCAAAGATGTCGTTTTCGATATGTCGAGTCTACACCAAATTATAATAATTCAAATAAATCTAAAGCTTCATTCAAGATGGTGAATTTTCCTCAGACACCTCAAGTGTTTTACACTAATTACGCTCACCTAGTTCTTCTTGAGATGGATCTCGCATCTCCTCAAGCCTTTTATACTTGCTCGCATCTATAGTTGATGCTTCTCATGTTGTTGATAGTTCTCAATGGATCCCAGTTCAGCGGCTCGCATATGACTAACAATCCCGATTTGCTACATACTTCTACTCCTTATACGAGCCACCGATCAAGTCATGGTTGGGAATGGTAAGTTTCTTCCCATCACACATATTGGCTCTTCAATTTTAACAACTGATAATGCTGAGTTTGTTTTGAATCATGTTCTATTGGTACCATCTCTTTGCAAGAACCTTATCTGTGTTGCAAAATTTACCAAGGAAAATAATGTGTCATTTGAACTGTTTGATTGGGGCTATAATATTAAGGATCTTGCCACCAATGAAGTTTGTAGTTTGAAGGGCGATCAATCATAATCTCTATCCTATTCGAGATGGTTCCTAAGGTATCTTTTTCTTCTATACTTGCCGATCCTATCCTTTGGCATCAACGGCTAGGTCACCCATCCAAATCTTGTTTTGAGTAAACATTATAACACCTCTGCAATTCAACTATCATCAACCCCAACTCCTTCTTTTTGTCATGATTGTCATTAGGAAAACATGTTAAGTTACCTTTTCGGTCTTCAAATAGAGTATCTTCTAAACCTTTATCTCTTGTGCACTGTGATGTATGGGGACCTGCACCTGTCACTTCTCTCGAAGGATTCCGATACTACATAGTCTTCATTGATGATTTTAGTCGTTTTCATTGGATTTATCCTATGACCACTAAGACTGATGCTCTTAAATGCTTTCAACACTTCAAGGCGGTCAATGAAAACTTTCTCTCTACTTCAGTTGTTGCTTTTCAGGTGTGATGGGGCTTATGAGTTAACTAAAGGAGCTTTTAAGTGTTATCTTGATTCTAATGGTATTTCTTTGAGGATCTCTTGTCCACATACTCAGCAGCAAAATGGCATAGCGGGAGCGAAAGCATCGACATATCTTTGAGACTCGGCAATACTCTTGCTTTCAAGGCTTGCTTACCTAAATACTTGGGTTTGATTCTTTTCTCTTGCTACATTTCTTATCAATAGAACACCAACAAAGGTCTTGAATTTTCGCTCACCTTTTGAAGTTTTATATAATGATCCGCGGATTATAGCTTGCTTAGAGTATTTGGGTGCGGTTGTTATCCAAATTTAATCGCTTATAGAATGATAAACTCAGCCCAAAATCTTCTAGATGTGTGTTTTGGGATACGGTCCTCTTTATAGAGGATATAAGTGTTACGACCACTATTACCAAGAAATCTTTGTTTCTCGGCATGTAATTTTGATGAAACTACTTTTCCCTTTGCTGAGTCCACTTTACCTCATTCTGATACATCTACTGCTGCCTCTGATATGGTTGTTCTTCCTATGAGTGTTACTTCTATGTCCATGTCTGGGTCGCAATCTACCAATCCCGAGCTTTTAACTACTTCACCTACTACCACTACAATATCTCAAGATCAAAATCCACAAAGACCAAACCTCGGTATCTACCACTACTTTGCCGACTACAACTATCATTACAAGATCAAAATCTGGTGTTTCAAAGCCTAAATCACTCCCATCTGACTTTGTTGCTCATCATTCTTCTCGCTACTCATTATCATCAGCATTCGCTTCTATTTTACATTCTGAAATTGAGCCTAAAAACTATAAAGCTGCTGCTAAAGAAGTTAAGTGGGTTCATTCTATGAAAACTGAGAATCAAGCTTTAAAAGATAATGATACATGGGACTTAGTTCCTTTTAAGAGTGGAATGAATGTATTAGGTAGTAAGTGGGTATACAAGATTAAATACAACTCGGATGGCACAATACAAAGACACAAGTCTAGATTAGTAGCTCGGGGGTTGCACTCAACGGGATGGTGTTGATTTTTTTGAGACTTTCATTACTGTAGTGAAAACTTCTACAATCGGATGTGTTCTTACTTTGGCATTATCAAGGAATTGGCCCATTAGACAACTTGATGTGTCTAATGCTTTTCTGCATGGCGAAGTTACATGAGGCTCGTTTTATATGAAACAACCTAAGGGGTTTGAAGATCCAAATTATCCTAACTATGTTCTGCGCCCCAAGAAATCTTTATATGGTCTCAAACAAGCTCCTAGAGCTTGGTTTGAGAGGTTTAGTGGTTTTCTTACTCAACATGGCTTTGTCAAGTCTGTGTGTGATACATCTATGTTCATCTACAACTCTGGATCCAAGATGATACTTCTTTTGTTGTATGTCGATGACATAATATTGACAGGTTCATATTATTGTAAGATACGTTGAGCAACTGTAGCGAGTCGATTCCTGTTAATGATTGTGGAATATGTCCAGACAGTCTATTGGAGCTTAAATCCAAAGACTCTAAACCAACCATAACTCCAACACTAGTTGGGATGCTACCGGAGATACAATTATGAGACAGATTTAGCACAACAAGTCCTTTCAAAGAACCTATCTGTTCTGGAATGTTTCCATCAAGAATGTTACATGATAGATCTATTCCTGAACTATAACTATGCAATCGCTCAAATTGTACCATAATCCCCTTGATCACCATTTGTAATTGCAACGGATCATTATCGTATATGTTGACCAAGAGTGTATCATTAGGCCTACTCAATAACCTCTTCAAGTTGCCCATCTCCCTAGGTACCGGTCCGGAGATATTGTTCATCGATAAGTCTAATATTTGGAGTTTTTGCAAATGAACAATTCCTTCCGGGATTGAACCGCTCAACTTGTTTGACCTAAAAGACAGGATCTTAAGGTCATGGAGTGAACCAAAACCAGTTGGTATACTACCTCCGAAGTTATTATCTGCCAAGTTGAGAGCTTCCAGTTTGTGAAGTTTACTGATAATATCAAGTGTACCGTCCAGATTGTTGCCATTTAACTGCAGGGACGCCAGTGATGCTAGTTCAAGCTCATTTGGAATATTTCCAGTGAGATTGTTGTTGCCAAGGTTTAGAGAATAAAGATTCTTGCATTGCCCTATACTAGTAGGAATAACCCCCGAAAGTATATTGCTGGAGAGATCCATTAAACCAATACGTGCATAACCTCCTGGGTCTGTGAGACATAGAGAAGACAGACTAGGACCTGAAAACTTGTTACCAGATAGATTGATGTACTCACAACTAGTTAATCTCTTTCCTGTTTGTACTGCAATTTCACCACCGAATTGGTTATTCGACACATCTACAGTATATATACTTTCAGGTAGAAGAGGGAGAGGACCATGAAGTTTGTTGTTGGACAAATTTAACCAAAAGAGACTTTTCATATCGGAGAGACTAGAAGTGATGGCTCCCGTTAAGTTATTATGAGACAAATCCCCGAGAGAGAGAGGAAGATATTTGAGTTTGGAGAGACAAAAAGGAAAGGCTCCAGTTAAATTATTATCAGACAGATCCAAGTCCCAGATACGAGGAAATTTACAAATCATGGAAGTAGAGAATCCTTTGAGATTGCATGACCCCAACCGCAATTTCTCTAACCTTAATATTGGGTACGGGTGCAAGTGTTGATCTATAACTAAGTTAGCCTGTTTGAACTCAATTCTATGGTAGTCAGGTTCATTTCGTTGATCATCGAGGCCAACGAAACATTTCCCTCGAAAGAGTTTCCAGATGCTCTGAAGACTCTTAGATGTTGGAGCTTTGTAATGCAACTTGGTATTGTGCCTTGAAACTTATTGTGAGACAAGTCCAGAAAGAAGAGGTATTTTAGATTGGAGATTAAAGAATGGACATCACCTGTCATGGAATTCTCAGAGAGGTCTAGATGCTGCAGTTGAGAAAGATTGGAGAATGAAGAAGGTATGGATCCTTGAATTGAACATGATGTTGGAAAACAATTACTAAAAAAGGATTTTTAAGTTTTTAATAAAATTATACTTTATTGTTTTCTTTTGTGAATGAAAAAACTTATTAGTCCCATATTGTGGAGTCTCCACTTTTTAATTGTTTTAAGAGACTATATAAGCTTTTAGTCCCACATCGGGGAGTTCTTCTTCTTAAGTTGTTTTGTTCCATTATATAAACAAATTCACTACTTTTGTAAAAATTATGGGAAAGGGTTGCTCCTTATTGTAGAGACCCTAAGGGAAAATATTTTATGGTCGTTTCTTAAGTGTTCGCGATTTTCCTTAACGGTTTTTCGGAGTTGCCAAGCTCAAGTTGAGCATCTACTACATATGCTAGTAGTAGGTGTAGTAGGGTGTTTTATCCGGAGATATCCGTCCTGTGAGGGCTATAGCATCACTCTTGAGTGTAGCCGGGCGCTCTTTGTCTTAAGGGAGCGTGTTGAACACGTGTCTCACTCTGTTTTCAAAGTTTTCCTTGTTCTTCATTGCGGAGATTTGGGGAGCTCGTCCGTTTCATCAAATCGATCACTTCCACTATAAAGGAGCTAAGTATCAATAACTTTTGCTTATTTGATTTATCCTTGTTTTTGATTATTGCACCCAACAATCTTAAGACATTATAATTTGTAATAATCAAGAATGGTTGATTGGTTTGTGAATCATGGATGTTAATTATGGAGTGAAAAAGCGAAGAGAAAACAAATTTTTTGGTCATTTGTAGAGTTTGAATTTATCTCTCAACCTAGAAGGAATTTCGGCGAACCCTTTTGGCACAACGTAGAGGACATCGATAGTTACCCACGTATTTCAGAATTTTTGGAGTTGTAAAAGTATTTTTTTGATATTTTACAAAACAGAGAAGCGTTCACGAAAATTCGACGGGTTAAATGTTTTATTAACTAAAGTAGTTTTTATGGGGTAACCATGAGTTTTTTGATATGGTGGTTCAAACGAAGTTTGTAAATCTAGATATTATCTTCAAAACTCATATTTTATCTTCATTTTCGGAACTAAGGTTTCTGAGATGTGGTGTATTAGGTGATTGGGAAATTACCATCTCCGTAGTCAGTATGAACGAAGATTATGACATGAAGCTGGAAAGGGACATGGCTAATAGGCGCATGTGGATGAACACAATTTTTCCAAAGTCGACAAAGGTTGGATCATCAAACTCAACTCTAAGCGTAGTCTTCTTAATAAAGGTATGTTTCATAAACTCTGAATCTAGCATTACTTTAATTAAGGGTGATTTTTATGTGTGTAAAATCTTAGCCATACGGCAGTTTATTGTAGGCAACATAAAAACCTTAATTACTAGATAGTTAATGCTAATTTAGTTGAAACAAACTAGTATGAGTTGATGGCATGATGTCGAAAGTTAGTTTAATAACTAATGTGAGAGACCGGTAGGTGGACTTTGGAGCCACCAAGCATGTTTGTTGAAACAGAGACTGTTCACCTCCTATCGGAGGATAGGAGATGTCGAGAAACTCTATATGAGTAACTCACTGCTGACAGAGGTTGCATAAAAAGGGAAAGGTCGAGCGAAGCTCATATACGTAATATTCTCACATTGAATGAAGTTTTCATGTTCCGGGCATATGCAAGAATCTTGTATCTTGTTCTGTTGTAGATGGTAAAAGACTTAAGATATTAATTGAATATGGAAAACTTGTCTTACCTAAGGGCATGTGATTTTGAAGGAAACGTTATAAGACTTAAGGTCAATATAAGCTTAACGAAAAATTGATGAAGTAGTTGATTCTTGTGTTTTCTTTTGTGTGATTGAATGTTTTGCATGGTAGACATGGAACCGTAAACTTATATAAGTCAATGCATAAACTGGGAAGTGTAGGCTGCATACCCAAATTTAGTTTGGATATTGAACACAAAAGTTAAATATTCGTAGAACCAAAATATGCTATAAAACCTTTTAGCAAAATTGCTCAGAGTAATTCTAAGCCCTTAGAATTAATTCAGTTAGACATAGTTGACATGAAATCAAACCAAACTAAGGTGGTAAAAGGTGTTTTTATAACTTTCATAGATGATTGTACGAGGTACTATCTTGTATACTTACTTAGGGGTAAGGATGATTCCTTAGAAGACTTAAGAGTATAAACTTAAAATTGAAAGCAAAGTATATGTTACCACTAAAAGAGTTAGGTCTGAACATGATGGCAAATATGAAATTCATATAGGAGAACTTTACTTGTTAGATGGCATTATTGATGAGATCACACCTCCTTATTCACCGTAGTCTAATGGTATAGTTGATCGTAAGAACAGAACCATTAAGGAGATGATTTATGCCATGTTGATTAAAGGATTCACCGCCAACTTGTGGGGGGGAGGTCGTCCTCTGATTTTGATATCCTGAATAGAGTAACCTTTAAGGGATTAGATAAAACTCCATATATTTATGAAAGATAGACAACCTTCTTATGCATACGTCAAAGTGTGGGGGTGTTTAGATAAGATATCCTGAGTACCCTACTGCATATAGTTTTTGGTTGTGAGTTCGCACCGACTTTGGTGTGAATACTATTATGGAATCTAGGGATCTTTGAGTTCTTTGAACATGTTTATTCTTAATCATGTACCTCATTAGAGATGTGATGTTGATCCCCTAGATTTATTTTCAAATAGTCGAGAACTTATCTTTAAGGAAGATGAATTAGAGTTGATCTAGGAGAAGTAAAAGATTATAAGCGAGACTTCTTATGGACTCCGACTTCTTAATAAGCCTAGCTTAATGAGCTCCGGACTCGTAAAGAAGCCATTACATCTATTGAAAACCCATTCGGTAAGAAGCTTCATTTAGTGAAATGGACTCGGTCCGTCGGAACCGAGACTTGGGAGCTTGCTAGTTTACCTCTAGGAGTAAGACCATGTGATGTAAATGAGTCGAGACGTTAGATATATGGAACTGTGGAAAAGTATTAGGCTAAGATGGTAGCTAAGGGATATAAATTAAAAGAAGGTGTAAATTTCCTTGATTCTTATTCACTTGTGACGAGAATTACTTCTGTTGAGATGCTAATTGATATTGCTGCTATAAACAACTTGGAGATACATCAAATGGATGTTAAGACAAACTTTCCTAAAACCGTGAATTAGATAAAGAAATTTACATAGATCAACTTTGAGGACTTTGTAGTGAAAGTTTATGAAGACAAAGTTTGTAAGTTGAACAAATCTTTGTATGGTTTTCAAATAAGCACGTAAACAAAGATGACATGGAAAATTTGATCATGAGATAATGTGTAGTGGATTTAAGTTAATGAATATGACAAGTATATTTATAAGTAACTTGTTAAGGATGCTGTGTGATTGTATGCTTGTATGTTGATATGTTTATACTTGATACAAACATAGAAGTGATTAATTCCACTAAAACCATGCCTTTGAATGAGAACGTTGACTTGAAAGACTAAGACTTTTTAATGTAATCTTAGGGATGAGGATTAGAAGATAATCAAACATTTATAGTCTTAGTTATTCTCATTATGTTGAATTTGTGCTTAAGAGATACAATCAGTCCGATTGTAAGCCTGCTTGTACTCCATACGATTCTTCTTGTAGACTCAAGAAAAATAAGGAAAATGGAGGATCTTAACTTGAATACTCAAGAGTTATAGGATGTGCGATGAATTTAATGAACCGTAAGAGTCCGGACATTGCCTATATTGTGAGTAAGTTAAGTAGATATACTTGTAGTCGGAGAGCAAGAACATTGTGATGTACTTAGTAGAGTATTATGGTACCTAAAATACTCTATTACCTTTTGTTTTATGAAAGGTATCTTGTTGTCCTTTAGGGACTTTGTGATCTGTTGGATAGTTGACTCGGAGGAGTCTAAGTCTACGAGTGGATGTTTTCACTCTAGCAAGAGGGTTTGTTTTTGGAAGATTTCCAAACATACATATATTGCTCAATCCATTATGGAATCTGAGAGTATTGCGTTAGATAAAGCACGAGAGGGGGCCGAGTGCCTAAGATGCTTTTTAGAAGACATTCCTCTCGGACATAGGCTGTGCCCTATATCTATACATTGTGTTAGCTAAGCTATAATAGATAAAGCTAAAAATAACTAATCTCAATTGGCGTTATTTCCATTGATTGGATAAAGTCCAAGGAGAATATCGCGTAACCTTTGACGAAAGGTTTGTCCAAAGAGATAGTTACAAATGCATCGAGGGGGATGGGGCTTAAGCTCATAAATTAAACTTGCCATGAAGGATACTCAACCTTCTTGATTGGAGATCCCAAGATCAAGGTTTCGAATGAGACAACTAATTTATGGTGGGTAAAGGTAAACACTATCGGAGAATTTTATTCTCTGTCCCTTCCTATGGTGTAAACGTGATAGTGTGATTGCGCATGTGAAGGATGACTTTTAATAAGTCTTAATGAGTTCTATAGTTTCAATTTAAGATTGAAGTGGGGTGTAAAGTAACACTCTTTATAGAAACTCACCTATACGAATGAGGAAGTGGGGCCGCTTCCTATGAGAATATGAGCTTTGATTCTCTAGAGCATTCTCGAGAAACAGGATATGTCCGAGGGCCAAATTGGACAAAACGGCACGAGCTTAGCAAAGCACCCTTGGAGATATCATCCGTGGTTGTTATCACGAATTACATCAAATGCTAGCAGTTCAAGACATAGTTCACTGTCTCTAGCAAGTAATTCCGGTAATATCTCACTAAGCAAAGGTTCAAGACCCCTCATGGACACCTCTGCCTAAAATGGTATTTCCTGCGCTTTTTATGTGATTTTTATTTTGATGGTTTTGGTATTACTGGAACTTAGGACCTAAGGGTTCACTAGTTCATGCTTTTTCACTTTGGTGAAAGGAACCTTTAGTCTCACTTGTGAGGAACTAAAGATGAAAGCTCTCTATACTATATGATTTTAGAAATCCATAGTATGACCTCGTGGTCAACACTGTGTTGTGTGAGGGAGATGACGTTGGAATGGCTAGTATGACTTCAACATGCACGCTCTTTCGTATTTTCAGTCGTTCGGGTCGTGAGATTGGTTTGTTGATTTACCAAGATCTATGTGTTTTCGTGTTTTATTGATTTTTCATTCATGTGGGGGATTGTTGGAAAACAATTACTAAAAAAGGATTTTTAAGTTTTTAATAAAATTATACTTTATTGTTTTCTTTTGTGAATGAAAAAACTTATTAGTCCCATATTGTGGAGTCTCCACTTTTTAATTGTTTTAAGAGACTATATAAGCTTTTTAGTCCCACATCGGGGAGTTCTTCTTCTTAAGTTGTTTTGTTCCATTATATAAACAAATTCACTACTTTTGTAAAAATTATGGGAAAGGGGTTGCTCCTTATTGTAGAGAGACCCCTAAGGGAAAATATTTTATGGTCGTTTCTTAAGTGTTCGCGATTTTCCTTAACGGTTTTTTCGGAGTTGCCAAGCTCAAGTTGAGCATCTACTACATATGCTAGTAGTAGGTGTAGTAGGGTGTTTTATCCACGAGATATCCGTCCTGTGAGGGCTATAGCATCACTCTTGAGTGTAGCAGGCGCTCATTGTCTTAAGGGCAGCGTGTTGAACACGTGTCTCACTCTGTTTTTCCAAAGTTTTTCCTTGTTGCTGTTGCGGAGATTTGGGGAGCTCGTCCGTTTCATCAAATCGATCACTTCCACTATAAAGGAGCTAAGTATCAATAACTTTTGCTTATTTGATTTATCCTTGTTTTTGATTATTGCACCCAACACATGATGAGGCTGAAATACTGACCAGTGACGACGCATTTGAAACTAAATGCAGAAATGATCCGCTTACTTTAGTTTCTGATATCCAAAGTTTTCTTAGTTTAGGATATTGATGTGTGAGCATCCCAGTTAAATTGACATGAAGATCTTGATTATGATGACTCACATCAAGCTCTTTAAGCTTAGGAAGATAAGGAATTGAACCATGCAAATTACAGTGAGATAACTCAAGAATAGAGAGTGAGAATTGAGCTCATAATTGTAGTTCATTTTGAGCGATGATAGATGGGAAAGATTGTGAAACTTATGGATAGGGAAAACCGAGCTAAATATGTTGCAATAAGAGAGATCGAGCTCCCTAAGATCAGAAAGATATGATATATGTTCACTAAAATTCTCTTCTGAAAATCTTGTCGGAAATAGCTCAACACCGCTCAATCTTAATACCTTGAGATTCACTAAATATCGTGTTCTTTAACAAAGTTTTCGAGATCTTTGTTCCGAAGGTCGATAGAGATGACACGAAATGAGTCATTTGAACATCCAATGCCATGCCAACTACAACAGTTTTCATGCTGGCTGCCTTGTTGCCATGATGATAAACGATTTGAAGAGTCGTTCAAAGAGGATTTAAAGCTCAAGAGAGAACTTCTATCATCTTCATGGCAGCAATGCGAAGCTTTAGGAAACTGAGTGATGCTGATAAATAGAAAGACCAAGAAACAAAGATGAACAAAATGAAATGCTACCGCTTCAGTATTCTTATTAAATGAAGCCATGGCTCACTAATTATAAATTAACTTCGTTAATATTTCTTAAATGTTTTGTTTGATGAATGAATATGCAGAATGGCTTAGATACGAACTACTATTTATAGGCTAAATTAACACTGTGTTGTATAATGATCTAAGAACTCCAACTGGTAAAATGGATTGAACTGACAACTAGATAATTAAGCTTTGACTTAAGAATATATTCTCCACTTCTGTTTTATCTCTAGTCTGGTCATTCAATTAAGTCTCTCTCAAGGCAACTACTGTAACATAGAGAAATCACATACTTCTGCTACTTTTTCTTTGTTGTGCAGGCCATTCAATTAAGGATGTTGCGTTCGACAGCGTTGCAAGTGCTTGCAGAAAATTAGAAATGATACTCGAGTAGTCGAGTGAACGTGTTTGAGGTAACAATACCACACAGTTCGGAGTGTCAATGGGTGAAAATTTTCAACTCTTCCAACAACTCCACTATCTGAAATCTCATCGCATGTTAATATACACGTGCATGAATACAAACCTTTACTGTGTTTAGTGGATTGAGAATCGGTTGTGATCGTTAAAACAAACGCAATTAATTCATGTCGATTAATTGATGTCGATTACTGTGTTCAAGAAGCATAAGAATATGAACGTACGATTATAAGAAGCATTAGAAAAGCATTTGATAAAGGGTGAACTAAGTGCATCATATTATCGGGTATATAATCAGACAACAACCTTTTATCAAGACTATCATACTGTTTGAATTCTATATCCTCCACCACCTCAAGATTTCAGATATCCTTCCTATTCCAATATTAATTAATCTTTTCGAGAGTGTAAAGTTGAGAGTTGTCGTAAAATTACCGGAGACACCATTTGTCTTTGTTACACTAGCTAAGAATAAAATTAAAATTATTACACAAAATTACCATTCGTTTTTTTTTTTTTTTTTTTTTTTTTAATTACCATTTGTTCACTTCCCCACAAACATCCAACCGTGTAAACACCTTGTACCAAAACCTACATAATCAAAACCGTCTGCATAGATATTTCGGTCAGTCATCACGGTCAGGCATAAGGTTATGTGTTAGCCGTAAATTGAGTAATCCAACGGTTACAATGTAACCCTAATGTTAACGGGCAGATATCAATCCCTTTATAAGCTGGAAAGTTATACCCTATTCACTCCATCTCCTCTGTTGCCTCCGTAGCAAAAGAAAGAAACCCCAAAAACAACGGAAAGCAGATCTGTCTTTGTTGATTATCATCACAACCAAAATCATGATTGTTTCAAACATCTTCAACAACCGTAATATTATATATTAGCATAATGATTTCTCCTCTCGTAAAAGTAAAATGGGGTGGAATCATGTGCATCTTGAACATTGGATGACCTCTTTTCAGTTTCTTCTATTGTCCAAACAGCTGCGGAGGGGGTGAAAATACTAATGAATAGTGGGTATCTTGCTCCTCCATTGTTATTAGTAGGCTCCTTTTTCAGTTCGATTTTGTCAATGTACTGTTTTCTTTCCGTTTCTTTGTATAAATTGAAGGCAGAGGATGATAAAAGCTAAAGTCCAAGTGTTTGCATTTTGAGCTGATGTAATGTCTAATGATTTACATATTTATTGAATTTAGTTTTGATGTTTATTTTCCCTTTAGATCTGTCTTCAGTTTGTGTTTGTATTTATAAAAAAATTGGCATCATGAGTATCAATTTGTGTTTTTAGAAACAGTCTCTCGATTGTAAATGCAATATTATAGCCCAGTGCTTCCGATTAGTTGTTGTGCTGCATCTGAATTTCTATGATTATTCTTTGTATGAGCTTTGAATTTCGCAAGGAACTAATCCCCTGCACAGCAATGTCGAATGATTACAAATTAGATTCAATTCTTTTTCCTTTCTATATTCACAGCCTAGTCAACGAACGCCTCTCTCCTCTCTCCTCTCCCTACCACTTTTGAGTGGAAATGGATGAACAACCCAGCCTCCTGAACCTTTCCGGCGTCCAAGGACGGATCGGCATGGCTGATCTTTCCCCTTGGGTCTGAAACTTCTTGGGAGTGTGCTAATTGATATTCTCCGACGTCCAAGGACGGGTCAGCAGGGCTGATCTTTCCCCTTGGGTCCGAGTCTCATTGGTTAGTGGGGTGTGTTTTTGGTGTTAAGATCCAGTTTTTTTTTTCTTTTTCTTTGGTTCTGGTATTCTGTGGTTTTCTTCGTGAGAATCCCTTACTGTTTTAGTTTCCTCCTTGTAGTTTTGAGTTCTGGTTTTGAGTTTCAGTTCACTCTAATCCCAAGCTGCTTAGGCCATGTTTGGTGGTTTGAACTTGTATTTGAAAACAGAGCTTAGAATTGTCAGAGCTTTATTCTCGCTGGGTCTTTTACCTATTTTCATTGTTCTTATTCTTCTTTCAAATTATTTACTCGGTTATTGTAATGGCTACTTTGATTAGAAGATTCGAAATTGAACAACTTAAGGAGAAAAACTTTTTCCTTTCCTCCTTAAATCGGCCTGAAATTGCTAGTCAAGCCTGGAAGTTGTGCCAGTACTGCTATTAAAGAGGTTCCCTGTAAACTCGTCCGAGTCTGAGCATGTGCAAACTAAGAGCCATAGAAATAAATAAACTACCAAATTCCATGTATGTATATTTTGTTATCACCAGCGATTATGAGAATATTGTTAAGTCACCAAAAGACCAATAAGCATCAGCCATTACCCCTTGCCCTTCTGCTGAGTTAGTAATTGGTATGAGCACCGGCAATACTCCACCTTTGAGACTTGAAAAGAACGCAATATATATCATTAGTTTTCATATATGCCACGGTTGGATGGCAAGATTAAGAAAAATCTGATGGAGATACAAATTCAATTCTTTCTATGAAATTGAATGTTACATATATTGTAATATATAGTTTTCAATAACAAAATTTATCACGCAATACAACCATACAATATATTATTATAATGTAACATAATTCTTATATTCATTCTCCTATTCATCTTCCTAGTCAGAGCCCCATCCTTCAATAACCTTTTCATCCTTGTTGAGCAAATAATCGTGAGCAAACCAATCATTCCCTCCTTCATTAATACTCGCATCATTCTCACACCCTCCTCTGTCTAAAGCCAATGATATCTCCGGATCTATTTCTGGATTCCAGTCAATATCCGTATCATTATACATGTCAGCACACTCCTCGTTTGTCAGAGATTCGAAGTGAAAGCCATTTAGCTTGCACCAGTACAGAGACTTTGCTTTTTCTAACGCTTCTTTACCCGATGAAGCATCCCAATCCCAGCATCTCTTAAACTCATCATCCAATACCCACGATTTCATTAATAATTGAGTCTTCGCAATCCGTTTCCAAGGGATTGATCCCTCTTCTTGGCAGTACTTAATCTCCCATGATGCTGGCACTTTGGGCCGCCATACCATTGGAGACGTTGTTAGCATTTTGGGACGCCATACCATCGATGTAGACGTCGATGACGGGGGCAATGATTTTTTCCCTCCTTTACGGGCCATTTTGATAAATCTCAAACCTGCTTGCACATGCAAGGAAAACGTTAGATCCATGCAGATACACAAAGACGAAGTTAATAGCAAAGTTTAGAGCAAAAACTGAACAACAAGTAGTTACATATTAACTGACAAGGAAATAGGAAAAGAAGATGGCGATCTTCATATAACAAATTACGATGATCCAAGGATTATCAGACTGATCTCTTGGATTAAAAGTGAACTCAAAATCATAAAAAGTCAGAGTATATACCTTTTGATACAGAGAATATAGACAGGAATGAATCACAGAGTATTGACTTTGATTGTGATGATATACATTTTTTGAGTGTTCATATATATAGGCACGCAGCATGATCTTGAAGGTGTCTGCTCGTCACGAACAGACGTACCCTATCAGATATTGCAACTCTTGGAAGAAAGCCGCAAATGTTTTTCTGCCTCTCTCAAGCGTTGCAACTAATACTAAACAACACGACTTCAAATTTGTTTCTATTCTCATTGTTCTTTGTTTTTCTTGATCAAGATAAGATAAGATAAGATAAAAAAAAAAAAAAAAAGTCAGAATATTACATCCCCGAACACATCAAACCGAGGACATTAAGAAAAAGAAACAGAAACACATTATCATGATTACCTTGGATTTGAAATGAAACCTAATGCATATAAAGCATGTAACTTGCCAAACTTTCAAGTTGGCACGACAGTTTAAGAAGATCAGCATATTATAAAACACCAGCAATACTCCGTCATTGAGATTTTAAAAGAACGCTGTGTGTAGTTCCTCGGCGAACAAATGGAGTGTGCACTGACGAAGTATCATCTAAATGGCTGTTAGCCGAGGAAGAAGGATCGCATAGTTCCTCAACTCTTCTGGTACCTGGAAAACTAGGAGAGGGTATGAAGAGATATGTCGGGGACGGCAGGAATAAGCTGTCTGAGTTCTAAAGTAGCAGAAAAATCACCAAAATCGTGAATAACATGAAGTTGTTTCAGCTCCAACAAGTAAAAACACCATCCGTTACAATCGATTTTATCTTATCCCGAGAGTCATCATCTCTTCTTAATCTAGCAGCCACTGGATAAAACGGCACAAGCACTTTACATAATGCTTCTTTAAGAACAGTACAATAAGAAATCTGAACACCCATTAGCTGCTCACAGGTAATGGATGGTTTCTAATGTATGATTGCATTTCAGATTCTTTTATCTCATGTCGTTTTAAATTTTAATCGCAGCAAACCCAAAGCTAGACACAATATTCCATGATAAATCTCTTGCAAGTGAAGACATACTTACGAACCTTTCTTAATTTAAGTGTTTAACCATAATCACTAGAATTCACACAACCATGATTATAACTGATCCCGTATTCCCATGGCTTCTGCAATTGTCATATTACTCAGCCAAATCCACTAATTTTACCTGTTTTTTTGTTATATTAAAGAAAAAGGCCAAACCCACAAAATTACAAAAAGCCACGTATCCTAAGTCTCAACACCCCGAGACCGCAACTGCATTAGACTGCACAATACAAAACATTCTGCAGACCAGTTCCAGAAGCAAACCACATAGAGCATGTGAAGTTGCAAACCACATCTTAGCAGGCAACTATCCCTTTTGTAGAAATTGGCTTCAAAGTTTGTATCAAAAATAAAATAAAAATCTTTGCTAATTCTTTACAAAAATAATTTTGTCCCACAAAATATTAAGAATTACAAAAATTTCTGTAGTGTTCAGTCAATCAACTTATGTATAGTCGTAATTTTACAAGGTTCCGTTACACCAACTTCAACTACGGGTGATTCGAACTTCTAATCTACTGTTATTCTTGTTGGTTTAGGAGGATTTTTGACAAAATCAGGTTAGAAAATAGAAATTTAGAAGAGTATTATGAAATGTCGCATAAACACAAAAGGGTATATAAATTTAACACCTGTATACGGAATAGCTCAAAGATCAATAACATTATACCTTGAAGTGTAACAAGCACATTATATTTTTATTTTTGATTTATACTAGTAATGAAGCAAGCAATCCAAATTTCTTCAATCGATCAAACGCAAGCAAGTGACTCGATGTATTGATGGGCATCAAGTAAAAGGGTCTGCGATGGTCCCGTATGGAAAAGACTTGTTGGCAAATCGTGTGTTTCCTTGATACTCATCTTCTTAAGATCATAAGAAATAATCTGATCTGGTATATGGATCAGTATGTTTAATGATTCTCCTTCTTGTTTTACAAGTAATATCGAAAACTTACGACCGTACAAGTGTTCATACAACTCTTCATTATCCCTGGACATGCGTTCATTGTCAAAAAACGTCTCTGGGTATGCAATTAACACTTCTGCTAAATTGACCTTGTACATTAAATTCCACTGCTTATAGTGAATGTCTTCCATCTCAAATATGTAGATATCCGCATCATATATATCATAATTTGGAATAAGATTCAAATGACCCTTGTACTCACCAAAGTAGCCAATTTTCTGTTCTTCCCAAGCTTTCCCGTCGGGTATTTGCGGAACCGTCATATCCATCAATAATTCTCTATCGACGTCAAAGTAAACAAAAGAATCCTTCAAGCTAATCGAATAAGTATATCTGGCTACATGGACCCAATGCAATGAACCATTCCAGAACACACCAGACTCGGTATGCAGAAATGGCTTATTAGAGAATGCTTCTCCAGATCGCCTCCAAGATGCCGTTTTTGAAGAGTAAATACCGATTTGAAAGATCTCATCTTCTTTCGACAAAGCGCAGACAACTTCATAATGAGGTGATTTCAGTGGATCGAAAGCCAAGCTTGCATTCATAACTACGAAACCATCTTCTCTTGATGGAGATGGAGGAAGCATTCGATACTGACTTGTGGATGGGTTGAATATATAGAAAATTCTGTTAATTGTATTGTCCTCCATATTGCGGATACTGCACAAGATAAGACCATTGCACGAATGTTCGGTTATCATAACCGTGGATTCTCTGGAATATGGTGTTTTGAACGGCAAAGTACCTATAGAACTCCTTCCATCAGCAAAGAGAAATTCGAATTTCGGGTCAACACCACCAATAGACATTTTGTGCAAAAACAATCCACGATTCGAAAGGTGGTGATTTCGAAGTGTATAGCTGTGAACAAAAAGTGGGTCTGAGAATAGAGATAGCCAACTTGTTGATACGCACTTGAATAGCATCAAGGATTTCATCGGCACACACAACAAAATCTGTCTTAAAAGATCGCAATTGCTTGCCACAACAGATGCTGATGAATTCTCAGATATATCATGGCTAGTCGAATCTTTAGACGAAGGCGAAAGCATTTTTGAGTACTTGGATTTTAGGAAATGGAAACTCTTCGGTTCTTCGGTTTTTGTAGAACTATGTCGGATTGAAAACCTTTCAAGGAGAAGGAAATAGACTTGTTCTGCATTGAAAGATTCTTTCCGACGACCTGCAAGTTGATAATTATCTTTTTGCCTTTCTAATTGGCTCCAGACACACGATGTGCCTACCAACAAGAGATCTTGTAAGGTGCGAATATAAACTGAGGTCATGTCCATATGGATCGTGTGTCATATTAAAAAACTTAAATCCGTACAATTGTTTATTCGTTGTGTTGTTATCAGGAAATTGCCTTTGGGTGTGCAAACTGTCTGAATTTTCAAAGTTCCCCGTACTTTACGGTATATATAACTCCTACTTCCCTTCGTACCTATTATATAAGCGGAATTTTGAATTTTCTTTGTACCAATAGATAGACGGTGTCCTATTTTCAAGATGAATTTTTTCACAAATACCCTTATTTATTGTAAATATAATGTGTTAATAAAAAGACAAAGGGTAAAACAAGAAAAAACATGAAAAATGATGAATTCAAGGTAATATTCTTAATGTTAGAGAATTGGTCCCTCCGCCTATATATGTGTTAATAACAGGGTTCTGCTGGACCAACAAAATCCATCTTTCTTATTTTTGTTTGAAGGAAGAGATTGTTTCTTGATTATATTAATCTAATAATAAGAATTTATGCATCATGCTCTACATCAATGATGAAATACATGAAGAAAAAAAATCCAAATGTTGTGTATCACAGTAACAAATAAACGGTACATCATAGTACTAAATAAATGCACAATAATCTCCTGTTTACCTACAAATCGATCTATTTGAGTTTTTAATTTCTTTGTGATGCAAATTCATTGACCAGTTACCACAATAGCTCCAAGTTATGCTACTACACAGGACTTGGCATTAACAAATGTCTAATTTTATACAACATATTAGGCGTTAAAGGTAACATACATATAGAGGTCCTTGAAATCTAAGTTACCCTCAATATCCAACTCCACTGGTGATACAAGGATCAACCAAGAATATTATATCCCATGTCTCCAATCCATCTGCACTTTATTAGTTTATACAATTCACACCGAGCCATGATTGCCCACCTCTGGCCCAGTCGAATGTGCTGGTTTATTTCGGGCTCTTAGTTTGCAGTTGCACATAGTTGAAGCGAGGAACATTCTTCAAAACTTCAATTTATGTTTTCCGACGAGTTACAGGGAACCATAGCAATACTGGCCCAACTTCTGTACAGTCAACAGGCTTGAATAGCAATTTAAGCCCGATTTAATGGGGAATTAAAACTAGTTTGTAAGCATTAGACATTGCAGTGCTGAGCATCTGTTCAAAATGCAAACATTTCATCCACTTGAAGAGCTATGTCACTGGCCAGCAATAATGCCAGAAATCCTTGCCAATACAAAGCTCATTGCGGAGAGCTATGGACTCACACGAAGATTTTTTTTAATTGTAGGAATTCTGATGCAGCACAACAACTAATCTGAAGCACTAGGCTATAATTGCATTTACAATTCATTGAGTGGAATTCATGATGCCATATTTCTCATAAATTGAAAACACAAATTGAAGACAGAATTAAGGGGAAAATAGACATTAAAACGCTAACACTTCATTAGACATTACATTAGCTCAAAATGTAAACAGTTCTTCAATATAACCGCAGACGAATCAGACCTCACATGGCCTTCTATCATCCTCAATATTCTTGCCTTCAATTTTATTTTCGCTTCTTTTTCTGTTCTCCGCTAGACAGAGAAAACACATTGATGAAAACAGAAAATTGAAGTGAGAATAAGGACCATAACAATCAAGGAGGGGGTAAGACAGGCAGCCACCATTCATCAGTGTTCTCCCTGTTTTGGGTACCTCCATTCCTTAGAGGAAAGTTCATCCAGATGCTAAACGACAAATGGTTAAGACGAATTATACTTTTACGAGAGGAGAAATCATTATGCTTTGAATTGTTGTTGTTGAAAATGTTTAAAACGATCATGATTTGGTTGTGAAGACGATGGAAATGAGAGATCTGTTGTTGAAACGATTTCTAGGGTTTCTTTCTTTCACTAGATATAAGGGAGGAGGCGACGGAAGATAGAGAAATTGTTGCAACACTTTCTGCTTTTAAAGGCCCGTCTAGAATTAGGGTTAATTGTAATCGTTGATTTGATTTCACACTGGATTCATCGGTGACATGTGTCCTCAACTGACCAAAATATCTGACCGGCACATCTGCTTTATAGAAGGTTATGATTGTATTTTTGGTTGATGTACGGCGTTTATAGGGTTGATGAAGATTATGAACACTATGTACGTAGTTAGTCTGCTGATTGGTGCAATTGGTGTACTAAAATAATTAACTAGTTTTGTTAAAAAAATATATAAATTTTTAACAAAATATATATATATATATATTATTTTTTTTTTTTTTTGGAAAAGAGAGGGGTTAAGGCCTCTTCCTATGCACATGGCATGCCAAAACATGGTATTTAGCATATATGCACCCATTATGGGTATGCCAACTGCCAAACTCATATGCCAATATGTTTTTCCTGGCATATAGGCATACACGACGTGAGTTTCCGTGAGCGATAGAGTCTCGGTCGCTCGATGGTCAAACAATCGTTCGATGATCATTCAATCGACAACGACAGTCAAGCTATCGCTCGATACTATGATAATCGCTCATCAGATCTTCATCCAACGGCTAATATTTCCCCCCCTCTATAAATACCTAATTTTAATCTCATTTCAACTCACACCAGAATTTCTTAATCTCTTAAGAATTTCTCAATCTCTTAAGAATTTCTTAATCTCCAATTCTTTTCATCACTCTTCCAATTCCTTAGAGAGCATGGCTGATAATATGAATCTGGCTGAGTGCATGGCAAACCACTGTATTAGGAGAAGTAAAATTAGGAGATGTCAAGTGAGGCGAAACCTAAAATTCAAAGCTGAGAAGATGAATGTATTTGCAGGAATTATATTGATTTGACAATGGAGCCGATGTATTTGATCACCAACTATTGTGGGAAAGGATTTTTATAAATTTCAAGAACAAACAATTAACCTACGCGGTCGTAGTGTTTCAGATTTGGTTCAGCGCTTCGGTATAATTAAGCAGGAAGTTACTAGGTATTTTGCTTTACTTCAGCGAGAAGGTCCAAAGTTGAGAAGTGGTGAAACCACGGTGGAATTTCAGGAAAGGTGTCGTGTGGAATATCGTCACATCTACGGGCAAAAATTCCATTTTGAAAGTTGTTTCGAGGTTTTAAGATATTTGCCCCAATATTGTCCAACATTTGTGTTGTAATTTCTTAATTGTCCACTTTTAAAGTTTTAATATTTGTTTTAAAATTTTTAAAGTATTAATATTTTTAATATTTGTTTAAGTTTAAATATTTGTAATACTTTTAATGTTTAAGAATATAATTAATATTAATTTTCAACAATATTCGTCAAATTTTCAAATTCATTAAACTTCACAAAATTAAAAACTTCAATATAATTAAAATAGTCATTTTACAAGACATAAAACTAGACAATATTTGGAAAGACTCTAAAAAAAAAAAAAAAATTGGAACAATGTTCTTCATCTTGTTCATTCTTCATTTAACTAAACTTCCAATCAATGCGCTCATGAACGAAGTCTCCTTTGTTTATCTTCTTCTTTGGCTTCATATTTGTTTTGCCTTGATTTTCCTTGCCTTTAACTTTTCTTGGCCTTCTCTTAGTTGCGGTTTTGACTTGGTTGATATCCAAAACTTGGAGACTTCTTTGCTTCTTACTTATTTCTTTAAATCTATCACATATCTTCTCAACGGCACCATCAAGTACTACTCCATAAAAATCAATTTGTGTTTCCGAATCAAGTTGGGTTAATTGTGTCATTTGAATAAAATAGAAGAAATAAATTAGATTGAGAAAAGAGAATAATAGATTGAGAAGAAGAGAAATTTTTTGTGTAAAAAATTTGGGATAAGTGTTGAGTTTGAAAGTTACTTATTTATAGCGATGAAGAAATAGCCGTTACCGCTAGAGTGAATATCGCCAGCGATATTCATAATATCGCCAGCGATAAAGTGAATATCGCTATCGATATTGTCAATATCGCTCGCTAGGGATTCGATCGCTCAGCGGTTTCCCCATAGTGGCGCAAATGGTTTGGCATGCCAGGTGGCATGCCAAACACCATTTTTTTGGCATGTGCATAGGAAGAGGCCCGAGGAGACCCGGGCCATACATACAGTAAAAGAGGAAAAAAAAAAGGACAAAGAAGGAAAAAAGCCACAACAAATAACAAAACCAAAACCAAAGCCAACACAAATACCCTGGCCTATGTTAATTAACCATAATTAACACAGAAATTGCAAACCACATAGACTACGTTCTTCATTATCCGGTTCTCAGAAGTTGCAAACCCCATAGAGCATGTGAAATTATTATGGGAATTCAAGAATGGTGAAGTTTTATTCGTAACAACCAAGAAATCAAATGGTGAGAATTGTCGTTTAGTTTTATACGACCCGGTGAGTCAAAAGTATCGAGTTACCGATATCCAACATATTGCCAAAGGCAGATGGAGTATAGAAGTTTTTGCTGAAAGGAGTCTAGTATCACATAACTCAATCAACGGGGACTTCGATAAAAACATGCTGCACACACCAAGATTAAGAAAATTAGGACGACATCTTAGCAGGCAACTATCCCTTTTGAAGAAATTGGCTTCAAAGTTTGTATCAAAAATAAAATAAAAATCTTTTCTAATTCTTTACAAAAATATATTTTGTCCCAGAAAAAATTAAGAATTACAAAATTTTCTGTAGTGTTCAGAGACAATCAACTTATGTATAGTCGTAATTTTACAAAGTTTCGTTACACCAACTTCAACTAGAATTCCTCTTCTACGTAACTATGAATATCACGAATGAGAGGATTTTTGACAAAATCAGGTTAGAAATTTAGAAGAGTATATCAAATGTCGCATAAACACAAAAGGGTATATTAATCTAACACCCTGTATACATAATAATAGCTCAAAGATCAATACCATTACCTTGAAGTGTAACAAACACTTTTTTTTTTTTTTTGTTACTACTAATGAAACAAGCAATCCAAATTTCTTCGATCGATCAAACGCAAGCAAGTGACTCGATGTATTGATGAGCACCAAGTAAAAGGGTCTGCGCTGGTCCCGTATGGAAAAGACTTAGTGGCAAATCATGTGTTTCCTTGATACTCATTTTCTTAAGATCATAAGAAATAATCTTATCTGGTATATGGATCAGTATGGTTAATGATTCTCCTCCTCCTTCTTCTTCTTCTTCTTCTTCTTCTTCTACAAGTAATATCGAGAACTTAAGACCGAACAATTGTTCATACAAGTCTTCATTCTCCCAGGACAGGCGTTCATTGTCAAAAAATGTTTCTGGATACGCAATTAACACTTCCGCTAAATTGACCTTGTACTTCAAATTCCACTGCTTATAGTGAATGTCTTCCATCTCAAATATGTAGAAATCCGCATCATATTCATCATAATTTGGAATGAGATGCAAATGACCCTTGTACTCGCCAAAGTAGCCAATTTTCTTTCTATTCCAACTTTTCCCTTCGGGTATTTGCGGAACCGGCATATTTTTTTTTGCGGAACCGGCATATCCATCAATATTTCTCGATCAACGTCAAAGTAAACAAAAGATTCCTTCAAGCTAGTCGAATCAGGATAGCTGGTTACATGGACCCAATGCAATGACCCATTCCAAAACACACCAGACTTGGTATGCAGAAATGGCTTATTAGAGAATGTTTCTCCAGATCGCCGCCTCCAAGATGCCGTTTTTGAAGAGTAAATGTCAATCTGAAAGATCTTATCTTCTTTCGACAAAACGCAGACGACTTCGTAATGAGGTGATATCAGTGGATCGAAAGCCAAGCTAGCATTCTCAATTTCGAAACCATCTTCTCTTGATGGACATGGAGATAGGATTCTATACTGACTTGTGGTTGGGTTGAATACATAGAAAATTCTGTTAACTATCTTGTCATCCATATTGCTGATACTGCACAAGATAAGACCATTGCACGAGTGTTCGGTTATCATAACCGTGGATTCTCTGGAAAATGGTGTTTTGAACGGCAAAGTACCTATGAAACTCCTTCCATCAGCTAAGAGAAACTCGAATTTCGGTTCAACACCACCAACAGACATTTTGTGCAAAAACAATCCACGATTCGAAAGGCGGTGATTTCGAAGTGTATAGCTGTGAACGAAAAGTGGGTCTGAGAATAGAGATAGCCAATTTGTTGATACGCACTTGAATAGCATCAACGATTTCATCGGCACACACAACAAAATCTGTCTTAAAAGATCGCAATTGCTTGCGACGACAGATGCTGATGAATTCTCCGACACCAAGTCATCCTCAGATATATCATGGCTAGTCGAATCTTTAGACGAAGGCGAAAGCATTTTTAAGTGCTTGGATTTTAGGAACTGGAAACACTTCAGTTCTTCGGTTTTTGTAGAACTATATCGGATTGAAAAACTTCAAGGAGAAGGAATTAGACTTGTTCTACATTGAAACATCCTTTCCCACGTCTTGCAAGTTGATAATTATCCTTTTGACTTTGTTATTGTCTCCAGACACAGATGTTCCAACCAACAAGAAGGTATGTGTAAGGTGCGAATATAAAATGTGGTCATCGAGCTCAAATACATCAATTAAGACATAAAAGAAAAAAAAAATACAAATTAATGTCGTTACTAAATACATGAGACAACAAATTCATTAACTACACTGGCTCCAAGTTATGTTACTCTGGAAGCAACTAACAGAAGACTTGCATTAACTACGGTCCAATTTTATACAACACAAGGCGATAAAGGTAATATGGAGGTCCTTCAAAACCCAAATGTCCTAACCAAGAATATTATCCCATCCATTGTTTTCGCATCTCCAATCCATCTGCACTTCATTAGTTTTTAGCAATCTGCACTTCATTGCTGGTGACTAATAATATTATTGCATTTACAATTCATTGAGTTAGTTATATAGGGAACCAAAACGATGCCAAATTTCTCATAAATTAAAAACAAAAACAAATTGAAGACAGATTTAAAAGGGAAATAGAAAGTAAAACTAATTTCAGTAAATACATAATCATCAGACATTACATGAGCTTAAAATGCAAACACTTCTTCAGTATAACCGGCCTTCGGACAAATCAGACTTCAGCTTCTATCATCCTCAATATTCTTGGTTTCAATTTTTTTTGGTCTCTTCAACACATCGACGAGAACATAAAAGTAAAGCCAAATTAAAGACCCAACTAATCAAAGAGGGGGCAAGACAGCCACCAATCATCTGTGTTATCCCCTGTTTTGGCTACCTCCAGTGCTGCTGTTTGGACATTGTTCAGACAACGAAGAAACATAGAAGAGCTTATCCGAAACCTAAACGATAGTGGATGAAGAAATATTATATTTTTTTGAGAGAAAAAATCATTATGCTTTGTATTCTTGTTGTTGAAGATGTTTGAAGCGATCATGTTTCCTTGTGACCATAATCAAAATGAGAGATATGTTGTTTGTTGATTTTTAGGGTTTTTTCACTAGAGATAAAGAAGAAGGAGAAGACGGAAGATAGAGAAAATGTTGCAACGCTTTCTACTTATAAGGGATAGATATCTGCCCGTCTAGAATTAGGGTTAATTGTAATCGTTGATTTGATTTCATCACTGGATTCATCGGCTGACATGTGTCCTCGACTGACCAAAATATCTGACCGGCACATCTGCTTTAGAAGGTTATGATTGTATTTTTGGTTGATATACGGCGTTTATAGGTTTGGATGTTTGTGGGTAAAGTGAAC
The DNA here is from genome assembly GCA_023531295.1 of Papaver armeniacum. NCBI lineage: Eukaryota > Viridiplantae > Streptophyta > Magnoliopsida > Ranunculales > Papaveraceae > Papaver > Papaver armeniacum. The sequence goes on from JAJJWW010016205.1 coordinate 432,127, forward strand.
AAGGCTGTTGTATCTCTCGACATATCTTTCTCTTTTCCATTCTCAATTTAATTCAGTTAATTTTGTAGCATTCATAGCGCGAAATTTTAATATCACTAGATTTTATTTCCCCAACTCTCCTAACTCCTAACGAACTATTCGTATGAAAATTATTGATGATCTAAACAAATGATCATCCAAAGACTCCAAAGTTAAAATTACCGTCTATGTCAAAGACAAAGCACCACATTTTGAAGGAAATGCTGCACATATGTACTTACATATAATATCATGACTCATGAATCTCTATGGACCTTGGACCTTGGTGCCCTGAAAAATACATGTGAGGATTAAAGGCTTGCTTCAAGCCAAAAATTTTTTGTTCTAACAATACTTAATAAACATGTATGTAGAGGATGATATCGTTTCATGGTTATATTAGTAGATACCACCATCGAATCAATTATTGTATTTTTTGATGATCTACAGGAAACGGAAAGACGAGGAAAGTGAAAGTCTATAGAAACTAGGGCTTTCTTGGAAAACTAGGAAAATCGGATTCTATGCTTTTTGATCTGGGTTTTCATCATCCCATCCATGAACAGTAGTTATCCAATCGGTATACTGAAATCCTAGTTAGGTCGCAAGGAGTGATGGCTGATGCTTATTGGTGGCGATTAATATGTGAAATATGTGGAATATGGTGCTTAATTTATGGCTATTGGAACTAATTTGAAATGAATTTGTAATGATTACACATTGCAGTGCGGAGGAAGTGTTCAAAATGCTAACACTTCCTCAACATGAAGATCTATATCACTTGGCCAATAGCAATGACCTTGTATTTCCTGGCTAAAAGATATTTATTGGTATAGTAAAATCCTTGCCAATACAAATCTCATATAGGAGCTGTTAGCTGAACCGCAGATTGGCCATAAGATTTAGGGTAATCTAGGGCACTACTAACATAATTTTTTTTTGGAAAAGATAAAATTCATTCAAGAAAGTGCTGAGAGAGCACTTAAAACTTACAACAAAAACATGCCAGAAACTATAAAGATACAAGAAAGCTTTTCCCTAATACAAGATATCATCGATTATCGTTTAAAAGCCCGCCAATCATGGATGAAATCTGCAAACTTGAATTGCTTAAAGGAAATATGAACACTTGCCCAACTGAATAGAGAAGCTTTCACTTGAAGGATAACCCGCTCCACCGATTCTTCTTTGTTCGTAAGATTCTTTCGTTCCTTTCCTTCCAAATTTGTTGCCATATAGCGAAAGGCAAGCAAAATTTTAGGAATTCAATTGGTTCAGATTTTGAGTTTCAATTTGCCATGAGATAATAAGCTTCATACACGAATCCGGCGGTCGCCATCTTGACTCCAACAGGTTTAGGAAATGCTCCCACATTTTCTTTGCAAATACACAATGGATAAATATGTGTGATATTGTTTCGGGTTCTTGGTGACACAGACAACAATTGATGTTTGTAATTGCCGTACCTCTTCGAAGAAGACGATCAACAGATTGGTAAACCATTCATTGCTGTGACCCAAACTAGGAATGACACTTTTCTTTGGGATGGCATTTGAATTTCATACATACTTTGACGGCATTTTTCTTTGTCTCTCTTGAGCTTGTACTTGTTGTTGTAGTTGTACGTCAATCATTTCATAACATGAAGACACTGAGAATTCTCCATTAGTCCCTCCAATCCATGACCTTGTGTCCTCTTCATACCCAAAATTCGCAGGATCCCCAATTGTTTCAATGAAGGCAAAGAACACTACTCATTTCTTCTTCTCTAAAACTAGATTTAAATTTGATAAATTCAACGTGCATACATCTACCCCCTCTAAGCCTCCACGAAATTCCCAATTTCCTCAAATATTTCCATACTCCACGCATGAAAAGGAACTCCTTTTACACGAATCCATTTAGATGGGGATTGTGTGATCTGTGAAGAAATACCACCATCATGAATTGACCACCTCTTAAACGAAAAATTGACAGATTTAACGTTTCCACCTCCTTTTATAACAATTGCCTCTGCTTCTTCCTCTGCTCCTTCCTTTTCTAACAATTGCCTCTGCTTCTTTTATGTCTTTTGCCTCTAGCCTTCAGAATCCCTTTGACTTTGGCTTTGCACACACGTCCCATATTCCAAACAAAATGTGTCTTGGCCACATCATCTGTAACATTATCCTCGTGTAAACCCATCTGGCGAAGTAATTGTTGCTCAATGTCATCCATGTGAGGCACATCAACATAATTATTGGACTCATTGGCTACATGCTTCACTTTTTTCATGTGGTCAGCTGTAATTGTAAGAGATCTAGTTACTATATGCCTGTGGTTACTGTTTGGTGTCCTACCAGCAATAAGTTTTTCACCTTCATACCTTTCAATCCGTTGAGTAATATGGAAAGCGCTCGTACCATCCTTAGCCTCGTTGTTTCAGACTGTTGACTAGTCTATTCTCTCGATGCGGAGAGACCAGATCCTTCCGAATGGTGAGAATTTAATGCTCTTGGCTCCTTTTTTCGCCGACAAGCGTCAGTCCCAATTGGCCCTTCAACCTCAAAGAGATTAATTGTTTCATCTACCTCCATCGTCTTCTCCAAAATATCACCTAGGACGAGTTTTCTCCGGAGATATAGACAACAAAGAATGTGAATTGTTTTTAGATTTCACCATCACAATCCCAGTAGTATTATGACAAAGAACTTCAATTGTGACCCAAAAACCTTCCACAAAACCTCGTGGTTTTAAGAAAATTGTTCCTGGGATATGTTCTATAGAAGCCCGAACAGAAAGATTGCAATGATGAAGATTTGATAAATTCAACGTGCACACATCTACCCCCTCTAAGCCTCCACATAAATTCCCAATTTCCTCAAATATTTCCATACTCCACGCATGAAAAGGAACTCCTTTTACACAAATCCATTTAGATGGGGATTGTGTGATCTGGGAAGAAATACCACCATCATGAATTGACCACCTCTTAAACGAAAAATTGACAGATTTAACGTTTCCACCTCCTTTTATAACAATTGCCTCTGCTTCTTTTCTGTCTTTTGCCTCTAGCCTTCAGAATCCCTTTGACTTTGGCTTTGCACACACGTCCCATATTCCAAACAAAATGTGTCTTGGCCACATCATCTCGTAATATTATCCTCGTGTAAACCCGGTTGCGAAGTAATTGTTGCTCAATGTCATCCATGTGAGGCACATCAACATAATTATTGGACTCATTGGCTACATGCTTCACTTTTTCCATGTGGTCAGCTGTAATTGTAGGAGATCTAGTTACTCTATGCCTGTGGTTACTGTTTGGTGTCCTACCAGCAATAAGTTTTTCACCTTCACACCTTTCAATCCGTTGAGTAATAGGGAGAGCGCTCGTACCATCCTTAGCCTCGTTGTTCGCACTGTTGACTAGTCTATTCTCTGATGCAGAGAGACCAGATCCTTCCGAATGGTGAGAATTTAATGCTCTTGGCTCCTTTTCAGCGACAGCGTCAGTCCCAATTGGCCCTTCAACCTCAGCATTAATTGTTTCATCTACCTCCATTGTCTTCTCCAAAATATCACCGGACAGGTTTTCTCCCGGAGACACAGACAACAAAGAATGTGAATTGTTTTTAGATTTCACCATCACAATCCCAGCCGTATTATGACAAAGAACTTCAACTGTGACCCAAAAACCTTCCACAAAACCTCGTGGTTTTAAGAAAATTGTTCCTGGGATATGTTCTATAGAAGCCCGAACAGAAAGATTGCAATGATGAAGATTTGATAAATTCAACGTGCACACATCTACCCCCTCTAAACCTCCACAGAAATTCCCAATTTCCTCAAATATTTCCATACTCCACGCATGAAAAGGAACTCCTTTTACACAAATCCATTTAGATGGGGATTGTGTGATCTGGGATGAAATACCACCATCATGAATTGACCACCTCTTAAACGAAAAATTGACAGATTTAACGTTTCCACCTCCTTTTATAACAATTGCCTCTGCTTCTTCCTCTGTTTCTTCCTTTTCTAACAATTGCCTCTGCTTCTTTTCTGTCTTTTGCCTCAGCCTTCAGAATCCCTTTGACTTTGGCTTTGCACACACGTCCCATATTCCAAACAAAATGTGTCTTGGCCACATCATCTGTAACATTATCCTCGTGTAAACCCAGCTGGCGAAGTAATTGTTGCTCAATGTCATCCATGTGAGGCACATCAACATCATTATTGGACTCATTGGCTACATGCTTCCCTTTTTCCATGTGGTCAGCTGTAATTGTAGGAGATCTAGTTACTCTATGCCTGTGGTTACTGTTTGGTGTCCTACCAGCAATAAGTTTTTCACCTTCACACCTTTCAATCCGTTGAGTAATAGGGAGAGCGCTCGTACCATCCTTAGCCTCGTTGTTCGCACTGTTGACTAGTCTATTCTCTGATGCAGAGAGACCAGATCCTTCCGCGTGGTGAGAATTTAATGCTCTTGGCTCCTTTTCAGCGACAGCGTCAGTCCCAATTGGCCCGTCAACCTCATGGTAAACACACATTTAGTATATTATCATAATCCTTTCGTGTCTTTATCCTGTCAATAACTGGATCCCAAATACTTATCATTCTTGAAGAACTTCCAATTGGCAGTCCAAGATATGTAATTGGCAAACTACCAACTTCACACCCAAGCACTCTAGCACATTCTCCACAGTTGTTAACACCATCTCCTACCCCAATGACTGAAGACTTATCCAAATTGATATTCAAACCAGTAATTTGTTGTAGCTCAAGTAGGGTTTGTTTTAATACCGTAAATTGTGCTGGATTTGCATCAAGAAATAAAATTGTATCGTCTGCAAATTGTAAGTGCGTTATTTGTGTTCCGTTGCTTTTGACGCTGAAACCGCTTATTAACCCACTTGTCTCTTCCTTCTTCATAAGAACTGAGAAAACCTCCGCCACCATTAGAAATAAGAACGGAGAGAGAGGGTCTCCTTGTCGAAGGCCTATTGATCCCTTAAAGATACCCGACGCTGCCCCATTGACAAGAACCGAGAACCGCGTATCCTCATAGCACGTTTTCATACATCTTACCCACCTCCAGCCGAACCCCATTTTGCCACCAATGACCTCAATTATTTTCAAGTTTACATGGTCGTAAGCTTTCTCCATATCTATTTTACAAATAATCCCTGGTTTGTTCTCTTTTATTCGCGAGTCTATACATTCAGATGCGATCAAAATGCCATCCAAAATTTGCCGCTCATGAAGAAATGCCCCCTGCTCTTGAGATATCACCTTGGGAAGGACTGTCTTAAGCCTATTTACAAGAACTTTTGCAATTATCTTATAAACACCCGCGACAAGACTTATCGGCCTAAAATCTTTTAACTTTGTAGCTTCTGTTTTCTTTGTAAGTAAAGAGATAAAAGTACATTTCATCCGCCAATCCAAACGACCTTCCTTGTTGAACTCATTTATCACTTTCAGGAAATCAACTCTAATGATACTCCAAAGATGCTTTAAAGAACTCATTTGTGTAACCATCCGGTCCCGGGGATTTATCGAGACCGGTAGTGTTTATTGCCTCAGTGACTTCCTCCTCTCGTATGTCCCTCTCTAACCAACACTTATCCTCAATGATGATCTTCGTAAATTCTAAACCATCCCCCCTTGGTCGATCTGCATTTTCTTCAGTGTACAGCTGCTCGTAGTAGCTCACTATTTCTTTTTTAATTTGCACTGGGTCTGTAACATCTTCTCCTTGAACCTGGAGCTTGAAAATTGTATTTTTCCTTTTCTTTCCATTCACTATTTTATGAAACATTTTGGTATTTCTTTCGCCATCTTTAAACCAATTATTCTTTGCACGTTGCTTCAAATTTCTTTCCTTCACTGTGGCAAGTTTAGAGTATTCACTCCTTAACTTCAATCTCTCCGAAAATTCTGTCTCACTGATGTTATCTTCTTTTTTATCTATCATATCAATTGCCAAGCTGAGCCTTTGCATTTGCTCATCCAACTGACCATACTTACTCTTGCACCAGCCCTTGAGAAGATTTTTTAGCTCTTGAAGCTTTTTTGAGAAGACAAAACTAGCAGAGCCAGAAAAATTCATATTCTGACACCAATCTTTCAAGTGCACCAAAAAATCTTCATCTTTCAACAAGAAGTTCTCAAAGCGAAAAGGATAAGGACCAAATTGGATACCACCACCTCTTAAACTGATCGGGTGATGGTCCGAAAAATTTCTACGAAGTAAGTGCTGAGTTGCTTTAGGAAATTGATCTTCCCATTCGCCGGAAAAGATGAAACAATCAATTCTTGTTAAAGTTGCCTCACCTCGCATGCTAGACCATGTAAAACAACCTCCTAACAGCGGCAAGTCGAATAGACCGTGTCTTCGCATAAACGAATCAAACAACTTAATGTGCGTGGTAAATCTTTTGTTCCTATTCTTCTCGGCTACAAAAAGGATACAATTGAAATCACCACCCAAACACCATGGAGTATCCGACCATTTCCTTCTAACTTCATCCAGTTCCTTCCAAAATCTTTACTATGTCGTAATATTTCATCACCTGGCCTGCACACATTAGTTAGTATACACTCGAAACCGTTCGTAGAAACACACACTTAATTGTCACCGAGTACTTAAGAATCGTATGTCGTCAACTCTTATCTTGGATTCATCCCACATCGTTAACATTCCACCGCGGCACCCCTTGATGGTTGAGCATCCCATTGATGGCTGTTGTTTCCCCACATTAAACGCACCATTTGATTCGTTACTACTGTTTTAGTCTCTTGGACAAACAAAACAGTCGCTTGTTCTTCCTTCACCAATTTTTGAATCTCCCCTAGTATTCCTTCTTTTCCATCTCCCCTAATGTTCCATGATAATATATTACAATCCATTTAACTTAGCATCCCCTCCAAGCCCTACAGAAATGCAATCTCCTTTGCCGAACTTAGTTACCTCCCATTTCCTGAATTGATTGTTCTTCTCAGCTGCTTTATTTTGCTTTCTCCTACCCATCTCATGAATCTTCCCATTCACTTCTTCAGCCCCGTCTTCATTAATTTCATTCACGCCCACCTCTTCGACTTCAGCTTCATTAATTTTGCCCACACCCACTTCTTTGTCTTCACTGGAAATCCTAACACCTTTTCCATTGACTTCATCTTCTTCACGGTCTTCATTAGTGTCAATTCTCCTAGAAATTGATGGAGACATGGATGCATTGTGGTCTTGCACTCTTGTTGTATCAAGAACCACGAGCAGATTATCCCCTTTGACACTATCTTGATTTTTCTTTCCTCTCCTTCCTCCATCTCCCTCATCTCTCATTAACTCAGCTACCAAATCGGCTTCTCAAAAGACACTTGAAATAGGTTGACTGCCGAAAGAAGGAAAGCCCAATGCCCAGTTCTCTTCCATACAGATTGGGTTAGCCTTGTCAAAATTATTAATTAGATAACCCAACATTCTTTTCTGTCTTTTGCCTCTATCCTTCAGAATCCATTTGAGTTTGGTTTTGCACACACGTCCCATATTCCAAACAAAATGTATCTTGGCCACATCATCTGTAACATTATCCTCGTGTAAACCCGGTCGGGCGAAGTAATTGTTGCTCAATGTCATCCATGTGAGGCACATGAACATCATTATTGGACTCATTGGCTACATGCTTCCCTTTTTCCATGTGGTCAGCTGTAATTGTAGGAGATCTAGTTACTCTATGCATGTGGTTAATGTTTGGTGTCCTACCAGCAATAAGTTTTTCACCTTCACACCTTTCAATCCGTTGAGTAATAGGTAGAGCGCTCGTACCATCCTTAGCCTCGTTGTTCGCACTGTTGACTAGTCTATTCTCTGATGCAGAGAGACCAGATCCTTCAAAGATGGTGAGAATTTAATGCTCTTGGCTCCTTTTTAAATGACAAAGGCGGGGCCCAATTGGCCCGTCAACCTCAAAGATTAATTGTTTCATCTACCTCCATCGCCTTCTCCAAAATATCACTGCATGATTTTCTCCTGAGACACACACAACAAAGAATGTGAATTGTTTTTAGATTTCACCATCACAATCTCACCAGTATTATGACAAAGAACTTCAACCGTGACCCAAAAACCTTCCACAAAACCTCGTGGTTTTAAGAAAATTGTTCCGGGATATGTTCTATAGAAGCCCTAACGTAAAGATTGCAATGATGAAGATTTGATAAATTCAACGTGCACACATCTACCCCCTCTAAGCCTCCACAGAAATTCCCAATTTCCTCAAATATTTCCATACTCCACGCATGAAAAGGAACTCCTTTTCTACGAATCCATTTAGATGGGGATTGTGTGATCTGGGAAGAAATACCACCATCATGAATTGACCACCTCTTAAACGAAAAATTGACAGATTTAATGTTTCCACCTCCTTTCTAACAATTGCCTCGTTTATTCCTCTCGCTTCTTCCTTTTCTAACAATTGCCTCTCGCTTCTTTTCTCTCTTTTGCCTCTAGCCTTCGTAATCCATTTGATTTTTGCTTTGCACACACGTCCCATATTACAAACAAAATGTGTCTTGGCCACATCATCTCGTAACATTATCCTCGTGTAAACCCACTGGAGAAGTAATTGTTGCTCAATGTCATACATGTGAGGCACATCAACATCATTATTGGACTCATTGGCTACATGCTTCCCTTTTTCCATGTGGTCACCGTAATTGTAGGAGATCTAGTTACTCTATGCCCGTGGTTACCGTTTGGTGTCCTACCAAAGAATAAGTTTTTCACCTTCACACCTTTCAATCCGTTGAGTAATAGGGAGAGCGCTCGTACCATCCTTAGCCTCGTTGTTCGCACTGTTGACTAGTCTATTCTCTAATGCAGAGAGACCAGATCCTTCCGCATGGTGAGAATTTAATGCTCTTGGCTCCTTTTCACCGACAAACACGGCCCCAATTGGCCCGTCAACCTCAAAGATTAATTGTTTCATCTACCTCCATCGTCTTCTCCAAAATATCACCTGACATATTTTCTCCGGAGACACTGCATAACGAAGAATGTGAATTGTTTTTAGATTTCACCATCACAATCCCCTCGTATTATGACAAAGAACTTCAACTCGTGACCCAAAACCTTCCACAAAACCTCGTGGTTTTAAGAAAATTGTTCCCGGGATATGTTCTATAGAAGCCCTAACAGTAAAGATTGCAATGATGGATATTTGATAAATTCAACGTGCACACATCTACCCCTTTCTAAGCCTCCACGTAAATTCCCAATTTCCTCAAATATTTCCATACTCCACGCATGAAAAGGAACTCCTTTTACACGAATCCATTTAGATGGGGATTGTGTGATCTGGGAAGAAATACCACCATCATGAATTGACCACCTCTTAAACGAAAAATTGACAGATTTAACGTTTCCACCTAATTTTCTAACAATTGCCTCTTCTTATTCCTCTGCTTCTTCCTTTTCTAACAATTGCCTCTGCTTCTTTTCTGTCTTTTGCCTCTAGCCTTCAGAATCCATTTGACTTTTGCTTTGCACACACGTCCCATATTCCAAACAAAATGTGTCTTGGCCACATCATATGTAACATTATCCTCGTGTAAACCCAGCTGGCGAAGTAATTGTTGCTCAATGTCATCCATGTGAGGCACATCAAAATCATTATTGGACTCATTGGCTACATGCTTCCCTTTTTCCATGTGGTCAGCTGTAATTGTAGGAGATCTAGTAACTCTATTCCTGTGGTTACTGTTTGGTGTCCTACCAGCAATAATTTTTTCACCTTCACACCTTTCAATCCGTTGAGATATGAAACAGAAGATGGAGAAAGATGCCGGCTTAATTGGTTTTCTATGGATCTGTACAAAGTTTGGCAGGAAGTGGTGTTATAATTGGTTGCAATCGGTAAATCGATGGTGTGCTACCTAGCATTGGCGTTGAGTGAAATAGGTTCTCGTGTTGAAGTTACAGGAACAATTGTTATTATTGATATATTTGGGCTTCTTAGCCTAGATATCTCTGGGAGTGAAGTCGGGTTCAGGTCGAGCCGGTTCAGTGGAGATGTTGTCCGCAGAGGAGGAAGGTGCTTGGATGGTCACAAAACCGGCAAGCGGTGATGGCGGCTAGAAGTTCAGGGGATGTTAATTGAGTCGTGGACGGGTTTCGTAAAGAAACCGGATTTGGAAACCGAGATCGGTACTTGACCGGGCCTAAGCAATTATTTGTCATTTGTTAGGTATTATTTTGTACCGACAAAGAAGGATATACAAGAAACGGGAAGAGAAGAACGAGAGGAGAAGCCACTGACGCCGTTTTGGAAGAGAAGAGAGGCGCGGCTGTCAAGTGCCGAAGGGGATAACAACCGATTCCATCGTGGTGACGGCGACAGATCGGTTTATCTTTCTCATCTCTTAGTCATTTGTTTTATGGGTTTTAAGAAACCCATAGCCATGTTCTAATTTCTTCGTAACTAGGGTTTTATGTTTGAAACTACTTTGGGTATTAGGCTATTTTGATTGATTATATATCAATAGACCATTATGATTTGAATAAATTGATCTTCGAATATTGTTTATTGGTTTATTGAAAAATGAGTTGTTGCTCCACCGGTTTAGTAATAACCTTTGTGCGTAATTGGATAATTTTACAAATAGTTTTGGTCTCGTTATTTGATAGTTCATGCTTGGGTTGAATCCTTTGATGGGTTATACTTAGAAGAGCCGGATACAATTTGTGAATCGATAATTTAGTTTCAGTATAACTTTCTCGCTAACACAATTTGATGGTGCTTGCTTGGGTTTAGTCTTTTGATGTGCCATGCTTAGGGTGTCCCAGTGATATTTGCGACTCTAATACATATAATAGGTGGTGTCGATGGAACGAAGAATAAACATATATTTGCAATCATGTTTCATTTCAGTAATCAAATAGAGATAGTAGTGGATACCATGAAACCCTGGTTACCGACTCTCTCATTGCGAGTTCATTTTGTTAGTTTAATTTTATTATTTCTTTTTCAATTCTAAAAATCCAAAAATATTCTTTCTAATTAATTCATTAGAGATACTGATTATCGATATTTCCACCGCTCTTCGTGGGAACGACCCGTACTTGCCTTTGTCTACTAGTTAGACACCGTGCGATTGCGGTTATCACATATAGGGTATTCCCATATCCTATCAATTTTTGGCGCCGTTGCCGGGGAGCGGCTGTGGAATATTGTAATTAGTATTTTTGATTTTGTATATAAAGTTATTTTATTTTTATTCGTTTTATTCTGTACATAGTTATTATTTTTCTTTTGTACATAGCTTATTTTTGCTTTTATTTTTATATTTTTTTTTAGTTCTTTTTTACGTAGCTTATTTGATTTTTCTCAGTACTTTTGTCTCGAAGAGCGACGATTGGAATCAACAACCGGCCTAAAGTAAGTACTTGATATTCTCGCAAAGCTTTTGCAAGGTGAGTTATTGAGAATTACTTTGTATAATGGTTTCCAAATGAGTTGACTTCTTTTATAGCTTTTTGGAATCTTACCAAAAGAGCCGAGACAGAGGAGTCATCTCGATATTTCACATGAGGAGTATGCGTATGCACCTTCTCATTATCAAGAACCCGCCGAGTGTGTAAATAATGATTGGAATTATTCTCATAGGTATGATCATTAGGACCTTGTGAAGGTTATGATCATTACCAACCTTACCTGTGTTATGAGACAAATTATATCGATTCCAATTATTATTCACACACATATGAGTCACAGTATGAGAGAGATAATCAATCTTACTGTGACCCATCTGCATCACAACTATCTGTGTTAGAACGCCTCAATATTGACATTGTTGAACAGACCAAAGTTAATGAGTTATTTTTTGCTGAGCTGGGTAAAACCCAAGCTTATATTGCTCAAATTTCTGAACAAACTGATTTATCGATTGCTACACTAATGCAGTCGGTAAAAGATCGTGGTCTTACTGAGGATACAAGTTCTAAATTTTCTAATACTCTTGATATTTATGATGAACCCGCTTTAACTAATGAATCAATGTGTATGGAGAATGATGATGAACTTGATAGTTGTGATCACAGGAATAAAGACATTGTCATACCAAGTGAAAGTGGTGTATTTAGTCCAACTCCTGATCGTGTTAATGATCACTCGCCTATTCAAAAGGATGAGTTTAGGATTGAGGACACCATTCTTTAGACGGTGTGACATATCAGTGCTATAACAATGATGCATATGAAGAATATGTTAATTCCAAAGAGACCGTAAAGTCTAACGACTTAGAGACATTACACTCTATCTATAAGGTTTCTTTTAATCATCTTTATTGTCATATTCCTATTGATTCCTGTGTTGATGATGTTTATGATGATGATTTAGTACAGGGTCACAAACCTAGTGGAGAAGTTAATACACTTAGAATTGTTAGCACAACTTTTCTAAGATTCCTAATTTTGGATTAGAACTGCGTGCTTCTCCAATATTACTAGATTATTTTGCATCTCGTGACTTTCTTTGCCCGTGCATGACTCCCAGATCGTTTCAGTTTTCCCATCCCAGTGAACCACTTGAGTCGGTAATTCTTGTTCGACGATATATCCTTTGAAAAAATTAGGTTTGGGGGTAGCTCTTTCCTTTTGATAATCTCTATTTCTTTACGTTGCTTCGCCGAGGATTTGAGGTTACCATCGGTTGTATATATTGTGCCTCCGGTTGATCCCCAAATTTTTAGGTTGTTGATATATGGAGAGTCTTATTTGTATATTCCAAAGAGGGTAATTCTATTTTATTGTCTTATTTTCGCATATTATGAATTTCCCATCTTAATTTTTACGTTGAATGACTCAATTACATTGAGGACAATGTAAAATTTAAGTGTGGGGGAGTGGTTAACTTTTTGCTTTTATTTTTCAGGATTTTTCTTGCAACTTATGACCATTTGCTGAGCGGGTCTATTGCAGATTGTAGGTATATTATGACCAGCTGTTGAGCGGGTCTTAAAAAAAAAAAAAAAAAAAAAAAAAAAAAAAAAATGTTATGATCACTGTTTAATGGTCTTTCTGCCTAGTCGCTTAGCATACATCTTTATTCACCGTTTAGTGGATCCGTCTCTGGCCATTTAGCAGACATTTCTATGACCAGTTGTGTAGCGGGTTTAACTCTTTCTTATGATATGACCAACTGCTTAGCGGGTCTACAAAAAAAAATGATGACCACTGCTGAGCGGGTCTATTCTTCTTCGTATCATTTTATGACCACTGTGGAGCTGTCGGCTTTTCTGTTTTGCTCGAGGACTAGCAAAATATAAGTGTGGGGGTGTTGATAAGCACGTATGTGCTATATTTTATATCCATATTTATATTAGCAAGGACTCGATATTTTGGCTAATAACACTATTTTAATGCTTTTGTAAAAAGTACAAGCAATTTCAATCACCGGTAGAATATATGGCCGAAGAAGCTTAAAACGGCGTTTGCGACAGAAATCATCCATATCATTCACGGCGCGGAAGGAGCTGTATTATATGTGGTTGCCCATGTATGCTCGTTGGCACCACTTAGCCACGTCACGGCCAGAAAGTTAAAAGTTGGGAACAAAATCCTCTTTGTTAGATACCTGTAGCCCACTGTATTGTGCACCCAAGGACTAGAACTCCTGAACCTATTCTAGTGACACATGTACTAGTGGAGTATGTGTACAAGGAGTACTTGTAGCCTTTTCTTCTTATCATTTTGATGTTTATATGGAGACACTACAAAAAATCCTAGCAAAGGCCACTAAAATCTCGTGAATCGCCTCTAAAAATTAGTTGCCAAATGCTTCCGAACTAGTCAAAGGCAACTAGTAGTTCCTATATACTTCGGCAACAAAGTTGTTCGCAACTATTATTTTTATTAGTTTCCGAATTCTTTAGAAACAAACATATGCCAACAACATGAAATATGCTGGTAGCCTAATGCTTTCAAAACTAGGAAAAAGGCAACTGCTAGTTCTTATTAACTTCGGAAACACATTAATGGCAATCACCATTTTCATTAGTTTCCATACTCGTCGGCAACAAACATATGGCAACTAAATAAAATGCTCTAGTAGCCTCGTATATGAGCAACTAAAAATCATCAACAAACGCCTCATTAGTTGCGTAAACCGCTCTCCAGCAACAAAGCTACGAAAACTAACTGATTGGCTAGTTGCTTAAGACTTTGGAAACCAAAGCCGGCAACCGCCATTGCCAAAGGTTTGAACAACCACATAACACCAACTACAATATGTTATGTCAAATGTATTGTTAAACTAGGGAATATGGAGAACATTAATCAAAGTTCTAACGAATTAAGAAAGCTTAAAATTTTAATTTTATGTTTGAGAATACATACAGTGCAAACTCATGAACTGAATGGTACAATTAGATTGAACTGACTACAGGTAATACATGCAAGAACCACTTTTTCTAATGTATACCTTAATTCTTTAGTTATTATAAAATGACTAACTCTATCTACCTACATATATGTAGTTCTTCTTAAATGGTTGCCATGAGATGTCACAAAGTGCATTGTCCTTGTCGTTCTCCAAAACATTTTTTTAATAACCCAGACATTTCTGAGTTAAACAAAAATGTTTTCAGAGTTGAACAAAATTAGAGCCTCTAACAATGTTGAAAGATCTCTACATGTAGAAACACTAAATGTAAAACATTAGTCCCTGGAGTAATGTGTTTATCACAGAATCTCCCAGCCTTATTCAATTTCAAAGATAACAATCCCCAACAGAGCCTGCAAGCTTCAAAAGATACTCGATTTATCATGTTCTCAGCCAAAGATTTCCAATACCATTGAGTGGTACTTTTTATGGCATCCTTGTACTGACCTAGTCTTTGATACGATATGGGATAGAGCTTCAAAAGGGGAACTCGACATGGTAGTCTTCGCCATACAACCGCCGCTAATTATCCAATGTACCCTCCGATATCGACCTGCCGTTCTCCCAAACCGAACATCTCTGTGCATAAAAATAAATTGATCAACATCGACTTAGTAACCATCAACTTGCAAACAAACTGCCTCAAAAGAACATAAACAAGCAGTAGTTAGATATAACGATTTGTCAAAAATGTTTCTTAGACATCCATTACCCACTATATCATTTTTCAACTCACACAATCCATTTCGAATCCAATATCCCTTAAGAAATGTTACGTTCAAGGTCGCTCAAGTCATACAATCTATACCTAATAACGTAGCGGAAGCGTAATAATTTGGATCAAGGATCCAAAAGGTAGTGAAAACTAGTGTGAAATCAATAGATTCACAAAAGTTATAAGAAAACTAGAAAACAATAACTAAATAAAATATCTTTGATAAATCAAATAAGATAATAATGTTGAATGTGTAGGAATTCTACAAGGCTAGGCCTTCTTATATAGGCACTATTTCCTAAAAGTAATAAAACTAGAAAAGGAAATCATACCAAACTAGGAAACTAATATGTTCTAGAATAGTTCTAGAATAGGGAAATCATAAATTAGGAAATAATACTAGAAATAGAATACGGTTTGACACTATTGTCAAACAGGGGTGACTTTGTCTAGATGTTCTACATCGTGCCCCCTTCTTGAAAAGAACTCGACCCCGAGTTTGGTGTTGGAAGAGAAACATCATCACGGAAAGTAAGGAAAGATATCCTTAACATTGAATGTGGACGAAATGTTCATATTAGCCGGGAGGTCGACAACATATGCATTGTTGCCGATCTTCTTGAGAATGCGGATGGGACCAATCTTCTTATACTTCGTCTTGTTGTATGTACCCGTCGGAAACGATCCTTGCTTAAGTACACCATAACCGGATCACCAACTTCATAGGATTGAAAACGACGTCGACGATCAAGCATCTATCTTGTACTTGGCATTAGTAGCTTCCAAGTTTTTCTTTACCTTATCATGTAGCACTTGTAGGGACTCTATCATGTGATCTCGCCGCAACATTGGAACTAGGAATGGATGGTAAAGAGACGAGATCCAATGTATGGTTAGGAACCTTGGAATAAACAATCGAAAAGGTGCATAACCCGTAGACCGATTAGGAACCGAATTATAGGCGAACTCGCTTGAGCGAGAGATAGATCCCATTGTCTAGGCTTGTCTCCTGGATAAACAACGAATAAGATTCCCTAATGATCGGTTTACTACTTCGGCTTGCCCATCTGTTTGTGGGTGAGCCGTGCTACTAAACGGGCAGCTTGGTTTGGAGACGAGTCCAAAGTGTCTTCCAAAACCAACTTAAGAACTTAGTGTCTCGATCAAGTAATGGTCTTTGGAATACCATGTAAACGGACTATCTCACGGAAGAAAAGATTTGCCGTAGTCACAAAGATCCATAGTCTTCTTGCAAGGAATAAAATGTGCCATTTTTGAGAAGCGATCAACAACCACAAAAACAGTAATCATGAGCTCTTTGGGTTCTTGGTAAACCTAGCACAAAATCCATTGATATATCTTCCCAAGGAGCATCCGGAACCGGGAAGAGGAATGTATAATCCTCGTATTTTGTGCATGACCCTTACTTCGTTGACAAACCATACAACGCCGCACAAAATCATGGACATCCTTTTTGAGAGAATTCCAAAAGTAACGAGCTTCGACTAGAGATATAGTCTTATCTCGCCCCGAAATGGCCGAAAGACCACCGCTATGTAACTCCTTAATAAGGTGTTCACGAATGTAACCATCAGGAATGCATAAGCGGCTACCTTTAAAAAGAAACCCATTATGTAAAACAAAATTACCCGTACCTTGTTGTGCTGAGGAACATTTCGCCATAGTAAGGAAAAGTCCGGATCGTTAGGATATAACTCTTTAAGGGAGTCAAAGGCAATCACTTCAGCACGGATAGTAACAAGGAGTAATTCACGGGCACTATGATTTGTGAAACGGCTTAGTGCATCCGCAACCTTGTTGTTCAAACCAGACTTGTGCTGAATAGAGAACGTATATTCTTGCAAGGTAGAAATCCAACTTGCATGCATTCTATGGATGGTGATTGATTCGAATATACTTGAGGGCTTGGTGATCGGTATACAAGACAAAATCCTTGTGTATTAAGTAGTGTCTCCATTTTCGTAGTGCACGAATCACAAAGATAGAACTCTAATTCATAAGTAGACCACTTTTGACGAGCTTCGGTGAGTTTTTCGCTAAGAAATTCAATGGGTTTACCTTCTTGGGACAAAACAAGACCAACTCCTAATATGGAAGCATCGAGAATGTACTTCAAAAAGCTTGTTGAAATCGTGTAGTGCAAGGATAGGAGCGTAAGTAAGTCTTTCTTTTAGTAATTGAAAACTTGATTCACTTTCATCTCATCCATAAGAACCTTTTATCCTTCCAACATCGCAATAGGAGCCGCAATGTAGCCGAAATCCCTTATAAATCGACGGTAAAAGGAAGCTAAACCATGAAAACTTCGAGCTTCGTATGTTGTCTTCTGAGTAGGCCAATCACGAATAGCTGTGATTTTGGAATCATCTACTTGAATACCATCAGCAGAAACAACGTAACCCAAAAACAAAACCTTAGAAGTGAAAAATTGACACTTCTTTAGATTGATAAATAACTCATTCTCCTTGAGAGCGTTGAAAACAGCCCCACAAATGAGAGCGATGTTCCTCTTCGATTTAGAATAGATAAGGATATCATCGAAATAAACCACAACAAACTTACCAATGAAAGGTTGTAGGACTTGATTCATAAGCCTCATAAACGTACTTGGAGCATTAGACAAACCAAATGGCATAACAAGCCACTCAAAGAGACCATCCTTTGTCTTAAATGCAGTCTTCCATTCATCTCCAAGTCGAATTCGGATCTGATGATACCCACTTTTAAGATCAATCTTAGAAAATATTATGGAACCGGAGAGAGCATATCAAGCATATCATCTAATCTTGGAATTGGGAAACGATAGCGGATTGTGATCTTATTAACGCCTCTACTTGCCGATACACATACGCCAAGTTCCATCTTTTTGGCACAAGAAGAGCTGAACAAAGACAAGGGCTCAAACTAGGTTGTATGAAACCTTTAGACAAAGCAATTCATCCACCTGTTCTCGAAGTATATCGTGCTCCTTAGGGCTCATACGGTAGTGTGGAAGATTAGGCAAACTTGCACCAGGCATGAGATCTATTTGGTGTTGAATATTTCTCATAGGTGGCAAAGAATCGTGCATATCGGATGGTAAAACGCATGCAAACTCATCTAGTAAGGACCGCACTTGAGTAGGAATAGTTGTAGGAAGGTCAGGAGTAGAAGGTTGTACAACTAAGGCATAAATCGTACCTGATTCTTGTGCATCAGCTAAGATGTCCGGGGAAACCAACATCGTAGTCTCTTCTTGTTGTAGACTTGGCTTAGGTTTCGCATACGATGGTTGCAATATGATTTTGTTTCCATTGTACATGAATGAATACGTATTAGCTTTACCTCTATAAGTCACATCTACATCATATAGCCATGGACGTCCAAGTAATATGTGGCAAGCAAGATATCCACAACATCACAAACCCTTTGTCTCGTTATATGCTCCAATTTTAAATGACACGAGACATTGAGAATCTACATTCTTCTTGTTGTTATCATCAATCCAACCAATGGAGTATGGTTTAGGATGTGGATGAGTAGATAATTGCATCTTTTCCACCAATCTAGATGAAACAATATTTTGACAACTTCCACTCGTCAATGATCATATCACATATCTTGTCTTGCACACGGCATTGAGTGCGGAATAGACGATTACGGGTTGGATAGTCAACACGAGGAATGGACAATAGATTTTGAATAACATAAGAGACATAATCACTTTCATCTCCTTCCTCCGCATATGCTTGTATATCTTCGATATTTCTATGAACATCTTCACTTTCTTCCTCATACACAAGAAACTCTTCTTCGGTCATCAATGTATGCCCACTTCTACATTGGTTTGATGTATGACCCGGCCGCTTACACTTATAGCACTTGTTTTCAGCTTGGATATGCATAAGGGTTTTGAGGTTTTGGTCTAATGGGTGGAGCATTACTAGGTCGGGGTGGGGGTGGAATAGTCTTTGTGGTAGGTGGGTTTTGGGAAGAAGTTGGTTGGGTGGTAGTGGTAGTGGTAGTAGGAGAAGTACGGGACTCGGAATGGAGAAGTTTGTTGCCTATTAGGAAAATTTTGAAACGAAGGTTTTCTAGGGTAAGAGAATGAGGATTTTTGGTATGGTTGTGGAGAAAGCATGAAAGATTCTATCTTTAAAGCATTATTAATGAGAATGAAGAGAAGTATATTGTTGAGTAGCTAACCTTTCTTGTATATTCCAATCAAGTCCATTGATGAACCGCCCAATTGTTTGATCAACTGTCTCATTCAAATGGGTTCCGAGATAACAAACGGAAAATTCGATTACATACTCTTGTATCGTGCGGTTGCCTTGGCGACGCTTTGCAAACCGATGAACAAGGTTTGTATGTAATCCGAGGAAGAAATCTTCTCTTCAACAGCTTGTTTCATGACCGTCCCAGATTGAACTTGTCGCAATCCTTGATTGGCTCGTTCTATTTGAAGATGATCCCACCATGAAGAAGTCGGTCCAAGAACTTGAAAGCAACAAGCTCTACTTGTTGATCTTCGTGTATGCGCATATAAGCAAGGAAACGATCAATCTGACACAACCAATCTAAGAAATCTTCAATGTGTAAGAGTCCATCAAACGGGGTTATATCGGCTTTGGGGCGATAGTTTTGTGGATTTCCCATGTTCCTTTGCTGGCGCGGTGGTGGAGGATAATAATATGGCTCATAATCTTCAACATCAATTGCTTGTTGTTTTGTAGAAGATTTGAGCAAGTTCTGGGGAGTAGAGTAAGATGGACAAGAAGAGTATGCTGGAGTGGATTGTAATGGATGATAATATGATTTATTTAGGGAGGCGTAATTGCTGGAAAAAGGTTGGGAAGAGGCTGGGGGGGTTTCAAAGAATTCAAATTGTGGGGTTGTGTAAGGTGGACAAGAAGAGTATGCTGGAGTGGATTGTAATGGATGATAATATGATTTATTTAGGGAGGCGTAATCTTTGGAAAAAGGTTGGGAAGAGGTCGGGGGTTTGAAGGTGAGCAAGTAGAGTTGGGAGGGGTGGAAGTATGGGGATGGATAATTTCATCTTGGGTTTTAGATTTTTCTCCAAGTACCTTCTTTCCTTCTTCTTTCTTTCCTTCTTCTCCCATGAACTTAATAAACATACTTTCGATTTTTTTGTGATATCATCGAAACGTTCATCCATTACCGTGGTTAGCTTCTTTTCAATATTGATTCCCATTGCTTTCACATCGCCTTCTAGGTCTTTCCTCAAACTAGTTCTTAACTCTTCAATCTTCTTATCACCCATGTTAGTGGAGGCTCTCAATCGAGGCTCTGGTACCACTTAACGTAGCGGAAGCGTAATAATTTGGATCAAGGATCCAAAAGGTAGTGAAAACTAGTGTGAAATCAATAGATTCACAAAAGTTATAAGAAAACTAGAAAACAATAACTAAATAAAATATCTTTGATAAATCAAATAAGATAATAATGTTGAATGTGTAGGAATTCTACAAGGCTAGGCCTTCTTATATAGGCACTATTTCCTAAAAGTAATAAAACTAGAAAAGGAAATCATACCAAATTAGGAAACTAATATGTTCTAGAATAGTTCTAGAATAGGGAAATCATAAATTAGGAAATAATACTAGAAATAGAATACGGTTTGACACTATTGTCAAACAGGGGTGACTTTGTCTAGATGTTCTACATCACCTAACCTTTCATCCTCAAATGTATGATTCTTAAACTATTATCCTAAGCATCAGTATTACTTAAATCAACGAGTATTTTTAAACCCTTCAGAGAATTATAGAGGAAAACTGTAAATGTATACATCTTGCGAAACTGTTTTAAATCAAGGTCCTTCATTTTTCATGGGACATTTTCATCCAAGAATTTTGACATGGTATTTCTGAATTCTAACTGACTCTGACAATTTTGGAAGATCAGCCATCTGCTCCAGAAGCAACCAAAAACAAAATGAACTCTAGCAGAGCATAGATACAAATAATAACTCCATTTCATGCTCAGGATAAATAGTAGGTCGTATACATTGTCTTAAAAAAACATAAATAACGAGAAGGCTCAGTGAAAAAAACTACTCACAGTATTAACATCCATTCATTTCAGTATATCTCCTGCTGAAGAGCGCATGTCTTCTCAGCTGGGTCCTGCCTTTAGCTTCTCACTTGCTTTGCTTTTTGTTGGATCAAAAAACAAAGGGTCCCTAAGTATTAGATGAGACGATATCAGTGTTTCAGTTCTCACACTATAAGGATCTGAATTTTTCACTACACAAATGAAGAGTATCCCAGTAAAATTTATGTCAGGTGGGAAGGACAAAAAAACAAGAAGGAAATGTATAAAACAAATGGCTAAACAAGTATCACAGAACTAAAGCCATGTGAGAAATCGAATGATTCTAGTCTATATTCTAAGGCCAGGATGTTAAAAAACAAAAACAAAAAAAGAAAACGAACAACATCTGACATCAATGTTAAGCGACCAAGTATATTGAACTATAAGGACTAGATTATTCCTAGTACAACTAACCATTCTACAGAGTTACTTTAAAAGTAAAAAAGAACGATATCATTAGCTTAAAATCTAGCATGAAGATAAGAGAAAAGAACGATCTCATATCATAAACCTAAAATCTAAAATCTAAGAGATGGACCTTCAGGATTTCACCAAGAAAATAAAAAACAAACTTCGATCGCCCTAGTTAGATTTGGCAAACCTAAGCCAATTACCTTGAATATTGTTCCACCTGGAGTTTTAAAAAATTTATCATCTATCACTTATGAGTTTGCACTTCACAAGAGATCTCATTCACCACAGACACACATTGTCACTAGAAGAAAAAACCCAGAAAATGAGAATTCACGTTCTCTCTCTCTCTCTCTCTCTCTCTATCTCTTTCTACCACTCTCATCTGATTTTCAAAGAAATTTCTTTTCAATCCTTCTATTCTCTCTCTCTTTTTCTTTCACGACTATCAACTCTCAACTGAATTGCCGTTAAGGACCTTTTTCCTTTACAGTCCAATAACACCAACAACAAAAACATGACTAGCTACTTGACCATATGCCACAAAAATTACAAAAAAAAAATTTGAAATTCAAATTGACAGTGTAAGGCTCTGAACTTTAGGTATCCTGATCGATAAAAAATTAAATCTAAGTAAATTAACAATTTAATCAAACACTTTTGACCAAACCTAATCTAATAAAATCTCAGTAACCTCGTCACTTAAGCCAAATACAGATTATTTGTCCAGTTATAGAGAGTACTTGTACTGTTGCATATCAAGTTCAAGAACGAGTTACAGGTCTTTCCAATCACTTACCATTACCTAGTGTACCTCAATTGAATTCCTTTCATTTATAACACCAAAATTGGGAGTACGGGGAGAACCACCAACAAATGCCTTTGAAACACAACTATTTGTGCACCATATGCAGCAGGACCTGCAATCAGTCTCTCTAGCTTATTAGAAGCAAGGCACTCACAATAAGTATGGTGTAGAATCAGATTTACCATATTACTCAGATCCACATATTGCAAACATAATCTAAAAAAAAAATGCATACAAGATCAACATGCCCAAATAAGAAAACACTACTGAGAAGCTTTATCAATTTAAAATAAATAAAAATACCAAATCAACACTGATATATAACAAAAGTTCAACCACATACTAGTTTTGAGCCAGCCCTATTATCACAGATAAAATGTGCACACCATAACCCCAATTCCTCAAATACTTAACAAAGAGATAGACCCCGAGGAAAATTAACATCATTCCCATTATAAGATTAATCAAAAAGGGTTTCATAAATGAGTAAAAAAGACATACCAAATAAATAGGTAGTGTAGCTAACGAAAATCAATATCGAGATTTTGATAATTTCACTTTTGTACTAGAGATCAGAAATCTCTAGTTACACAGATTTTGCAGTTCAAAACTGGAAATTATTACATGTAAACAAACCAGAACTGCAGCTTGTTCACCACTACAACTACTGTTGAGAAAGCCATCCATAACATTTCTTAAGTGAGACATTATCTCAAACAGGTAATACATATCAAAATCATGATTAAGAAGATTAGCCCAAACAAGGGGAAAAGAAAGGAAACAAGAAAATTACCCCAAACTGGTGATTAATTCAGCTGTTGATGGATACCCAAACATCCAAATCCTTCAAACGAACCAATACTCACGCCTAATTGCAACAAAATGAAAACCCAATTAGGATTTAGATCAACACAAGACTCGATAGATTTGGTACCACAGTTAAGACATATCTTGGTACCTGCTAATGCAAGAGGTCAACTGATTTTGTGGGTGAAGGAAGATTATTTCTTAATCACATATAAGATACTCCACGACTAGTTGAAAGATGGGCACCTGTAGATTGAAAAAATAAAATTAAACAAAAGGGGTTAGATTAAGACAATGAATTATTGAAACCAATATCTTATTTTGCTGAGAACAAAAGAAAAGGAAACTTACATGAGATTGATAAGAAGTGGTTCTAACTCCTCAATGGACATTAGAAGAGAAACTCAATTACTCATTCAACTTGTAAGGGAAAAAAATGAAGGAAATACCCAAACTTCAATTGGAATAACCAGAAATCTAACTCTTCACCGATCATTAGAGTTGAAATCAGTCGAAAATTCACCTCTCTAACAAAATACACTTCACAAAACCGCAATTTCCCCTATTAAATCAAAATCCGAAATAAAACTTAAAAAGCGGTAATTCAAAAACCCATTGAGATGTAGAAAACAGGAAAGGAAGAATAAGATCTACAGAGATTTTTAATCCTAATACTGAAATCTCTAATTTTAACAGAGATTTGTAGAAACCTTAACTCCAAAATCTCTAATTTTAACAGAAATTAGTAGAAACCCTAGCTCCAAAATCTGTAATTTTAACAAACATTTGTAGAAACCTAAATCCAAAATCTGTAATTTCAAAAAAGATTTGTACAATCCCTGACTTTGATTTGATATAAGGGACGGAAAGAAAAAAAATCATAACTTTGAAACCTGATATTTCAACTCAAAAATAATTATTCATCATTGTTGAAGATATAGATGGATACTGAAAGAAAAACTAGGAATCTCGCCTATTTCGTCTTACTAGAGTTCTATTTCCCTATTAGGTTTTGATGGCTAGGTCGATTTGGATTTTCAATTTCTTTGAGAAAGAGAAGTGTAAAGCGGAAACTCGGAAAAATTAGGGTAACAAATGTACATATAATCGAACCACAATTGGGGCGCGAATTTTGGATTTCAACCCAAATTTTTGGCGCACACTAAATGGTTAGAGCGCCAATTTTTATATCTCAACCCAATTTTGGGCGCGAACCAACAGCGAAGGCGCAAAATTGCCGCCAAACCAAATGTATGAGGTGGTAATCCGTATGACTTTGTAAACTTGCATTTATAATCGTTGGATTAGATGCTCTTAGCTTTTCATTAGTCCTTATCTTTTTTTTTTGTGAGTTATGCAATTTTGTGTGACCTACCATTTTCTCAAAATTTTCAATTTGTTGACCCTATTCCCTAATTTTATGAAAATTTGAGAACGAAAGTGAGAATAAATATTGCATTCTGATTCCTAAGATTTTGAATGAAATCAATTTAGGAAAATGTGTTGCTCGGCGCCACCGCCGCCGCCGTACCAACAGCCACCACCACCGTCACCGCCGCGGGTCACCGCAGCCACCGACCACAACCACAGACAATCGTTGATGACAACCACCACTGTCACCGAGCAACACCATCATTATCACCGACCACCACCACCAACCAGCCGCCACCACCACAAACAATCAATTTGATTGATCAATGTTCAACAAATGAGAAAAAATGATACAACCAAACTGAAATAAGAAAAAATGATGAAACCAAACTAAAAAAATGATGGAACCAAATATTGTCATTTCCACATATTGTCATTTCACCAATAACCACCGCGACCAACACCACCGCCAACCACCGTGACCAACTACCACCACCACCGCGCCACCACCATCACCACAGTCCTCCGCAATGCGTCATTACACCATCACCACAGTCCTACGCCATCCATCACCACCACCGCGACCAACTACCACCACCACCGCCGAACGTCATCACCCATGTCGCCGCTGAAATCTGCCACTGCTGCCACCACTGGCACCAACACTACATATCACCTCCATCTTCGACAACCAATGGCACCACTACCATCATCTTTGTAGCTAAAATAGGATGAAACCAGTTTTGGTTTCATCATAAGTACGATGAAACCATATTTGGTTTCATCATAAATAAGATGAAACCATAACTGGTTTCTTCACCACCTGCTAACTACAGTCAACCCAATGCAAAGATACTCTCAAGCCAACAAGTAACAACAATCCTTGATCTCCACCAATGCCTTCACTGCAACATCAATTGACTATTCTCAATGCTATCTCTCATTTAAGTTCATTCATTACTACCAACCAGTTCAAATCCATCTCTGAAATACAACCTAGCATACATCTAAGTCATTCAATTCAGTTTCAACATTCATTCCGCACTCTTGTCGTTCAATATCCTCGCTCTCTGTTCACGGCTTCACTGGAGTACCAATTAATGACAGCTGCTCAGATTTCTTCTCTGTGTTCTCATCTCAGTAGAAGCACAAAACCCATCTCAATTCTGTTCATATTCAATTTCATCACCAATATAACATCAACACCTCAGACCAAATTTGAGAGCAGCCCAATCAACATCACCAAACTCAATTTTCACGAGAGAGGCTAGAAGCCGTGATTCCAAGCTCATTCATGCGAGATACTAGTGGTTTGTTAACACATAATTAATGATAAAAAAATTAGGGTTAAAACAATTAGTTTGGGAAGTTTAAAAAGGGAGACATCGTATATTTTTTGGATACTACAAATTAAGTTGCCAAAAGTGCACATAACAACTAGACAGTTGTAGTAGTTGCGTTTACATTTCGAAACAACCCATACGGCAACTTAAGCTCCGCAACTACCACAAGTTGCCTTTTTGTTTGGCAACTCAAATCTCGTATTAGGCAACTAAACTCGTATGGTTGCTAATGCTCAGGTTTTTTGTAGTGAGAAGAGTCCGGGCGTCAATTTCACTCTTCTTTCGAAAGCAGCTGCCGGCTAAAACAAGATGGAGAAATGAACAGCTGCAAGGAATACTGATGCCGTGGGTGTTCTTGTGCCGAGAACTGTTGGGTTGTTGGCTCGAGTCAACTGGACATGGTGTGCTTGCGAAATTGTTGCAGTGAAATAAAGGAATGTAAGGGAAGCTGGTGCTGTAGCCGATGGACAAAGATTAAGAAGTAATCGGAGTTGGGAGAATGGTTATTATTGGTTGAACGTGGCTGGATCAATTGAATGAAATGGATGGAATTAAATTGTGACAGCAAGATGAAGTATGGGACTGAAGTTGATTTATGGATGCAAATGAAGACGGACTGCCGGTGATGGGTTTTTACCCAGACCTCATTTGAGTTCGAAGTGGAGATGTTGTTGCTATAATTGATTGAACTGGTGGAGATAATTGCAGGCGACGATGGTGTTTATGGTTGCCGTGTATACATGGAATTTCAGATGCAAACTGTTCTGGGTATGACAGTTCCGACTGCGATACTGGCTGAAGTAAATGATGAGCGGCTGGTGTTAAGCTTGGACGAGAACTGGATGGGATGTTGGTTTGAATTTGAAGATGGGTAATGACTGGCTTGAATCGATTTGGCTGAATCGATGGTGTTGATTACAGGGAAATTAGTGAGGGTTTCGTATGGATATAATTGGCTGCATGGTTGTCGATTCCATGGCTGTGCTTGCGGGCTTAAGGTATAATTTTGTGAACGAAAAGAAATGGGTGATTGCTGAGGGTCGAGATCAACAGCTGCAGTATCGTAGGAGTTGAGCGAAGTGGTTCAGTTCAAAAAAGATTAAGTGAAGTTTGTTGGCTGAATTTGTAATGGAGGTGATGAGAAGTGAGAAGAGTTGGTTTGACTGAGATGTTGCTCCCATGATTGTGATGGCTGGGTGTATTTTGAACTGCGGCACTCAAATGGGAAGACATGGAAGAAACATAAGAAGTGAATCGAACTGGTGGTATACGGTGCTGGTTTTGGTAGAATGGTAACTATCATTGATGAAGACTGTACGTGGAAGTTTAGCTGGTGATTTATATGGAGCTGAGCTATAATAACAACAGTGATTGATGGAGGAGTTTAGAAGTGATGCTGTTGATATGAGCAGAATAATCACCGGGTTTGCTGTGTAGGTCAGTGAGATATTGGCATGCTTTGTACCCGAGTAACAACAGGGAAGATAGCATGTGCTTTCGTAGTGATGGAGCTGATTGCAAGTGCTGGTGGCGATGGACTTTGTCTGCATGCCAAGAGGAGATATGAAACAGAAGATGGAGAAAGATGCCGGCTTAATTGGTTTTCTATGGATCTGTACAAAGTTTGGCAGGAAGTGGTGTTATAATTGGTTGCAACTGGTAACTGATGGTGCTGCTACCTAGCATTGGCGTTGAGTGAAATAGGTTCCGGTATTGAAGTTACAGGAGCAATTGTTATTATTGATATATTTCAGTTCTTAGCCTAGATATCTCGGGAGTGAAGCTGGGGTTCAGGTCGAGCTGGTTCAGTGGAGATGTTGTCTGCCAGAGGAGGAAGGTGCTTGGATGGTCACAAAACTGGCAAGCGGTGATGGCGGCTAGAAGTTCAGGGATGTTAATTGGAGCTGTGGACGGGTTTCAGAAAGAAACTGGATTTGGAAACTGAGATCGGTACTTGGACTGGGCCTAAGTAATTATTTGTCATTTGTTAGGTCTTATTTTGTACTGGCAGCAAGGATATACGGCAACGGAAGAGAAGAACGAGAGGAGAAGCCGGCTGGACGCCGTTTTGGAAGAGAAGAGAGGCGCGGCTGTCAAGTGCCGAAGGGGATAACAACTGATTCCATCGTGGTGACGGCGATTGTGATCGGTTTATCTTTCTAAACTGATCTCATCATCTGTAACATTATCCTCGTGTAAACCCAGCTGGCGAAGTAATTATTGCTCAATGTCATCCATGTGAGGCACATCAACATCATTATTGGACTCATTGGCTACATGCTTCCCTTTTTCCATGTGGTCAGCTGTAATTGTAGGAGATCTAGTTAATCTATGCCTGTGGTTACTGTTTGGTGTCCTACCAACAATAAGTTTTTCACCTTCACACCTTTCAATCCGTTGAGTAATAGGGAGAGCGCTCGTACCATCCTTAGCCTCGTTGTTCGCACTGTTGACTAGTCTATTCTCTGATGCAGAGAGACCAGATCCTTCCGCATGGTGAGAATTTAATGCTCTTGGCTCCTTTTCAGCGACAGCGTCAGTCCCAATTGGCCCGTCAACCTCAGCATTAATTGTTTCATTTACCTCCATCGTCTTCTCCAAAATATCACCGAACAGATTTTCTCCCGGAGACACAGACAACAAAGAATGTGAATTATTTTTAGATTTCACCATCACAATCCAAGCCGAATTATGACAAAGAACTTCAACTGTGACCCAAAAACCTTCCACAAAACCTCGTGGTTTTAAGAAAATTGTTCCTGGGATATGTTCTATAGAAGCCCGAACAGAAAGATTGCAATGATGAAGATTTGATAAATTCAACGTGCACACATCTACCCCCTCTAAGCCTCCACAGAAATTCCCAATTTCCTCAAATATTTCCATACTCCACGCATGAAAAGGAACTCATTTACACGAATCCATTTAGATGGGGATTGTGTGATCTGGGAAGAAATACCACCATCATGAATTGACCACCTCTTAAACGAAAAATTGACAGATTTAACGTTTCCACCTCCTTTTCTAACAATTGCCTCTGCTTCTTCCTTTTCTAACAATTGCCTCTCGCTTCTTTCTCGTCTTTTGCCTCTAGCCTTGTAATCCCTTTGACTTTGGCTTTGCACACACGTCCCATATTCCAAACAAATGTGTCTTGGCCACATCATCTGTAACATTATCCTCGTGTAAACCCAGCTGGCGAAGTAATTTTTGATCAATGTCATCCATGTGAGGCACATCAACATCATTATTGGACTCATTGGCTACATGCTTCCCTTTTTCCATGTGGTCAGCTGTAATTGTAGGAGATCTAGTTACTCTATGCATGTGGTTACTGTTTGGTGTCCTACCAGCAATAAGTTTTTCACCTTCATACCTTTCAATCCGTAGAGTAATAGGGAGAGCGCTCGAACCATCCTTAGCCTCGTTGTTCACACTGTTGACTAGTTTATTCTCTGATACAGAGAGACCAAATCCTTCCGCATGGTGAGAATTTAATGCTCTTGGCTCCTTTTCAGCGACAGCGTCAGTCCCAATTAGCCCGTCAACCTCAACATTAATTGTTTCATTTACCTCCATCGTCTTCTCCAAAATATCACCGGACAGATTTTCTCCCGGAGACACAGACAACAAAGAATGTGAATTGTTTTTAGATTTTACCATCACAATCCCAGCCGTATTATGACAAAGAACTTCAACTGTGACCCAAAAACCTTCCACAAAACCTCGTGGTTTTAAGAAAATTGTTCCGGGGATTTTTTCTAAAGAAGCCCGAACAGAAAGATCGCAATGATGAAGATTTGATAAATTCAACGTGCACACATCTACCCCCTCTAAGCCTCCATAGAAATTCCCAATTTCCTCAAATATTTCCATACTCCACGCATGAAAAGGAACTCCTTTTACACGAATCCATTTATATGGGGATTGTGTGATCTGGGAAGAAATACCACCATCATGAATTGACCACCTCTTAAACGAAAAATTGACAGATTTAACGTTTCCAACTCCTTTTCTAACAATTGCCTCTGCTTCTTCCTCTGCTTCTTCCTTTTCTAACAATTGCCTCTGCTTCTTTTCTGTCTTTTGCCTCTAGCCTTCAGAATCCCTTTGACTTTGGCTTTGCACACACGTCCCATATTCCAAACAAAATGTGTCTTGGCCACATCATCTGTAACATTATTCTCGTGTAAACCCTGCTGGCGAAGTAAGTGTTGCTCAATGTCATCCATGTGAGGCACATCAACATCATTATTAGACTCATTGGCTACATGCTTCCCTTTTTCCATGTGTTCAGCTGTAATTATAGGAGATCCAGTTACTCTATGCCTGTGGTTACTGTTTGGTGTCCTACCAAAGAATAAGTTTTTCACCTTCACACCTTTCAATCCGTTGAGTAATAGGGAGAGCGCTCGTACCATCCTTAGCCTCGTAGTTCGCACTGTTGACTAGTCTATTCTCGATGCGATGAGAGACCAGATCCTTCCGCATTGTGAGAATTTAATGCTCTTGGCTCCTTTTCGGCGACAACATCAGTCCCAAATGGCCCGTCAATCTCAAAGCATTAATTGTTTCATCTACCTCCATCGTCTTCTCCAAAATATCACCGACATGATTTTCTCCAGGAGACACGAGACAACAAAGAATGTGAATTGTTTTTAGATTTCACCATCACAATCCCAGCCGTATTATGACAAAGAACTTCAATTGTGACCCAAAACCTTCCACAAAACCTCGCGGTTTTAAGAAAATTGTTCCCGGGATATGTTCTATAGAAGCCCGAACAGTAAAGATTGCAATGATGAAGATTTGATAAATTCAACGTGCACACATCTACCCCCTCTAAGCCTCCACGTAAATTCCCAATTTCCTCAAATATTTCCATACTCCACGCATGAAAAGGAACTCCTTTTACACGAATCCATTTAGATGGGGATTTTGTGATCTCGGGAAGAAATACCACCATCATGAATTGACCACCTCTTAAACGAAAAATTGGTGATTTAACGTTTCCACCTCCTTTTATAACAAATGCCTCTGCTTCTTCCTCTGCTTCTTCATTTTCTAACAATTGCCTCTGCTTCTTTTATGTCTTTTGCCTCTAGCCTTCATAATCCCTTTGACTTTGGCTTTGCACACACGTCCCATATTCCAAACAAAATGTGTCTTGGCCACATCATCTGTAACATTATCCTCGTGTAAACCCATCTGGCGAAGTAATTGTTGCTCAATGTCATCCATGTGAGTCACATCAACATCATTATTGGACTCATTGGCTACATGCTTCCCTTTTTCCATGTGGTCAGCTGTAATTGTAGGAGATCTAGTTACTCTATGCCTGTGGTTACTGTTTGGTGTCCTACCAGCAATAAGTTTTTCACCTTCATACCTTTCAATCCGTTGAGTAATAGGGAGAGCGCTCGTACCATCCTTAGCCTCGTTGTTCACGCTGTTGACTAGTTTATTTTCTGATGCAGAGAGACCAGATCCTTCCGCATGGTGAGAATTTAATGCTCTTGGCTCCTTTTCAGCGACAGCGTCAGTCCCAATTGGCCCATCAACCTCAGCATTAATTGTTTCATCTACCTCCATCGTCTTCTCCAAAATATCACCGGACAGATTTTCTCCCGGAGACACAGACAACAAAGAATGTGAATTGTTTTTAGATTTCACCATCACAATCCCAACCGTATTATGACAAAGAACTTCAACTGTGACCCAAAAACCTTCCACAAAACCTCGTGGTTTTAAGAAAATTGTTCCTGGGATATGTTTTATAGAAGCCCGAACAGAAAGATTGCAATGATGAAGATTTGATAAATTCAACGTGCACACATCTACCTCCTCTAAGCCTCCACAGAAATTCCCAATTTCCTCAAATATTTCCATACTCCACGCATGAAAAGGAACTCCTTTTACACGAATCCATTTAGATGGGGATTTTGTGATCTGTGAAGAAATACCACCATCATGAATTGACCACCTCTTAAACGAAAAATTGACAGATTTAACGTTTCCACCTCCTTTTCTAACAATTGCCTCTGCTTCTTCCTTTTCTAACAATTGCCTCTGCTTCTTTTCTGTCTTTTGCCTCTAGCCTTCAGAATCCCTTTGACTTTGGCTTTGCACACACGTCCCATATTCCAAACAAAATGTGTCTTGGCCACATCATCTGTAACATTATCCTCGTGTAAACCCAGCTGGCGAAGTAATTTTTGATCAATGTCATCCATGTGAGGCACATCAACATCATTATTGGACTCATTGGCTACATGCTTCCCTTTTTCCATGTGGTCAGCTGTAATTGTAGGAGATCTAGTTACTCTATGCATGTGGTTACTGTTTGGTATCCTACCAGCAATAAGTTTTTCACCTTCACACCTTTCAATCCGTAGAGTAATAGGGAGAGCGCCCGAACCATCCTTAGCCTCGTTGTTCACACCGTTGACTAGTTTATTCTCCGATGCAGAGAGACCAAATCCTTCCGCATGGTGAGAATTTAATGCTCTTGGCTCCTTTTCGGCCGACAAAATCGGGTCCCAATTGGCCCGTCAACCTCAACATTAATTGTTTCATTTACCTCCATCGTCTTCTCCAAAATATCATAGGACAGATTTTCTCCAGGAGACACAGGACAACAAAGAATGTGAATTGTTTTTAGATTTCACCATCACAATCCCAACTAGTATTATGACAAAGAACTTCAATGTGACCCAAAACCTTCCACAAAACCTCGTGGTTTTAAGAAAATTGTTCCTGGGATTTTTTCTAAAGAAGCCCGAACAGAAAGATCGCAATGATGAAGATTTGATAAATTCAACGTGCACACATCTACCCCCTCTAAGCCTCCATAGAAATTCCCAATTTCCTCAAATATTTCCATACTCCACGCATGAAAAAGAACTCCTTTTACACGAATCCATTTATATGGGGATTGTGTGATCTGGGAAGAAATACCACCATCATGAATTGACCACCTCTTAAACGAAAAATTGATGATTTAACGTTTCCACCTCCTTTTATAACAATTGCCTCTCGCTTCTTCCTCTCGCTTCTTCATTTTCTAACAATTGCTAGCGCTTCTTTTATGTCTTTTGCCTCTAGCCTTGTAATCCCTTTGACTTTGGCTTTGCACACACGTCCCATATTCCAAACAAAATGTGTCTTGGCCACATCATCTCGTAACATTATCCTCGTGTAAACCCATCTCGCGAAGTAATTGTTGCTCAATGTCATCCATGTGAGTCACATCAACATCATTATTGGACTCATTGGCTACATGCTTCCCTTTTTCCATGTGGTCAGCTGTAATTGTAGGAGATCTAGTTACTCTATGCCTGTGGTTACTGTTTGGTGTCCTACTAGCAATAAGTTTTTCACCTTCATACCTTTCAATCCGTTGAGTAATAGGGAGAGCGCTCGTACCATCCTTAGCCTCGTTGTTCACGCACTCGTTGACTAGTCTATTCTCTCGATGCGAGAGACCAGATCCTTCCGCATGGTGAGAATTTAATGCTCTTGGCTCCTTTTCAAAGACGACGTCGGTCCCAATTGGCCCATCAACCTCAGCATTAATTGTTTCATCTACCTCCATCGTCT
Organism: Papaver armeniacum; assembly: GCA_023531295.1. Taxonomy (NCBI): domain Eukaryota; kingdom Viridiplantae; phylum Streptophyta; class Magnoliopsida; order Ranunculales; family Papaveraceae; genus Papaver; species Papaver armeniacum. The sequence continues at coordinate 465,742 of JAJJWW010016205.1, forward strand.
TCTCCAAAATATCTTAGGACATATTTTCTCCGGAGACACGGACAACAACAAAGAATGTGAATTGTTTTTAGATTTCACCATCACAATCCCAACCGTATTATGACAAAGAACTTCAACTGTGACCCAAAAACCTTCCACAAAACCTCGTGGTTTTAAGAAAATTGTTCCTGGGATATGTTTTATAGAAGCCCGAACAGAAAGATTGCAATGATGAAGATTTGATAAATTCAACGTGCACACATCTACCCCTCTAAGCCTCCACAGAAATTCCCAATTTCCTCAAATATTTCCATACTCCACGCATGAAAAGGAACTCCTTTTACACGAATCCATTTAGATGGGGATTTTGTGATCTGTGAAGAAATACCACCATCATGAATTGACCACCTCTTAAACGAAAAATTGATGATTTAACGTTTCCACCTCCTTTTCTAACAATTGCCCTCGCTTATTCCTCGCTTCTTCCTTTTCTAACAATTGCCTCTCGCTTCTTTTCTCGTCTTTTGCCTCTAGCCTTGTAATCCCTTTGACTTTGGCTTTGCACACACGTCCCATATTCCAAACAAAATGTGTCTTGGCCACATCATCTGTAACATTATCCTCGTGTAAACCCAGCTGGCGAAGTAATTTTTGATCAATGTCATCCATGTGAGGCACATCAACATCATTATTGGACTCATTGGCTACATGCTTCCCTTTTTCCATGTGGTCAGCTGTAATTGTAGGAGATCTAGTTACTCTATGCATGTGGTTACTGTTTGGTGTCCTACCAACAATAAGTTTTTCACCTTCACACCTTTCAATCCGTTGAGTAATAGGGAGAGCGCCCGAACCATCCTTAGCCTCGTTGTTCACACTGTTGACTAGTTTATTCTCTGATACAGAGAGACCAAATCCTTCCGCATGGTGAGAATTTAATGCTCTTGGCTCCTTTTCAGCGACAGCGTCAGTCCCAATTGGCCCGTCAACCTCAACATTAATTGTTTCATTTACCTCCATCGTCTTCTCCAAAATATCACCTGGACAGATTTTCTCCCGGAGACACAGACAACAAAGAATGTGAATTGTTTTTAGATTTCACCATCACAATCCCAAAGTATTATGACAAAGAACTTCAACTGTGACCCAAAAACCTTCCACAAAACCTCGTGGTTTTAAGAAAATTGTTCCGGGGATTTTTTCTAAAGAAGCCCGAACAGAAAGATCGCAATGATGAAGATTTGATAAATTCAACGTGCACACATCTACCCCCTCTAAGCCTCCATAGAAATTCCCAATTTCCTCAAATATTAAAAATACTCCACGCATGAAAAAGAACTCCTTTTACACGAATCCATTTAGATGGGGATTGTGTGATCTGGGAAGAAATACCACCATCATGAATTGACCACCTCTTAAACGAAAAATTGACAGATTTAACGTTTCCAACTCCTTTTCTAACAATTGCCTCTGCTTCTTCCTTTTCTAACAATTGCCTCTGCTTCTTCGTCGTCTTTTGCCTCTAGCCTTTAGAATCCCTTTGACTTTGGCTTTGCACACACGTCCCATATTCCAAACAAAATGTGTCTTGGCACATCATCTGTAACATTATCCTCGTGTAAACCCTGCTGGCGAAGTAAGTGTTGCTCAATGTCATCCATGTGAGGCACATCAACATCATTATTAGACTCATTGGCTACATGCTTCCCTTTTTCCATGTGTTCAGCTGTAATTATAGGAGATCCAGTTACTCTATGCCTGTGGTTACTGTTTGGTGTCCTACCAGCAATAAGTTTTTCACCTTCACACCTTTCAATCCGTTGAGTAATAGGGAGAGCGCTCGTACCATCCTTAGCCTCGTAGTTCGCACTGTTGACTAGTCTATTCTCTGATGCAGAGAGACCAGATCCTTCCGCATTGTGAGAATTTAATGCTCTTGGCTCCTTTTCAGCGACAGCGTCAGTCCCAAATGGCCCGTCAATCTCAGCATTAATTGTTTCATCTACCTCCATCGTCTTCTCCAAAATATCACTGGACAGATTTTCTCCCGGAGACACAGACAACAAAGAATGTGAATTGTTTCTAGATTTCACCATCACAATCTCAGCCGTATTATGACAAAGAACTTCAACTGTGACCCAAAAACCTTCCACAAAACCTCGTGGTTTTAAGAAAATTGTTCCTGGGATATGTTCTATAGAAGCCCGAACAGAAAGATTGCAATGATGAAGATTTGATAAATTCAACGTGCACACATCTACCCCCTCTAAGCCTCCACAGAAATTCCCAATTTCCTCAAATATTTCCATACTCCACGCATGAAAAGGAACTCCTTTTACACGAATCCATTTAGATGGGGATTTTGTGATCTGTGAAGAAATACCACCATCATGAATTGACCACCTCTTAAACGAAAAATTGACAGATTTAACGTTTCCACCTCCTTTTATAACAATTGCCTCTGCTTCTTCCTCTGCTTCTTCATTTTCTAACAATTGCCTCTGCTTCTTTTATGTCTTTTGCCTCTAGCCTTCATAATCCCTTTGACTTTGGCTTTGCACACACGTCCCATATTCCAAACAAAATGTGTCTTGGCCACATCATCTGTAACATTATCCTCGTGTAAACCCATCTGGCGAAATAATTGTTGCTCAATGTCATCCATGTGAGTCACATCAACATCATTATTGGACTCATTGGCTACATGCTTCCCTTTTTCCATGTGGTCAGCTGTAATTGTAGGAGATCTAGTTACTCTATGCCTGTGGTTACTGTTTGGTGTCCTACCAGCAATAAGTTTTTCACCTTCATACCTTTCAATCCGTTGAGTAATAGGGAGAGCGCTCGTACCATCCTTAGCCTCGTTGTTCGCACTGTTGACTAGTCTATTCTCTGATGCAGAGAGACCAGATCCTTCCGCATGGTGAGAATTTAATGCTCTTGGCTCCTTTTCAGCGACAGCGTCAGTCCCAATTGGCCCGTCAACCTCAGCATTAATTGTTTCATCTACCTCCATCGTCTTCTCCAAAATATCACCGGACATATTTTCTCCCGGAGACACAGACAACAAAGAATGTGAATTGTTTTTAGATTTCACCATCACAATCCCGGCCGTATTATGACAAAGAACTTCAATTGTGACCCAAAAACCTTCCACAAAACCTCGTGGTTTTAAGAAAATTGTTCCTGGGATATGTTTTATAGAAGCCCGAACAGAAAGATTGCAATGATGAAGATTTGATAAATTCAACGTGCACACATCTACCTCCTCTAAGCCTCCACAGAAATTCCCAATTTCCTCAAATATTTCCATACTCCACGCATGAAAAGGAACTCCTTTTACAAGAATCCATTTAGATGGGGATTGTGTGATCTGGGAAGAAATACCACCATCATGAATTGACCACCTCTTAAACGAAAAATTGACAGATTTAACGTTTCCACCTCCTTTTCTAACAATTGCCTCTACTTCTTCCTCTGCTTCTTTCTTTTCTAACAATTGCCTCTGCTTCTTTTCTGTCTTTTGCCTCTAGCCTTCAGAATCCCTTTGACTTTGGCTTTGCACACACGTCCCATATTTCAAACAAAATGTGTCTTGGCCACATCATCTGTAACATTATCCTCGTGTAAACCCACCGGGGAAGTAATTGTTGCTCAATGTCATCCATGTGAGGCACATCAACATCATTATTGGACTCATTGGCTACATGCTTCCCTTTTCCATGTGGTGTTTGTAATTGTAGGAGATCCAGTTACTCTATGCCTGTGGTTACTGTTTGGTGTCCTACCAACAATAAGTTTTTCACCTTCACACCTTTCAATCTGTTGAGTAATAGGGAGAGCGCTCGTACCATCCTTAGCCTCGTTTTTCGCACTGTTGACTAGTCTATTCTCTGATGCAGAGAGACCATATCCTTCCGCATGGTGAGAATTTAATGCTCTTGGCTCCTTTTCAGCGACAGTGTCAGTCCCAATTGGCCCGTCAACCTCAGCATTAATTGTTTCATCTACCTCCATCGTCTTCTCCAAAATATAACCGAACAGATTTTCTCCCGGAGACACAGACAACAAAGAATGTGAATTGTTTTTAGATTTCACCATCACAATCCCAGCCGTATTATGACAAAGAACTTCAATTGTGACCCAAAAACCTTCCACAAAACCTCGTGGTTTTAAGAAAATTGTTCCTGGGATATGTTCTATAGAAGCCCGAACAGAAAGATTGCAATGATGAAGATTTGATAAATTCAACGAGCACACATCTACCCCCTCTAAGCCTCCATAGAAATTCCCAATTTCCTCAAATATTTCCATACTCCACGCATGAAAAGGAACTCCTTTTACACGAATCCATTTAGATGGGGATTGTGTGATCTGGGAAGAAATACCACCATCATGAATTGACCACCTCTTAAACGAAAAATTGACAGATTTAACGTTTCCACCTCCTTTTCTAACAATTGCCTCGCTTTTTATTCCTCTCGCTTCTTCCTTTTCTAACAATTGCCTCTGCTTCTTTTCTGTCTTTTGCCTCTAGCCTTCAGAATCCCTTTGACTTTGGCTTTGCACACACGTCCCATATTCCAAACAAAATGTGTCTTGGCCACATCATTTGTAACATTATCCTCGTGTAAACCCAGCTGGCGAAGTAATTGTTGCTCAATGTCATCCATGTGAGGCACATCAACATCATTATTGGACTCATTGGCTACATGCTTCCCTTTTTCCATGTGGTCAGCTGTAATTGTAGGAGATCTAGTTACTTTATGCCTGTGGTTACTATTTGGTGTCCTACCAGCAATAAGTTTTTCACCTTCACACCTTTCAATCCGTTGAGTAATAGGGAGAGCGCTCGTACCATCCTTAGCCTCGTTGTTCGCACTGTTGACTAGTCTATTCTCTGATGCAGAGAGACCATATCCTTCCGCATGGTGAGAATTTAATGCTCTTGGCTCCTTTTTTCGACCGACATCAGTCCCAATTGGCCCGTCAACCTCAAAGATTAATTGTTTCATCTACCTCCATCGTCTTCTCCAAAATATAACCGGACAGATTTTCTCTCGGAGACACAGACAACAAAGAATGTGAATTGTTTTTAGATTTCACCATCACAATCCCCACCGTATTATGACAAAGAACTTCAACTGTGACCAAAAAACCTTCCACAAAACCTCGTGGTTTTAAGAAAATTGTTCCTGGGATATGTTCTATAGAAGCCCGAACAGAAAGATTGCAATGATGAAGATTTGATAAATTCAACGTGCACACATCTACCCCCTCTAAGCCTCCATAGAAATTCCCAATTTCCTCAAATATTTCCATACTCCACGCATGAAAAGGAACTCCTTTTACACGAATCCATTTAGATGGGGATTGTGTGATCTGGGAAGAAATACCACCATCATGAATTGACCACCTCTTAAACGAAAAATTGACAGATTTAACGTTTCCACCTCCTTTTCTAACAATTGCCTCTGCTTATTCCTCTGCTTCTTCCTTTTCTAAAATTGCCTCTGCTTCTTTTCTGTCTTTTGCCTCTAGCCTTCAGAATCCCTTTGACTTTGGCTTTGCACACACGTCCCATATTCCAAACAAAATGTGTCTTGGCCACATCATTTGTAACATTATCCTCGTGTAAACCCAGCTGGCGAAGTAATTGTTGCTCAATGTCATCCATGTGAGGCACATCAACATCATTATTGGACTCATTGGCTACATGCTTCCCTTTTTCCATGTGGTCAGCTGTAATTGTAGGAGATCTAGTTACTCTATGCCTGTGGTTACTATTTGGTGTCCTACCAGCAATAAGTTTTTCACCTTCACACCTTTCAATCCGTTGAGTAATAGGGAGAGCGCTCGTACCATCCTTAGCCTCGTTGTTCGCACTGTTGACTAGTCTATTCTCTGATGCAGAGAGACCAGATCCTTCCGCATGGTGAGAATTTAATGCTCTTGGCTCCTTTTCAGCGACAACGTCAGTCCCAATTGGCCCGTCAACCTCAGCATTAATTGTTTCATCTACCTCCATCGTCTTCTCCAAAATATCACCGGACATATTTTCTCCCGGAGACGTAGACAACAAAGAATGTGAATTGTTTTTAAATTTCACCATCACAATCCCGGCCGTATTATGACAAAGAACTTCAACTGTGACCCAAAAACCTTCCACAAAACCTCGTGGTTTTAAGAAAATTGTTCCTGGGATATGTTCTATAGAAGCCCGAACAGAAAGATTGCAATGATGAAGATTTGATAAATTCAACGTGCACACATCTACCCCCTCTAAGCCTCCACAGAAATTCCCAATTTCCTCAAATATTTCCATACTCCACGCAAAAGGAACTCCTTTTACACGAATCCATTTAGATGGGGATTGTGTGATCTGGGAAGAAATACCACCATCATGAATTGACCACCTCTTAAACGAAAAATTGACAGATTTAACGTTTCCACCTCCTTTACTAACAATTGCATCTGCTTCTTCCTTTTCTAACAATTGCCTCTGCTTCTTTTCTGTCTTTTGCCTCTAGCCTTCAGAATCCCTTTGACTTTGGATTTGCACACACGTCCCATATTCCAAACAAAATGTGTCTTCGCCACATCATTTGTAACATTATCCTCGTGTAAACCCAGCTGGCGAAGTAATTGTTGCTCAATGTCATCCATGTGAGGCACATCAACATCATTATTGGACTCATTGGCTACATGCTTCCCTTTTTCCATGTGGTCAGCTGTAATTGTAGGAGATCTAGTTACTCTATGCCTGTGGTTACTGTTTGGTGTCCTACCAGCAATAAGTTTTTCACCTTCACACCTTTCAATCCGTTGAGTAATAGGGAGAGCGCTCGTACCATCCTTAGCCTCGTTGTTCGCACTGTTGGCTAGTCTATTCTCTGATGCAGAGAGACCAGATCCTTCCGCATGGTGAGAATTTAATGCTCTTGGATCATTTTCAGCGACAGCGTCAGTCCCAATTGGCCCGTCAACCTCAGCATTAATTGTTTCATCTACCTCCATCGTCTTCTCCAAAATATCACCAGATGATTTTCTCCAGAGACACAAGACAACAAAGAATGTGAATTGTTTTTAGATTTCACCATCACAATCCCAGCCGTATTATGACAAAGAACTTCAACTGTGACCCAAAAACCTTCCACAAAACCTCGTGGTTTTAAGAAAATTGTTACTGGGATATTTTCTTGTTTATGGGTGAAAATCGTTTCCGCCGATTTCGGTAATTTCGGTAGGTGAGTGAGAAACTGGTTTAAACCCTAAACAAATGTGCTGCACGTGAGCACTTTATAGATTCGAGAGATCAATCTGTACAAGTCCGACCTAAACCAAGAAATGGCCGTTCCAGACTTGCTTCGGTCACAAAGTGGAGGAGAAGGGTTGATTTGGGGAGGGAAGCAAATAAAGGTGTTGAGGCCAGAATAATTCTGGGAGAGTAGTGTCTCGACTTGTATCAGAAAGTGAAAGCTTAGGATGCTTGCAAGAGATGAAAGCTTTTGGATAGCTTGCAAAGTTGCCTTTTCTGAGAGTATTGTATTTTTCTCCTGACCGAGACTTGTTGTCTGGTGGAAATAGGTAAGACCTATTTATACAAGTCGAGATTGAAACGTACCATGGCCTCATGAAGGAAGAGAGTAAAGGGTGAAATAATGGGAGGAGGTGGTAACCGCATGGTGTTTATGGGTGAAAACGTTTTCACCATTATTTCCTCATTTATTTGACCGCTTTATTCCTTTTCACGCTTTCTTAATGTGAGCGTAGTGTACGCTGCAAGCTGTGACCGCCAAACCAAAACCTTGGAAAGTATACCCCAGTTTGTGTTGATATCTCGAGTGTTGGTTGCACCTTGAGTGCAAGTGGCGCTGCTAATGGCGTGTGGGGCATGTGCCATTGGCATGTGCGGAATGCTTTTGTTGCGGGTTGCATCTTGAGTGCAAGTGGCAATGACAGAGCTACTAGTGGTGTGTGTGGCATGTGCCAATGGCATGTGCGAAATGCCTTGGTGGTAGGTTGTACGTTGAGTGTAAGTGGCAATGCCTGCTATGGACGTGTGTGGCAAGTGCCAATGGCGTGTTCGGCCATTAGGGCCGTGGCCTGGTAAGAAAAGCTACCCGCGATGCGTGTTGGCATGTGCCAATGGCATGCTCGGCCATTAGGGCCATGGCACGGTAAGAAAAGCTACAATGAGCGTGTTGGCATGTGCCAATGACATGTGTGGCCAACTTGGGTTGCACCCTGGTAGGAAAAGCTACCAGCGGTGCGTGTTGGCATGTGCCAATGGCATGCGTGGCCAACTTGGGTTGCGCCCTGGTAGAAAAAGCTACCAGCGAGCGTGTTGGCATGTGCCAATAGCATGCGTGGCCAATTTGGGTCGCGCCTTGGTAGAAAAAGCTACTAGCGAGCGTGTTGGCATGTGCCAATGGCATGCGTGGCTAACTTGGGTTGCGCCCTGGTAGAAAAAGCTACCAGCGGTGCGTGTTGGCATGTGCCAATGGCATGCGTGGCCAATTTGGGTCGCGCCATGGTAGAAAAAGCTACCAGCGAGCGTGTTGGCATGTGCCAATGGCATGCGTGGCCAATTTGGGTCGCGCCTTGGTAGAAAAAGCTACCAGCGAGCGTGTTGGCATGTGCCAATGGCATGCGTGGCCAACTTGGGTACCGCCCGGTAGAAAAAGCTACCGGCGGTGCGTGTTGGCATGTGCCAATGGCATGCGTAACCAACTTGGGTCGCTCCTTGGTAGAAAAAAGCTACCAGCGAGCGTGTTGGCATGTTCCAATGGCATGCGTGGCCAACCCAGGTTGCGCCCTGGTAGAAAAAGCTACCGACGAGCGTGTTGGCATGTGCCAATGGCATGCGTGGCCAATTTGGGTCGCTACTTGGTAGAAAAAGCTATCGGCGAGCGTGTTGGCATGTGCCAATGACATACGTGACCAACTTGGGTAGTGCCCTGGTAGAAAAAGCTACCAGCGGTCCGTGTTGGCATGTGCCAATGGCATGCGTGGCCAACTTGGGTCGCTCCTTGGTAGAAAAAAGCTACCAGCGAGCGTGTTGGCATGTTCCAATGGCATGCGTGGCCAACCAGGTTGCGCCCGGTAGAAAAAGCTACCAGCCGAGCGTGTTGGCATGTGCCAATGGCATGCATGGCCAATTTGGGTCAGCGCGCCAGTAGAAAAAGCTACCAATGAGCGTGTTGGCATGTGCCAATGGCATGCGTGGCCAAATCGGCGGTAGGAAAAGCTACCAGCGAGCGTGTTGGCATGTGCCAATGGCATGTGTGGCCAACTTGGGTTGCGCCCTGGTAGAAAAAGCTACCGGCCGGTGCGTGTTGGCATGTGCCAATGGCATGCGTGGCCAATTTGGGTCGCGCCTTGGTAGAAAAAGCTACCCGGCGAGCGTGTTGGCATGTGCCAATGGCATGCGTGGCCAACTTGGGTTGCGCCCTGGTAGGAAAAAGCTACTAGCGAGCGTGTTGGCATGTTCCAATGGCATGCGTGGCCAATTTGGGTCGTGCCTTGGTAGAAAAGGCTACCAGCGAGCGTGTTGGCATGTGCCAATGGCATGCGTGGACAATTTGGGTCACGCCCTGGTAGGAAAAGCTACCAGCGAGCGTGTTGGCATGTGCCAATGGCATGCGTGGCCAATTTGTCCTAGGTTGCATGATTTGCAAGCCTAGGCGTGGGCGCCATTTTGGCATGGCATGGTTAGGGCCAAGGTGCTTGGCTTGGCGTGACGTGACTAGCGTAGGCTAGGGCTAAGGCAGAGTGCATTTGGCATGGCGCGGCAAGCTCGGGATAAATGTGGTTGGCATGATTTGCCATTGGCACGGAGGTGCGGCTAGCATGGTTGGCATGCTTTGGCGCGTTTGCTGTGGCTGGCATGATTTTCCATTGGCACAGAGGTGCGGCTAGCTTGGGCTAGGTGTGGATGGCATTATTTGCCATTAGCACGGAGGTGCGGCTAACATGGTTGGCATGCTTTGGCGCGTTTTGGTTTGGCTGGCATGATTTTCCATTGGCACAGAGGTGCGGCTAGCTTGGGCTAGGTGTGGCTGGCATGATTTGCCATTGGCACGGAGGTGCGGCTAACATGGTTGGCATGTTTTGGCGCGTTTTGGTGTGGTCGGGCATGATTTGCCATCGGCACGAGCAGGTGTGGATAGGGCCAAGGTAAGTGTGTTTGGCTTGGTGTGGTGTGATTAGCGTAGCTAGGGCCAAGGCAGAGTGCATTTGGCATGGCGCGGCTAGCTTGGGCTAGGTGTGGCTAGCATGATTTGCCATTGGCACGGAGGGGAATTAGGGTTTCGTTCGTTGTAACCCTAATTTGAAAAAATACCCCCTATTAATTACTGACTACATCAGTACAACAAAAACATACATGGATCATTCTTAAAAAGTGTGATCTAAATACTGGATGTTTGTGATCTTTACCAGTATAATCTAAAGGGTGATCTTTAGATAACAACTCTCCTGTAATGAAAAGTGTGATCCTACCCTATGCAAAGAACACAAGGTTTTGAGAAGTTGAGATCTAAAGACAAGGTTTTTAAAAGACAAAATTTTAAAAGTTGTGATCTTTCATCTGAGTTTTCAACCCAAATTTACAGTATACAAACTGTAAAACACTATATTCCATTCATGCACCTGTAATTGAATTTAAAAAATGATATAAACAAAATCCAAAATTATATATAAATGGCAAATAATGTCATTGAACAGAAAATATGCGAAATTACACATTTTTGCTGAGTCTACTGATTTACTCGGATTAAATACACATCAAAATCGTAGATAAGAGAAACTAATAAGTGTTCTGACAAGATATTCAACAGACCATATAGTATTCCTTACATGTCTAGCACTGATTTATCTCCGTCAGGTTCCAGCTTTTCAACCTTGAGGCTACAGAGAATGTAGTTATCCTTGAAAAGCCCAAGAGTACTTGCAGAATCCATAACAACCACGAGGCATTCCTGCGCTTGGGTCTGCTAGAGAGCCATTCCTGCGCTTGGGTCTACTAGGGAGCCTAAAAAAAGAGCAAAATAAGTAAGCATTAGACACAGAGTTTCAGAAAAACTTAACGAATTACAGAAACTCGTCACTTTGATTATGGATTGCTAATACTTCAGAATGGCCCAGTAAAACACATAATCAAACAAAAACCTGAGAAAGTAGATATAAGCTAGAGTAAAACCAGAAAACCAAATACGAAATTGCAGTAACAACAAATATAAAAAGTTTATCATACGAAAGAAACTTGATTTCGGACTATTATACTTCGCAGATGGAAAGCTTAATTATTTTATTTCCGTTCAATAATTTTTTTTCCTTAAGCAGGGATGCAATAACCTACCATTAGTAATAAAAATTCTACCAGCAAGATGGATAAAAGCCTCACAAAATCACTGACCTATATAAAAGCAGAAACAACTTTAACTAGAGGAAACCCTATACAAACTCACATTCACAAGAGTACTCCAGGACAAATGGGTCACCAATTGATTTGAAGGACGATGGACTACTTTATCCGTTTGGAGATGAAATCTATGACTTGAGTTTTGTCAATTGAAGTCTGAGGTTTTCTCACAACAAATGCCATTAGCACTTCACCTGCTTTTCAATTTGGATACCTACGAATTAACCACTTCACTATTAATTTTTTGTTTTCAAATGTCACTTTCTAATTGAGCAAATGCTGAAAGGCGTAGAAAGCCATAAAGTTTGTAGCAATTTGGATGGTTGGGAACATATGCTTACGGAATCACAGCTGCGTCAAGGATATCTGGATGTGAAAGAAGCAATTCTGCTGATTCTTCTAGAGGAACCTGCAAATGTATAGATCAAATCATATGAAAATTTGGAACATGAAATGCTTGCAGGACTAAAAGAATGCAAAATCCAAACACAACATAAAGAAAACCCTCATTGTCGACATAACATAAATCTCTCGTCTTCCGCCATCCTTCTAAATCTATTGTTGATGAGATCCCTTCTGCCCCTTCACCAAGATAGCCTGTACATTGACATATAAATACAACATTTAGCTTAACATTCCAGTTTTTTATCATACTAAATATCGTAACAACGAGACACAGTAAGACTAAAACCTCCAAAAATATCTAGTCTCAATTAGCAATATCTCACCAAGACAATAACAATCTTTATCAGTGATATACCTTTCATTATCGACGGCCCTTTTGCCCAAAGCTCCCCTTGCTTGCAAGGAGGTAAAGCAACACCCGAGGCGGGATAAACAATCTTCACTTGCATATTTGCTACCTGCTTCCGTGTTGAGCCAAGCTGACTACAGTCCCTAGTATAATCTGCTCGAAAGATTGCACAGGCCGCCTCAGTTATCCCATACCCCTAAATACAAGAATTTATCACGACTTAAAATTTGTATACTAGTCAGGTAATCTGAACTGAAGACACAAAAGAATGAACCAAGGACTGAAAAAGAGACATGTGTGAACACACATAAGAATGAACCTCTAAGCAAGACCATAGTGTAGATCAATAAAAAAATTTCTAAAATTTATAAGAAAAAAGTTCCTAGTACCTTCATATGCTTCTGGTTCAACTGTATCAGAATGATAGAGAGGAAAATAAACCAACATAAAATAGAAAATGAGGAGAGCATTCACCAATCACCATTGCAAAGAAAAAGCTCCATTAGGCTATTTCCCGAAGCACTACAAGTAAAATCAACTATTAGTAACCAACTGCTGCCGTAAATTTAGTTAAATCATGCCATTAGTAATCATATCATGCATTGGTTGGGCCAACAGTTGTTGAGGGTAAAAATATTTGGAACAGAGCCCAATAATTAGGGAAATAATATCCACACAATCAAGAAACAGATCAATAATACTTTATTCAAAAAAAAAATAAAAAAACAGAACACGAACCAAAATATATGAAGAAAAATGTAAACTGCAAGAACTCACAGCATAGAATTCCTAAACCGAGACAAAACATCGTAATGTATCCAAAATAGAAGCTAATTTGGAAGAAGCCTGACATCCAAGTTTTCACATAGTAGTAAATAGAGTAGAGGTACAGGTAGATGGCAGTCAATGCAGCAGAGAAGAATAAAGTCCATTGCCAGTGGTAGTTTTCAGCATTCACCAAGTAATATGTCCCAAGGATTGTAACACATACAGTAACGACAACAAGAATAAGGAAAACCAGTTACATAAATCCAAACACCTAATACACCTGCAAGCAAGAACAAGAGATAGAAATGGTAATATTAGATCTGGTTTTAAGATATAAAAAAAATAAAAAATAAAATGAACAGTAAAGTAGCTAGCAGGATACAAAATAAAACATAGCACTCATATGTATGTAACTTGCAAGAAAAGCCTCATAGGATTGATTTAAAGAGGAGATACCATTTCTCAATAAAACATATCTCAGCAAATATGCTGCCAAAGGGAAGAAGACCCCCCATTAGTGAGCCTACCGACGGTGTGAGATACCATTTCTTCTAAGGGATTGGACGAGGAATGGTCTTGACACGACAAGGATTGTTTGGAGCATCACTCCAGTTTCTTCCAACACAACAGTACCAAGAAGGCCCAGATGACAAAAACAACTACCATAGTTCCAAAAGGAATAGTGGCTAGAGATCCGTAGAATATGGCAATTGTATTGAGTGCAAAGTCAATCCCAAAGCACATAAATAGAAAAAGTGAGGCCGTAAGGATCATCGACTTTATCCGGCTTTTACCTGAGAGAAAAAGAGTAGCAGGACTCCAGTAAGATATACTGAACAACGATGGAGCATAAAGATAAAGCAATCACGCGTAAACCAAACATTTCCTAGAGTAAGTCAGAGAAATGAACGACGTAGGAACACAATCCTTCACTCACATAGCCAGAAATGAACGACGTAGGAGCATAACATACAATGAATGTGGTGACAATCGCTCCTCGTCTGAGACACATCAACAATTTCAGTGAAAATATTCGACAAAATTAGAAGGAAGATTAATAGAAAGAAGTATCATGCGTAATAAATAAAGTTATTGACGAACATAAACAGAATAATGCAAATGTTAGGAGAAATGAGGATACAAGTTTCCCATCCCCACTTAACGTTTAACATAAGTAAAGGTCTGAGCAAGTCCACTTCATAGTAAGCTCACTAGAATAAGAGTTTGACACAATAATTTAATACTAATACCTCATACATATAAAGTAACTAAACTCAGTATATTACCAGCACGTAATCATTATTTCCGTTTTCATGATTGTGAAGTTACTTTAACCAGAAATCCCTCCGTTCCTCATCCACAACAGCATCACTATAAGCAGCTCTGACTACCACATCTCTTAAATTCGATAAGTCACTCGTTACTACACTTGATTGTTTTACGGCTCTCAGGAGAACATCCCAGAGCCTGGAAGAATGCAGAAATATAAAGATAAACACAAAGACAACAGACAGACAAATCTGTGAAACATAAGAATAAAAGGTCAACGATCAACAAAGACTTAAATTTTTGCTATTGCATGATCATCATCATATCATTAAATAACTCAAATTTTTAGAGAAACTAAGTAAATCCGCTAAATTTAAATGTCTTTAGATGGATTTATAAATCCGAAGTTCTCCAATCCCAAGGGTCCAGTCATATTCGAAAACACCTTTTTGTTGCATGTCCAAATTCAGGCACAAGTTTATCACAAAAACAATAAGCAAACTAAGATTCCTAACCCTATAAAATGGGGATAGTATTGTTACAAAATTTCAAAATCACATTTTGCTTAAATGTTATCTTTGCTTCAGAAGGATAAGTGTAACTCTAAGAACTAGACCATTAGGACTCTTAAACGTACTTCAAAATTCACAAATTTCAAAACAAAAAAACACTTGGATTCAAATATAACACAATGAAATTCATTCAATTTTCTTCTTCAATCAAAAGTAATTAACTGGAATTGAATCAACCGAAAGAATGAAACTAACAAATTACGCGAGTAGAATTTTATTTACCTTAGAAGCATGTCTAGCTTTGAGTGCTCTGTAACACAACCCTTGAATATATCTAAACAATTTATCAGTTGATTTCCCCTCTTTCTGATTCTTCTTCTTCAATTTATTTTAATACAACAATTTTGGTACTTCCTCCATCTCTGAAAATAAAATTTCTCAAACTCGCAACCTACACACAAAATCAAAACCTTAGATATTGATCGTTATGTTAATCAATCGCAATGAAACTAGAGTATCAGGATATATACTTAAGAATTTACCTAAGAAAGTTCAGATTCGATGAAGATCTAATTGCCAAACCCTAACCTTCGGCATTCTAAATGAACTCCAAAAATCAAATTTCTCCATGAAAAATGAAATTATAAACACAATTACTACTGCTAAAACAGGTGAATCAACGTATTGAAGAAGAAACTCGAAAGCTTAGGATGAAATTTTGATTTGGACCAAAATGGCGATATCCTTAAGAATTTACCTAGGGTTTTAGTTTTTCTCGTGGGATATTCGACAGAGAGAAAAGGAGAGGAGAGGAGAGAGAGAGAAAGATGAAAATGAAGTTATGATGGACCGAATTTTTTCGTTTAAAATGTTTGACTGATAGGTCACTGGGGCCCGGTCAAAAAGCTAATTGGACTTCTTTGGTGGTCCTCATTCTCAGATCACAACTAAAGGAAAGTCAGTGATCTGATTATAATGTTAAGATCACAAATCTGACTATCGAAGTGATTAATTTACATCTAAGATCACACCCACTATAAAATTTGTGATTTTTGAATTATAGCCATAAAAAGATAATATTGCTTCAGATGTTGTGATATATAGTATGTTATCTAAAGTATGTTTTGTTGTAGTGCATGCATTAAATGTCCTAATAAATGTGTCACTGGTGACATTAGGTTATTTGGGGTTTTACGATTTTACCCTTTGTTTAAAAACCACCATCAACATTAAGTCCCCTGCTTAGCTCGGAATAGGAGCTTTGTTGCGAGGTAAGCATAAGATGGTGACAAACTATCAACAACAAACTGTAAAGAGAATTGAGGAGGCTCGTCTGACCTTTTTATAAATAGGATTTGGAATCCTTGCCTCTGGCAGTTTTGCACAAATCGGGAGGCTGGCACAATTGGGAAGTTAGCGTCGTGAGAGACAGGAAGCTGGGCGGCATTGAGAAGTTGTTGCGAGTTGGGAAACTGAATGTGCTCGCTGGTGGGACCGGCGCAAGGTGGGGAAGCTGAACGTGCTTGCTGGCGCGACTTGGGAGGTCTTTGGGAAGTTGGCGCAATTGGTGGGACCGGTGCAACTTGGGCGGCATTGGGAAGTTGAGCGCAATTGGTGGGACCGGTGCAACTTGGGCGGCATTGGGAAGTTGGGCGCAATTGGTGGGACCGGTGCAACTTGGGCGGCATTGGGAAGTTGGGCGTCCTTGTGAGCTCGCACGATTTTTGGTAAAGGGAAATCCTTCCCTATTTCAGAATCTTCACGCCCATATATATAAAGCCCCTTTCTCTCATCTTGCACCTTATTCCTTTCATCCTTTCCTACTAGCAGAGTTACAAAGAAAACCGATTCCGTGTATGTCTTCCAAGATTCCCTTGTTTCCATTTTCATGCAGTGCAAACCCTAAGAGTAGGCGTTTTCTTTATAATCCTTGCAATGATATTGCGCATATAATTTCTTGGCGTGCTTCTTGTAGAAAATATTGTATATATGCACCCAAAGGGAAATACCGCATATATTATTCGAACCCGTAGGAAAGTGCTCCATATATAATTTTGAACCCGAAGAAGGATACTTTGCAGACGCACTTGAGCCCGTATAAAATATTGCATATATAATTTTGAACCCCGAAGAAAATATCGCGTGTGCGGTTTTGAACCCGTAGAGAATACCGTATATGAATTCGAAGAAGAATATCGTATATGTGCTTCATATGACTTGAAACCATAGGAAATATTGCATATATGAATTTCTGGCCTGAAGGAAATACCGTGTGTGCGTTTTGAACCCGTAGAAAAATGCTCCATATATAATTTTGAACCCGAAGAAGGATACCGAGACGCACTTGAGCCCGTATAAAATACCGCGTATAATTTTGAACCCTGAAGAAAATACTGCGTGTGCAGTTTTGAACCCGTAGAGAATACACCCTCTCCTTTTTTTTTTTCTTTTGTTGGGTGCGATTATGCATCAAGGAGATAATTTCGTCTTTCTTCGTGTGCAGATATCTCGTTACTAAACTATTATGAAGAAATCCGACAAGATGTTACCTGAACAAAATTTCGCCTCATCGAAGGATGTTCATAGTTCCAAACCAAACACGGATGATGAATTCTTTGCTAGACCCTCGCCACCGCTCTAAGAATCACCCTGTGTTTCGTGCCAATTTTGTTAACCGGTGGTGAAGATGAAAAGAAAACACGTTCGGTTCGCCCAGAGAACACCATACGGTTCTGTCTTCATAAAGGGGTATACTCTTCTTCCAACATTGATTTCAGGATGTGTCAAAGCCCATTGCGTTCTTTTGATAGATGGGTTGAGTTCATGGTGAGTAGGGAGCACATAAATACCAACTTGACTCGAGCGCAGATTATTGATGTCATCGAGCTTCAAAGAAATATCCAGATTAGGAAGGATATCCCAGGATTGGTTGCTTTCATCTCCGTGATGGTGTTCTGGACACCCATACGATCATATGTAGATGGGTTGAAATAACTTTCTCTTTGGAGAGTGTGGCTCTCTTGCTGAATCTTCCGGTAACCGGGAATCTTAATATCCGATTGTCTGAAGGTGAGGAAAAGATGCGGGAAGACCTTGCCGCTAAGTTGGGAGATTACGCTCGGAAAGACTCCACCGCGAAGTCGAAGGATTCTGTCCAAAAAGAGGATGAAAGGTGCTTTTATAGCCGGTGGATATCTCAATGGTTTCAGGATGAGCTGGAACCCAAATGTAAAAGCAGTGATCTTCATGTTGCAAAGATTTTTGGCTCTCTCGGTTGTCTAGAGACATTTTTTGATTTATTTCCGCAAGAAGGAAATAAGACCGAGTTGCTAGTGATTCTTTGGAAGTTAGCAAAAGGTGAAGTTCTTCCCATTGGCAAGCTATTCCTTGGTTCCCCGTATGTGCATCCGGATCACCTAGTTGCGAACATGCGAAGTTTCGAATGGTTTCATGAAAGTGGATTCATATGTGCACGTTTCTTTTTCGCAGAAAGTCTGCTATGGGAGCACTTTGAGAAGTATGCTCCTAAACCGTTGCCTTCGATCCCCGCGAGTTGGGGCGGCTCCCGAATTCTTCGATGGGTGAACAAGCGTCCAAGAGTTGGCATGAGCTTGGTTAGTCTTCTCGATAAGTCGCATGAAATCAATTTTCGCCCATGGGATCCGGTCCATAGGTCGGTGACTTAAATTGACACCTTTGCTTCTGCTCCGCTCATGTCTTTATCTTCTGACGGCAGCTTGAGTGTTGGTGAAAACTTGTTTGTTCAAAGTTGCATGTCCGGCTATATGCCGTCTTTCTTCATGGGGTCTTTCCGAATAGCTGCTTACAATATTGACCGTGCTGCTCGTCACATGGGTTTCGATCAAGGGGTGCCTCTTTCTTACCTCGGTGGTTCCTAAGGATTTATTGCATGCCGCCTCAATGCCAGTGCCCTTGAGCTGGTATCCGCCTTCCCTTCTTTCGACTGGGAAGAGTAACTTCGACGACTTTTGGCTATAATGAGTTAAGTACGATGAGTTCACTATGATCAAAGATTTAGAGTAACTTCGACGACTTTTGGCTATAATCACGTACGATGAGTTCACTATGATCAAATATTTTGTAAATCACGTGGTGGAGAATGTTCGTTGTAAACCTTTCCCAGCAGTTTTGAAAAAGTATCCAATGTTGAGAGATCCCAAGCGAAAGTTGCCTAGCAATTCGGAAAGTCCCCAGGCAAAGGAACAAAGAACGAAGAATCGTGCTGGCGGGTTCCGAACGTTTTCAAAAGATCCTCCCGCAGCTCTCGTGTCTTTCAGTTCTTCCAATAACTGTGTATGTGTCGCCTCCTTGTTGGTTTGTCTCAAAACACGTGAATTTTTTATGAAAACATGTGTCTTGTTTCTTCCAGGGCTTCAGTAGTGTTAATGCTTTCGCCGCCTTTGCACGTTGCCGGAGACGGCAATTTCTTCGAAGAATTCTACAAGACCGAGCCTACTCATAGCGGTGATGAGTAAGAGAAAGAAGAAAGTTCGACAAGTGAGAGTGATTCCTCCGCAAAGACCGGTTCTTTTTCGGGAAGTGGTTCGGTGAGTTTCACGCTTCTTTTCTTTTCTTCTTCCGTTTCTTCTTTTGAAAAATGTCTAACTCAAGTTCGCAGGAGGAACCGGTTCGAGGACGATTCTCGGGGGTGGAGCCACACGAAAACTTGCCTTTGGTGACCACCGCCGGTGACTTGGAGATGGGAGTTAGCCAATTGCCGGGCACAGATGTGGTTCAAACGGTGGATGATTCTCTGATGGTTGCTACCGTAGACATGGAAGAAGACCCTTTGCAGTCATGAGGCCAGTTGCAGGCACCATTTTTGATCCCCCGTACTTGGTTCCTTATCTAGGTCATGTGTCCGGTTGGCGGTTTTACGCGTGTCGGGCTAAGTATGAGGTGTTGTACACCGTGAATGCGGGAGAAGTACGGACATATGGCCACAACCAAGAAGGTCACTAGTCGATTTGCGCCGGTTAAGCGTGTGGAAGAGGCTTTATCTTCCATCGAGGATATGTGTGAGGTGACCGGTCACACCGTTTCGAAGACGTTATTGCCGACCGGGAGCACCATCGCGACGTGTGCATAGAAAAGGAGTTCAACACTTCGTGGTTTGTCGAAGGCCTTGATGAGATCCAGAAGTTGAAAGATGCAGCAATCGAAAGCTTTCTAAGATGTTAACTATGAAGAGAGCGGCTCTTGAAGACGCAAAGTTGACTTTCTCCAAGAAAAGCAGACCTTTGTTGAATGATTTTCCTTGATTGTTTCTCTGTTAAACTTTGATTTAGGTTCTTCTTCTTTTTTCTCTTTTTTTTTGAGACAACATACTGGATGTCTGGTTCAAAGTTCGACCGGTTTTGATAGACAACTGGTAGCTTTTGAGGATATTGGATTATTTATGGGATGAATGGTTTTCATAATATAACTCTGATTATGTTTTGTGAAAGGAATATTGGTTTTATGAAAGTGTATGCTAGCAATAGGCATAAGACGCAATAGTATGACGGTTTTACTAAGAACCTAAAAATAGATGGTATATCTTGCCCAGTCTAATTTTACTCACTTCATAGGTTTTTGCGAACATGCCCTCTCCAAGTAAAAGGAGGCTTTGCTGGTAGCATCGCCAGCAAGTCCCCAATCGCTGGTAACATCTTCAGCGAGTCCCCAGTTTTCTTGTGTAGTTTTTACAACCGTGTAACCGGATGTCCGGTAGTTGAAACGGATTGAGTGGTGGCGTGCATGAGTCCCCGTTTTCTTATGTTTGTTTTTACAACCTGTAACCGGGTTGTCTGGTAGTTGAGTCGGATTGAGTCGCCTTCCCCTACCATCTTGACATCTGGGTCGAAGAACGAGATCGATAGTCTGACATTGTAGCCGATAGATCAATCCTCCCGCTGTGGTCGCCAATTATTTATGGGTGAAAATCATTTCCGCGATTTCGGTAATTTCGGTAGGTGAGTGAGAAACTGGTTTAAACCTTAAACAAATGTGCTGCACGTGAGCACTTTATAGATTCGAGAGATCAATCTGCACAAGTCCGGCCTAAACCAAGAAATGGTCGTTCCGAGACTTGCTTCTGGTCACAAAGTGGAGGAGAAGGGTTGATTTGGGGAGGGAAGCAAAGAAAGGTGTTGAGGCGGGAATAATTGGGAGAGTAGTGTCTCGACTTGTATCGTAAAGTGAAAGCTTAGGAAGCTTGCAAGAGATGAAAGCTTTTGGATAGCTTGCAAAGTTGCCTTTTCTCGAGAGTATTGTATTTTCTCCCGACCGAGACTTGTTGTCGGGGTGGAAATAGGTAAGACCTATTTATACAAGTCGAGATTGAAACGTACCCCGGCCTCATGAAGGAATAGAGTAAAGGGTGAAATAATGGGAGGAGGTGGTAACCGCATGGTGTTTATGGGTGAAAACGTTTTCACCATTATTTCCTCATTTATTTGACCGTTTTATTCCTTTTCACGCTTTCTTAATGTGAGCGTAGTGTACGCCGCAAGTTGTGGATCGCCAAACCAAAACCCCGGAAAGCATCCCCAGTTTTTGTTGATATCTCGAGTGTTGGTTGCACCTTGAGTGCAAGTGGCGCCGCTAGTGGCGCGTGTGGCATGTGCCATTGGCATGTGCGGAATGCCTTTGTTGCGGGTTGCATCTTGAGTGAAAGTGGCAATGCCATAGCTGCTAGTGGCGTGTGTGGCATGTGCCAATGGCATGTGCAGAATGCCTTGGTGGTAGGTTGTACGTTGAGTGTAAGTGGCAATGCCTGCTAGTGACGTGTGTGGCAAGTGCCAATGGCGTGTTCGGCCATTAAGTCGTGGCTTTGGTAAGAAAAGCTACCGGCGATGCGTGTTGGCATGTGCCAATGGCATGCTCGGCCATTAGGGCCATGGCCAGGTAAGAAAAGCTACTGGGCAGCGAGCGTGTTTGCATGTGCCAATGACATGCGTGGACAACTTGGGTTGCGCCTGGTAGGAAAAGCTACCGGCGGTGCGTGTTGGCATGTGCCAATGGCATGCGTACCCAACTTGGGTTGCGCCCCTGGTAGAAAAAGCTACCAATGAGCATGTTGGCATGTGCCAATGGCATGCGTGGCCAATTTGGGTCGCGCCTTGGTAGAAAAAGCTGTGAGCGTGTTGGCATGTGCCAATGGCATGCGTGGCTAACTCAAAGGTTGCGCCTGGTAGAAAAAGCTACCGCCGAGCGTGTTGGCATGTTCCAATGGCATGCGTGGCCAATTTACGCGCCCAGTAGAAAAAGCTACCGCGAGCGTGTTGGCATGTGCCAATGGCATGCGTGGCCAACAGGTTGCGCCCTGGTAGAAAAAGCTACGGTAAAGGCATGTTGGCATGCCAATGGCATGCGGCCAACTTGGGTCGCGCCTTGGTAGAAAAAGCTACCAATGAGCGTGTTGGCATGTGCCAATGGCATGCGTGGTCAACAGGTTGCGCCCTGGTAGAAAAAGCTACCGGTAGCGTGTTGGTATGTGCCAATGGCATGCGTGGCCAATTTGGGCCGTGCCCTGGTAGAAAAAGCTACCAACGGCGTGTTGGCATGTGCCAATGGCATGCGTGGCCAACTTCAGGTTGCGCCTGGTAGAAAAAGCTACCGGTGGCGTGTTGGCATGCCAATGGCATGCGTGGCCAACTTGGGTCGTGCCTTGGTAGAAAAAAGCTACCAATGAGCGTGTTGGAATGTGCCAATGGCATGCGTGGCCAACTCAGGTTGCGCCCTGGTAGAAAAAGCTACCCGGTGAGCGTGTTGGTATGTGCCAATGGCATGCGTGGCCAATTTGGGCCGTGCCCTGGTAGAAAAAGCTACCGGCGACGTGTTGGCATGTGCCAATGGCATGCGTGGCCAATTTGGTCATACCTGGCAGAAAAGCTACCAGCGAGCGTGTTGGCATGTGTGGCCAACTTGGGTTGCGCCCTGGTAGAAAAAGCTACCAACGGTGCGTGTTGGCATGTGCCAATGGCATGCGTGGCCAACTTGGGTCGCGCCGTGGTAGAAAAAAGCTACCAGCGAGCGTGTTGGTATGTGCCAATGGCATGTGTGGCCAACTTGGGTTGCGCCTGGTAGAAAAAGCTACCGAGCGTGTGTTAGCATGTGCCAATGGCATGCGTGGCCAATTTGGGTCGCTACCGGTAGGAAAAGCTACCCATTGAGCGTGTTGGCATGTGCCAATGGCATGCGTGGACAATTTGGGTCGCTACTGGTGGGAAAAGCTACCAGCGAAGCGTGTTGGCATGTGCCAATGGCATGCGTGGCCAATTTGGCCTAGGTTGCATGATTTGCAAGCCTAGGCGTGGGCGCCATTTTGGAATGGCATGGTTAGGGCCAAGGTGCTTGGCTTGGCGTGACGTGACTAGTGTAGGCTAGGGCCAAGGCAGAGTGCGTTTGGCATGGCGCAACTAGCTCGGGCTAAATGTGGTGGCATGATTTGCCATTGGCACGAGGTGCGGCTAGCATGGTTGGCATGCTTTGGCGCGTTTGGTGTGGCTGGCATGATTTTCCATTGGCACGGAGGTGCGGCTAACATGGTTGGCATGCTTTGGCGCGTTTTGGTGTGGCTGGCATGATTTGCCATTGGCACAGAGGTGCGGCTAGCTTGGGCTAGGTGTGCCTGGCATGATTTGCCATTGGCACGGAGGTGCGGCTAACATGGTTGGCATGTTTTGGCGCGTTTTGGTGTGGCTGGCATGATTTGCCATCGGCACATAGGTGTGGATAGGGCCAAGGTAAGTGTGTTTGGCTTGGCATGGTGTGATTAGCGTAGCTAGGGCCAAGGCGAGTGCATTTGGCATGCATGCAATTAGCTCATTAGGTGTGGGTGACATGATTTGCCATTTGGCACGGAGGGAATTAGGGTTTCGTTCGTTGTAACCCTAATTAGAAAAAATACCCCCTATTAATTACTGACTACATGCATTAAATGTCCTAATAAATGTGCCACTAGTGACATTAGGTTATTTGGGGTTTTACGATTTTACCCTTTGTTTAAAAACCACCATCAACAGTTCTATAGAAGCCCGAACAGAAAGATTGCAATGATGGAGATTTGATAAATTCAACGTGCACACATCTACCCCCTCTAAGCCTCCACAGAAATTCCCAATTTCCTCAAATATTTCCATACTCCACGCATGAAAAGGAACTCCTTTCACACGAATCCATTTAGATGGGGATTGTGTGATCTGGGAAGAAATACCACCATCATGAATTTACCACCTCTTAAACGAAAAATTGACAGACTTAACTTTTCCACCTCCTTTTCTAACAATTGCCTCTGCTTCTTCCTCTGCTTCTTCCTTTTTTACAATTGCCTCTGCTTCTTTTCTGTCTTTTGCCTCTAGCCTTCAGAATCCCTTTGACTTTGGCTTTGCACACACGTCTCATATTCCAAACAAAATGTGTCTTGGCCACATCATCTGTAACATTATCCTCGTGTAAACCCAGCTGGCGAGGTAAGTGTTGCTCAATGTCATCCATGTGAGGCACATCAACATCATTATTAGATTCATTGGCTACATGCTTCCCTTTTCCATGTGGTCATTTGTAATTGTAGGAGATCTAGTTACTCTATGCCTGTGGTTACCGTTTGGTGTCCTCAAACAATAAGTTTTTTCACCTTCACACCTTTCAATCCGTTGAGTAATAGGAGTCGTACCATCCTTAGCCTCGTTGTTCGACTGTTGACTAGTCTATTCTTCCGATGCGCAGAGACCGGATCCTTCCGCATGGTGAGAATTTAATGCTCTTGGCTCCTTTTTCAGGTCTCAATTGGCCCGTCAACCTCAAGATTAATTGTTTCATCTACCTCCATCGTCTTCTCCAAAATATCACCGGATAGATTTTCTCCCGGAGACACAGACAACAAAGAATGTGAATTGTTTTTAGATTTCACCATCACAATCCCAGCCGTATTATGACAAAGAACTTCAATTGTGACCCAAAAACCTTCCACAAAACCTCGTGGTTTTAAGAAAATTGTTCCTGGGTTATTTTCTTGTTTATGGGTGAAAATCGTTTCCGCCGATTTCGGTAATTTCGGTAGGTGAGTGAGAAACTGGTTGAAACCCTAAACAAATGCGCTGCACGTGAGCACTTTATAGATTCGAGAGATCAACTGCACAAGTCGCCTAAACCAAGAAATGGCCGTTCCGGGTTTGCCGGTCACAAAGTGGAAGAGAAGGGTTGATTTGGGGAGGAAGCAAAGAAAGGTGTTGAGGCGAGAATAGTGCGGGAGAGTAGTGTCTTGACTTGTATCGTAAAGCTTAGGAAGCTTGCAAGAGATGAAAACTTTTGGATAGCTTGCAAAGTTGCCTTTTCGAGAGTATTGTATTTTTCTCCCGACCGAGACTTCTTGTGCGGGTGGAAATAGGTAAGACCTATTTATACAAGTCGAGATTGAAACGTACCCTAGCCTCATGAAGGAAGAGAGTAAAGGGTGAAATAATGGGAGGAGGTGGTAAATCGCATGGTGTTTATGGGTGAAAACGTTTTCACCATTATTTCCTCATTTATTTGACCGCTTTATTCCTTTTCACGCTTTCTTAATGTGAGCGTAGTGTACGCCGCAAATTGTGGATCGCAAACCAAAACCCCGGAAAGCATCTCCAGTTTTTGTTGATATCTCGAGTGTCGGTTGCACCTTGAGTGCAAGTGGCGCCTGCTAGTGGCGCGTGTGGCATGTGCCATTGGCATGTGCGGAATGCCTTTGTTGCGGGTTGCATCTTGAGTGCAAGTGGCAATGCCGAGCTGCTAGTGGCGTGTGTGGCATGTGCCAATGGCATGTGCCAGGAATACCTTGGTGGTAGGTTGTACGTTGAGTGTAAGTGGCAATGCCTCTGCTAGTGACGTGTGTGGCAAGTGCCAATGGCGTGTTCGGCCATTAGGGTCGTGGCCTGGTAAGAAAAGCTACCAGCGATGCGTGTTGGCATGTGCCAATGGCATGCTCGGCTATTAGGGCCATGGCCAGGTAAGAAAAGCTACCAGCGAGCGTGTTTGCATGTGCCAATGACATGCGTGGCCAACTTGGGTTGCGCCCTGGTAGGAAAAGCTACCAGCGGTGCGTGTTGGAATGTGCCAATGGCATGCGTGGCCAACTTGGGTTGCGCCCACAGAAAAAGCTACCAACGAGCGTGTTGGCATGTGCCAATGGCATGCGTGGCCAATTTGGGTCGCGCCTTGGTAGAAAAAGCTACTAGCGAGCGTGTTGGCATGTGCCAATGGCATGCGTGGCTAACCAGGTTGCGCCACAGAAAAAGCTACCCCGAGCGTGTTGGCATGTTCCAATGGCATGCGTGTGGCCAATTTGGCCGCGCCCTGGTAGAAAATCTACCAAGTAGCGTGTTGGCATGTGCCAATGGCATGCGTGGCCAACTTGGGTTGCGCCCTGGTAGAAAAATCTACCAGCGGTGCGTGTTGGCATGCCAATGGCATGCGTGGCCAACTGGGCCGTGCCTTTGTAGAAAAAAGCTACCAATGGCGTGTTGGCATGTGCCAATGGCATGCGTGGCCAACTTAGGTTGCGCCCTGGTAGAAAAAGCTACCGCAGCGTGTTGGTATGTGCCAATGGCATGCGTGGCAATTTAGGCCGTGCCCTGGTAGAAAAAGCTACCGGCTGAGCGTGTTGGCATGTGCCAATGGCATGCGTGGCCAATTTGGGTCGCACCAGTAGGAAAATCTACCGGCGGGGCGTGTTGGCATATGCCAATGGCATGCGTGGCCAACTTGGGTTGCGCCCTGGTAGAAAAAGCTACCAGCGGTGCGTGTTGGCATGTGCCAATGGCATGCGTGGCCAACTTGGGTCGCGCCGTGGTAGAAAAAAGCTACCAGCGAGCGTGTTGGCATGTGCCAATGGCATGCGTGGCCAACTTGGGTTGCGCCCTGGTAGAAAAAGCTACCAGCGAGCGTGTTGGCATGTGCCAATGGCATGCGTGGGCCAATTGGGGCCGCGCACTGGTAGAAAAAGCTACCGGCTAGCGTGTTGGCATGTGCCAATGGCATGCGTGGCCAATTTGGGTGGCGCGCCCTGGTAGGAAAAGCTACGGCGAGCGTGTTGGCATGTGCCAATGGCATGCGTGGACAATTTGGATCGCGCCCTGGTTGGAAAAGCTACCAGCGAGCGTGTTGGCATGTGCCAATGGCATGCGTGGCCAATTTGTCCTAGGTTGCATGATTTGCAAGCCTAGGCGTGGGCGCCATTTTGGAATGGCATGGTTAGGGCCAAGGTGCTTGGCTTGGCGTGACGTGACTAGTGTAGGCTAGGGCCAAGGCAGAGTGCGTTTGGCATGGACGCGGCTAGCTCGGGCTAAATGTGGCTGGCATGATTTGCCATTGGCACGGAGGTGCGGCTAGCATGGTTGGCATGCTTTGGCGCGTTTGGTGTGGCTGGCATGATTTGCCATTGGCACGGAGGTGCGGCTAACATGGTTGGCATGCTTTGGCGCGTTTTGGTGTGGCTGGCATGATTTGCCATTGGTACAGAGGTGCGGCTAGCTTGGGCTAGGTGTGGCTGGCATGATTTGCCATTGGCACGGAGGTGCGGCTAACATGGTTGGCATGTTTTGGCGCGTTTTGGTGTGGCTGGCATGATTTGCCATCGGCACATAGGTGTGGATAGGGCCAAGGTAAGTGTGTTTGGCTTGGCGTGGTGTGATTAGCGTAGCTAGGGCCAAGGCAGAGTGCATTTGGCATGGCGCAGCTAGCTTGGGCTAGGTGTGGCTGACATGATTTGCCATTGGCACAAGAGGGAATTAGGGTTTCGTTCGTTGTAACCCTAATTTGAAAAAATACCCCCTATTAATTACTGACTACATGCATTAAATGTCCTAATAAATGTGCCACTAGTGACATTAGGTTATTTGGGGTTTTACGATTTTACCCTTTGTTTAAAAACCACCATCAACAGTTCTATAGAAGCCCGAACAGAAAGATTGCAATGATGGAGATTTGATAAATTCAACGTGCACACATCTACCCCCTCTAAGCCTCCACGAGAAATTCCCAATTTCCTCAAATATTTCCATACTCACGCATGAAAAGGAACTCCTTTCACACGAATCCATTTAGATGGGGATTGTGTGATCCG
The DNA here is from genome assembly GCA_023531295.1 of Papaver armeniacum. Taxonomy (NCBI): domain Eukaryota; kingdom Viridiplantae; phylum Streptophyta; class Magnoliopsida; order Ranunculales; family Papaveraceae; genus Papaver; species Papaver armeniacum. The sequence goes on from JAJJWW010016205.1 coordinate 493,554, forward strand.
GGAAGAAATACCACCATCATGAATTTACCACCTCTTAAACGAAAAATTGACAGACTTAACTTTTCCACCTCCTTTTCTAACAATTGCCTCTGCTTCTTCCTCTGCTTCTTCCTTTTCTAACAATTGCCTCTGCTTCTTTTCTGTCTTTTGCCTCTAGCCTTCAGAATCCCTTTGACTTTGGCTTTGCACACACGTCTCATATTCTAAACAAAATGTGTCTTGGCCACATCATACGTAACATTATCCTCGTGTAAACCCGGTGGCGAAGTAATTGTTGCTCAATGTCATCCATGTGAGGCACATCAACATCATTATTGGACTCATTGGCTACATGCTTCCCTTTTTCCATGTGGTCAGCTGTAGTTGTAGGAGATCTATTTACTCTATGCATGTGGTTACTATTTGGTGTCCGACCAGCAATAAGTTTTTCACCTTCACACCTTTCAATCCGTTGAGTAATAGGGAGAGAGCTCGTACCATCCTTAGCCTCGTTGTTCGCACTGTTGACTAGTCTATTCTATGATGCAGATGCAGAGAGACCAGATCCTTCCGCATGGTGAGAATTTAATGCTCTTGGCTCATTTTCAGCGACAGCGTCAGTCCCAATTGGCCCGTCAACCTCAGCATTAATTGTTTCATCTACCTCCATCGTCTTCTCCAAAATATCACCGGATAGATTTTCTCCCGGAGACACAGACAACAAAGAATGTGAATTGTTTTTAGATTTCACCATCACAATCCCAGCCATATTATGACAAATAACTTCAACTGTGACCCTAAAACCTTCCACAAAACCTCGTGGTTTTAAGAAAATTGTTCATGGGATGTGTTCTATAGAAGCCTGAACAGAAAGATTGCAATGATGAAGATTTGATAAATTCAACGTGCACACATTTACCCCCTCTAAGCCTCCACAGAAATTCCCAATTTCCTCAAATATTTCCATACTCCACGCATGAAAAGGAACTCCTTTTACACGAATCCATTTAGATGGGGATTGTGTGATCTGGGAAGAAATACCACCATCATGAATTGACCACCTATTAAACGAAAAATTGACAGATTTAACGTTTCCACCTCCTTTTATAACAATTGCCTCTGCTTCTTCCTCTGCTTCTTCCTTTTCTAAGAATTGCCTCTGCTTCTTTTCTGTCATTTGCCTCTAGCCTTCAGAATCCCTTTGACTTTGGCTTTGCACACACGTCCCATATTCCAAACAAAATGTGTCTTGGCCACATCATCTGTAACATTATCCTCGTGTAAACCCAGCTGGTGAAGTAATTGTTGCTCAATGTCATCCATGTGAGGCACATCAACATCATTATTGGACTCATTGGCTACATGCTTCCGTTTTTCCATGTGGTCAGCTGTAGTTGTAGGAGATCTATTTACTCTATGCATGTGGTTACTGTTTGGTGTCCTACCAGCAATAAGTTTTTCACCTTCACACCTTTCAATCCGTTGAGTAATAGGGAGAGAGCTCGTACCATCCTTAGCCTCGTTGTTCGCACTGTTGACTAGTCATTCTACGATGCGAGAGAGACCGGATCCTTCCGCATGGTGAGAATTTAATGCTCTTGACTCATTTTTCGCGACAATCGTCAGTCCCAATTGGCCCGTCCACCTCAAAGATTAATTGTTTCATCTACCTCCATCGTCTTCTCCAAAATATCACGGACAGATTTTCTCCCTGAGTCACGGACAACAAAGAATGTGAATTGTTTTTAGATTTCACCATCACAATCCCAGCCGTATTATGACAAAGAACTTCAACTGTGACCCTAAAACCTTCCACAAAACCTCGTGGTTTTAAGAAAATTGTTCCTGGGATATGTTCTATAGAAGCCCGAACAGAAAGATTGCAATGATGAAGATTTGATAAATTCAACGTGCACACATCTACCCCCTCTAAGCCTTCACAAAAATTCCCAATTTCCTCAAATATTTCCATACTCCACGCATGAAAAGGAACTCCTTTTACACGAATCCATTTAGATGGGGATTGTGTGATCTGGGAAGAAATACCACCATCATGAATTGACCACCTCTTAAACGAAAAATTGACAGATTTAACGTTTCCACCTCCTTTTCTAACAATTGCCTCTGCTTCTTCCTCTGCTTCTTCCTTTTCTAACAATTGCCTCTGCTTCTTTTCTGTCTTTTGCCTCTAGCCTTCAGAATCCCTTTGACTTTGGCTTTGCACACACGTCCCATATTCCAAACAAAATGTGTCTTGGCCACATCATCTGTAACATTATCCTCGTGTAAACCTAGTTGGTGAAGTAATTGTTGCTCAATGTCATCCATGTGAGGCACATCAACATCATTATTGGACTCATTGGCTACATGCTTCCCTTTTTCCATGTGGTCAGCTGTAGTTGTAGGAGATCTATTTACTCTATGCATGTGGTTACTGTTTGGTGTCCTACCAGCAATAAGTTTTTCACCTTCACACCTTTCAATCCGTTGAGTAATAGGGAGAGCGCTCGTACCATCCTTAGCCTCGTTGTTCGCACTGTTGACTTGTCTATTCTCTGATGCAGAGAGACCAGATCCTTCCGCATGGTGAGAATTTAATGGTCTTGGCTCCTTTTCGCCGATGTTGTCGATCCCAATTGGCTGGTCAACCTCAGCATTAATTGTTTCATCTACCTCCATCGTCTTCTCCAAAATATCACCGGACAGATTTTCTCCCGGAGACACAAACAATAAAGAATGTGAATTGTTTTTAAATTTCACCATCACAATCCCAGCCGAATTATGACAAAGAACTTCAACTGTGACCCTAAAACCTTCCACAAAACCTCGTGGTTTTAAGAAAATTGTTCCTGGGATATGTTCTATAGAAGCCCGAACAGAAAGATTGCAATGATGAAGATTTGATAAATTCAACGTGCACATATCTACCCCCTCTAAGCCTCCACAGAAATTCCCAATTTCCTCAAATATTTCCATACTGCAAGCATGAAAAGGAACTCCTTTTACACGAATCCATTTAGATGGGGATTGTGTAATCTGGGAAGAAATACCACCATCATGAATTGACCACCTCTTAAACGAAAAATTGACAGATTTAACGTTTCCACCTCTTTTTATAACAATTGCCTCTGCTTCTTCCTTTTCTAACAATTGCCTCTGCTTCTTTTTTGTCTTTTGCCTCTAGCCTTCAGAATCCCTTTGAATTTGGCTTTGCACACACGTCCCATATTCCAGACAAAATGTATCTTGGCCACATCATCTGTAACATTATCCTCGTGTAAACCCAGCTGGCGAAGTAATTGTTACTCAATGTCATCCATGTGAGGCACATCAACATCATTATTGGACTCATTAGCTACATGCTTCCCTTTTTCCATGTGGTCAGCTGTAATTGTAGGAAATATAATTACTCTATGCCTGTGGTAATTGTTTGGTGTCCTACCAGCAATAAGTTTTTCACCTTCATACCTTTCAATCCGTTGAGTAATAGGGAGAGCGCTCGTACCATCCTTAGCCTCGTTGTTCGCACTGTTGACTAGTCTATTCTCTCGATGCAGAGACCCAGATCCTTCCGCATGGTGAGAATTTAATGCTCTTGGCTCCTTTTCAGCCAGGTGTCAGTCCCATTGGCCCGTCAACCTCAAAGCATTAATTGTTTCATCTACCTCCATCGTCTTTCTCCAATATGTCAATGGACAGATTTTCTCTCGGAGACACGAGACAACAAAGAATGTGAATTGTTTTTATATTTCACCATCACAATCCCAAACCGTATTATGACAAAGAACTTCAACCGTGACCCAAAAAACCTTCCACAAAACCTCGTGGTTTTAAGAAAATTGTTCCCGGGATATGTTCTATAGAAGCCCGAAACGTAAAGATTGCAATGATGAAGATTTGATAAATTCAACGTGCACACATCTACCCCCTCTAAGCCGCCACAGAAATTCCCAATTTCCTCAAATATTTCCATACTCCACGCATGAAAAGGAACTCCTTTTACACGAATCCATTTAGATGGGGATTGTGTGATCTGGGAAGAAATACCACCATCATGAATTGACCACCTCTTAAACGAAAAAATTGACAGATTTAACGTTTCCACCTCCTTTTATAACAATTGCCTCTGCTTCTTCCTCTGCTTCTTCCTTTTCTAACAATTGCCTCTGCTTCTTTTTTGTCTTTTGACTCTAGCCTTCAGAATCCCTTTGACTTTGGCTTTGCACACACGTCCCATATTCCAGACAAAATGTGTCTTGGCCACATCATATGTAACATTATCCTCGTGTAAACCCAGCTGGCGAAGTAATTGTTGCTCAATGTCATCCATGTGAGGCACATCAACATCATTATTGGACTCATTGGCTACATGCTTCCCTTTTTCCATGTGGTCAGCTGTAATTGTAGGAGATCTAGTTACTCTATGCCTGTGGTTACTGTTTGGTGTCCTACCAGCAATAAGTTTTTCACCTTCACACCTTTCAATTCGTTGAGTAATAGGGAGAGCGCTCGTACCATCCTTAGCCTCGTTGTTCGCACTGTTGACTAGTCTATTCTCTGATGCAAAGAGACTAGATCCTTCCGCATGGTGAGAATTTAATGCTCTTGGCTCCTTTTCAGCGACAGCGTCAGTCCCAATTAGCCCGTCAACCTCATGGTAAACACACATTTAGTATATTATCATAATCCTTTCGTGTCTTTATCCTGTCAATAACTGGATCCCAAATAATTATGATTCTTGAAGAACTTCCAATTGGCAGTCCAAGATATGTAATTGGCAAACTACCAACTTCACACCCAAGCACTCTAGCACATTCTCCACAGTTGTTAACACCATCTCCTACCCCAATGACTGAAGACTTATCCAAATTGATATTCAAACCAGTAATTTGTTGTAGCTCAAGTAGGATTTGTTTAATAAAGTAAATTGTCTGGATTTGCATCAAGAAATAAAATTGTATCGTCTGCAAATTGTAAGTGCGTTATTTGTGTTCCGTTACTTTTGACGCTGAAACCGCTTATTAACCCACTAGTCTCTGCCTTCTTCATAAGAACTGAGAAAACCTCTGCCACCATTAGAAATAAGAACGGAGAGAGCGGGTCTCCTTGTCGAAGGCCTCTTGATCCCTTAAAGAAACCCGACGCTTCCCCATTGACAAGAACCGAGAACCGCGTATCCTCATAGCACGTTTTCATCCATCTTACCCACCTCGGCCGAACCCCATTTTGCCACCAATGACCTCAATTATTTTCCAGTTTACATGGTCGTAAGCTTTCTCCATATCTATTTTACAAATAATCCCTGGTTTGTTCTCTTTTATTCGCGAGTCTATACATTCAAATGCGATCAAAATGCCATCCAAAATTTGCCGCTCATGAAGAAATGCCCCCTGCTGTTGAGATATCACCTTGGGAAGGACTGTCTTAAGCCTATTTGCAAGAACGTTTGCAATTATCTTATAAACACCCGCGACAAGACTTATCGGCCTAAAATATTTTAACTTTGTAGCTTTTGTTTTCTTTGGAAGTAAAGAGATAAAAGTACATTTCATCGGCCAATCCAAACGACCTTCCTTGTTGAACTCATTTATCACTTTCAGGAAATAAACTCTAATGATACTCAAAGATGCTTTAAAGAACTCATTTGTGTAACCATCCGGTCCCGGGGATTTATCGAGACCGGTAGTGTTTATTGCCTCAGTGACGTCCTCCTCTTGTATGTCCCTCTCTAACCAACACTTATCCTCAATGCTGATCTTCGTAAATTCTAAACCATATCCCCCCTTGGTCGATCTGCATTTTCTTGATGTGTCTGCCTGCTCGTAGTAGCTCACTATTTCTTTTAATTTTGCTTTGGGTCCGTAACATCTTCTCCTTGAACCGGAGCTTGAAAATTGTTTTTTTCCTTTTCTTTCCATTCACTATTTTATGAAACATTTTGGTATTTATTTCGCCATCTTTAACCAAATTATTCTTTGCACGTTGATTGACTTTCTTTCCTTCATTGTGGCAAGTTTAGAGTATTCACTCCTTAACTTCAATCTCTCCGAAAATTCTGTCTCTTGATGTTATCTTCTTTTTATCTATCATCTCAATTGCCAAGCCGAGCCTTTGAATTTGCTCATCCAACTGACCATACTTACTCTTGCACGAGCCCTTGAGAAGATTTTTTAGCTCTTGAAGCTTTTTGAGAAGACAAAACTAGCGAGAGCGAGAAAAATTCATATTCGCCACCAATCTTTCAAGTGCACCAAAAAATCTTCATCTTTCAACAAGAAGTTCTCAAAGCGAAAAGGATAAGGACCAAATTGGATACCACCACCTCTTAAACTGATCGGGTGATGGTCCGACAAATTTCTACGAAGTAAGTCTTGAGTTGCTTTAGGAAATTGATCTTCCCATTCGCCGTAAAAGATGAAACGATCAATTCTTGTTAAAGTTGCCTCACCTCGCATGCTAGACCATGTGAAAAAACCTCCTAACAAGCGGCAAGTCGAATAGACCGCGTCTTCGCATAAAAGAATCAAAAAACTTAATGTGCGTGGTAGATCTTTTGTTCCTATTCTTCTCGGCTACAAAAAGGATACAATTGAAATCACCACCCAAACACCATGGAGTATCCGACCATTTCCTTCTAACTTCATCCAGTTCTGCCAAAAATGTTTACTATGATGTAATATTTCATGTTGGCCCGTACACATTAGTTAGTATACACTCGAAACCGTTTCTGTAAAACACACACTTAATTGTCACCGAGTACTTAAGAATCGTATGTCGTCAACTCTTATCTTGGAGTCATCCCACACTGTTAACATTCCACCTGCGGCACCCCTTGATGGTTGAGCAGCCCATTGATGGCTGTTGTTTCCCCATATTAAACGCACCATTTGATTCGTTACTAATTCTGTTTTAGTCTCTTGGACAAACAAAACAGTCGCTTGTTCTTCCTTCACCAATTTTTGAATCTCGCCTAGTATTCCTTCTTTTCCAGCTCCCCTAATGTTCCATGATAATATATTCAAAAGTGGAAACGCGGGATGAAGAGAAGAGAAAGAATGAAGTGAAGCCGCTAGTTGATCTTGAGAACTGGTTGTTGACTTGGTGAGAGGAAGGGGAACGCTGAATATATGAGGCAACAACTGTTAAGTATAAATGATATCTGCCAGATGTAGGTGGTAGCGAGTTGTGCGAAAACTCCGCCGTTGTTGGGTTTGCTTTTACCTGTTGTTTCTTTTTTTTAGAGAGATGTGGAGGCGAACCGAAGCCGCCCGATGGGTGATGTAGGCGATGGTGCGAGAGAAGTGAAGGGCAAAGTGAAGCCGCCAATGGGTGATGTAGGCGATGGTGCTTTCTGGATCGCCAATGGCGTGATCAATTCCATCTTGTCATCTTTTGATGGTAGGCGTTAGTGGAGTCTCTGGCTTGTGACGGTGGTTGGAGTTTCGGATAAGCAAGGATTCCTCTTCTTCGTTTCACTGTTGGCTTAGTATTTCATTAGAAACTTCATTGATTTGCATTGTTGGTAACAGATGGTTGAGCATTTGAGAGGCTTTTCCCTGTGAACTTGTTGCAAACACCTGTTGTGCGAGCATTATCTACTACCTGTGAAGTGGAAATGTTCTTTTTTATGTTCTGTCATGCTTTCGTATGGAGTGGATACGGAAGTGAGTCATTTTTATGCTTTGAGAAAGTGGAGGGAGATGGAGGCGTAGATGAGTTAAGGCGCTCCATGGGGAAGATGAAGTCGCTCAAGAGAGGTTGGAAGAAGGTGGAGGCGGTGATTTTGATTTTTTTTTTTTTTTTTTTTTTTTTTTTGCATTTTGTTTTTATCTGTTTGGGGAAATTGTAGAGGGATGAAGGCGTTGGATATAATAAGACGCCTCGGTGAACTGGGAAGCAATATGCTATACTAGGGCGCGTGTTATAGTGCCACTTGGAAAGAAGAGACGCTAACAGCACCAAAGAAAGACGCTGAGAGGGGTCGGGTAGTAACACAGCATGAGAGAAGATTACTAAAAATAAAACGAAAAGACACCTCGGTGAACTGGGAAGCAATATGCTTTACTAGGGCGCGTGTTATAGTGCCACTTGGTGCCTTTTGTATTAATCAAAATGACGCTGGATTGTCTGACGGCGCCATTGTCATTGAGCTTAAAATAATAAAATGTAAAGAAATATTTAAAGGCGTGAAGGGTAACAGCCGCCTGGATGATGATCCCGCTTGTACAAGGACGCTTGTGCGAAGAGAAATATTGAGGTGTGAGCGTTCAGTGGCTGAACCGCTGTCCTAATCCTATGAGATAGGCTCCCACTGTGGTCGCCAAAATGTAATGGGTACAAATATCATAGTAGAGTTGGAAGCCTACTCTAGAAAGTAGTACATGGTTAGCCACAAGAAGTTAGCTCTGATCTATTAGTTGAGAGATGATCCCTATTTATAGACATTTCTTGAAATAAGAATGTCCAACATGTATCCTCTCATATCTTTTCTTATCCTACATCTGTCCCTTCAATAGTACAAGTGTACTTTAGATTCTTCTTCATGAACTCACGTGACTTAGATCGCACACGTGCTTATCAATAGGGAAGGGGCGCTATGTAGCGTTTTCTCTTGGATATGGGGAGATTTCCCCCAATCTTGGGTGGAATACTCTTTAGAATCTCTTCTTGGATATGGGGAGGCTGACCTTCTACCTTGACATTTTACAGGTATCTACATTAAGTCCCCTGGCTATTTGGGCAAGGCGTTAGCCTTCTCAACATTCTATTGCTTCTCTCAGGCGTCTTTCTTAGGCAGCTTACTTTGGACTTGCACTCTTCCCGCAAGTCCCCTAATGCGGCGTCTCTTCGACTTGCTCTCTTCTCGGCGTCCGATGGGCTTGCGCTCTTACTTTAGCGTGGTCTTTGATAGGTCTTGGACCCCCATATGTTGCCTCATTAAAACCTTGTCAAGGAAAACCAAAGTGGGACAAAACCTTGACGAAGGGAAAAGAGTACAACGCGGAGAGTCCGTTGGAAAGTCACTTTGTTGAAGTTCGCTTCTCTTCAAGTCTTTGATTTCCTTGATCTTCTCGAGCCCCCTTTGATCGTGACTTAGGATCCTCTTTTGTCCGAGCATCGTCTTCTTGACTTCATTGTTGATAGCATCGGGTATACTCTTGACTTGGTTGCTTGGTTTGAAGTTACTTTGGCTTTTCATTTAGTGATGCATTAGCTACAAAAGTAAGTATACAAATAAGCTCTCTAGTTTTCCAGGGTGAGTATGTTTCATGAATGTTTATGCTAAAATATATTTTGTTTGCTCGATTTTAATATTCCCTCGTATGACTTGTTTCGTCCATTTGATAGGTACCCCGCCAGTGGAAAGTATTTTTAGATGTTCTCTCTTGAACGGAAGGCTTTTTCTGCCCCTTGCTACTTTCCATGTGAAGTACCGTCTCGTTTGAAGCAAAGAGACCACATTGGGAAGATTTAATCATTGCATTCACAGTTTGTTTTGGATGATTTACGAAGTTTAAATGCTATTCATTTTGTAACGAACGAATAGAGCATTCAAGTTAGGCGGGTACTTATCTTGCATTTCCAACTGTCCATGTGGGTTTAGTGATTGAACGTTTCTTCTTTGTGGGATTCTTGCAAACGCTTATCAGACTGGCATTATCGATTCCTCCATTATTCTGGCTTCTCACCACTGAATCATGTCCTAGCTATACGAAAACGAGAAACATTAAAATTAGTCAGCTGATGTTGAAGTTATGTAAGCATTAATGTTGCACATATATGATCTTTTTTTTTTTTTTTTTTTTTTTTTCAAAAATAAAATATTTTCCTTTTAAATTTAATCATATTAGTATAGTAAACTTATCTCGATTGTTTTGTGATGCATCTTCGAGTTTAGTACTCGTTGACTCCTAATTTGTGACATCTTTGGTGCAGCTCATGTGGGAAAAGGGTAGAAACTTATCTTCCAAATCGAAGGAAAAAATCCCACTATCAACTGTTGTGTGAGAAGTAAAACAAAAACGCTGTTGGCATGAGGCGATATCTTCCGAGTGTTGAGCATATAGGCGATAGCCGTTGTATGTACGTAAAAGGCGCTAGCAAGAGAGATAGAGGCGCCAGAGAGAAATATACGCTGGCGGGAGAGATGGAGTCGCCAGAGATAAATATATGCTGGCGAGGAAGAGACGTAGGCGCTGGAGAAAGGTGGAGGCGCTGTAAACATCCATCTTCTTTGTTGTTTCTTTAGTAAAACGAATTAAGATTCAATGTCGATCTTTATTAATTGGTGTTGTTCTGGTTAACTAAATAGTTCGAGGGTGATGGATGGCGCTGGATAGGTTGATGTAAGCGCTTATTTAGGGGCAAGTGGGTGATGTCGGTGATGAGTAGACGCCAGTGGATGCTGTAGGCGCTTAGATGGTTTCATGGTTCCGCTTCGACCGCCAGAGAAGTCCTCACATATACTGCCATAATGGGTCTTTACCACTTCTACAAACAGACAATTTAAGAAGATCAATTAAGATATAACATCATAAAGAAAAAACTTTATTAATTAATCTTGATGCCTCGAGGGTTATCATTTCAACAGTTAATGTATATGCTGGCGTGAAGTTCTCTTCTTTTTTTTTTTTTTTAAATTATTATAATCGAATTGAAAAGCATATGAGGAGTGAGACTTATCTCTCGAGTTTTTTTTTCGATTCAAAAAGAGAATTTATTTATTGATCTATGAGAGTACATCTAGTATTATCTCCTTGTATCCAAGAAGTAATATCCGGTGGGAAATTATCCACAAATTCAAAATTAAAACCACTACTTCTGCACTTCTTGGCTACTAAGTCTGCAACTCTATTCTTAGATCTCTTAACTGACTGACAAACAAAATGAACATGACTTTGAAATAAACTTTTAATGTCCAGAACTAAACCTTGATTCAACAAATGAACATAAGAAGTGTCTTCTTTTATTGACTTAACTAAAGATTCACTATCTGATTCAAAAATGACTTTAGAGAAATTCTTAGAGATTGCCCACTTCATTGCATCATACATTGCCAGACATTCTAGTTTCTCCACTTCTTGGTATTTGATTATTCCTCCATTGTAGAAGATTCCTTTGGCTCCATAACATCTCCCTGCAAAATTCCTTGCTATTAGTCCAGTACTTCCTGTTAAATTTTCCTTAAGAAAAGAAGCATCTACATTAATCTTCATAAAATCAACTTCTGGTGGATCCCAGTATTGAGGCTGCGCCTGTATAATAGCTGTATTGTTAGAAACAGTAGAGACAATCTTTTTACAACTATCAAGCAAAGATAGTGCTATTTATACTGAGATTTCTATTTGGGAATTTCCTTTGAAACACAACTGTGCATCTATCTCTCCAAATTGTCCAAGTTGTGATCATTAGTAAATATAGAAAATGCAGCTGATCTATAGTTGAGACACCAGAACTAGACACATTAGTAGTAAACCAGCTAATGATCCAGTTAAAAAATTTTACCATGAACAGTCTTAGCATTACTAACATTCACATTAACACCCAGCCAAATAGATTTTTCATAAGGACAATCAAGTATCATATGTTCAGCAGTTTCAAAATTAGCATTACAGATACTACAATGCACATCAATACCTTGCTTATAATTAGAAAGCTTGTCCCTAGTAGGGACAATGCCCTTAAGACACTTCCACACAAAAAGCTTAACCTTATGAGGAATTCTACAATCCCAGAGAGATTTCCAAACCTGACTGCTTACCAACTGAGGTCCAGAATTATCAGTAGAATGACTGCTTAGAACTTTGTAGGCACTTTTTACTGTAAAATTGCCTTTCCTGTCATGAATCCAATTTAGATTATCACTTCCACAACTAGGAATGTGCATAGCAGTAATTTTATCGGCTATATTCATATCAAAAGTGTTCTGAATAAGCTGAATATTCCAAGTTCTAGTGCCTGGCAAAAACAACTCATGAACATAAATAAGATTAGATGGAAAACTAGAGCCAGTTTTAGGAGTAGGTGGATGTTCAATGCCAATGACCCATTTATCCAACCAGATCTTAATCCTAGTTCCACATCTTACAGTCCAAAAAGTATTATCTTTGATGGTTTTGATCTGTCTATAAATGCCCTTCCAGACCCAAGAGCTTTTTTCATTAAGACTATCTAAGTGAAGAGGATTAGAAGTTTTGAAGTACTTAGCTTCCAAAATCTTAACATAATAGTAAAATAGAATTAGAGCAAATTTTCCAAGCTATCTTAGAGATAAGAGCTCTATTAAAAACCTCTAGGTTCCTAAATCCTAAGCCTCCTAATTCCTTAGGTTTTTGAAGATTAGGCCAACCTATAAATTTGATACCTTTATTAGCTTTGTGACCCCACCAAAAATTTCTTTGTAAGGTGTCAAGCTTGTCTATAGTAGTGATAGGAATCTTAAAACAGCCCATCTGGTAAGTTGGAAGGGAATTCAATACAAATTTGATTAAAGTGGTTCTACCTGACTGATTTAAAGTAATACTTATCCAGTTATTGAGCCTAGCTTCAAAGGATTGAACTATTAGGTCAAAAGACTTTACTTTTGAGTGTCCTAGAAGGAGAGGAGCCCCCAGATAAGTTTCGAGTCACTAACAAGCTTCATATTTAGCTCTTTAGCCAAGTCAATACTGAGATATGTGGTCTAAATTACCACTAAAGTAGACACAAGATTTATCAAAGTTCGAGTCCGACTGGCAGACAGGGCGCTAAAGGCATTCAAAATACTTAAGATACAAAGTAATATTCCTCATATCGCCTTTAGCAAAAATAAGAATGTCATCTGCAAATAAAAGGTGAGAAATAGATGGTGCTCTTCTAGCAACTTTGATACCTGCAATCTCTTTGTTAGCTTCAGCATAACTCAATTTTCTTGAAAGAAATTCCATAGCCATGATAAAAAAGATAAGGAGAGAGGGGATCTCCTTGTCTTATACCTCTTGAAGGCATATATTCTTGACAAGGGGATCCATTCAGTAAAACACTTATACTAGTAGTGGAAACACAGTGATGGATTAAGCTGCAGAATTCATTACTAAAGCCAAATTGGGCTAAAATTTTCAGGAGAAAAGACCATTCAAGTTTATAAAAAGCTTTAGATAGGTCTAACTTAAGAGCCATGGTACCTCCAACACCTTCCTTTTGTTTCATAGTATGAATAATCTCATGGGCTATTATTATATTGTCATGTATAGCTCTACCAGGAACAAAAGCTGCCTGATATGGAGAAATTAATTTCTTCAAATAAGGCTTGATCCTATTAGCTAATATTTTAGAGATTATTTTGTAAGAAACATTGCAAAGACCTATAGGTCTAAACTCTGATAGTTTCTTTGGATCTTTAACTTTAGGAATAAGACTAATGTAAGTCTTATTAAGCTCTTTAGGCATAAAACCAGTGATAAAGAATTGTTGTACCACATCAATAACATCCTTGCCCACAATATCCCATTGGGATTGATAGAAACAGACTTGGAATCCATCGGGACTTCGGTGAGCTCCAAGTCGGCATAGATTTAACAACACTAGCAATTTCATCAGCAGAAGGCATAACAAGTAACACAACATTATCTGAATCATTAATAATAGTGGGAATAACATCAAAAGTATCATCAACGAAAACATGATTACTTGTGCAAGCAATGGTACTAAAATGAGTAGTTAGAAGATTGCTTATGCTATCCCTGTCTCTAAGCCAGTTCCCATCATTATCACTAAGAGAACTAATGTTGTTTCTATGCATTCTTTTATTAACAAGAGAGTGAAAAAATTTAGTGTTATTTTCCATATCATGAATATGCTTATCCCTAGATTTCTCCTTATCAAAACTGGTTTGAATCTTGTACCAGTTTTCCAAATCATGAGTGATGGTTTTAACCTTCAATTCTTGACTAGCTGAACTTGGTTCTGCTTGAGCTTTATTCAACTTATCCTGCAACAACTTAATGTTATTATGTATATCACCAAACTCTAACCTGTTCCACTTAGCTAAATTGAACCTAGTGTGCTGAAGCTTATTTTTGAATTTATGTGCTGGACTTCCTTGAACATTAATGTTCCAAGCTTGTTGCATTTGAGCTCTAAAAGTATTATGCTCCATCCAAGTACCAAAAAATTTAAAAGGTCTCCATAATTTCTTAGGAATAGGATCGGTAGTGAGCATAATGGGACAATGGTCAGAAGCAATATGATTTAAATGACAGATTTTAGCATTTGGAAATTGTAAAAACCAATCTATATTTCCAAACCCCATATCCAAATCTAGCTTTTTTAGTACCAAGTACCAAGACTATTACTAGTCCGGTATAATCATTTCTGCATAACCCAAATCGGATAGATCGAATCTCTAACTCTATCTTGTACCCAAGTGTCGAGCTACTTCTATTTCTAGCCAAATGAAAATTCAGATCACCTAAAACTAACCATGGCTGATAAACTACTTCACTAAGTTCATGAAGAAAGTTCCATTGCTTCTTTTTAGGGTCATTATAAGTTGAACCATACATAAATGACATTAGAACCTCTGGTTTGCTAGGATCAATAGTAACTAGAGCATGGATAATGTTATCAGCTGCACTCGCAATATCGTTATACCATCCTTCCACATGAGAATAAGACCACCCTCCAGGTCCACTCTATCAATCCAAGTATAGTTATGATAATGTAAGTTTTGAGCAATAGAGGTCATTCTCTGAGGATCAACTTTTGTTTCACTAAGGAAAATGAAATCAGGACTATGAGATTTGACTAAATTTTGCAATTGTTGAAAAGTAAAACTTTTAGAAATCCCTTGAACATTCCAAGAAATAAATTTCATTTTAAAACTAAAGTTTAAACTAGAAATCGAATGCAATTATTAGTATTAAGGTTGTAAAATAAAATTTTGAAAAAGAAAGTGTATGAGATTACCTGATTCTTCTTTTCTACATTGTCAGCTTGTATGTCTCCAGTTGTGCCCATGTGAGTATTTTGGATGCCTGTGATGTTATCTCTTGCATTGGTATGGGAAGAAAGATCAGATTCATTGAAATTATTGTCATCCTCACCAGCAATCCTATGCCGTTTTCCAAGCCTCATATCTTCAGTAGACTCTGATGAATTTTTCTTGAGAAGAAAGTCCAAATTAACAGTAACTCCATCTTTAGGGGAACAAAACAAGTATTCTTGACAAACTTCTTCGATGCTTTATAGATGCAGGAGCAAAGCATTGGCATTAATAGAGGATATATTCTTTCTAACAGAATTTGGTTTGCCAAAAAAGTACGGCTTTTCATGAGCTTTGGTTAAGTAAGCAGCTGCATCCTTACAAGCAACTTTACAGTGCTTAATAACATAGCATTCAGTACATATTCCATTAGGCTGCCTTTCATAGAAAAACCTCTGCCAGCGTGTAACTCATGCATTTGTAATTACCTTAACTCCCCTTCTTAATGGAATAGAGAGATCCACATTGACACAGACTTTGAATGGATCCTTTCCAATTGGAATAGCATCTTTTGGTTCAATCCCTGTGACTTCTCCCATAATCTCTCCAATTTTGGTTACAGATGCAATGTTCATAAGTTCCGGCAAGAGATACGGCAGCTCAATCCAAAACTGTTGAAAACCCCAGTGCTTTTCAGTATAAACCATATCAGGAATGTAATCATGAACATTAAGAAGTTGCTTATTGATGATCCATGGCCTTTCATTTATAACGGTATTTAGAAACTCCCACTGACTAAATTTAAAAATCATGAGATTTGGTTCAATCTCAATAATTCGCAGATCCTCCGGAGATAGAAATGGCCAAGTAAATTTGATGTATTTTCCCACCAAATCGTAGCTCATTCTCCCTTCCATAATTATCTTCCCAATAGCACTTGCTTCCCAGGTCAAATATTCAGTATCCCCAGTATTTGTATCTTTTTCAACAATCACTGCTTCATTGATATCTCCCAAATCTAGTGTTGCTTTCTGTTGATGGTGGTTTTTAAACAAGGGGTAAAATCGTAAACCCCCATGACCTAGTGTTACCCGCAACACATTAACTAAGAGCATTTAACTCAGGTGTAAATAATTAATAGGGGTATTTTTTTCAAAATACAGGATTAGGTTTTCGACACGTAACCCTAATTCCAAAACCAAGCCGCACACTGCGCGCACAATGGCAACAATGCCAAACCAAGCCGCTGCTGCGCACCATGGCAACAATGCCAAACCAAGCCGCATCTGCGCACCATGGCAACAATGCCAAACCAAGCCGCACTGCTGCGCACCATGGCAACAATGCCAAACCAAGCCGCACCCCGCGCACCATGGCAACAATGCCAAACCAAGCCGCATATCTGCGCACCATGGCAACAATGCCAAACCAAGCCGCACCCGCGCACCATGGCAACAATGCCAAACCAAGCCGCATATCTTTGCGCACCATGGCAACAATGCCAAACCAATCCGCATATCTTGCGCGCACCATGGCAACAATGCCAAACCAAGCCGCATATCGCGCACCATGGCAACAAAGCCAAACCAAGCCGCACACTGCGCACCATGGTAACAATGCCAAACCAAGCCGCATACTGCGCACCATGGCAACAAATCCAAACCAAGCCGCACACTGCGCACCATGGCAGCAAATGCCAAACCAAGCCGCACCCTGCGCACCACAACAGCGACGCCAAAACCAAACTACATATCACACTCATTGGAAACCATGCCAAACTAAGCCACTATGCCTTTGGCCCACGCCAAATATAGCGCCCTAGGCTTGCAAGACTTGCAACTAGGTCAACATGGTCAAACGTGCCATTGGCACATGCCAACACGCACCGCAAGCCATATTTCCAAGTCGCTATGCCTTTGGCCCACGCCAAATATAGCGCCCGAGGCTTGCAAGACTTGCAACTAGGTCAACATGGCCGTACGTGCCATTGGCACATGCCAACACGCACCGCAAGCCATATTTCAAGTCGCTATGCCTTTGGCCCACGCCAAATATAGCGCCCTAGGCTTGCAAGACTTGCAACTAGGTCAACATGGCCGTACGCGCCATTGGCACATGCCAACACGTACCGCAAGCCATATTTCCAAGTCGCTATGCCTTTGGCCCACGCCAAATATAGTGCCCTAGGCTTGCAAGACTTGCAACTAGGTCAACATGGCCGTACGTGCCATTGGCACATGCCAACTCGCACCGCAAGCCATATTTCCAAGTCGCTATGCCTTTGGCCCACGCCAAATATAGCGCCCTAGGCTTGCATGACTTGCAACTAGGTCAACATGGCCGTTCGTGCCATTGGCACATGCCAACACGCACCGCAAGCCATATTTCCAAGTCGCTATGCCTTTGGCCCACGCAAAATATAGCGCCCTAGGCTTGCAAGACTTGCAACTAGGTCAACATGGCCGTACGTGCCATTGGCACATGCCAACACGCATCGCAAGCCATATTTCCAAGTCGCTATGCCTTTGGCCCACGCCAAATATAGCGCCCTAGGCTTGCAAGACTTGCAACTAGGTCAACATGGCCGTACGTGCCATTTGCACATGCCAACACGTACCGCAAGCCATATTTACAAGCCGCTACGCCTTTGGCACACGCCAAATATAGCGCCCTAGGCTTGCAAGACTTGCAACTAGGTCAACTCGGCCGTACGTGCCATTGGCACATGCCAACACGTCTGTAAGCCATATTTCCAAGTCGCTATGCCTTTGGCCCACGCCAAATATAGCGCCCTAGGCTTGCAAGACTTGCAACTAGGTCAACATGGCCGTACGTGCCATTGGCACATGCCAACACGCACCGCAAGCCATATTTCCAAGCCGCTACGCCTTTGGCACACGCCAAATATAGCGCCCTAGGCTTGCAAGACTTGCAACTAGGTCAACATGGCCGTATGTGCCATTGGCACATGCCAACACGTACCACAAGCCATATTTCCAAACCGCTATGCCATTGGCACACGCCAAATATAGCGCCCTAGGCTCGCAAACCATGCAACCTACCACCAAGGCATTCCGCACATGCCATTGGCACATGCCGAACACCCACGCTGGTAGCCTAACTTGCAAACCGTACAACCTACCACCAAGGAATTCGCACATGCCGTTGGCACATGCCACAAACGCCACTAGCAGTCCGGCATTACCACTTCCACTCGAGGTGCAACTACGCAACGAAGGCATTCCGCACATGCCGTTGGCACATGCCACATGCGTCCCTAAGCAGCACCACTTGCACTCAAGATGCAACCAACACTCGAGACATCAACACAAAATGGGGGATGCTTTCTAGGATTTTGGTTTGGCGGTCAAAGACATGCGCGTACACTACGCTCACATTAAGAAAGCGTGAAAAGGAATAAAGCGGTCAAATAAAAGAGGAAATAATGGTGAAAACGTTTTCACCCATTAACACCATGCGGTTACCACCTCCTCCCATTATTTCACCCTTTACTCTCTTCCTTCATGAGGCCAGTGGTACGTTTCAATCTCGACTTGTATAAATAGGTCTTACCTATTTCCACCCGGACAACAAGTCTCGGTCGGGAGAAAAATACTACACTCTCGGAAAGGCAACTTTGCAAGCTCTCCCAAAAGCTTTCATCTCTTGCAAGCTTCCTAAGCTTTCACTTTCGATACAAGTCGAGATACTACTCTCCCTGCATTATTAGGGTCTCAACACCTTTCTTTGCTTCCTCCCCAAATCAACCCTTCTCCTCCACTTTGAGACCGAAGCAAGTGCGGAACGGCCATTTCTTGGTTTAGTAGGACTTGTATGATTGATCTCTCGAATCTATAAAGTGCTCACGTGCAAAGACATTTGTTTAGGGTTTGAACCAGTTTCTCACTCACCTACCGAAATTACCGAAATCGCAGAAATGATTTTGACCCATAAACAATTGGCGACCACAGCGGGAGGATTGATCTATCGGCTACAATTTGTTGTCGATCTCGTTCTTCGACCCGAGATGTCAAGATAGTAGGGAAGGCGACTCAATCCGACTCAATCGCCAGACGATCCCGTTACTAGTTGTAAAACTACACTGGCCTGGGACTCGTTGAAGATGCTACCGATTGGGGACTTGCGACTCGGTCCGACTCAACCGCGGACAACCGGACTCGCTGAAGACGCTACCAAAGAATTGGGGACTAACTGGAGATGCTACCCGCAAAGCGCCTTGCTAAAGAAAGCCGCCTTTTACTTGGAGAGAGGCGTGTTTGCAAACGTTACTACGGTGACATTTGAAGAATTATTTATGATGAAGTATTTCCACAAGTTTATGAAAGGCATACCTATGGCTACGGTTTACACCAAAGACAAGAAAACAATAAAACAAATTGAAAGAGAAACACTGGAGTACATATTTGGGATATGCTTGCCCACTTTATCACTACCGCGCTACCGCTAACACCATGACGTGATAATAAAGATACGAGGTAAAAAGGGGAGCCAACCCATTTCATAAGCATAACACTTTTTGAATTTGAATAAGGTAAGGATTTCCTGTTTGAGCTACGTATGGGAAGTGGCAAGCTGGGCCCGCAGAACAAGTCCACGCCACGCCAAGCCAGCACCGTGCCAAGCCAATGGTCCACACCATAACGAAATCCAAGCCAGCGTCCACATCAAGTCGGGCGCCCATTCCAAGACGATCCAACGCCTACGGACGCGTTTGCCGGATGCGCTTACGATGCGCTTGCCGAGACGCGCATGCCGGCGCTTCCCGAAGCGCTTGCCGGACGCGCTACCGGGCACACATGCCATACGCGCATGCCCGGTAGGAGTACCACACTTTGTGCTAACAGTTTGCATCCTTCCAGCGCTAACATCTTGCGCCCTTCCAAAGACCATCCTCGCCCTTTGAAACAGCGCCATGGCTCCAGACTTCGTGATCAAAGCGTGTCATCTCCGCACGACACACTTACGATCACGGAACTGAGCCACTTCCGCCACCCCAACGGTTCTTCAAGCATGAAAGCTCCAACCGTCACAGAGAGACGCTACTCCACCATCGGGGCAAGATCTTTGGAAGATCAGGAAGAAGCCGACCTCCTTTTAGCATCGTTGATTCGATGAAAAGACGAAAGATACTTCAGCGAGACGCGCGTTATAGATGAAGAGGCTCGCGTTGCTCTTGAACGCCCAAATAGAAGGGATAAGCAATCCAATTTTGTCACACGTGAAGATCGGGAAGGACTTCTCCAAAATCGAAAGCAATGGAAATCAACAACTCTCCCGAGTTCACGGAAACCCTTCTTCCGCTTCGGGACCCTCATAATTGGAACTTCGCCTGAGTAGTCGCGAGTCTATGATGAAACTTGATTATGTGAGATTCTATATTTCTCCAAGGCATAGCATCAAGACATATTTGCATCTCTCAAACGCACTTTTGCATCGAGAAACGGGCGTTTCCGAGCGGGGAAGCCGTTCCCAAACCCCAACTTCTCCTAGAAAGCACGATCGACAGGATGTAAGCGGGGACTCCTAACCTCTTTTCTCTTGAGGATGTTGAGTTTGTGAACGTGACGCGGACTCCGACTTCAAAATGGTAGCCGTCAAGGCTCGAGAGTTGCAAGATGTCGTTTCAACGTTCTCTCCAGTAGCTCGCATCAACGTTCTCTCCGAAGTAGCTACGCATCAACGTTCTCCAGCCGGCTTCGCTTCAACGTTTGCTTCAATGCCACTCCTTCTACGCAAAGGGTCGTGCCGCCACACTCCCCATATCAAGGAACATAGTCACGACCAGCCCAATCTTCGTAGTCATGGACACCTTTTAATCCATCTCGCCAAAACTCGTGATCATGGAAAGTTTGCTCGCTTACGCATCCGACCAATCCTTTTACGTCCACGGAAGCCCATAGAATATCATCCAACCTACTTTGTTACCACGACAATGTAGTTTCTCCCGATTACATTTCCTTCCAAGAAGCTGTTGCCCCTCATTCGTTGATACCAGCAGAGCTTCACCGCGGCAAAGCAATTACTACAAAGATGGAAACACGTAAACCATACTTGAGAACGGAAGATATACACGGGATCCCTTCACTGTTAAAGCTATAAAGAACAGTCCACCAAAAATCCGTACCCACAACAAGGTCCTCTAATCTTCAAGGGTGCAGCGCAAGAACATCATCACCTCTCTGTCTAGAAGACGCCTTCAACACTTTACGAGGCCGCGGAGGATCCCGAGCCTGCACTATCGAATATGTCATCATGTAATTTCGAGCATCCCGGTGTCACATCCGGAAGAGTACGATAGGCTTATATCAAATCCCGTGGAGGGGGATTCAAGGCGATATAATGAAAGTAGGTCATGCGTGGGGACTACCGGCGTGAGATGCTTTCACTCCCTCAACCAGGTTATTGCGATTTCAACATCATCACTATCGAGGTTTTACGAGCCGCGGGAATTTCTCAACATGAATCCGTACATGTGCACCGAAAACTCCAAAAGCACGCCGAAGGTTACATTCACGTATTCATCCATTCCATCATATCAAACCGAAGTATGACCAAGGGGACTTCTCGCCGCATCCCATTTCGTAAGATAGATACCTAAATCAGCGTCCTCCAAGTCTCGCAGAGTCAACAAGGACGGATTCGAAGGAAGGGGAACGACTAGGTCATCCTCGTCGATAACACTGACGCATGCTCCAACAGGATATCTCTGCACAAAAGGGAAATTTTCCATTTATACAACAAGCGGCGGTAAAGTGTACGACAGTCCGCTAAAGAAGAAGAAAACATACCGGTATGATTTTCTTAACCCGAATAACCTTTGTTGGGATGCTCATGCAAGAGTCAGACCTCGCCTTCATCTGGAGAACCTGACTGGTTAGAAGATGATTCGAATGCGTGACATGACAAAGAGAGAAATTCAACAAGAAGAACCTTTTCTCAAACGAGGGAGATGATGCAATTGCGTTGGGTTTGAATACGAGAACCTTTAAAAGGAAAGGAAGCAATGAGGGACATAACGCTTCCATTTTTGGCATGAACGATGCCTAATCGAAGCCGTGCATGAAGGAAAGGCAAAATAAGGAAACTTTGCTATCTGTAGAAACACCTACTCCCTCCTTGTTCACACCGATCCCAATGGCCGCCCAAGTCACGCCTGCAAGCACGCACAACTTCCACACCTTGCGCCGGTCCCACCAGCTAGCACACTCAGTTTCCCAACTCACGCCAACTTCCCAATGACTTCCCAAGTCACGTCAGCTAGCACGCCCAACTTCCCAACGTCGCCCAAGTTGCACCGGCCCCACCAATTGCACCGACTTCCCAATGGCCGCCCAAGTCACGCCTGCAAGCACGCACAGCTTCCACACCTTGCGCCTGGTCCCACCAGCTAGCACACTCGGTTCCCAACTCACGCCAACTTCCCAACGTCGCCCAAGCCGCACCGGCCCCACCATTATGCCGACCTCCCGATTTGTGCAAAACTACCGAGAGGCAAAGATTCCAAATCCTATATATAAAAGGTCAGACAAGCCTCCTCAATTCTTTTTACGGTTTGCTGTTGATAGTTTGTCACCATCTTATGCTTACCTCGCAACAAAGCCCCTGTTCCGAGCTAAGCATGGGACTTAATGTTGATGGTGGTTTTTAAACAAGGGGTAAAATCGTAAAACCCCATGACCTAGTGTTACCCACAACACATTAACTAAGAGCATTTAACTCAGGTGTAAATAATTAATAGGGGTATTTTTTCAAAATACCAGATTAGGGTTTTCGACACAGTTTCCTAATTCCAAAACCAAGCCGCACACTGCGCACCATGGCAACAATGCCAAACCAAGTCGCACACTGCGCACCATGGCAACAATGCCAAACCAAGCCGCACACTGCGCACCATGGCAACAATGCCAAACCAAGCCGCACACTGCGCACCATGGCAATAATTCCAAACCAAGCCGCATCTGCGCACCATGGCAACAATGCCAAACCAAGCCGCACCCTCGCGCACCATGGCAACAATGCCAAACCAAGTCGCATATCGCGCACCATGGCAACAATGCCAAACCAAGCCGCATATCGCGCACCATGGCAACAATGCCAAACCAAGCGCATCGCGCACCATGGCAACAAAGCCAAACCAAGCCGCACATCGCGCACCATGGCAACAATGCCAAACCAAGCCGCATCTGCGCATGACCATGGCAACAAAGCCAAACCAAGCCGCACATTGCGCACCATGGCAGCAAATGCCAAACCAAGCGCACCACCGCGCACCACGACAATGACGCCAAAACCAAACTACATATCGCACTCATTGGAAACCATGCCAAATCTCCAAGCCGCTATGCCTTTGGCCCACGCCAAATATAGCGCCCTAGGCTTGCAAGACTTGCAACTAGGTCAACATGGACGTACGTGCCATTGGCACATGCCAACACGTACCGCAAGCCATATTTCCAAGTCGCTATGCCTTTGGCCCACGCCAAATATAGCGCCCTAGGCTTGCAAGACTTGCAACTAGGTCAACATGGCCGCACGTGCCATTGGCACACGCCAACACGTACCACAAGCCATATTTCCAAGTCGCTATGCCTTTGGCACACGCCAAATATAGCGCCCTAGGCTTGCAAGACTTGCAACTAGGTCAACATGGTCGTACGTGCCATTGGCACATGCCAACACGTACCGCAAGCCATATTTCCAAGTCGCTATGCCTTTGGCCCACGCCAAATATAGCGCCCTAGGCTTGCAGACTTGCAACTAGGTCAACATGGCCGTACGTGCCATTGGCACATGCCAACACGTATCGCAAGCCATATTTCCAAGTCGCTATGCCTTTGGCCCACGCCAAATATAGCGCCCTAGGCTTGCAAGACTTGCAACTAGGTCAACATGGCCGTACGTGCCATTGGCACATGCCAACACGTCCGCAAGCCATATTTCCAAGTCGCTATGCCTTTGACCCACGCCAAATATAGCGCCCTAGGCTTGCAAGACATGCAACTAGGTCAACATGTCCGTACGTGCCATTGGCACATGCCAACACGTATCCGCAAGCCATATTTCCAAGTCGCTATGCCTTTGGCCCACGCCAAATATAGCGCCCTAGGCTTGCAAGACTTGCAACTAGGTCAACATGGCCGTACGTGCCATTGGCACATGCCAACACGTCCGCAAGCCATATTTCCAAGTCGCTATGCCTTTGGCCCACGCCAAATATAGCGCCCTAGGCTTGCAAGACTTGCAACTAGGTCAACATGGCCGTACGTGCCATTGGCACATGCCAACACGTCGCAAGCCATATTTCCAAGCCGCTACGCCTTTGGCACACGCCAAATATAGCGCCCTAGGCTTGCAAGACTTGCAACTAGGTCAACATGGCCGTACGTGCCATTGGCACATGCCAACACGTACCGCAAGCCATATTTCCAAGTCGCTATGCCTTTGGCCCACGCCAAATATAGCGCCCTAGGCTTGCAAGACTTGCAACTAGGTCAACATGGCCGTACGTGCCATTGGCACATGCCAACACGTACCGCAAGCCATATTTCCAAGCCGCTACGCCTTTGGCACACGCCAAATATAGCGCCCTAAACTTGCAAGACTTGCAACTAGGTCAACATGGCCGTACGTGCCATTGGCACATGCCAACACGTACCGCAAGCCAGATTTCCAAGCCGCTACGCCTTTGGCACACGCCAAATATAGCCCCCTAGGCTTGCAAGACTTGCAACTAGGTCAACATGGCCGTACGTGCCATTGGCACATGCCAACACGTCTGCAAGCCATATTTCCAAGCCGCTACGCCTTTGGCACACGCCAAATATAGCGCCCTAGGCTTGCAAGACTTGCAACTAGGTCAACATGGCCGTACGTGCCATTGGCACATGCCAACACGTACCACAAGCCATATTTCCAAACCGCTATGCCATTGGCACACGCCAAATATAGCGCCCTAGGCTCGCAAATCATGCAACCTACCACCAAGGCATTCGCGCATGCCATTGGCACATGCCAAACACACACACCGGTAGCCTAACTTGCAAACCGTGCAACCTACCACCAAGGCATTCCGCACATGCCGTTGGCACATGCCACACACACCACTAGCAGTCCGGGCATTACCACTTCCACTCGAGGTGCAACTCGCAACGAAGGCATTCCGCACATGTCGTTGGCACATGCCACATGCGTCCCTAGCAGCACCACTTGCACTCAAGATGCAACCAACACTCGAGACATCAACAAAAGCGGGGATGCTTTCTAGGGTTTTGGTTTGGCGGTCACTGAGATGCGGCGTACACTACGCTCACATTAAGAAAGCGTGAAAAGGAATAAAGCGGTCAAATAAAGAGGAAATAATGGTGAAAACGTTTTCACCCATTAAAACCATGCGGTTACCACCTCCTCCCATTATTTCACCCTTTACTCTCTTCCTTCATGAGGCCAGGGTACGTTTCAATCTTGACTTGTATAAATAGGTCTTACCTATTTCCACCAGACAACAAGTCTCGGTCAGGAGAAAAATACTACACTCTCAGAAAGGCAACTTTGCAAGCTCTCCCAAAAGCTTTCATCTCTTGCAAGCTTCCTAAGCTTTCACTTTCTGATACAAGTCGAGATACTACTCTCCCAGAACTATTCTGGTCTCAACACCTTTCTTTGCTTCCCTCCCCAAATCAACCCTTCTCCTCCACTTTGTGACCGAAGCAAGTCCGGGAACGGCCATTTCTTGGTTTAGGGTTGGACTTGCACAGATTGATCTCTCGAATATATAAAGTGCTCACGTGCAGCACATTTGTTTAGGGTTTGAACCAGTTTCTCACTCACCTACCGAAATTACCGAAATCAGCAGAAACGATTTTTACCCATAAACACTTTCTTGAACTTGTTAACCAGTTCCCCCATGTTGCTAGTGCTTCCTTCTTCCATATTGTAAAAGGTATTAGGGTTTATGTGGTTTATAAAGAAGATTGATTTAATGTTTTTGGAAAAGGTATAAATATATTTGCTCGGAGATATAGATGGACTTGATTGCAAAAAGATATTCTGTCTATAATCAGGGTAACAGATTGGACTAGAATAATTTTTTGTTAGGAAAGTCTGACAACTGGCTGTTAACCAAAGGAGTATAATAGGTAAACAACTTTCTCTTTATAACAAATTTTTTGAAATTTGAATTCCGCTGACTTGAAGTGAAGGCGGGATAAACCAAACCAGAAATTAAGCGAATTGAATCGGTAGATTACTTTCTTCCCAGAAACACCATTGTTTGTACAGATAACATCACTGAACAATCCTTTAAGCAAACGCTTTATAATATACTCTGCAAACGCCTGAAACACAACATACACTAAGGCAAACGCCAATGGAGACATAACACTCTGAAAATACATGGAGATCAAAAAATTAGTTTCTCATATTAAAAAAGAAAAATTAAAAAATTGAAATCAAGTTTAAGAAAAAGATCTTAACAAATTTACAAAACGATCTGAACCATAGTTTCCTGCATAGAATGGAAGAGAAACAAATTGAGAAAGCTTTAAGAATGTTGGGAGAAGATTAATCTATATAAATAATCATTCAAAAGAAGAAAATTGAGAAGCCGAGTTGACTCAGAATTTCGCCGATCCTCAGAGCACCAAAACCTTCAATCTTCAAAAACTCCTTATCTCTCGAGTTGAAGGACTAAGTACGCCACTGAAGATTGATAAGCCAGGTTGTGGACTATATCGATGGAGTTGAGTGACGGAGACAGGGATAAAGAGAAGAGAGAAGGGTTATCATTGTCGCTTCTTAGAGTTGTGGGTGTGAAAGATGACATGTTGAGCATTAGATTGTAGCCATTTGGATGTAGGGGGTTGAGGGTATCTGCGTCGTAGGCGATGCTTGCCTTGATACGTTCGACGAGGCATTGGGAGGAGTAAACCTGGCGCATTCTCGGCGTGCTTTTAAATGGGTCGGCGTCGACATTAGTGGAGTTGTTGGAACCGGCGCCTTGCTCTCCCCGGTGAATTTACTTTGTGTCAAAGTTAAACCGTAAACGGTGAACCGATGCTCTTTTCATGGTGGCGCTTTCATGTTGTGAACTCGTGGCATGGAATGCGGCGGTGGTGACGTTAAGCTGTGAGATTTTCACAAGCGGTTAGTATGCGTGTATCGTCGCTCTTTACTACTCCCACTCTTATCCACCGGATCGAGATTAAATGCTTGGCGTTACGCAACTTCATAAGTTTTTGGCGTTGAATAAGGTTGTGTGCTTGTCTCGATCTTCAAATTTTGACTTGAGGATCGACTAGTGTGCCAAGATGCGGATGTTGATAATCATTATTACCGCCATCCCGGACTTAATGCGGATAAAGTTAAGTGATAACAAAAGAGATGGCGTTGATTCCTTAAAATTAGAAGGCTTTGGATGAAAACTCCGAAACCTTCCTCCATATTTTTCGTGTAGTGGCTTGAGACGGAGTCGATGACGATCTTGGTAGTGTTTGAGAATGCAAGCACTTTGGTGACGTAAGCGCCACTCTTTGTCGTGTAGTTGTTATTGATGAGACTTTCGGTCGAGACTTGAGGCGCTGATGGTGTAAGACGCCAATGATATGAGACACGCTAAAGGTGTGAGATGCCGATGATGTGAGACGCCGTTGTTGCAGTAAATAGCGAAAACTTGCAAAAGAAGGAGAGAGAGACGCCGATGGTGTGAGACGGATGTCTTCTAATGGTAATGCGGCTCTTTGAATTAATGTTGAGCGCGAGTACATGGGCGTTCTTTGGTAGACGTCTTTTTGAGAGGGAAATAGGTGGTGGTGGTTATGTTCAAAAGTGGAAACGCGGGATGAAGAGAAGAGAAAGAATATAGTGAAGCCGCTAGTTGATCTTGAGAACTGGTTGTTGACTTGGTGAGAGGAAGGGGAACGCCGACTATATGAGGCAACAATCGCTAAGTATAGATGATATCCGCGGATGTAGGTGGTAGCGAGTTGTGCGTAAAACTCCGCCGTTGTTGGGTTGCTTTTACTGTTTTTTTTTTTTTTTAGAGATGTGGAGGCGAAGTGAAGTAAGGTGGGTGATGTAGGCGATGGTGCGAGAGAAGTGAAGGGCAAAGTGAAGCCGCCAATGGGTGATGTAGGCGATGGTGATTTGGATTTGCCGATGGCGTATCAATTCCATCTTGTCATCTTTTGATGGTAGGCGTTAGTGGAGTCTCGGCTTGTGACGGTGGTTGGAGTTTCGGATAAGCAAGGATTCCTCTTCTTCGTTTTCACCGCTGGCTTAGTATTTCATTAGAAACTTCATTGATTTGCATTGTTGGTAACGGATGGTTGAGCATTTGAAAGGCTTTTCCCTGTGAACTTGTTGCAAACACCTGTTGTGCGAGCATTATCTACTCCCTGTGAAGTGGAAATGTTTCTTTTTGATGTTCTGTCATGCTTTCGGATGGAGTGGATACGGAGGTGAGTCGTTTTTATGCTTTGAGAAAGTGGAGGGAGATGGAGGCGTAGATGAGTTAAGGCGCTCCATGGGGAAGATGAAGTCGCTCAAGAGAGGTTGGAAGAAGGTGGAGGCGGTGATTTTGATTTTTTTTTTTTTTTTTTTTTTTTTTTTTTTTTGTTTTTATCATTTTGGGGAAATTGTAGAGGGATGAAGGCGTTGGATATAATAAGACGCCTCGGTGAACTGGGAAGCAATATGCTATACTAGGGCGCGTGTTATAGTGCCACTTGGAAAGAAGAGACGCTAACAGCACCAAAGAAAGACGCTGAGAGGGGTCGGGTAGTAACACAGCATGAGAGAAGATTACTAAAAATAAAACGAAAAGACACCTCGGTGAACTCGGGAAGCAATATGCTTTACTAGGGGCGCGTGTTATAGTGCCACTTGGTGCCTTTTGTATTAATCAAAATGACCATTTGGATTGTCCGACGGCGCCATTGTCATTGAGCTTAAAATAATAAAATGTAAAGAAATATTTAAAGGCGTGAAGGGTAATGACCGCTACTGGATGATGATCCCGCTTGTACAAGGACGCTTGTGCGAAGAGAAATATTGAGGTGTGAGCGTTTAGTGGCTGAACCGCTGTCCTAATCCTATGAGATAGGCTCCCACTGTGGTCGCCAAAATGTAATGGGTACAAATATCATAGTAGAGTTGGAAGCCTACTCTAGAAAGTAGTACATGGTTAGCCACAAGAAGTTAGCTCTGATCTATTAGTTGAGAGATGATCCCTATTTATAGACATTTCTTGAAATAAGAATGTCCAACATGTATCCTCTCATATCTTTTCTTATCCTACATCTGTCCCTTCAATAGTACAATTGTACTTTAGATTCTTCTTCATGAACTCACGTGACTTGGACTGCACACGTGCTTATCAATAGGGAAGGGGCGCTATGTAGCGTTTTTCTCTTGGATATGGGGAGATTTCCCCAATCTTGGGTGGAATACTCTTTAGAATCTCTTCTTGGATATGGGGAGGCTGACCTTCTACCTTGACATTTTACAGGTATCTACATTAAGTCCCCTGGCTATTTGGGCAAGGCGTTAGCCTTCTCAACAGTCTATTGCTTCTCTCAGGCGTCTTTCTTAGGCAGCTTACTTTGGACTTGCACTCTTCCTGCAAGTCCCCTAATGCGGCGTCTCTTCGACTTGCTCTCTTCTCGGCGTCCGATGGGCTTGCGCTCTTACTTTAGCGTGGTCTTTGATAGGTCTTGGACCCCCATATGTTGCCTCATTAAAACCTTGTCAAGGAAAACCCAGTGGGACAAAACCTTGACGAAGGGAAAAGAGTACAACGCTGAGAGTCCGTTGGAAAGTCACTTTGTTGAAGTTCGCTTCTCTTCAAGTCTTTGATTTCCTTGATCTTCTCGGAGCCCCCTTTGATCGTGACTTAGGATCTTCTTTTGTCCGAGCATCGTCTTCTTGACTTCATTGTTGATAGCATCGGGTATACTCTTGACTTGGTTGCTTGGTTTGAAGTTACTTTGGCTTTTCATTTAGTGATGCATTAGCTACAAAAGTAAGTATACAAATAAGCTCTCTAGTTTTCCAGGGTGAGTATGTTTCATGAATGTTTATGCTAAAATATATTTTGTTTGCTCGATTTTAATATTCCCTCGTATGACTTGTTTCTGTCCATTTGATAGGTACCCCGCCAAAGTGGAAAGTATTTTTAGATGTTCTCTCTTGAACTAAGGCTTTTTCTCGCCCCTTGCTACTTTCCATGTGAAGTACCGTCTCGTTTGAAGCAAAGAGACCACATTGGGAAGATTTAATCATTGCATTCACAGTTTGTTTTGGATGATTTACGAAGTTTAAATGCTATTCATTTTGTAACGAACGAATAGAGCATTCAAGTTAGGCGGGTATTTATCTTGCATTTCCAACGGTCCATGTGGGTTTAGTGATTGAACGTTTCTTCTTTGTGGGATTCTTGCAAACGCTTATCAGGATGGCATTATCGATTCCTCCATTATTCTGGCTTCTCACCATTGAATCATGTCCTTATGCTAGCTATATGAAAACGAGAAACATTAAAATTAGCCAGCTGATGTTGAAGTTATGTAAGCATCAATGTTGCACATATATGATCCCTTTTGTTTTTTTTTTTTTTTTTTGAAAAAATAAAATATTTTCCTTTTAAATTTAATCATATTAGTATAGTAAACTTATCTGATTGTTTTGTGATGCATCTTCGAGTTTAGTACTGTTGACTCCGGCTGTGACATGCTGGTGCAGCTCATGTGGGAAAAGGGTAGAAACTTATCTTCCAAATCGAAGGAAAAAATCCCACTATCAACTGTTGAGTGAGAAGTAAAAAAAAAACGCTGTTGGCATGAGGCGATATCTTATGAGTGTTGAGCATATAGGCGATAGCCGTTGTATGTACGTAAAAGGCGCTAGCAAGAGAGATAGAGGCGCCAGAGAGAAATATACGCTGGCGGGAGAGATGGAGTCGCCAGAGATAAATATATCTTTGTGAGGAAGAGACGTAGGCGCCGGAGAAAGGTGGAGGCGCCTGTAAACATCCATCTTCTTTATTGTTTCTTTAGTAAACGAATTAAGATTCAATGTCGATCTTTATTAATTGGTGTTGTTCTGGTTAACTAAATAGTTCGAGGGTGATGGATGGCGCTGGCTAGGTTGATGTAGGCGCTTATTTAGGGGAAAGTGGGTGATGTCGGTGATGAGTAGACGCCAGTGGATGCTGTAGGCGCTTAGATGGTTTCATGGTTCCGCTTCGACCGCCAGAGAAGTCCTCACATGTACCGCCATAATGGGTCTTTACCACTTCTACAAACAGACAATTTAAGAAGATCAATTAAGATATAACATCATAAAGAAGAAACTTTATTAATTAATCTTGATGCCTCGAGGGTTATCATTTCAACAGTTAATGTATATGCTGGCGTGAAGTTCTCTTTTTTTTTTTTTTTTTTTTTAAATTATTATAATCGAATTGAAAAGCATATGAGGAGTGAGACTTATCTCTCGAGTTTTTTTTTTCGATTCAAAAAGAGAAATTATTTATTGATCTATGAGAGTACATCTAGTATTATCTCCTTGTATCCAAGAAGTAATATCCGGTGGGAAATTATCCACAAATTCAAAATTAAAACCACTACTTCTGCACTTCTTGGCTACTAAGTCTGCAACTCTATTCTTAGATCTCTTAACTGACTGACAAACAAAATGAACATGACTTTGAAATAAACTTTTAATGTCTAGAACTAAACCTTGATTCAACCAATGAACATAAGAAGTGTCTTCTTTTATTGACTTAACTAAAGATTCACTATTTGATTCAAAAATGACTTTAGAGAAATTCTTAGAGATTGCCCACTTCACTGCATCATACATTGCCAGACATTCTAGTTGCTCCACTTCTTGGTATTTGATTATTCCTCCATTGTAGAAGATTCCTTTGGCTCCATAACATCTCCTGCAAAATTCCTTGCTATTAGTCCAAGATTTCTGTTAAATTTTCCTTAAGAAAAGAAGCATCTACATTAATCTTCATAAAATCAACTTGGTGGATCCAGATTGAGGTCACGCCTCGTATAATAATGTATTGTTAGAAACATTAGAGACAATCTTTTACAACTATCAAGCAAAGATAGTGCTATTTATACCGAGATTTCTATTTGGGAATTTCTTTGAAACACAACCGTGCATCTATCTCGCCAAATTGTCCAAGTTGTGATCATTAGTAAATATAGAAAATGCAGCTGATCTATAGTTGAGACACCAGAACTAGACACATTAGTAGTAAACCAGCTAATGATCCAGTTAAAAAAATTTACCACGAACAGTCTTAACATTACTAACATTCACATTAACTTTTGACCAAATAGATTTTGCATAAGGACAATCAAGTATCATATGTTCAGCAGTTTCAAAATTAGCATTACAAATACTACAATGCACATCAATACCTTGCTTATAGTTAGAAAGCTTGTCCCTAGTAGGGACAATGCCCTTAAGACACTTCCACACAAAAAGCTTAACCTTATGAGGAATTCTACAATCCCAGAGAGATTTCCAAACCGATTGCTACCAACCGTGGTCCAATTATCAGAATGACCGCTTAGAACTTTGTAGGCACTTTTACTTTGTAAAATTGCCTTTCCTGTCATGAATCCAATTTAGATTATCACTTCCACAACTAGGAATGTGCATAGCAGTAATTTTATCGGCTATATTCATATCAAAAGTGTTCAGAATAAGTCAATATTCCAAGTTCTAGTGCCTGGCAAAAATAACTCATGAACATAAATAAGATTAGATGGAAAACTAAAGCCAGTTTTAGGAGTAGGTGGATGTTCAATGCCAATGACCCATTTATCCAACCAGATCTTAATCCTAGTTCCACATCTTACAGTCCAAAAAGTATTATCTTTGATGGTTTTGATCTGTCTATAAATGCCCTTCCGCACTCCAAGAGCTTTTTTCATTAAGACTATCTAAGTGAAGAGGATTAGAAGTATTGAAGTACTTAGCTTCCAAAATCTTAACATAATAGTCATCAGAATTAGAGCAAATTTTCCAAGCTATCTTAGAGATAAGAGCTCTATTAAAAACCTCTAGGTTCCTAAATCCTTAGCCTCCTAATTCCTTAGGTTTTTGAAGATTAAGCCAACCTATAAATTTGATACCTTTATTAGCTTTGTGACCCCACCAAAAATTTCTTTGTAAGGTGTCAAGCTTGTCTATAGTAGTGATAGGAATCTTAAAACAGCCCATCTCGGTAAGTTGGAAGGGAATTCAATACAAATTTGATTAAAGTGGTTCTACTGGTGATTTAAAGTAATACTTATCCAGGTTATTGAGCCTAGCTTCAAAGGATTGAACTATTAGGTCAAAATACTTTACTTTTGAGTGTCCTAGAAGGAGAGGAGCCCCGGATAAGTTTCGAGTCACTAACAAGCTTCATATTTAGCTCTTTAGCCAAGTCAATACAGATGGCAGGGTCTAAATTACCACTAAAGTAGACACAAGATTTATCAAAGTTCAGAGTCTGACCAGACAGGGCGCTAAAGGCATTCAAAATACTTAAGATACCAGTAATATTCCTCATATCAGCTTTAGCAAAAATAAGAATGTCATCTGCAAATAAAAGGTGAGAAATAGATGGTGCTCTTCTAGCAACTTTGATACCTGCAATCTCTTTGTTAGCTTCAGCATAACTCAATTTTCTTGAAAGAAATTCCATAGCCATGATAAAAAAGATAAGGAGAGAGGGGATCTCCTTGTCTTATACCTCTTGAAGGCATATATTCTTGACAAGGGGATCCATTCAAGTAAAACACTTATACTAGTAGTGGAAACAGGTGATGGATTGCTTCGAGAATTCATTACTAAAGCCAAATTGGGCTAAAATTTTCAGGAGAAAAGACCATTCAAGTTTATAAAAAGCTTTAGATAGGTCTAACTTAAGAGCCATGGTACCTCCAACACCTTCCTTTTGTTTCATAGTATGAATAATCTCATGGGCTATTATTATATTGTCATGTATAGCTCTACCAGAACAAAAAAGTTTCGATATGAAGAAATTAATTTCTTCAAATAAGGCTTGATCCTATTAGCTAATATTTTAGAGATTATTTTGTAAGAAACATTGCAAAGACCTATAGGTCTAAACTCGATAGTTTCTTTGGATCTTTAACTTTAGGAATAAGACTAATGTAAGTCTTATTAAGCTCTTTAGGCATAAAACCAGTGATAAAGAATTGTTGTACCACATTAATAACATCCTTGCCCACAATATCCCATTGGGATTGATAGAAACTAGACTTGGAATCCATCGGGACTGGTGAGCTCCAAGTCGGGCATAGATTTAACAACACTAGCAATTTCATCGTGAAGGCATAACAAGTAACACAACATTATCTCGAATCATTAATAATAGTGGGAATAACATCAAAAGTATCATCAACGAAAACATGATTACTTGTCCAAGCAATGGTACTAAAATGAGTAGTTAGAAGATTGCTTATGCTATCCTGTCTCTAAGCCATTCCCATCATTATCACTAAGAGAACTAATGTTGTTTCTATGCATTCTTTTATTAACAAGAGAGTGAAAAAATTTAGTGTTATTTTCCATATCATGAATATGCTTATCCCTAGATTTCTCCTTATCAAAACTGGTTTGAATCTTGTACCGCTTTTCCAAATCATGAGTGATGGTTTTAACCTTCAATTCTTGACTAGCTGAACTTGGTTCTGCTTGAGCTTTATTCAACTTATCCTGCAACAACTTAATGTTATTATGTATATCACCAAACTCTAACCTGTTCCACTTAGCTAAATTGAACCTAGTGTGCTGAAGCTTATTTTTGAATTTATGTGCTGGACTGCCTTGAACATTAATGTTCCAAGCTTGTTGCATTTGAGCTCTAAAAGTATTATGCTCCATCCAAGTACCAAAAAATTTAAAAGGTCTCCATAATTTCTTAGGAATAGGATCGGTAGTGAGCATAATGGGACAATGGTCATAAGCAATATGATTTAAATGACATATTTTAGCATTTGGAAATTGTAAAAACCAATCTGTATTGCCAAACCCCATATCCAGTCTAGCTTTTTTAGTACCAGTACCAAGACTATTACTAGTCCAGGTATAATCATTTCCTGCATAACCCAAATCAGATCGATCAGAATCTCTAACTCTATCTTGTACCCAAGTGTCGGAGCTACTTCTATTTCTAGCCAAATGAAAATTCAGATCACCTAAAACTAACCATGGTGATAAACTACTTCACTAAGTTCATGAAGAAAGTTCCATTGCTTCTTTTTAGGGTCATTATAAGTTGAACCATACATAAATGACATTAGAACCTCTGGTTTGCTAGGATCAATAGTAACTAGAGCATGGATAATGTTATCAGCTGCACTCGCAATATCGTTATACCATCCTTCCACATGAGAATAAGACCACCCTCCAGGCCCACTCTATCAATCCAAGTATAGTTATGATAATGTAAGTTTTGAGCAATAGAGGTCATTCTCTGAGGATCAACTTTTGTTTCACTAAGGAAAATGAAATCAGGACTATGAGATTTGACTAAATTTTGCAATTGTTGAAAAGTAAAACTTTTAGAAATCCCTTGAACATTCCAAGAAATAAATTTCATTTTAAAACTAAAGTTTAAACTAGAAATCAGAATGCAATTATTAGTATTAAGGTTGTAAAATAAAATTTTGAAAAAGAAAGTGTATGAGATTACCTGATTCTTCTTTTCTACATTGTCAGCTTGTATGTCTCCAGTTGTGCCCATGTGAGTATTTTGGATGCCTGTGATGTTATCTCTTGCATTGGTATGGGAAGAAAGATCAGATTCATTGAAATTATTGTCATCCTCACCAGCAATCCTATGCCGTTTTCCAAGCCTCATATCTTCAGTAGACTCTGATGAATTTTTCTTGAGAAGAAAGTCCAAATTAACAGTAACTCCATCTTTAGGGGGAACAAAAACAGTATTCTTGACAAACTTCTTCTGATGCTTTATAGATGCAGGAGCAGCATTGGCATTAATAGAGGATATATTCTTTCTAACAGAATTTGGTTTGCCAAAAAAGTACGGCTTTTCATGAGCTTTGGTTAAGTAAGCAGCTGCATCCTTACAAGCAACTTTACAGTGCTTAATAACATAGCATTCAGTACATATTCCATTAGGCTGCCTTTCATAGAAAAACCTCCGCCGGCCGTGTAACTCATGCATTTGTAATTACCTTAACTCCCCTTCTTAATGGAATAGAGATCCACATTGACACGAGACTTTGAATGGATCCTTTCCAATTGGAATAGCATCTTTTGGTTCAATCCCCCGTGACTTCTCCCATAATCTCTCCAATTTTGGTTCTGATGCAATGTTCATAAGTTCCAGAGCAAGAGATACTGGCAAATCAATCCAAAACCGTTGAAAACCCCGGTGCTTTTTCAAGATAAACCATATCGGGAATGTAATCATGAACATTAAGAAGTTGCTTATTGATGATCCACGGCCTTTCATTGATAACGGTATTTAGAAACTCCCCATCGACTAAATTTAAAAATCATGAGATTTGGTTCAATCTCAACACTGCGAGATCCTCCAGGAGATAGAAATGGCCAAGTAAATTTGATGTATTTTCCCACCATATCGTAGCTCATTCTCCCTTCCATAATTATCTTCCCAATAGCACTTGCTTCCCAGGTCAAATATTCAGTATCCCCAGTATTTGTATCTTTTTCAACAATCACTGCTTCATTGATATCTCCCAAATCTAGTGTTGCTTTCTATTGATGGTGGTTTTTAAACAAGGGTAAAATCGTAAAACCCCATGACCTAGTGTTACCCGCAACACATTAACTAAGAGCATTTAACTCAGGTGTAAATAATTAATAGGGGTATTTTTTTCAAAATACCCATTAGGGTTTTCGACACGTAACCCTAATTCCAAAACCAAGCCGCACATCGCGCACAATGGCAACAATGCCAAACCAAGCCGCACATTGCGCACCATGGCAACAATGCCAAACCAAGCCGCACATCACGCGCACCATGGCAACAATGCCAAACCAAGCCGCACACTGCGCACCATGGCAACAATGCCAAACCAAGCCGCACCCCGCGCACCATGGCAACAATGCCAAACCAAGCCGCATATCGCGCACCATGGCAACAATGCCAAACCAAGCCGCACCGCGCACCATGGCAACAATGCCAAACCAAGCCGCATCTCGCGCACCATGGCAACAATGCCAAACCAATCCGCATACTTTTGCGCACCATGGCAACAATGCCAAACCAAGCCGCATATTTGCGCACCATGGCAACAAAGCCAAACCAAGCCGCATATCGCGCACCATGGCAACAATGCCAAACCAAGCGCATATCAAGCGCACCATGGCAACAAAGCCAAACCAAGCCGCACACTGCGCACCATGGCAGCAAATGCCAAACCAAGCCGCACCCTGCGCACCACGACAGCGACGCCAAAACCAAACTACATATCACACTCATTGGAAACCATGCCAAACTAAGCCGCTATGCCTTTGGCCCACGCCAAATATAGCGCCCTAGGCTTGCAAGACTTGCAACTAGGTCAACATGGCCGTACGTGCCATTGGCACATGCCAACACGTACCGCAAGCCATATTTCCAAGTCGCGCCTTTGGCCCACGCCAAATATAGCGCCCTAGGCTTGCAAGACTTGCAACTAGGTCAACATGGCCGTACGTGCCATTGGCACATGCCAACACGTATCGCAAGCCATATTTCCAAGCCGCTACGCCTTTGGCACACGCCAAATATAGCGCCCTAAACTTGCAAGACTTGCAACTAGGTCAACATGGCCGTACGTGCCATTGGCACATGCCAACACGTACCGCAAGCCATATTTCCAAGTCGCTACGCCTTTGGCACACGCCAAATATAGCGCCCTAGGCTTGCAAGACTTGCAACTAGGTCACCATGACCGTACGTGCCATTGGCACATGCCAACACGTACCGCAAGCCATATTTCCAAGTCGCTATGCCTTTGGCCCACGCCAAATATAGCGCCCTAGGCTTGCATGACTTGCAACTAGGTCAAAATGGCCGTACGTGCCATTGGCACATGCCAACACGTACCGCAAGCCATATTTCCAAGTCGCTATGCCTTTGGCCCACGCAAAATATAGCGCCCTAGGCATGCAAGACTTGCAACTAGGTCAACATGGCCGTACGTGCCATTGGCACATGCCAACACATACCGCAAGCCATATTTCCAAGTCGCTATGCCTTTGGCCCACGCCAAATATAGCGCCCTAGGCTTGCAAGACTTGTAACTAGGTCAACATGGCCGTACGTGCCATTTGCACATGCCAACACGTACCGCAAGCCATATTTCCAAGCCGCTACGCCTTTGGCACACGCCAAATATAGCGCCCTAGGCTTGCAAGACTTGCAACTAGGTCAACCTGGCCGTACGTGCCATTGGCACATGCCAACACATACCGCAAGCCATATTTCCAAGTCGCTATGCCTTTGGCCCACGCCAAATATAGCGCCCTAGGCTTGCAAGACTTGCAACTAGGTCAACATGGCCGTACGTGCCATTGGCACATGCCAACACGTACCGCAAGCCATATTTCCAAGCCGCTACGCCTTTGGCACACGCCAAATATAGCGCCCTAGGCTTGCAAGACTTGCAACTAGGTCAACATGGCCGTATGTGCCATTGGCACATGCCAACACGTACCACAAGCCATATTTCCAAACCTCTATGCCATTGGCACACGCCAAATATAGCGCCCTAGGCTTGCAAATCATGCAACCTACCACCAAGGCATTCCGCACATGCCATTGGCACATGCCGAACACCCACGCTGGTAGCCTAACTTGCAAACCGTACAACCTACCACCAAGGAATTCCGCACATGCCGTTGGCACATGCCACACACGCCACTAGTAGGTCTGGCATTACCACTTCCACTCGAGGTGCAACTCGCAACGAAGGCATTCCGCACATGCCGTTGGCACATGCCACATGCGTCCCTAGCAGCACCACTTTCACTCAAGATGCAACCAACACTCGAGACATCAACACAAACTGGGGGATGCTTTCTAGGATTTTGGTTTGGCGGTCACAGCATGCAGCGTACACTACGCTCACATTAAGAAAGCGTGAAAAGGAATAAAGCGGTCAAATAAAAGAGGAAATAATGGTGAAAACGTTTTCACCCATTAACACCATGCGGTTACCACCTCCTCCCATTATTTCACCCTTTACTCTCTTCCTTCATGAGGCCAGGGTACGTTTCAATCTCGACTTGTATAAATAGGTCTTACCTATTTCCACCAGACAACAAGTCTCGGTCAGGAGAAAAATACTACACTCTCAGAAAGGAAACTTTGCAAGCTCTCCCAAAAGCTTTCATCTCTTGCAAGCTTCCTAAGCTTTCACTTTCTGATACAAGTCGAGATACTACTCTCCCGTAATTATTCTCGGTCTCAACACCTTTCTTTGCTTCCCTCCCCAAATCAACCCTTCTCCTCCACTTTGTGACCGCAAAGCAAGTCTGGAACGGCCATTTCTTGGTTTAGGCCGGACTTGTACGTATTGATCTCTCGAATCTATAAAGTGCTCACGTGCGGCACATTTGTTTAGGGTTTGAACCAGTTTCTCACTCACCTACCGAAATTACCGAAATCGTGAAACGATTTTTACCCATAAACAATTGGCGACCACAGCGGGAGGATTGATCTATCGGCTACAATGTCAGACTGTCGATCTCGTTCTTCGACCCAGATGTCAAGATAGTAGGGGAAGGCGACTCAATCCGACTCAACTGCCAGACGACCCGGTTACTAGTTGTAAAACTACACCTGAAAACTGGGGACTCGTTGAAGATGCTACCAGCGATTGGGGACTTGCGACTCAGTCCGACTCAACTGCCAGACAACCCGGACTCGCTGAAGACGCTACCAGCAATTGGGGACTAACTGGAGATGCTACCCGCAAAGCCGCCTTGCTACCAGCAAAGCCGCCTTTTACTTGGAGAGAGGCGTGTTTGCAAACGTTACTACAGTGACATTTGAAGAATTATTTATGATGAAGTATTTCCACAAGTTTATGAAAGGCATACCTATGGCTACGGTTTACACCAGCACAAGAAAACAATAAAACAAATTGAAAGAGAAACACTGGAGTACATAGCTGGGATATGCTTGCCCACTTTATCACTACCGCGCTACCGCTAACACCATGACGTGATAATAAAGATACGAGGTAAAAAGGGGAGCCAACCCATTTCATAAGCATAACACTTTTTGAATTTGAATAAGGTAAGGATTTCCTGTTTGAGCTACGTATGGGAAGTGGCAACTGGGCCCGCAGGAACAAGTCCACGCCACGCCAAGCCAGCACCGTGCCAAGCCAATGGTCCACACCATACCGAAATCCAAGCCAGCGTCCACATCAAGTCAGCGCCCATTCCAAGACGATCCAACGCCTACCAGACGCGTTTGCCAGATGCGCTTACCTGATGCGCTTGCCAGACGCGCATGCCAGCGCTTACCAGAAGCGCTTCCCAGAAGCGCTTGCCAGACGCGCTTACCAGGCACACATGCCATACGCGTATGCCAGCCGCATAGACCACACTTTGTGCTAACGTTTGCATCCTTCAGGCGCTAACATCTTGCGCCCTTCCAAAGACCATCCTCGCCCTTTGAAATAGCGCCATGGCTCCAAAGACTTCGTGATCAAAACTGTGTCATCTCGCACGACACACTTACGATCACTGAGAACCAGAGCCACTTCCGCCACCCCAACGGTTCTTCAAGCATAAAAGCTCCAACCGTCACCAGAGACGCTACTCCACCATCAGGGCAAGATACTGGAAGATCCGGAAGAAGCCGACCTCCTTTTAGCACTGTTGATTCGATGAAAAGACGAAAGATACTTCAGCAGGACGCGCGTTATAGATGAAGAGGCTCGCGTTGCTCTTGAACGCCCAGCAGAAGGGGATAAGCAATCCAATTTTGTCACACGTGAAGATCAGGAAGGACTTCTCCAAAATCGAAAGCAATGGAAATCAACAACTCTCCTGAGTTCACGAAAACCCTTCTTCTGTCGGGACCCTCATAATTGGAACTTCGCCCACAGAGTCGTACAGTCTATGATGAAACAGTTATGTGAGATTCTATATTTCTCCAAGGCATAGCATCAAGACATATTTGCATCTCTCAAACGCACCGCATCGGGAAAGCGAGGCGTTTCCGAGGGCGGGAAGCCGTTCCCAACGCCCAACTTCTCCTAGAAAGCACGATCGACGGATGTAATCGGGGACTCCTAACCTCTTTTCTCTTGAGGGATGTTGAGTTTGTGAACGTGACGCGGACTCCGACTTCAAAATGGTAGCCGTCAAGGCTCGAGATTTGCAAGATGTCGTTTCAACGTTCTCTCGTAAGTAGCTCGCATCAACGTTCTCTCGAAGTAGCTACGCATCAACGTTCTCCAGCCAGCGGCTTCGCTTCAACGTTTGCTTCAATGCCACTCCTTCCGCAAAGGGTCGTGCCGCCACACTCCCCATATCAAGGAACATAGTCACAAATGCCCGATCTTCGTAGTCATGGACACCTTTTAATCCATCTCGCCAAAACTCGTGATCATGGAAAGTTTGCTCGCTTACGCATCCAGCCCAATCCTTTTTACGTCCACGGAAGCCCATAGAATATCAGCCAACCTACTTTGTTACCACGACAATGTAGTTTCTCCTGATTACATTTCCTTCCAAGAACTGTTGCCCCTCATTCGTTGATACTAGCCAGAGCTTCACCGCAGCAGCAATTACTACAAAGATGGAAACACGTAAACCATACTTGAGAACGGAAGATATACACGGGATCCCTTCACTGTCAAAGCTATAAAGAACAGTCCACCAAAAATCCGTACCCACAACAAGGTGCTCTACTCTTCAAGGGTGCAGCGCAAGAACATCATCACCTCTCTGTCTAGAAGACGCCTTCAACACTTTACGAGGCCGCGGAGGATCCCGAGCCTGCACTATCCAGAATATGTCATCATGTAATTTCTGAGCATCCCAGTGTCACATCCGGAAGAGTACGATAGGCTTATATCAAATCCCGTGGAGGGGGGATTCAAGGCGATATAATGAAAGTAGGTCATGCGTGGGGACTACCAAAGGCGTGAGATGCTTTCACTCCCTCAACCAGAGTTATTACCGATTTCAACATCATCACTATCGAGGTTTTACGAGCCGCGGGAATTTCTCAACATGAATCCGTACATGTGCACCGAAAACTCCAAAAGCACGCCGAAGGTTACATTCACGTATTCATCCATTCCATCATATCAAACCGAAGTATGGCCAAGGGACTTCTCGCTGCATCCCATTTCGTAAGATAGAGACCTAAATCGGCGTCCTCCAAGTCCTGCAGCGATCAACAAGGGCCAGTTCGAAGGAAGGGGAACGACTAGGTCATCCTCGTCGATAACAGTGACGCATGCTCCAACGGGATATCTCTCGCACAAAAGGGAAATTTTCCATTTATACAACAAGCAGCGGTAAAGTGTACGAAAGTCCGCTAAAGAAGAAGAAAACATACCGGTATAATTTTCTTAACCCGAATAACCTTTGTTGGGATGCTCATGCAAGAGTCAGACCTCGCGCCTTCATCTGGAGAACCCGTTGGTTAGAAGATGATTCGAATCTGCGTGACATGACAAAGAGAGAAATTCAACAAGAAGAACCTTTTCTCAAACGAGGGAGATGATGCAATTGCGTTGGGTTTGAATACTGAGAACCTTTAAAAAGAAAGGAAGCAATGAGGGACATAACGCTTCCAGATTTTTTGGCATGAACGATGCCCTAATCGAAGCCGCGCATGAAGGAAAGGCAAAATAAGGAAACTTTGCTATCTGTAGAAACACCTACTCCCTCCTTGTTCACACCGATCCCAATGGCCGCCCAAGTCACGCCTGCAAGCACGCACAGCTTCCACACCTTGCGTAGGTCCCACCCGGCCTAGCACACTCGGTTTCCCAACTCACGCCAACTTCCCAATGACTGCCCAAGTCACGTCAGCTAGCACGCCCAACTTCCCAACGTCGCCCAAGTTGCATCGGCCCTACCAATTGCACCGACTTCCCAATGGCCGCCCAAGTCACGCCTGCAAGCACGCATAGCTTCCACACCTTGCGCCGGTCCCACCAGCTAGCACACTCAGTTTCCCAACTCATGCCAACTTCCCAACGTCGCCAAAAGCCGCACCAGCCCCACCAATTATGCCTGACCTCCCGATTTGTGCAAAACTACCGGAGGCAAGGATTCCAAATCCTATTTATAAAAGGTCAGACAAGACTCCTCAATTCTTTTTACGGTTTTTTGTTGATAGTTTGTCACCATCTTATGCTTACCTCGCAACAAAGCCCTTGTTCAGAGCTAAGCATGG
The DNA here is from genome assembly GCA_023531295.1 of Papaver armeniacum. Taxonomy (NCBI): domain Eukaryota; kingdom Viridiplantae; phylum Streptophyta; class Magnoliopsida; order Ranunculales; family Papaveraceae; genus Papaver; species Papaver armeniacum. The sequence goes on from JAJJWW010016205.1 coordinate 536,954, forward strand.
GACTTAATGTTGATGGTGGTTTTTAAACAAGGGGTAAAATCGTAAAACCCCATGACCTAGTGTTACCCACAACACATTAACTAAGAGCATTTAAATCAGGTGTAAATAATTAATAGGGGTATTTTTTCAAAATACAAGATTAGGGTTTTCGACACAGAACCCTAATTCCAAAACCAAGCCGCACACTGCGCACCATGGCAACAATGCCAAACCAAGTCGCACACTGCGCACCATGGCAACAATGCCAAACCAAGCCGCACACTGCGCACCATGGCAACAATGCCAAACCAAGCCGCACCCTGCGCACCATGGCAACAATTCCAAACCAAGCCGCATACTGCGCACCATGGCAACAATGCCAAACCAAGCCGCATACTGCGCTCCATGGCAACAATGCCAAACCAAGCCGCATACTGCGCACCATGGCAACAATGCCAAACCAAGCCGCATACTGCGCACCATGGCAACAATGCCAAACCAAGCCGCATCCTGCGCACCATGGCAACAAAGCCAAACCAAGCCGCACACTGCGCACCATGGCAACAATGCCAAACCAAGCCGCATACTGCGCACCATGGCAACAAAGCCAAACCAAGCCGCACACTGCGCACCATGGCAGCAAATGCCAAACCAAGCCGCACACTGCGCACCACGACAGCGACGCCAAAACCAAACTACATATCGCACTCATTGGCAACCATGCCAAACTAAGCCGCTATGCCTTTGGCCCACGCCAAATATAGCGCCCTAGGCTTGCAAGACTTGCAACTAGGGTCAACATGGACGTACGTGCCATTGGCACATGCCAACACGTACCGCAAGCCATATTTCCAAGTCGCTATGCCTTTGCCCACGCCAAATATAGCGCCCTAGGCTTGCAAGACTTGCAACTAGGTCAACATGGCCGCACGTGCCATTGGCACACGCCAACACGTACCACAAGCCATATTTCCAAGTCGCTATGCCTTTGGCCCACGCCAAATATAGCGCCCTAGGCTTGCAAGACTTGCAACTAGGTCAACGTGGTCATACGTGCCATTGGCACATGCCAACACGTACCGCAAGCCATATTTCCAAGTCGCTTATGCCTTTGGCCCACGCCAAATATAGCGCCCTAGGCTTGCGGACTTGCAACTAGGTCAACATGGCCGCACGTGCCATTGGCACATGCCAACACGTACCGCAAGCCATATTTCCAAGTCGCTATGCCTTTGGCCCACGCCAAATATAGCGCCCTAGGCTTGCAAGACTTGCAACTAGGTCAACATGGCCGCACGTGCCATTGGCACATGCCAACACGCGTCGCAAGCCATATTTCCAAGTCGCTATGCCTTTGGCCCACGCCAAATATAGCGCCCTAGGCTTGCAAGACTTGCAACTAGGTCAACATGGCCGTACGTGCCATTGGCACATGCCAACACGTGTCGCAAGCCATATTTCCAAGTCGCTATGCCTTGGCCCACGCCAAATATAGCGCCCCTTGGCTTGCAAGACTTGCAACTAGGTCAACATGGCCGTACGTGCCATTGGCACATGCCAACACGTACCGCAAGCCATATTTCCAAGTCGCTATGCCTTTGGCCCACGCCAAAGGCATAGCGGCTTGGAAATATGGCTTGCAAGACTTGCAACTAGGTCAACATGGCCGATGCCGTGCCATTGGCACATGCCAACATGGCCGCACGTGTCATTGGCACATGCCAACACGTCAAGCAAGCCATATTTCCAAGCCGCTACGCCTTTGGCACACGCCAAATATAGCGCCCTAGTCTTGCAAGACTTGCAACTAGGTCAACATGGCCGTACGTGCCATTGGCACATGCCAACACGTACCGCAAGCCATATTTCCAAGCCGCTACGCCTTTGGCACACGCCAAATATAGCGCCCTAGGCTCGCAAATCATGCAACCTACCACCAAGGCATTCCGCACACACTGGTAGCCTAACTTGCAAACCGTGCAACCTACCACCAAGGCATTCCGCACATGCCGTTGGCACATGCCACACACACCACTAGCAGGTCTGGCATTACCACTTCCACTCGAGGTGCAACTCGCAACGAAGGCATTCCGCACATGTCGTTGGCACATGCCACATGCGTCCCTAGCAGCACCACTTGCACTCAAGATGCAACCAACACTCGAGACATCAACAAAAACTGGGGATGCTTTCAGGGTTTTGGTTTGGCGGTCACAAAGATTAGCCGTACACTACGCTCACATTAAGAAAGCGTGAAAAGGAATAAAGCGGTCTCAAATAAAAGAGGAAATAATGGTGAAAACGTTTTCACCCATTAAACCATGCGGTTACCACCTCCTCCCATTATTTCACCCTTTACTCTCTTCCTTCATGAGGCCAGGGTGCGTTTCAATCTTGACTTGTATAAATAGGTCTTACCTATTTCCACCCGCACAACAAGTCTCGGTCAGAGAAAATACTACACTCTCGTAAAGGCAACTTTGCAAGCTCTCCCAAAACCTTTCATCTCTTGCAAGCTTCCTAAGCTTTCACTTTCGATACAAGTCGAGATACTACTCTCCCCACTATTCCCGGTCTCAACACCTTTCTTTGCTTCCCTCCCCAAATCAACCCTTCTCCTCCACTTTGTGGACCGAAGCAAGTCCGGGAACGGCCATTTCTTGGTTTAGGCCGGACTTGTGCAGATTGATCTCTCGAATATATAAAGTGCTCACGTGCAAGACATTTGTTTAGGTTTGAACCAGTTTCTCACTCACCTACCGAAATTACCGAAATCAGCGTAAACGATTTTTACCCATAAACACTTTCTTGAACTTGTTAATCCGGTTCCCCATGTTGCTAGTGCTTCCTTCTTCCATATTGTAAAAGGTATTAGGGTTTATGTGGTTTATAAAGAAGATTGATTTAATGTTTTGGAAAAGGTATAAATATATTTGCTCTGAGATATAGATGGACTTGATTGCAAAAAGATATTCTGTCTATAATCAGGGTAACAGATTGGACTAGAATAATTTTTTGTTAGGAAAGTCTGACAACTGGCTGTTAACCAAAGGAGTATAATAGGTAAACAACTTTCTCTTTATAACAAATTTTTTGAAATTTGAATTCCGCTGACTTGAAGTGAAGGCGGGATAAACCAAACCAGAAATTAAGCGAATTGAATCGGTAGATTACTTTCTTCCCAGAAACACCATTGTTTGTACAGATAACATCACTGAACAATCCTTTAAGCAAACGCTTTATAATATACTCTGCAAACGCCTAAAACACAACATACACTAAGGCAAACGCCAATGGAGACATAACACACTGAAAATACATGGAGATCAAAAAATTAGTTTCTCATATTAAAAAAGAAAAATTAAAAAATTGAAATCAAGTTTAAGAAAAAGATCTTAACAAATTTACAAAGCGATCTGAACCATAGTTTCCTGCATAGAATGGAAGAGAAACAAATTGAGAAAGCTTTAAGAATATTGGGAGAAGATTAATCTATATAAATAATCATTCAAAAGAAGAAAATTGAGAAGCCGAGTTGACTCAGAATTTCGCCGATCCTCAGAGCACCAAAACCTTCAATCTTCAAAAACTCCTTATCTCTCGAGTTGAAGGACTAAGTACGCCACTGAAGATTGATAAGCCAGGTTGTGGACTATATCGATGGAGTTGAGTGACGGAGACACCGGGATAAAGAGAAGAGAGAAGGGTTATCCGCTGTCGCTTCTTAGAGTTGTGGGTGTGAAAGATGACATGTTGAGCATTAGATTGTAGCCGCTGGATGTAGGGGGTTGAGGGTATATGCGTCGTAGGCGATGCTGCCTTGATACGTTCGACAGGCATTGGGAGGAGTAAACCGGCGCATTCTGGCGTGCTTTTAAATGGGTCGGCGTCGACATTAGTGGAGTTGTTGGAACTGGCAGCTTGCTCTCCCTGGTGAATTTACTTTGCTGTCAAAAGTTAAACTGTAAACGGCTGGAACTGATGCTCTTTTCATGGTGGCGCTTTCTGTTGTGAACTCGTGGCATGGAATGCAGCCGGTGGTGACGTTAACTGTGAGATTTTCACAAGCGGTTAGTATGCAGGTATCGTCGCTCTTTACTACTCCCACTCTTATCCACTGGACTGAGATTAAATGCTTGGCGTTACTGCAACTTCATAAGTTTTTGGCGTTGAATAAGGTTGTGTGCTTGTCTCGATCTTCAAATTTTGACTTCAGGATCGACTAGTGTGCCAAGATGCAGATGTTGATAATCATTGTTACCGCCATCCCGGACTTAATGCGGATAAAGTTAAGTGATAACAAAAGAGATGGCGTTGATTCCTTAAAATTAGAAGACTTTGGATGGAAACTCCGAAACCTTCCCCCATATTTTTCGTGTAGTGGCTTGAGACGGAGTCGATGACGATGCTGGTAGTGTTTGAGAATGCAAGCACTGGTGACAGAAGCGCCACTCTTTGTCAGTGTAGTTGTTATTGATGAGACTTTCGGTCGAGACTTGAGGCGCTGATGGTGTAAGACGCCAATGATATGAGACACGCTAAAGGTGTGAGATGCCGATGATGTGAGACGCCGTTGTTGCAGTAAATAGCGAAAACTTGCAAAAGAAGGAGAGAGAGACGCCGATGGTGTGAGACGGATGTCTTCTAATGGTGATGCGGCTCTTTGAATTAATGTTGAGCGCGAGTACATGGGCGTTTGCTGGTAGACGTCTTTTTTGAGAGGGAAATAGGTGGTGGTGGTTATGTTCAAAAGTGGAAACGCGGGATGAAGAGAAGAGAAAGAATGAAGTGAAGCCGCTAGTTGATCTTGAGAACTGGTTGTTGACTTGGTGAGAGGAAGGGGAACGCTGACTATATGAGGCAACAACTGCTAAGTATAGATGATATCCGCCAGATGTAGGTGGTAGCGAGTTGTGCAGAAAACTCCGCCGTTGTTGGGTTGCTTTTACCTGTTTTTTTTTTTTTTAGAGAGATGTGGAGGCGAAGTGAAGCCGCCAGTGGGTGATGTAGGCGATGGTGCAGAGAAGTGAAGCCGCCAATGGGTGATGTAGGCGATGGTGCTTTCGGACTGCCGATGGCAGTATCAATTCCATACTGTCATCTTTTGATGGTAGGCGTTAGTGGAGTATCTGGCTTGTGACGGTGGTTGGAGTTTCGGATAAGCAAGGATTCCTCTTCTTCGTTTCACTGCTGGCTTAGTATTTCATTAGAAACTTCATTAATTTGCATTGTTGGTAACGGATGGTTGAGCATTTGAAAGGCTTTTCCCTGTGAACTTGTTGCAATCACCTGTTGTGCGAGCATTATCTACTCCCTGTGAAGTGGAAATGTTTCTTTTTGATGTTCTGTCATGCTTTCGGATGGAGTGGATACGGAGGTGAGTCGTTTTTATGCTTTGAGAAAGTGGAATGAGATGGAGGCGTAGATGAGTTAAGGCGCTCCATGGGGAAGATGAAGTCGCTCAAGAGAGGTTGGAAGAAGGTGGAGGCGGTGATTTTGATTTTGATTTTTTTTTTTTTTATTCCCTTTTTAAAAGGAAATTTATTATATTATAGATCATTATTATTACATGAAACTAGTTGGAAGCCTAACAATGCTAAGCTCCAACGACATACTACTACATTAATTGAACAAAGTTGATGTGCTGAGTCACCAAATGGCCTCATGGGAAACCTTGCCAAGGGGAGCCGAAACGGGGAGGGGGGCGAGATTGTGTCACAAGGGGGCAAATTAACACTACCTTCCATGTTAATTCCCCGCAATATTACGCCATTGGGGACTCGAACCTCAGGACCTCCTGGAGCGCATTAAACTTTGGGAACGGGATGACCAGCTGAGCTAGGGGCCCGTTCATATAATAAGACGCCTCGGTGAACTGGGAAGCAATATGCTATACTAGGGCGCGTGTTATAGTGCCACTTGGAAGAAGTGACGCTAACAGTACCAAAGAAAGACGCTGAGAGGGGTCGGGTAGAAAACACAGCATGAGAGAAGATTACTAAAAATAAAATGAAAAGACGCCTCGGTGAACTGGGAAGCAATATGCTTTACTAGGGCGCGTGTTATAGTGCCACTTGGTGCCTTTTGTATTAATCAAAATGACGCTGGATTGTCTGACGGCGCCATTGTCATTGAGCTTAAAATAATAAAATGTAAAGAAATATTTAGAGGCGTGAAGGGTAACAGTCGCCTGGATGATGATCCCGCTTGTACAAGGACGCTTGTGCGAAGAGAAATATTGAGGTGTGAGCGTTCAGTGGCTGAACCGCTGTCCAAATCCTATGAGATAGGCTCCCACTGTGGTCGCCAAAATGTAATGGGTACAAATATCATAGTTAGCCTACTCTAGAAAGTAGTACATGGTTAGCCACAAGAAGTTAGCTCTGATTTATTAGTTGAGAGAGGATCCCTATTTATAGATATTTCTTGAAATGAGAATGCCCAACATGTATCCTCTCCTATCTTTTCTTATCCTACATCTGTCCCTACAATAGTACAAGTGTACTTTAGATTCTTCTTCATGAACTCACGTGACTTGACCGCACACGTGCTTATCAATAGGGAAGGGGCGCTATGTAGCGTTTTTTCTCTTGGATATGGGGAGATTTCCCCAATCTTGGGTGGAATACTCTTTAGAATCTCTTCTTGGATATGGGGAGGCTGACCTTCTACCTTAGACATTTTCCAGGTAGCTACACCTATCTATTAGCTCAACCGCAGATTACAAATGCAAACAGTTCAAAATAGGTATAGAAAATCCTTGCAATTACATGTCTCATAGAGGAACTATTAGCTCAACGCAGATTGATCATAAAATTCGGATGCAAAGACAACTAATTTGAAGCACTCGGGAGCTATTGCATTTTGGGGGGTCTTGGTCAATAGTTGTTGTATCTTGTAGTTCACCAATCACCACATTAAAACAAATAAATATGTAATCATTAGACATTAAAACATCACCAGAATGCAAACACTTCCGAATATAACCGGTTGATGGGTGTAGAATACATCCTATTTACTATCTATTGTTTATGCTTTCTTCGCTATTTTTCTTGTAAATTATGTATTTTACGCTTGTTTTGAGTTTTGTAGCTACTTTGGAGTCGCATTTAAAAGAAGAAGAAATCACTTTATTTGAGCAAGAAGGGCAAGAGTGTAATTTCATTGCATGTGCTATCCGGAGCCCAGTCAAGCTTAAGGGTCAACCCTCTAGGAGGAGTATTAGATACAACTGGGGTTGTGGTTAAGGGGTGACCGCATGTTATGGGGCATCCACCGGGTATCCCTTATCCGATGCAAAGGGTGTCATTATCCATCATAATCCTAAAACTAAAATCGAGAGAAGTGTTTCTCATTTTATTTATCCCAATCATTTTCTCACCAAGCCGAAAGAAATCATGGCCGATTGCACGAAAATTGGAGAAATTCAGGAGAAGAAGAAGAAGATCGAGAGACATGGGTTCTATGGATCGAATCTCGGATGGGGTCTTGAGTTCGAGTGATTTGGTGGTGAAGACGGAGATGGTTTATGTTTTGAATCCAGAAAGGATCTGGTCTGTGTTGATTAGAAGCTCGAGATGGAAGAGAAGCTGTTGCTGAGAGTTAAATCGATGAAATCTCAGAGAATTGGGAACCGGATAAATCAGGGAAGAACGAGATTAGAATTAAGATGAAGTCCCCGAATCGAGATTGAGAATGGGTTTTTGTTGAATTTGGATCTCCGATGTAATTCAAAGAAGATTAATGAAGGAATTAGGGTTTTGAAAAGGGGTTTGATTCTCGTGATTGAGGCCGATAGTCTGGTGATGGAGATGATGAATTTGTGATCGATTCATAAGGCGTCTGGGTATGGCAGAGGTTAAATTAAGGTTAGATGATTGTGTGTGAGAAGATGATGTTGGCTCTCTCTCTGTGTGTGTGTTGGTTCAAGAATGAATGCTAGGATTGCGATTACAGGAGAGATACACTCGGTGAGGTTAACCGCAATGAAGTTGGAGCTATGATTTGAGCTATTGGTTCATATGAAGACTTGAGTTGGGGAAGATTGCACAAGGGCTACAATGGAGATGCAAATGGCGGGTGTAGGTAACAGCCTTGCGGGTTTTAAGATGGAGAGTTAGGTTGTTTTGCAGTGTATGTGAAGCCGCAAGTTGCGGGGAGAATTGATCTCTTTGCCATTGTTGCTTGCCAGGGAGATGAAGATGGTCTTCGATGCTTAAGCTCAGAAAGAAAGTTAGGGAGAATGGCTCGGTGGATCATCGAGTGAAAAGTCGTGTCTTTGTTAATGGGTACTATGACTAAACTAAGGCAACAATGATTGTTGGCCCGAGGTTGCAAAATGCCAAGCGAGACAAGATAATGCGGAGTTGGTCCCGAGTTTCTTTGGGCTAGTGGTTGGTGACTTGGTTGTGTTGCAAAGCAGGATGATCTTTGAGAGAACTAAAGAGTAACATTCTTTTGTAGTTAAACCATTGAGATTGGCAGCCATGTTATAAGTGCTGCAGAAATGCGATTCTGAGGAATTACAAATGATGGCAAAGTTGCAATGGGGTTGTGGCTGTCTTTGGTGCTGTTTGATTGAATGGAAGAGAGTGAAAAATGGCTTAACGTGTTGGTGGAGCAAATGCAATGGAGAGGATTCCAAGGTGGAGTTAGGGCGGAGTTGAGCCGATGCTGGTCTGGGGAAGTGTGGAGCAGAAACAGGCTGTGGCATGGCTCAATATTGCCGTGGTCATGCTCGAATTGGCAGCCGAGTGCAAATGGTGGTTGTACTGGTTTTGTGTGTTGTTGAAGATAATGGCATGACAGGGAGCCGGCAATAACTGTGTATATGGAGTCGAGATGAATGGCAAAGTGGGTCTTGAACTGCAATGAAAATGGGCTAACAGGCGAATGAGCTGAATTCAGGTGCTGGAGCTGAGATTGCAGAGCTGTTGAGAATGGCATTGTGCAGGCTATGGCTGGGTTTTGAGCATGGAGATGGTGATGTGTGTAGTTGAGTGGCTTATAGTGCAGCTTGGAGTTGGAAAGGCTCATTACAGGATGGTTAGAATGGCGGAGGTTTTGGAGCCGGAGTTACAGGCGCGATGTTACAAACCAGAAGCACAATGATTGTGCTACAAGTTCTGCCCAAGTGCAACCAGCTGAGGCCAATTTCACTAAATCAGCCGAGTTAGACTTTGACTCAACCGAATCAGCCTCGATTCACACAACTCGGTCCGACTTGAGTTGACTCCACCCGATCCCGACTCGGCTTGATCCGACCCGCTGACCGGCCGTTTTGAATCGTTGACTGGTGGACCGGGCGGACTTTGTCGGTCACCGGAGCCGTTTTCCGGGGACTATTCCGGCCGGATTCCGGCCACAATCCCAGTTTTCCGGCGAGCAAAAATTCCAGAATTTTCTATGGATTTCTCTCATGGGTGTGAAGACTTGGACTATGAATTGTATGGAGAATTTGGCTCAAATTTGGAAAGAGAAGATGAAGAGTTGAGAAAGACTTGAATTTGGAAGTTGAATTGCTAAAGGAAAAGGATTCTATTCCTTGGAAGATTTGGAGAATATTGAAGCCTATAAATAGAGAAGTTTTCTATATCTTTTACACACACATCTCTACACACACAACACTTGTGTTTTTGATAGCTTTTGAAAATTCTTCTTCTTAAATTATTTGTGTGAACTTGAAAATTCTCCTTTTAATAATTATTATTTGTGTGAATTTTAAAAACATGAGTAGCTAATTTTCTTATTGATTGAGGATGAATTCCTAGTTCTTAATATATGATTTAAGTTTTTGTTTTCAATTCTATCTTGAGATTTTTCACATGATTATCAATTGTTTTTACTAATAGGAATGTTTATTCATTCATGATTGATTGATAGATTGTTTGGAGTGCACGCTAAATTGATTTGTTAATTGATCTAAATCTAGTATAAGTTAGGGAATACGTAATCGTTCTCGACACTTTACACAAGTAGAAAACACGAGACCTTGCGGAGGGATTCCGTGGAGCGATTGTGTGTAAAAACAACGCTAGAAAGTGAACCAAGCGAACCGAGTTTAACTACTAGTACTAAACCTAAATTCATAAATCTTAATGCATTCAGGAATTACATCTTGTAAGCGAACCTCGTGGTGGTTCTTTTGAATAGAATCGATAACTAAGCGGACATTACTCGCTGAAATTAGGGATTTTGGGGCTAGCTAAGCGGACCTGCTATCCTACGGTTGGTGATAATCTGTGACTTATAACAAGTAAAAGAACATAACTTTAATCATTGTTTCAGAACGAAGAAGGATTCTTGATCTTGTCTCTCTTATTGCTTTCAACTTTCGATTTTAATTGCTTTGTTTATTTTCTTTTGCTTTTTACACCCCCCTTTCGTGACAATTTTTACAACTAGAATCTCTTGCTCCTCGTGGGAACGAACTTGACTTCCATTATATTATTTTTAATTGAGTGGAAATATTGATTAATTTGATTGCACCTACGACACGCATCACCGGTCTTCAGACCCCCCACATAGCTTTGATCATCCTTAAAAGAATAGAGTGAACAAAAAGACTACTGAGATCGCAATTTTGTTATTAGAAGTATTATTGGAGCCACGATTCACTAGTATTACTACCTTTTCCTCAACCACGATCATTGGTGGTCGAAAGAACTCAAACTTAAAGAAAAGTTATCCGTGATTCTAGACATTTCGTGGATTCTAGACATTTCGGATTATAATACTAGAAAAGTTATCTCAAAGCACAAATTTTGCTTTATTGAGAGGAGAAATCGTTATGCTTCATATTGTTGTTGTTGAAGATGTTTGAAACGATCATGATTTTGGTCTGTGATGATAATCCGAAAGACAGATCTACTTTGTTGTTTTTTAAGGTGTATTTCTTTCTTCACCGCTGATGACGGTAGTATAAAGAAAATAGGGCAAAACTTTGCGAGTTTATAAAGGATGGATACCGCCCGTTTACATTAGGGTAAAATTGTAATCGTTGATTCATTTTATGATTCAATTTAATAGCTTACACGTACCCTTATGCATGACCGAGATTGCGTATATATGGGTGACACGTGAAAGGTGTTCACAGGGTTGGATGCCATGCTAATTTTTTTTTTTTTTGATCGATCAAAGAGGATAGATTAAAAAGCACACAAGCAGTGTAAAGGGATGATACAAATGACAAAGAGCATGAAGCCCACAAAACAAAACTAAAGAAAAGAAGTTCCCAAGAAAACAAAGAGTATGAGCAAAAGAAATCACAACTTGTGAAACCTAATGAAACCTAACAATTGAAGAGCAAACTTGCACACATCGGAGTTTGTCAACTAACCGACTCGTCGGCGTTTTCTATAATCATATCATCGTGGTTCTTTGCGAGGTCTCTAAACATTTCTTCACGATTAGACTTTAAAGTTGGAAACTCTAAACCCCATAAAGAGCCGAGACTCAATAATTTGTCTTCCGATACTTTGTTAGAGCTTTAGGTTTAGGGTGCTTTTTCTTTTTTTGAACTTGAAAGGGTACCATTTTGGAACATACCTGTACCTTTGCATTTTATACTCAATTTCATACCAATTCCCGCAATTGACTTGGACGATGACGGTTTTGCGCGTACCTTTGAATCTTCCAAACCGATTTGCGAATTGGCTATTTCCTCCATCTTCTTCTTCCTCATCTTCATCTTCTTCTTCATCTTGAAACCATGAAACCTATTATGGGATTCAAAACCAGGGGGGATGGCGGGATCAGTTGAGGAGAAGTTTATACCTTCCACAAATGGTTGACCAATTTCAGGAATAGGATGTAAGTGCTTTTTGATTTTCGTTTTTCCAGCGCTTTTCTTACTTTTATAAGAAACCCAATCACCAAGAACCTTTTCTTCTTCAATTACCTTCTCACCATTCACACACATCTCTCGCACAGGAATCAACAAAGAGAACTCGATGCTTTCGGAGCAAAGACCCTCCCTCAAATTATTCTCACAAGGCGAATAGAGGACTCATTAGCTTCTTCGTCAACTTCTTGAGTAGCATTCTTCACATTCTCCTCTTTATCTGTATGAAGATTGTTGACAAAGAGAAGCCCATTTGGCTTTGGACTTAAGAGGAGGATTCCAACCGCATTTCACATTGGTGTGACCAAATTTCTTGCAATGTGGGCAGGTTGAGGCTTCCATGGAAATTCTCGCCCTCACTTCAAATCTCTTGTCATCAATTTGGAATGGCAACACAAGGGGAATTTGCAATCAGCTTCAATTTCCACACAAACCCGAGCATACGACATTCTTGTCTTCAAAGCAATTGGGGTGTCTGTCATAATTGGTTTACCTACTAGACTTGCTATCCTAGCAAAACCAAAGTGCCATTCCACAAGGTGAATTGGCACATCTCTCGAGAATCATCCAAATTGGAATAGAACCGATTGAACCAATTTGATGCTCAATGAAAGGAGACCGGGTCGGATTAGAAATAACTTACTACCAATGAAGACCGATCCTAATTCTAAAACCCTAGTCCTATCTTCATCTTGAGAAAATTTAAATAGGAATGCCAGTTCTCCATGAATGGTCATGGAAAATTCCCCTTTAGTCTTCCATAAATCGAAAGTCTATCTTTAACAAAAGGAAAAGCTAGTCGATTTCCTACAAAATATCCAACCACTAAAGATTCACAAGTTTGAATAGAGGGTTGGAGTTCACCCGATGTAAAGAAAGCCCTTTGTTCTCCATCAATAACCTTAGGGTCTTCAAATACAAGCTTAGTTGAAGTTGATGGGGCACAAAATTCAGCAGATTTGATCAACGGGTTTCGAGATCTCCATTTGTTTTGGTTGTCTCGCAACTCTTAAATTGATCCATCGATGGAGGTGAAGAGTTTAAAAGCGGAAACTCTTTGAGCCCAACGACAAATTCAAAGATCGAAAACAGGATGTGAGGAGAAATCTAGCTGATTATTGAACGGAGAATGTTGAATAAGGGATGTAACGCCTTCATCCATGGCGGATTTGATGAGAGAAATCGACTCAGAAAAACTCGCCCTTTACACGTCATCACTGTTTCTCTCGCTTGGATTGCATAGAGTTTGTTAGTAGACAGCAACGGATGCCATGCTATTGCTATCTCTCAACATGTTTTGGGATAAAATTTACCACAATGTCATTTTAAGCGGCAAATAAGTAGGTCCTATCGGCACGTTAGCGGACAGTCACAAGCCGTTTACAAGAGAAACCATCAATCCGATCAGCTTACCTGATGACGATGACGGTAACATCTACGGCATCTGTTTAGTTTAGCCATTTTTGAGTTCCACGTTGATGAACCAGTAAAATCGTTGACATTTGCCATTTTGAGGGAAAATTGTGTTCAGTTCGACAAATTTGCACACCCTTCTTTACATACTCGTTTTGAATGTTCCAACAGGCTCAATGAAGTTTTTTGTTTTTTGTCTTATTAACCGGGCCAAAATCTAATACTGGGATTTTTTTTATTCAGATTGCTGCGAAATAATTCTTCAAAGAGCCCTTAAATCAGTTAAACAAAGTCTATACAAGTTGCTTTAGAAAAGTCTTGATTAAAGGTTTACAATTGGATTTTTCCCAACAATGATTGTTGGTTTATAAGACTCGCTTATTTTCACAAACACTCTTTTCAATGTCTACCCGTCAAATTGAGGCTCTGACCGAGCTGATAGAAATGGATCATAGGATTCAGAGGTTGTGTACAACGTACTAGATCTCCAAGGGACCCTTCTACTTGATCAGAGAGAAGGCTAAACGCTAAACCCGCCGTCAAAACCAACCCCTAACACAGAACGGGGTTCCAAACTTTGAAAAATTTAAGAAGCTCCTATGCGCTACTTAGAACTGCCTTTCCATGGCCCATTGCGATTGCCATAGTTGCCACATCAGGCATTCATGATTGGACGTGGAGGCTGCATTGTCACCATAGCTTCACAATACCATTTTCTAGTGGCGACGGATCCTGGCAAAGCCTACGACAGTGACCAGGGGTTCAACTTCATAAAAAAAAATAGCCTACGTAATTTTTTTTAATTTTTTTTTGGAAAGTCGTCCACAGGAGCAAGTAATGTGGTTTTTGGGAAATCACCGTACAGAAAAACTTTTGTAGTTTTTGGAAAGTCGCAAAATATGTATATTCGCCTCCTGTTCAATTACAAACAAACCTAAAAATCCTTGTTCCATCTTTTTCTTGGTGGTCGCATCCTCACCGGTTTGAAGCATGAAGAGTACCCGTAGAAAGAGACAAGGAACCCGCACAAAGACACAGACAGCGTCACAAACACCGATGCCGGATCTCCCAGGTGATATTATTCACGACATACTGTTGATGTTACCTACACAATCAATAGGTAGATTTAGGTGCGTTTGCAAATACTGGTACAGCTTATTGAATGACCATGATTTCATGAGAAGTCGTTATAAACGCAGCATTGAAAGCCAAAAGTTGCATTGTTTTTCAATAGCAAATAATCGTAATGCACATGAATTACACATGCATATCACAAAATCATCATCATTATGTACAACATTTGAAAATAACCATTGTGAGTATGTCAAGATGAATTTTCCATTCGAAGATACAAGTCGGCCTATAGAAATTGTTGGTTCTTATAATGGTTTGATTTTGATGAAAAAGTCTGAAGGTGATGGTACGGAAGAAAGTCATTGGCTTTGGAACCTATATACCGAAGTGTGGAAAAAAATATTAAATCCAGAAGTTATAGATGTACCAATGTGTTGTTATCCAAGTTACTTATGCAGTGTTGGATATGGGGTTGCTTATAATTGTGATACCGGTGATTACACAATTGTGGCAGTTAGTAATGTGAATGGTTTTCCTTATGGTTATGGTTGTAAAATTCAGGTTTATACATCAAAATCCAATTCATGGAAACTCTTGCCCTACACCTTTCCTTGTCGAATTTCAAGTGAGTTTGATATGGCTGAAGTAATATTTGTTTGTGGAGCTTTTCACTGGATAGCGACAACGATTTATCGACCCGATAAAAGATGTATTGTTTCTTATGATGTCCGTGGTAAGAAACTCAAGGAAATAGCAGTCACACATCTAGTGGATAAAAGATTAAATGATAGGAAATGTGATCACAAGGCATTGGGTGGTTTAGGAGGTCGCCTCTGCATAGTAGGAGCATATGATTTTTTCAACATTGATGTTTGGGCGATGAAAGATTACAATGTGACTGAATCGTGGACTAGATTGTTCATTGTCCGGCTCCCAGAAGTTGTAAAGCACATAGACTATGTGAAAATACTATGGGAATTCAAGAACGGTGAAGTTCTATTCGTAACAACCAAGAGATTAGATGGTAAGAGCTGTTTAGTTTTGTATGACCCGGTGAGTCAAAATTGTCAAGCTACGGATATCCAACATACTGCCGGCAAAAACTGGAGTATAGAAGCTTATGGTGAGAGGAGCCTAGTATCACGTAACTCAATCGACGGGAAATTCAAGAGATGTCTTAGGAGGAAATTAACCCTTTTGAAGGCATTGGCTTCAAGAGAAAACATGAATCCGACTTTAAGATATTCCTGAGAACTGTGACATCGTCCGCATTTGTTATGGAAACTCACTATTGCCTTTCCAAATTGCTCCGGCTGTTAGAGTTTAACCATTTTGGAGTTCCACATTGATGAACATGTAAATTAAACTTGTTGACCTTTGACATTTTGAGAGAAAATTTTGTTCAGCTGGAGAAGTTTGCACGCTCTACTCTACATAATTGTTGTGAATAATAAAACAAACAAGTTCTCTGTAAAAAATGAAGTTTTATTTATGTCTTATTAACCTACGTATTAGTGGGATTGTCTGTAATTGAGGTTTACAAGACTCACTTATTTCCTTGACCTCAGACCCTTGCTTCTGCCTCCTTATCATTGCCCTCTTCTGTTAGAGGAAGTAGTTCAACTCGTTTTATCCTTTGGTGTATCTGGAGTGTCATACTGAGCTCCTAGTTATATTTATGGTTTTACTGCCTTTCTATTGTTGCTTTTACTTTCACTTAGGTGTAGTTTGTTTTCTTGTTGTCCTCCTCAGTTGCTCCTATATATTGGACAACTCTATCTTGTACTTGATCACGTTCAATACAACTACTTTTTCAGTCTTCATAACTTCTGTCATGGTATCACGAGAAAGGTTGGTCCTGTAAGAAAAAAAACTCTTTAGGGTTTGTTCTCAGTTATCGCTTCCGCCGTATACCTCAATTAATCTTCATCTTATGTTACATCACATCATCTTCAACTACTTTACATTACATCCACACATTACAGTACCTCATCTTTACTGCAACTTCACCTATATCACATCTCTTTACTTAAGATACACTCAAACTTCTACATCTACTGATATTATCTCCGTTGGACAATAACCTTACCTTCGTATCTTTACCTGCTTCAACCATGTCCAGTGTCTCGTCACCTCACTATGAGACTACTGTGTCTTTTCCCTTTCAAAACATCACTCACTTTGTTACTTTAAAACTTGATGATTCAAACTTTCTCATCTGGAAAAATCAGTTGGAATCTGTCTTTATAAGTACATATCTGATGGGTTACGTTGATGGATCGATCACAGAACCACCAGAGTTCATTAAAGATGGAGATCAAGAAGTACTAAATCCTGCTTATTTTAAATGGAGGAAATGGGATAGATTTGTTAACAGCTGTCTAAACACTACTCTCTCAGATTCTATGTCTTGTTCTGTTCTTGGATGTACTACTGCTGCTGAAGTATGGTCTTACCTTTCTAAGGAATTTTCTAATCAGTTTTCTGCTCGCCGATCTATGCTTAGAGGTCAACTGCAAACCATTAAAAGAGGTGCTCGTTTAAGCCCAGGTGAGTTTATTCAAGAGGTTAAAAGTATTACTGACTCTCTAGCTGCTATCAAAGAAAAGGTAGTTGATGTTGATATTGTTATGCATATTCTTAATGGTTTGGGTCGAGATTATGACAACTTTGTGATTGCTATACATAATCGTGAGACTCAAATCTCTTTTGCTGATTTGAAAGCTAAACTCTTAACTCATGAACAATGGCTTAAAGCTCAACACCTTGAAACCTCTGTTTCTCTTGAGTCAGTCACCAACTCGACCTTCTTTTTCTACAAAATCTTTCGCATCTGGTTCTAGTTCCTCTCGATCACGATAGATCAAATGACTCTACTAGTAGACCTGCTCGACCACCCTCACCATGGATTGATTATTCTACCGTTGAATGTCAAATCAGAAGAAAACTGGTCACTCGGCCGGTAGATGTCCGTCTGGATACTCGCTTCCAAAAATAGTCCTAAACAGAAACCCACAAGCCAATTCCTCCATTCGGGTAAATACATCATGTTTATCTCGAGCATTCTACTTTTCCATTTGCCAAATCATGGCTTCCCGATTCAAGCGGCAACTAGTCACATGACTTATGACCTTTCACTTCTTATAAATCCATCCAAATATCTTTGGATCTAACAAGTGGTGGTTGGTAATGGATATCACATTCCCATAACCTTGGTTGGTAGTTCTGTTCTACATACACCTACAAGGTCATTCACTCTTTTAAATGTGTTATATGTCCCTCAACTGACTCAAAATCTAATTTCAGTTGGAGTTTTTACTAGAGAACATCATTGTAAGATAGGCTTTACTCCATTGGGATATGAGATTACAGATCTTGACAGTCATCTTGTTCTAGCTGAAGGAGTTATTGATCGAAACCTATATCCTATTACCTCAACTCCTTCAAACCCACCTCACAAAGCCTACAGTTATGTTGTTGCTACACCATCCTTTGTGGCATCAAATTAGGACATCCATCTCACCAGCATTGTCAATACTCTACAAAAATCCTCACAAATTACATTTGCTTCGGTGATTTTGATTCTCTGTGTCACTCATGCCAACTTGGAAAGAGTAAGAGGTTGCCTTTCATGACTTCGAAAGATCTCGCTTCAAGACCCTTGGAATTGATTCCTTTGTGATATTTGGGGACCATCTCCTCATATGTCTACAATGGGATATAGATACTACATTTTATTTATTGATGACTACAAAGAGATTCCATTGGATCTTTCCCATGAAAGATAGAACTCGAAAGTTTAACTTGTTTTCAACATTTCAAGACAGTCAATGAGAATCTATTCTCTACCAAAATTAAGTGGTTTCAATGTGATGGTGCATTTGAACTTGTGAAAGGTGTATTCAAACAGGTTTCTTGATGCGAGAGGGTATTAGTGTCTCTTGTTCATGTCCTCATACCCCACAACAAAATGGAGTTGCGAGAGAAAACATCAACATATTACATCAGTGGGTAATACTCTGTCCTTTCAAGCTTGTCTACCAAAATCCTTTTGGTTTGACTCATTTATTCTGACTACATATCTTATCAATAGAATTCCTACTAAACTACTTCAATTTTCATCTCCTATGAGATTTTGTTCAACAAGTTACCCATTACTCTTTTTGAAGGTATTTGGTTGTGCCTCGTTATCCTTATTTGGGTCCATATAAAAGGACAAGTTAAGTCCCAAATCGGCTAGATGTACATTTCTAGGGTATAGCTCATTACACAAAGGATACGGGGTGTTATGATAATTCCACTAAGAAGATTTACATTTCAAGGCATGTGGTGTTTGATGAAAAAAATTTCCATTTTGTTCTTGTACTTCTTCAACAATCAAGTGCTGCAGATACTTCAACAACTACGAGATACTTCAACAATCTGTTGGTGATGTCCATACTTCACCAACTCCGAGATACTTCAGCAGACTACTACCTCGGTGCCATTGGAAATTATTGGACTCAACATCCGAGCCACCTTGATTCTCGATGTCGGCCCTAGTTCAATATCTCCATCTCCATTTGCACACTGCTCCATCTAGTGATATCAACTGCTTGTGTCATCAAACATTGCACCTTCGCACCCACGTTCCACCTACTCACACTATGGTTACAAGATCTAAAGATGGGATAGTGAAGCCAAAGTATTTGCCTGACTTTATTACCCACTATACTGTTCCTCATCCTATTCACTCAGCTTTCACCTCAATTGTGACTCTTCCCAAAGAACCTAGAACTTTTAAGTCTGCTGTTAAGAGTGAGGAATGGCTTCATGCTATGCAACAAGAATATGAAGCTCTCATGTTAAATCATACTTGGTCATTAGTTGAACCAACTTAGGAGATGAATGTATTGGCGAGCAAATGGGTTTACAAATTAAAACTCAAACCCGATGGCACCATTGATAGACACAAATCCAGTTAGTTGCTCAAGGTTGCGATCAACAAGGATGGAATTGATTATCTTGCCACTTTCAATCCGAGTTGTCAAGACTACAACAATAAGGGTCGTTTTAACTATAGCATTAACTAACAAATGGAGCATCAAGCGGTTGGATGTATCCAATGCTTTCTTACATGGAGAACTTATTTGAGAAAGTATATATGAAGCGGCCCTAAAGGCTTTGAGGATCCTTCTAAACCCGATCATGTTTGTCTTCTTCACAAGTCTATTTATGGTCTCAAACAAGCTCCTAGAGCTTGGTTTGAAAAATTCAGTGGATTTCTTTTAGATCTTTGGGTTTGTGATGTCTACTTCTCGATCCTTCTATGTTCATATATTTGTGTGGGGATGACACTGGTATGTGCTACTTATTTATGTGGATGACATTATACTACGGGGAGCTCGAGACTACTTTCTTACTTCTCTCATCATCAAATGAGTGCTCGGTTGCTATGAAAGATCTAGGTGATCTATATTACTTCTTGGGTATTGAAGCTGTTTTCTCTTCTTCAAGAGACACTTTGACTCTCACTCAGCAAAAATACACTATTGATCTTCTTGTTAAAGCAGATATGACAGATTGTAAACCATGTTCTACACCTGCTTCAACTGAGAAACGTGCTTCCATTCATGATGGAGAGTTACTTACTGATGCCTTACAATTCAGGAGAGTATAGTTGGTGGACTTCAATACCTTACCCTCACTCGTCCGTACATCACATTTCTTGTTAATTACATCTCATGATTCATGCACGCTCCAACCACTACACATATGCTTCTCGCAAAAAGAGTCTTGCGATATCTAAAGGGTACTTTGGGCTCAGGTATTGTCATTCAATCTGGAGATATCAGTAAACTTACATCTTACTCAGATTCGATTGGGCGGGATGCCCTAGGATACTCGAAGATCCACTTCGAGTGGTATTGTGTATTTTGGGTAATTCCTTAGTTTCTTGGTCATCCAAGAAACAACCCACGATTTCTAAAAGCTCTACAGAGGCAGAGTACAAGGCTTTAAGTGTTTTGGTCACTTTGAGGTTATATGGATTTTGGTTTGCTTGAAGAACTTCACATTGTTCCCGCTCTACCACATTCTATCTTCTGCGACAACATGGGTGCTCAGTTCTTAGCCTCCAATCCCAGCATTTCACGCAAGAACTAAGCATATTGAAGTTGATTATCACTATGTCGAGACCTAATGGATGCAGGTGAGTGATAAGTGCAATTTGTACCTTCCTCTCACCAATTGGCTGATCTGTTTACTAAAGGCCTCACAAGTACCACCTTCTTCACTCTTGCTTGCCAACTGATGCATTGTTCTCACTCTACATCAGATTGAGGGGGAGTGTTAGAGGAAGTAGTTCAACTCGTTTTATCCTTTGGTGTATCTCGGAGTGTCATCGAGCTCCTAGTTATATTTATGGTTTTAATGCCTTTCTATTGTTGCTTTTACTTTCACTTAGGGTGTAGTTTGTTTTCTGTTGTCCTCCTCGATTTGCTCCTATATATTGGACAACTCTATCTTGTACTTGATCACGTTCAATACAACTACTTTTTCAGTCTTCATAACTTCTGTCATCTTCACCCAGTACAAGCAGCACAGTGTTTTTTCTGCATAAGGCCATTAATCAATCCAAAGGATAGGCAGAGAACCCTCGTAACTCTTGATGGCAACTGTTGAGAGGAAGAGTCGTAACTATGACAATCAAAGTTGATGACTATGGATTTTTACTTGTTCCATTTTTCTCAAAGGTAAATGGGGTTTCGGGAACCCAATATAATATTGGCAAGATTATCAAAATACCACAAAAATCTGACGCGTTTTATGTAGAAACAAAACCATACAAATTCTTTTAATGTAAATTGTCTTACATAATTTTGTGTAATAATTTTCAACGACAAAATTTAATTTTTACACAATACAATCAAGTATAAAAATTATAAGTATATTTTAATCTAGCATACTAGTGATTCTTTGCATCAAGACTCGGCAATGTCCACTTCTGAACTACTTGTTATGTGTTCTCATTCACCGCAAAAGCAGACAACGAATGTGGGAAGTATCATCCGATCAGTGCTGCTCAATACAAGTATGTCTTTTTCCACGCCATCTACTTCATCTTTGTGCCATCTCTTTCCATCTTGATCCTCTTTCGCCTCATTTCTTAGGAAATCATTGTCAATCCAAAGATTCTTAAGAGATAACGGGTCGGCAAGATTATCAAAATAACACAAAAATCTGATGCATTCTATGACGACAAACAAATTCTTTCAATGAAGATTGGATCTTACATGATAGTTTTCAACAACAAAATTTCATCATTACACGATACAATCAAATATAAAGGTTTTTGATCAAATCAAATACAAAAGGTTACAAATATATTTCTGATGATGAACATATGTTATAAATTATTCTTATATGCATTCTCCTATTTGTCTTCATATTTAGTAAAGTCAGTGCCCCATCCTATAGTAAACGTTTCATCCTGGATGGGCAAATAATCATCATCATCATCACTGACAATGGCATCATCGTCATCCCATCTGTTTAAAGCCAACGATATCTCGGGATCTATTTCCGGATCCCAATCAATATCCGTATCATTATACATGTCAGCAGACTCTTCGTTAATCAGCGGTTTGAAGGGAAAGCCATTTAGCTTACGCCAGTACCGAGCCTTTGCTTTTCCTAACGCTTCTTTACCGGACGAAGCATCCCAATCCCAGCATCTCTTAAACTCATCTTCCTCTTCCCGAGATTCTATTGACGATTGAGTCGTAGCAATCTGCTCCCACGGGATAGATCCCTCTTCTTGGCAGTACCGGATTTCCCATGCAGCCGCAATTTTCGCACGCCATATCATTGTTGTTGACTTTGTGGACATTTTAGGACCTCCAGCACGTGTTCTTAACTTGCGGAAATCATGCGCAGATGACGATGATGATCCCTGTGTTTCAGTAAAGCTAACTTTCCTCTTGTCGTTACCAGCCATTGATGATGATATCCCGAACCTGCTTGCACATGAAGGCAAAATGTTAGATCCATTCAAATAGGAAAACAAACAAGAATCGGTTAAGAATACAAGCAAAACAGAAAAAGATTAAAGATAAGAAAATTAGAGATTACAGGAAAATAGAAGATGATCTAACAAGGATGATCCGTATGATCTCGAATCGCAGACTGGCTTTGGATTATATTGATCCACATTTTCTGGATGCTTATTTTATAGGTAATCAGGAGACAAACCCTATCAGAAACTTTTGGAAAATAAATGCCGCCTCTTTCTCAAACGGTTTATTTTTTTTACTTAGACGATCAATAAACGTGTAGATGAATCTTTGTATTTATTTCCAGATTAATGCTTTCCTAAACTCTTTCAAAATTCCGTATACAGCAAAAGATAAGATTAATTATATTCTCAAATTTGGAAGTTCCTAATTAATATTCTTTCGTTTTCCACTTTCAGGGTTTATGCCAATAACTGAAACAGACCCAATGGTGGCTCGATAGATTCAGGAATCAAAGTTTATCAGAAGAAGGCTTTGAAATTTCCACCAGACTCTGAAGTGCTGAGATATGCTTATGCAAAATTGGAGGAATCCCGTGGAGAAAATCAGCCTGCTAAGAAAATATATGAGGGCAATTTGGGGGACGAGATCAATGCAGGTGCACTAGCACACATACAATTTATTCCTTTTCCGAGAAGAGCTGAAAGAATTGGAAGCAGCTCGCAAATACTTCTTAGATACTCGTAAAACACATCATGTCTTCGTTGCTTATGCAATGATGGCATTATGTGTAGAGAAGGATCGGAAGTTGGTGCAAAATGTCTTCGACCGGTAGGAAAAGATTTATGCATGAGCCTGGATACATTCTTGAATGTTCAAATTATTCTTGTGCAAGGCCACCAGAATTATGTAAATTGGCAATACAGAACTGAGATAGTGATTGCAGCGTATCAGAGGCAGAAACGGCTAGATTCCCAGATTTAATCATTCCTCTTGCCTTGAACAAGGAGAAGGTTTTGTTCAGGTTGTTTCCCCATGTCGATTCTCATCAGAGAAATCTAACCAGAAGGGTATCCGTCCCCACTGCAGGTTCAAACGCCTTCTCACAGGCACAGATGTTGTATTTGTGAATGCAAATATTGGACTGTCAGGTCGGCAATGGGATGACATGTGGCCTGTCATCGTGTAAACAAAAAGTGCAACAACCTTTTAAGTTGTTGGCTGCAAGTTCGTAACATAAACCCCAATCAGAAATAATGAAAAAAGTAACCAGCAGTACATGACAATAACAGTAAAGATATAAAATCAGGATTTGGATGGTGCTTACCCATTTTGGCGGCAGAATTGCAGATCTCCTCTGAGATGCTCTCTGAATACGAAGATGCAGTGTCCTGAAGATCCATTGCTTTGTGGCGTTTTTCCTCCGTCCACGACTTCTCGATCCTCTAGCTGACACTTCTCAGTACATGTAACTCTCAACATGTTCTGGGATAAAAGTTGCCGCAATGTCATTTTTAAGTGGCAAAAAGTAGGTCCTATCGGCACATTAGTGGACATTGAACAATCACAATCCTTCTACAAGAGAAACCATCAATCCGACTTCAAGATGTACCTGGCGACTGTGACATCGTCCGCATTTGTGATGGAGAAATTTTTTGATGCAGGCATATTTTGAAGGGGGAGTGGGGTACCAATAAAAAGCTAACACGTGTCTTTCATTTTTTTGGATTGTTTTTATTAAATTCGTATAGTCCCAGATTACCCTTCTATTAAACCAAAACAAATCTTGTTAATTATCTCAATATAATAACTAACCTAAATTAACCTGGCGAGATTGGGGTATACTCAAACTAATTGGGGTATACCCAATTTTAAGTGGACATGTGACCTTACTAGGGGGAGGTCAAATTTGGTTGAAGTTACAATACTACCCTTGACCTTTATAATTCTATTACCATAATCGGTTTTTTATTTTCATCTTCTTCTTCTCTTCTTCTCTTCCATAACCAACCACACCGGCTCCTCCCACCACCACCACCAAAACTCGTCGATTAATTCGTTAACATCGTCGATTCGAAAACCCGAGTAATCTTCAACAATGGAACCACCACGTAATAAGGGAACTCGTATGAAAGGCGCCAATCGCAAACCCAATCAATACAACCCTGAAATTGCAAAATTAGTTCAACAAAAAGAGAAAAAAACCGTTGAAGAAGAAGAGATTGAACCCGCCTCAAACGAAGAAATGGTGCGATTAAGAAAGTAAGGGCCTACTTAAACTCACTCTAGTACTTCGATTTCATGTTTGCATGTCAAATTAGGTCGAAAAATCGATTCTTTGATTTTCGATTATTTAGCAGGCATGTTGTTTGTTTCACGACCTTCTTCGGATTTCATATTTAGTAATCCACGGATGCTCTTTGGTTGAATATCAAGCGTGGCGGTTTAGTTATTGTAATGCTTTCACGGGGTGGGATGTTATTCAACCTATAATCTTGCTTATTGAAAATTTTATTTTTTAAGCGGGTTGGTTAAAAAATTTTAAAAGGCGGGATTTGATTTTTAGCGTCTCGATGCCTTGAATGATAAATGTCGGAATGGTATCTAAATAATACAACGCAGGCGTTATGTTAGCCGGTGTTGTTTTTATTATATCGTAAAGGCGTTTGTAGTTGAAAACCCGCCATAGTTGTTAAAAGCCGGCAGGTTATTGGAATAAAACCCTCCCGACCCTTGTTTAAAGCTTTGTTGATTAGATATCGACCCTTGAGACTTTATTCATAGGAATGGTTATATGTGTTGAGCCTTGAGACTTATTTTTTTTTCTTAATTGTTCTTGTTCGGGTTGCAAAGGCAAACAAGAAAGCTCACGAAAGCTCTTAGTCCTCCTTCAAGACCTCCTCGTGTTGGTGACAAACTCTTGACTTCAAGACATCGAGGGGCATGCGTTGTGGCGGGACGACAAAGATCCGTGTGCGAATGATGATTATCAACCACCATCGTACCCGGTGATTCGGACGAGACTCGGATGAAGACCAATCAATTCCATCTGGTAGAAGAGGTGAGGATGATGATGTTGATGAAAGAACTCCTGCTTTGGAGGAGGGAACAATGATGATGATGATGATGGTGATCAAGACATGCCTAATGTTGGAGGAGGTAATGATGATGATGATGATGGTAATGGAGATAAAGGTAAGGGTAGAGAAGATGAAATTGTTGAAGAGGCGGTGGAAGAAGAAAAAGAAAAGAAGAAGAAGAAGAAGTTGGGGAACAAACCCAAGCTGCAAGTACTAGTGCAATAGGGAAGAAGAAAAGGGTTATCACTAAACTGGCTAATTCCCACATGCCTTCCTATGAATTGAAGATTAAATTGAAACCAAACGAGCTTCCCTGGGACCCGAGAAGATGGTGGACGTGTTCTTTTTGGATACAAAGACTTCGTGGGCATGTGAAATCCAAAATACTATCGTAAGTAATCTCAATCCGTCTTTGTTTTTCATTTAAGTGTGTAACTATCTTAAATTTGTGTCAAGTATTTGTATTTCTTTTCATTTTGTGTTTTTGGTATTTAGGATCACAAGCATGCTATCAGTCTCATGAGGCGCCAAGCTTCATGTTCGGTGACTAAGACTTGGGATCTTGAGGATGAATGTGAGGAGGTGAAAGTGATTGTCAAGAACTCAGGGTTGTTGCCTGCGGTGGAGAGTTCGAATGTTGAGTATGATAGAGTTACCGTATATCGCATTCGTGAGAGGTTCTACGGAGAGACCGATACAATGTTATTCCCATTCGGTGAGATGGCGATAACTCCCGATGATGCTCATCAAATTTTAGGCCTCGAGGTTGAGGGAAAAGCCGTCAGTGAGGGCTTGATAGTAACATTTCTTGGGAGGATATCTTCAAATTGACCAACACTTTGTTCGGTTGGGATCGAGATTAAGGCGAGTCTATGCTTGCGATGAAGGATGGTAATCTAAGCAAGAAGTTTAATACGAAGAAGCTGAGGATACATTATGCAGGACCAAGAAAATCTTTGATGTGGAAGGAATGGTGAACCCCGTGCGAATCAATGCTACCGCGTCGGGTTATTTGCTTTACGTCCCTGGGCGAGATGTATCTTCCCGGCAGTTAGGGAAGCTTGGTCGACGCCAGTTATTTGCAACTATTGGATCCCTTAGATAAGATTCATGAGTATTCTTGGGAATGCTGCGGTGGTCGCCTTCTTGAACAATGAGTTGACAAAGGCTTCAAGGGCACTCTTGCGCTGAGTTAACGAAACATATGTCTCTTCCGGTAATTGTATTGTCTAAATCATTTATATTTGCCAAATGCTTGTAATGTTTGATTCTTACTAAACTTTGTGTTTGCATAGGTTTGGATATATGAGCACTTCCCTACTTTGGTGAAACCAACTCCACGTCAAAGTGAATGAAAAGCTTGCGATTGATAAGCCAAGAGCGCAAAGATACGCTTTTAAGGGTGCTCGGGAAAAAGGATATGCCATGGCTGCTTATTAACGTGCGAATCGCCTTGGACAAATTGATTGCGGATGAGGTAATATTTGATCCTTACCGAGATGCTAGAAATCAAGGTTTAATCCAAAGGAGAGATGATGTTGCATTATACTACGGACCCTTGTTGTTCTCCCATGGATTTTTAATGTACGATCCATCGGGCAATGCGACAATTGGGTTACGTCCAAGAAGAACCCCATTTCGATCTTGAGCCTTTCTTTAAAGTGTTAAGGAGGATTTGCAGGCACATCCCAAAAAACTATTAACGATAAACACGCTCCACCCCAACTCTAGGACATTGGAACGAAAGACTTGACAGTAAAGTCGATACGAGTCTTTTGGACGAGGTGGCCGAAGGTCATGAAGCTCAGGAGAAATACATGTCGTGGGTACTTGGGTTGGGCTCGTCCCTCTTGTGATTAGGAAATGACGGTGAACAATTGGCTCGTAAGAGTAAGATGGCATCGAATGACTCAACAACAGTTCTAACTTCCTTGTAAGTATTTTGGAGTAGCTCTTACCGATTTAAGATTACATTATCGAATAATTCTATTAAGCTGTTTGTTGTTTGAAAATAGAAGGGGCATTTGAAGACCTTTGTGAAGTTGTTGTGTTGCGCGAGAGAAAGAGGAGAGCCTTTGTCGATTGAAAGAGCAAACCAAGCACATTCACTATGCTAGCAATGTTGACAATGAGGATGCCCATGAAATGTTCAAGCAAGCGGGAGGTGAAAGTAAGAAGGGAAGAAAAAGCAGGAGGAAGCACAAGCCAAGATGAATCTTTGACAAAAGAGGGCTCGTAGTGGTCGTGGTGGTGAAGGTAGTAGTAGTCTTGGTGTTCCTAAAACGGGGCCGAGGTCGTGGTCGTGGTCGTGTAAGTGGTGAATGAATGCGAGTCTCTAGTTTATTTCTTTATGTTGGGTTGGACAAATGTAAAGGTTAATGGTTGGACAAATGGTTTTTTTAAGGTTTATGGGACATGTTTTCTTATTTTGGACAACAAGTGTTTGATTTCTAATTGTTGAATGAAAGTTTTATATAGCTACTTAAAGTTTCAAGACAAATAGCCTAGGCAAGGTTCTTTTAATTCACCATGCCGACAATACCGTGGCCGGGCAAGGTTTTTAAGTGTCGGACTGCTGCCCATACTGTCATTGAAAATGCTTGCATACCGGGGTCGGCAAGTGAGTCGGATCATTACCAAGCCGGCGAATATACTGTAGCGGTGTATTATGTTTTCGAATACGTAGGCATTTTATTCTGAGGAAAATACCTTCTCTCGATGCCAAAACCATCCTGCCGCTTGGTTTTAAATTTATACCCTTCCGACCGTATCATAGCCGGCAGTAAAATTTCAAAATATATTGCGGCGTATTGTGAAGAAAAAATGATTTCTGATGCCAAAACCATCATAACTTGTAGGCATGGTTTTAAATTTATACCATTAAACCGTGTCTGCTTGCCACGCATCTTGAGAAAAAATAATCTCGTAGCCGAATTCAAAATTCAAATTTTTGGCAAGTACAATTTCATTGATTGACTTGTACTTGGGCACTATAATGACCAAATTTGGGTACAATCCTATAAATACACTACTTCTCTCTACAAAACAACATACAAATAGTTTCATATACTATCCAAAGCTCATATCATCATACAATCCATCAAACTCACCCAATAGCTAAATAAAAATGGCATCATTTGATTCAAACGAGGATTTGGCAATCACCAAAGCATGGTACGCGGAAACTCGACTTAGACGTCAATCCTCCGAAAGGGAGGATTCCACGACCTTTGGGCTAGGGGGTACACAACAAATTTTGCGGCGAGTTTGGTAATCCTAATGGAAGAAGTATTCAACAAGTCCACGAAAGGCACCTAGTCATCGAAAAACGCGATACTTGCTTTTTGGCTCTCCAACCTCGGATTTTTAACACTCGCCCCTTCACCTTGTCCATTGCACAATTTGTAAGCAATTTTGTGGTTTTTTTACGCAACCCATGTTGTTTATCTTCCGATGAAACACCACTAACATATGTAAGTTTGTTTTTGTGTTTTTGTAGCATGAAGTCGTGAACGCCGCTACTTGGAGGAAAAGGGGAAGCATTCGCGTTCGATGCAAGCTATCACTTCTTGGCGCAAAGAATCCAGGAGGATAACCCGAGTACTTGGATGCCAGTATCGTCTTCTGGATGAGGAAGATTGATGGCTTTAGAAGTTTTTGTATAGGTTGTGTGGGTGAGACCTCTGTAAACCCTCCGTTTCAATCAATGTAGTAACCAAAATTGCATGAATAAAGTGAATTAGATCTTCCGATATTCTATTTTATGTTTGGTATATTATAATGTCGGCATGGTTATAAATCCTTAACATCTAGGCTACTACACATACGCCGGCGCTGTCATTATAATGTAAGCATAATCTTCATTCAAAGACCCCAAATGCCACAAACGGTCGGCGTTTTATTCATCCAAGGACCATGCCGGCTAGAATTGGTCGACATTTTATTCAAACAAATACCATGCGGCTATATTATAAGCAGACACTTTATTCAAACACGGACCCCGCCGACCTTTCATATTTTCAAAACAAAATTTTTGGATCAAATCGAACTCATAAGACGGATCAAAAGGTTAATCTACTGAATTCATAATTTGAAAATTTTAATCTAAACTCAGTTAATTAACCTAATCGAGAATTTTAATATTAATTAACCAAGGGCATATTAGCCATTTAGAAAAAATAAGGTTAAGGGGTGGCTTGGTTTTACTTCATAATGACCAGATTTTGTCTTATTGGGTATACCCCAATTAGTTTGAGTATACCCCAATCTCGTGGAGTAAATTAACGTTAATTAAATAGTGACTAACCCAAAATTTATAGATGCATCAAAATTTGGCAAGATTATCAAAATACTACAAAAATCTGATGCGTTCCATGTAGAAACAAAACCATACAAATTCTTTTAATGAAAATTGTCTTACATGATACTTTCAACAACAAAATTTAATTTAATTATTACACAATACAATCAAGTATAAAATTTATAAGTATATTTTAATTAATGACCAATCAATTATTCTTGTATTCATTCTCTCCATTATGGTCAGAGCCCCATCCTTCAATAACTTCTTTATCCTTGTTCTCCAAATAATGCTTAGTTAACCAATTATTCCCGCCTTCGTTAATAATCACATCATTCTCATAATAATCACATCATTCTCATACCGTCTGTCTAAAGCCAATGACATCTCCGGATCTATTTCCGAATTCCAGTCGATATTTGTATCATTATACATGTCAGCAGACTCTTCATTTGTCAAGGACTCGTAGGGAAAGCCATTCAGCTTACACCAGTACCGTGCCTTTGCCTTTTCTAACGCTTCTTCGGCTGAAGAAGCGTCCCAATCCCAAGTTTTCTTAATCTTCTCATCACAGGACTCCTTTAACTTGCGACGCTGCACGATCCGTCTCCAAGGGATCGATCCCTCTTCTTCACAATACCTCATTTCCCATGAAGCCGCAATTCTAGGACGCCAGATCCTAGTTGTTGACGTTGTGGGCATTTTTGGCTGCCCTACCATAGTTGTTGATGTTGTGGCCATTTTTGGACCTCCAGCACGTGTTCTAAACTTGCGGAAATTATGCGCAGACGACGATGATGATCCCTGTGTTTCAGTAAAGCTAACTTTTCTCTTGTTGTAACCACTTGTAGGGGGCAGAGATTTTGTAGTTACTTGACCAGCCATTTGATGATTATATCCGGAACCTGCTTGCATATTCACGGAAAATGTTAGATCCATGTAAATAGGAAAACAAACAACAAACTGTTAAGAATACAAGCAAAATAGGATAAGAAAGATGAGATTTAGAAATTACAAGAAGATAGAAGATGATGATCTAAGAATGATTATCACACTGATCTCCTGGATAGAAAGTTATCTTGAATCGCAGAGTGCTACCTTGGCTTTAGATTGTATTGATCCACATTTTTTGGATGTTTATTTTATAGGCAGGCAGGAGACAAATCCTATCAAATTTTGCAACTCTTGCAAGAATGCCGCCTCTTTCTCAAAGGATGCAAAGTTTGGTAGTTTTTTTTCCTTAATTTTGATTGGACGATCAATTAATTTGTAGAATCTTTGCAGTTATTGCCTTAATTGTACCAGCAAATTAATGGTTTCCAAACTCGTTTAAAATTCCGTATACAGCAAAAGATAAGGTTTAGTTATATTCTCAAATTTAGAAGTTCATAATTACTTTTAAAAAAAAAAATTAATGTTCTTTCGATTTCCAGTTTCAGGGTTTATACCGATAACTGAAACAGCCCCAATGGTGGCTCGATAGATTCAGGAATCAAAGTTTATCAGAAGGCTTTGAAGATTCTGCCAGACTCTAAAGTGCTTACGTATGCCTACGCAAAATTGGAGGAATCTCGTGGGGAAAATTAGCCTGCTAGAAAAATATATGAGGGCAGTTTGGGGGATGGGGTTGATGCAAGTGCACTAGCACACATACAATATATCCATTTTCCGAGAAGAACAAGAACCGATGATTTGAAAGCAGCTTCCAAATGCTTCTTAGATGCTCGCAAAACGCATATCATGTGTTTGCTGCTTATGCAATGATGGCATTATGTCTGGACAAGGATCGTAAGTTGGTGCACAATGTCTTTGAAGCCGGTAGGAGAGCATCAGCCTGGATATATAATCTTGAAATTTGTACAGGAACGTTACAGTGGGACTTGAACTCGTTCCCACCAGAGAAATTTGTACAGTTCTGGTATGGAGATCTGTCTAGTATGTTGAAACTTGAAAGTAGAGTGAAGGAGAAAAAAAGAACTCCTATCTAAAACAGGTGAAGAATGATCCATGGTGTTCATAGGTTCTTTACACGATGTTTGTGTCAAGGTATAGTTATCAACAAAAAGGTCTAAATGTCAATTCTGCCGGATGGAGTCAATAATGCAAAAACATTTGCAGCATCTGCTAAAGCTGTGCAAAAACAAGGTGTTGTATTCCGGGCTCCCACCTGCTTCGAACTCATAATACTTTCTCCTGCTGCACCTTTAGTTGAGGGGACTGGAACGACAAAACAAGTTAAGCTCTAACCCAGGCAGGCAAGTCCATTCAAGAGGAAAGAGAGACAAAGTGATGAAACCTCAACCCAGACGACCACTTCCAACAAAGCTTTTCAAGATTAGACAAATGAAGAAAGCTCTAGGCCGACGAGGAGTAACCAGTTCACAAACTGGATCTGCATCATCTGGAAGTGGAAGTGCATTTCAGGGGAGCTCGGCAATACAGATCTGATTGATTTACTTTAAATTGCACGCTTCGATATTTTTAATGCAATCTTCTTTCGGACACGCTGTAGATGAATTCAAAATTTTGTATTCTATTTAAGCACTTGGCAAAAAGGCCACCTGATTAGGTAAATTGGCAATACAGAACCGAGATAGTAATTGCAGCGTATCAGAAACAGCAATGACCAGATCTCCAGATTTGATCGTTCCTCTTGCCTTGAGTAAAGAGCAGGTTTTGTTCAGGTTGTTCCCATGTCGATTGTCGACAGAGAAATCTAGCCAGAAGGGTATGAGTCCCCACTGCAGGCTCAAACACCTTCTGACAGATGCTATATTTGTGAACTCAAATCTCGGACTTTCAGGTCCAGAACGTGTAAACAAAATGCGCATCAATCGACCTTCAAGCTGTTGGCTGCAAGTTCGAAACCACAATCAGAAATAACGGAAAAAGAAACTAGAAGTACATGACAATATCAGTTTAAGATACAGAATCAGGATTTGGATGGTGGTGCTTACCCACTTTGGCGGCAGAATTGCAGAGCTCCCCTGAGATGCTCTCTGAATATGAAGATGCGTTTTTCCTCCCTCCACTACTTCTCGATTCTCAAGCTGACACTTCTCAGTACACTCAATGCTTTATCTGGGAATTGACACATTGCAGACTCCCTGGAAAGCATCAAAACACCAGCTCTTTCTACCATGGCAATATCTGATGCCTGAATTATCTCTTTCAAGTTCTGCAAAGAGTCGACACTATCAATCTTTGAACGAACAGCAATATCACTGCAAAAAAAAAAAAAAAAGACATTGTGATATTACCACCACCATTAGGGTGTAGTATTACATTGTACAATTGAAAAACTTAAAACACTGCAGGTTAAGAAGATAGTTTATCTAGGAAGTAGTGAATCAATATAATTGGGAAATGAGAAAGAACAACAGTTGACCAGCAGTCTTCGACTCTAATCACTACATTTCAATCTTACAAAGGAAACAATATGCATACACTTGCAATGCAAATATCTCCCTGTGAAGTGTTCTGAGCACATTTAATTCTCTTGAGTTCAAAATTTGAGACTTTTCATGAGTAAGTTTCAAGATATAGGCAACGTTTGAAGATGGCTATTTTAATGATGTACCAGTCCTTGGAAGTTACCGTATTTGCGTTATAACAGTTTTCATGGCGCAAGGAAAAAGCTAATGATGTGACTGTTGTAACTGTCGTTATATCGAGCAAAAAAAAATATATTAACTGCCATTATAACAATTTTTTCAAGGATAAAACAAGAAAAACCCACCCAAGACCATAATGTTACAATCACATTATTTCACCATTATTTCTTAAAAAATGGCTGTAATAACTGTTTTGGCTGTCATGGTAGAAGAAAATGTTTTTAACATGCAACATTAATGGTAAATAACCGCTGCCATTATAACGGATGTTCTTGAAACATTGTTTGAAAAACGATCATTATAACAGTAACTGTCACCAGCCATCAAGGTTTTCTACGTAGAAGCGTCACGATCAATAACAGTCGAGAACGGCATACGGCCGTAATAATGAGAAATCGTTATAAGGGTTATAATTGTCACAGCCTTAGAATTCTCTGTTGCTATTAAACTATATATAAACTACTGGTACCCTAGATTTTCTTTTAACCTAGTTAGTAGATGGTATGAAGAACTCTAAAAGAATTCTAGCATGTAGTACACGTGTCAGACATAAGCAGTTAATAAAAAGCCATATACACCCTAACTACTCATGTCTAACACGTGTTGTACATGCTTCTAGAGTTTTCCATAACTATACACATTTGGTACTTTTAAAGGATAACCTCTATTTGTTAAAACACTCATGCTAGATTGTGCTACGGCTGAAACCCATAGGAAATTTTCGGGACATCATACCCCAAGTATATCTACCAAGATGATATATGCCTCCGTCTATTCAGCTTTTGTATGTTTTATCCTATTTCATTACCCAGACACAGAAGAAAGCAAAAGAGGTAAGCTGTGTGGGACTGGGCTGTGACAATGCTATGTTTTCTTTATTCAATTTGGCTTATACGCTAGCTTTAAGCTATGTTTTCCGATCTTTTCTACAACCACAGCAGACCAAGGTTTTAAAACGATGGTATGAGGTCGTTCCCGTTATAACGCTATAACAGTCACGGATCAAAGAAAAGGAAAGAATATTAAAAGGCGAATGCTATTTTCATTATTCCCATTATAATGGCCGTTATCGAGTGTTATGTTTTCCCATAATATACAGTAACTGTCACCATAATGGCTGTTCCACAAACATTGCTTCAGTCCAAACATAACCCAAAAAGAAGGCGTTAGCACATAACCTTCCCGGTGCACAGCTTTAAAAAAACCACACAAAGCACTCAGCTCCCATTAGATCAAAGCAACAAGGTTTGGATGTTGAACATGCAGTCATTATTTTATTACCGAAATGGCATGGGTTTTCATTTCTTTCGTTCTTTCTTTTTTCCCTAATCAGAACAAAAAAAATTGATTACCTGTCACCAGATCGTGCAGTAATGTAACTCTTAAGATGATCAATCACTTCAGCAGACTTCACAGAAGAGGTGGCGATAAAATCAACCCTCTCAGCAATACCAAAATCAATATCCAGCCAATCCTGCAAAAAAGGCAGCGCATGCAAACAAATCAATACTAGAGAAAAAGTTAACAAGGCTTTTACCATCCTCCTTGCAAGGCACCTGAGCCGTGGTTAAGAAAAACTTAGAAAAAAATGTCTGCAATTTTACTGCTAAGAAAACACATTCTGTACGAGATACAAAAAAAAAAGGGACATAAGTATGATTAAACTTTTACCCAGGACACGAACAAAATTGCGCACAAGCTCACTACACATAAAACACATTCCTTGCAAGATTACCAAAGACACAATACAAAATTTTGATTAAAACTTCTTTACAGGACATGGCATCAAATATCTAAAGAAAATTCATATAGAATGGAGTACAACGAATTACTGATAGCAGACCGAATAAGGAGGGCCAACTAGACTACATACACTATTTTAATTACAGCATGAATTTGAAAAGAACCTAAATGAACAAAAGCAGAAACTTGATAGTAAAACTTGGGAAACTTCATCAACAAAGGTATCAGAATTCTAAGTTGTCGGCTGCAAATTCATTACATAAACCCCAATCAGAATCAATGAAAAAAGAAACCAGCAGTAACAACAGTAAAGATACAGAATCAGGATTCGGATGCTGCTTACCCATTTTGGCGGCAGAGTTGCAGATCTCCTCTGAGATGCTCTCTGAATATGAAGATGCAATGTCCTGAAGCTCCATTGCTTCCTGCCATTTTTCCTCCCTTCACCACTTCTCGATTCTCAAGCTGACACTTCTCAGTAAACTCAATGTTTTGTCTGGGAATCGATCCATGGCAGACTCCCCGGAAAACATCAAAGCACCAGCTCGCTAGCTCGAGTAGGTGTTGGGTATTCTATCATAGATTCGAATAACTGTAATGCCACAATAACTGACTTGTTCAGCTGTCTGCATGTCTATACAATACTTTGCTGAGCCTAAATGACCTGCTCCAAAGGGATCTATATGAGCCTCTAGATCCCCTCATTCTACCATGGCTCCATCTGATGCCTGAATTATCTCTTTCGTGTTCTTCAAAGAGTCAACACTGTCAATCTTTGAACGAATAGCAATATCGCTGCAACAACAAAAAAAAATCGTGATTTTAACATTGTGATGTTACCACCACCCATAGAGTGTAATTTTACAGTTTGCATACTGAAAAACTTAAAATAATATATCCAGTGTAAAAGCTCGCGGCAGACTTAAGAAGATAATTTATCTAGGAAGTAGTGAATCAATATAATTGGGAAATGAGAAAGGACAAAAGTTGACCAGAAGTCTTTGAGTCTAAATCACTACATTTGAATTACACAAAGGAAACAATATGCATATACTTGCAAGACAAATATTTCCATGAGTTGTTCTGAGCACATTTAACTCGCTTGAGTTAGAAAATTGAGACTTTTTCATAAATAAG
Organism: Papaver armeniacum; assembly: GCA_023531295.1. NCBI lineage: Eukaryota > Viridiplantae > Streptophyta > Magnoliopsida > Ranunculales > Papaveraceae > Papaver > Papaver armeniacum. Next base: position 573,130 of record JAJJWW010016205.1, read on the forward strand.
TTTTAAGATACAAGCAATGTTTGAAGATGGCTACTATAATGGTTTATCAGTCCTTGCATTGTAGTTTTAATGGCGCAAGGAAAAAGCTCATGATACAACTGTGGTAACTGTTGTTATATCGAGAGAAAAAAATTTAACCACTTTTGCAACCATCTTTGCAATAAACAAAACAAGAAAAACCACCCAAGAACATAATGTTACAATCACAGTATTTTACCATTATTTCTCCCAAAAAATGGCTGTAATAACTGTTTTTCGCTGTCATGGTAAATGACAGTAACATTAATTTTTTTGCCATTAAATTTTACCATTAGTAAAACGTTTGAGTGTGCAACATTAATGGTAAACGACCGCTACCATTATAAGTTATAACGGATGTTCTTGATACACTGGTTTGAAGAACGATCACTATAACAGTAACTGTCACCAGCCGTTGGAATTTCTAGGTAAAAGTGTCACAATCAATAACCGTCAAGAACGGCTTACAGACGTTATAATGAGAAACCGTTAAAAGGGTTATACTTGTAACAGCCTTCTCCATTACACAGTCATAACAGTCGTATTAAAACCTTGGTAGGAAGTTCCGCATTCTTCTGAGGATGTGTGCAATCTATCGCCAAAAGAAGTAGAAGAGACAATGAGTATGAGAGACCCGACGGCTAACCACTGATGTGACACCCAAAATTTCTCTAGGGTTTTAAGCCCTAGCCCAATGGCCGCTTTAAACAAATAAGTTATCCCTTAAAAGTACCAATACGCATAGTTAGTAGATGTTATGGAAAACTCTAGAGAACTTCTAACATGTCGTACACGTGTTAGACACATTGGGTTAAATAAAACAAACACACCCTAACTACTCATTTCTAACACGTGTCACACATGCTAAAAGTTTTCTAGAGTTTTCCATAGCATCTATTAACCTATTAACTATGGACATCAGTACTTTTAAAAGATAAATTATTTTATTAAAACACCCATACTGAGTTGTGCTAGGGCTTAAGCCATAGAGAAATTTTCTGGATGTCATACCTCAAGTATATACCAAGATGATATATGCCTTCGCCTATTCAGCTTTTGTATGTTTTATCCTTCCTATGTTTCATATCCAGACACAAAAACAAAGCCAAAGAGGTAAGCTGTGCGGGACTGTGAGCTGTGATAATGCTATTTATTCTTTCTTTAATTTGGTTTATATGCTAGCCATAAGCTACAACCACGCCAAACCAATGCAATAAATAATTCGTTACCATTATAGCAGCTATAACAGTCACGAATTGGAAAAAAACAAAACAAAAAAAAAAAGAATGTTACAAGGCCGAAGTTATTTTCGTTATTCCCATTATAATGGCTGTTATTGATTTGATCACATGAGTGTTATGTTTTCACATTCAGTCAAACATAACCTTCCCGGTGCACAGCTTTAAAACCACGCAAAGCACTCAGCTCCTACTACAATCAAAGCACCAAGGTATCGGTGTTGACCATGCAGTACTTATTTTATGACCAAAACGGGTTTTCATTTCTTTTCTTTTTTTTGCTAATCATAACACGGAAAAAAAATTGGTTACCTGTCACCACATCGTGCAGTAATGTAACTCTTAAGATAATTAATCGCTTTTGCAGACTTGACAAAAGAAGTGGCAACAAAACTAACCCTCTCAGCAATACCAGAATCAATATCCAGCCAATCCTGCAAAAAAGGCAACGCATGCAAACAAATCAATACTAGAGCAAAATTTAACGAGGCTTCTACCATCCTCCTAGCAAGGCAGGATCTGACCCACGGTTGAGAAAAACTTAGAAAAAAAATGTCTGCAAGCTCACTGCTCACAGAACACATTCCGTACAAGATCACAAAAGCACGACAAAAACTACGATTAAAACATTTATCCAGGATACAAACAAAAATGTGCAAAAGCTCACTGCACATACAACATATTCGAGCAAGACTAACAAAGACACGATACAGAATTTTGATTAAAATTTCTTAACAGGACACAGCATCGAATATCTAAAGAAAATTTGTATAAAATTGAGTACAATGAAATGCTGACAGCAGACGAAATAACGAGGGCCAACAAGATTACATTCACTATTTTATTTACAGCATGAAACTGGAAAGAACCTAAATGAACAAAAGCAGAAACTTGATAGTAAAACTTGGGAAAACAAGCATTTAGGAGTTTAAGACTAAATCTTACCATTTTCCGTCTACGAGGAATTTATCACCGACTTTCGCGCCTGTATACAAGTTAAAAACATTGAACACCACTGCTTCATTTATTACTTGTGAGAAACTAATAATAATATTGTTCTAAATAAAAAGGGATGAGTACTAGAAACTAAGACCTTCAGCAAAACCCTTAAAATTCACACTTATTATGTTCTGGAAGAGGTGAGTAAAAAGCACGAATGCTGAAAGTTGATTGCAATTTAGTGCAATGCCGAAATCTTACCAGAAATTCGAAATTGGCAACACATGACAGAAGTTAGTGATTCCCTGTAAATGCCATCACCTGATTTTGCAAGGAATTGCAGTTTCCGATAACTTCAAGGAAAACAAAAGCTTCGAACTAAAGACAACTTCCACCACGAAGCTTAAATTAGAATTCATACAATTACTGCCATAGATGCTGCTATGCTAACAGGCTTCCATAAAAATAAATCATTTCTAGTTTACAAAGAAGAGTATACCAAATCTCGCATGCAGAAACTAAAATGGAAACTCACTGGTGATTTCATTAAGTTTGAATCCCTTCGGGGGGACTTGTTGATGTTGACATAGCTTCTTCTGCTTATTGTTAGAATGATTATCCTTCTTCCGCTAGTATGAAATTCGGATTTTCATCAAGAGAGATTTGGGGATTTAGGGTTTTCAAGAAGAGAGAACCTGGGATTAGGAAGGAAAGTCGATTCTCATTTTGCATAGTAAAGTCACGCGAGTATTCACGTGTTCAGTTTAAGTGGAAGATAAGATAGATGTCGCAAAAATGTACTCTTTTATTTTTGAAAAAGAGACACTTTCACTTTTTCATTTTAGCCTAGATGTTGTAAAAATGTACTCCTCGGATTTTGGAAAAGAAATACTTTCACTTTTTCATTTTAGCCTAAAAAGTGAAATAGGCTAAAATGAAAAAGTGAAAGTATCTCTTTTCCAGAAACGGATAGAGTATTATCCAGAGACTGAGAGCATCTCTAACCGGTCCTAAATAGTAGCCACGTAGAATTTTGTTCCTTTTTTTTTTTTTCTTTTTTTTTTGTTTCCTACTCCTCTTCTTCTTTTTTCTTTGACATGATTTATAATGGGGGATACCAGTCCTATTAGGGGTTGATACCGTTTCAAATAAGATAAAAAGATATTAAGCGATCATGACCGTTGGATCGATGAAATGGTATCAGCCCTAGTAGGACTGGTATCCCTTTATAAATCATGTTCTTTGAAGGTAGAGGATTACTTTTTGATTTCAATACAATAATAAGATTTCGTACCTCATCTTCAAATAAATTAACAATGAGAAACATGAGCAAATAAATTAACAATGAGAAACATGAGCAAATAAAATGATTAACTACTAAGTCCATGGCAAATTTCAGTGTTGAAGGTGATAGGTGTAGAATACACCGTAATTACTATCTAGTAGTTTATGCTTTCTTTGCTATTTTTCGTGTAAATTATGTATTTTACGCTTGTTTTGAGTTTTATAGCTACTATGGAGTCACACGGAGGAAAAGGAGAAGAAATCACCCTATTTGAGCCAAAAGGGTAAAATTGTCATTTCACCAAGGAGGGAATACTATCTCGGAACCCAGCCACGGTTAAGGGGCAACTCTTTTGGGAGAGCACTTTAGACGGCCAGCCTATGGTTAAGGGGTTACCATCTAGGGTATCCCTTGTCAGTTATCAGTGGGTGTACTTATCATTGGGGCATCCCCTAGCTTATCCATTGGGGTGTCGTTAGCCATCCCCTACTATGCCCTAACCTTACATCTCGAGAACCTATCTTCTTCTCAATCATTTTTAAATCAAATCGAGAGATTGAGAGAAGAAGTGAGACCGAAAATCGAGTGAAATCGATACACGCATTCATGGTGCGCCGTTATCAAAGTTCGAATTAGGTTTTGCGTTTTTGAAGTGGAGATGAGGCCGCACTCGAGGCCGAGAGATTGAATCGAAGATGGCCATGAGTGAAAGATGATATCTATGAGAAGAAATCGATGTTGTTGAGAGATGGGTTTGTGGTTCAAGATGAAGAATGGGTTGATCGAAACCGAGATGGGGTTTGTGTTGGTTGTTGAATCGGAGACTCTCCTGGGATTAATGATGCGAAATCGATTCTGGGACTCAGGAGAGAAGGAGTCGATGCTGTTGAGTGCAATCGACAAAGAAGATGGAGTTGAGTAGATCGAAGTGAGTGCTACTGAGAGTTTGGGAATAAACACTGATGCTGTGAAGAGATGTGAAGCAGATCAAGTCTGAGAAGAATGGGTTATAGTGTTGTGTTCTTGAACTGATAAAAATATGTCGATGCTGATTTAGCTAAACTGAGCAGAAATTGAACATGGGTTTTTGATGATTATTATGTACAGTGAAGAATTGAAGATCGAGTTGCCGTTTATTTACAGGGGGGAGATTCAAACTGTTCGTGAGTTTAAGATGCTGACCGAGTTGATATTGCAGCAGCAGTAACAGGGTACTGAGAAGAGTAGATGTATGCTAGGATTTACAGGAGAAGAGCAGAAAAGAATGGCTCGAAACAACGGTAGGAAAGCCCTATAAATGTACAAACTCGGCCAATTTTCCTCCCACAGCCGACCTTCGACCGATCCGGCGATCCCGACGACCGATCCCAACCGAGTTCGATGACCGATTCGGTGAGCCGAATTAGATTAAGTCACCGAGTAAAGGTGACCGATTGAAGAATCGACTCATCCGAGTAAGCCCGATTAATGAGTCAAGCTAACTCGAGTCCGACTCACTCCTTCTCCTTGACCTTTGACTAACGTTGGTGACGGTTGACTAGTTTGACCGTTAGTCCTAACAGAGGATCGACGGAATATTCCGTCGAATATTCTCTCGACGGAGAAATTTTCAGTGCCGTGGCGGCGTTTCCGGCCAAATTCCGGCCACAATCCCGATTTTCGGCGCCCAAAAATTCCAGAATTTTCTATGGACTTCTCTCATGGGTGTGAAGACTTGGGCTAGGAATTGGATGGAGAATTGGACTCAAACTTGGAAAGAGAAGGTGGAAGAGTTGAGAAAAGCTTGGATTTGGAAATTGAGTTGCAAAAGGAAAAGGATTCTATTCCTTAGAAGATTTGGAGAAATTTGAAGCCTATAAATAGAGAAGTTTTCTACAACTTCTACACACCTCTCCACATATCTTTTACACATCTTTACACACACAATTCTTTTCTTTTCTTATTCTTTGTGTGAACTTTTTAACATGAGTAGTTAATTTTATTGATTGAGGATGAATTCCTAGTTCTTAATATGATTTGAGTTATTGTTTTTAATTCTATCTTGAAGTTCTTCACATGATTATCGTTTGTTTTTACTAATAGGAATGATCTTAAAGACATTCATGATTGATTGATAGATTGTTTAGAATGCATGCTAAATTGATTTGTTAGTTTAATCTAAAGCTAGTGAAAGTTAGGAGATAAGTAATCGTTTCTTGACTCTTTACATAAGTAGCAAACACGAGACCTTGCGGAGGGATTCCGTGGAGCAATTGTGTGTAGAAACAACGCTAGAAAGTGAACCAAGCGAACCGAGTTTAACTACTAGTACTAAACCTAAATTCATAAATCTTAATGCATTCTGGGAATTACATCTTGTAAGCGGACCTCAAGGTGGTTCTTTTGAATAGAATCGATAACTAAGCGGACACATTACTCGGTGAAATTAGGGATTTTGGGGCTAGCTAAGCGGACCTGCTATCCTACGGTTGGTGATAATCTGTGACTAATAACAAGTGGAAAAGAACATAACTTGATTCATTATTTCGCAACGAAGAAGGATTCCTTGATCTTGTTTCTCTTATTGCTTTCAACTTTACCTTTTTAATTGCTTTGTTTATTTTTATTTTGCTTTTTACACCCCCCTTTCGTGACAACTTTTACAATTAGAATCTCGTGCTCCTCGTGGGATCGACCTTGACTGCCCTATATTACTTGTTAATTAGGTAGTAAAGTATTAATTAATTTGATTGCACCTACGACACGCATCAAATTTTGGCGCTTAGTTGGGGGAGCAACGGATGATTTTAGTTGTTTTTATTTTTCTTTTTGGTTTATTCTTGCTTTGTTGGATTCTATTCCGTATCTAACTTGGTTTTTGAATCTTATTTCAGGTGCCGATTTTCCATGTACGGTGGACGAGAGCAAGCATATTACAACAATCAATACGGTTTTCAACCTCAACATTATGACAAATTCCAACCATCCTTAGGATACAATCAAAACCAATATTTTGGCTATGATAAATTTTCTCTGAGAACCTTATGGATATTCTCATACATATCAACAACCTTATGACGGGTATGTAAGTGGACAATCACATGGATGGAAGGATAGTTATGCATCTAACAATTTGTTTTCTAGTAATGTGCAGACAGAGAATTTGGAATATACTCCTCTTCATCGTGTTTTTCCTTCACTTTTTCCAAAAGAGGAGATGCCGTCTAGAAACTCTATCAACGGTGGTAAGCGTGTGAACGTCAGGAAACTTGCACAAATTATACAAATTGGAAGATGATGGAGACTCGGAAGAGCTTGTCGCGAGAAATTAGTAGGACTATTCATATGGAACTTAAACGACGTCGGGATAAAGGTTATGAAACCGATGAAGATTCTTATTATGGTGAGTCCGAAAATGAAGATGATTGTGTTGAAAAGGACCAACCTTTGGATACTTTTGATGACGCTAGTGTAGCTTACTCAAGCCTTGATCTTAATAATGATCAATCACCTATTCAAAAGGAAGAGCTTGAGGAAGATGCATTTATTGCTTGGCAAAATTTTCTTAGGGAAAGATGGGAGTCCGCGGAAGTGTATGAATGTTCCGACAATGAGGAAGTTATTTCAACTCCGGATCATAATAACGATCCTTCACCTATTCAAAAGGAGGAGATGGGGTGTGACTTACCTATTGTTGTAAACGGTGTAACACCCGCACAAGAAGATCTTACAATCTATACCGATGAGAATCACTTTAGTGAATGGCCCGATTCCGATGATGAGAATGTTGAGGAGATGATACTAGAGGATGAAACCACATTCATTGATTTTGTGGAAGACCCAATTGAACTTGCTAATGATTATGATGATGCCGAGACTTTGGTTAAGGTAGAAAACGACGAAGAATGGTTGCAAGGTTTAATAGAGGACCACGATATACAAGAGGTAAGTGATTCACTCGAATTTTTAAGGATGAAGAGGATTCTATAATACAAGAATTTTTGAAAGGTTTGTCTAACCCTTTGCTTATTGATTCTTCTCCTTTACCTCTTATTGGTTTGAATGTATGTGCTTGAAAGTATTTTTGGATGATTTTGTTTCTAGATATCCACCATTGGAAACACTTGATTCTAACACTATGCGGGTTTGCCAAGAGGAATACATGGAAGTTCCAGGAATTCTATGTTCTTTATACACTTCCAAGTGTGGACGAGAATATGTGTGGGGGAAATTTCTATCGAGCGATAATTTCACTATTATTTTCTTGTGCTAACATTTGTATGGAGTTATTGTGTGCAAAACAGGTATTATGGGTGGATCCTCAAATTTTCCGATTGTTAGTATATGGGGAATGAATCTTGCAAGAGCTAAGTCAGGCCGTCGACTTTAAAACAAGCGCTTAATGGGAGGCAACCCATCGGTTTTGTATTTCTTATCTTTTTGCTTTTTGTTATTTCTTTTTCTTGTTTCTTATCATGTTAAAATTTCCCACCTTGACTTTACTAGGACGATTCAATTACATTGAGGACAATGTAAGGTTTAAGTGTGGGGGAGTGGTTAAGCATGTTTTTAAAACAAAAATTACAAAAAAATTAAAAAATTAAAAAAAAAAAAAAAAAAAAGTTTTACATAAAAATTCCAACTTTTAAAGATTTTAGAGTCACTAGCATACTTCTAGGTATGTTTACATAGAGATTTTGACCGACATAATTGAACTTGGAAATGTTAGAGAATTACATTCGGATTTCTTGTTTGTTTGAGTGTTAAATAATGGATTTAATCATGCCGGTGATGCGAATTTGGTGTGGAGGGAGAAAGGCGTTATTAGAGTTCTTTGATCAATCATTAGTGGAGACTACCCGTATTCATATCATGTGAGCACCGACCAGAATTCTTCCATCTACTAAAGAGCTTCTTTTGAGTGTGTGTCACCGTACGTTAATTAGGGTAGAATGGTGAGCTACCCAACCTCCCACCAATAGAAGCACTACTCTTTGATCTCTTGAGTGCTAATTTTGTCAATCATGAGGGTGACGTCTATAGATGAAAGCCGCCTTCTTGTAGTTCGATTTGCAGTTAGCACCATTCTCTCTCGCGACAACAACGGATCCATAGAAACACATTCATCATCAACAAGGAGCGACATCAAAATCTACAAGGAAAGTTGGAAAAGTTTAAGGTTTACAAGCAACGGAACGAGAAAAAGAGCAAATTTCAAATTCAAGTAAAAGCAACATACAAAGAGCGGATTTTACGTATATGTTGAAGACTTACACTACAATGAGGTAATTTTATATTCAAGTATGAAGACTTATTCATGAAAGCGAAGAAAATTAAAAGGTGAGAATTTTTGAAAGTTTATGATTTCAAAGACGATACAAGTTGTGAAGAATCAAGTGGTAAAATACTTCTCCCACGGCCATGGCTTATTTTTGTATTTAATTTCTCTTGTTTCAAAAAAAAAAAAAAAAAAAAAAAAAAAAAAGAGAAAAACAAGAGAAATATTTGTTTTATTAATAAGCCGTGGGGAAGGAAAATATATAAGGAAGTTTCAAGCGACAAGGATATTTAAGGTAAAAAGAGTTAAGAATTGTTAAGAATTTATGAAATTCAAGGGTTTATCATCCATAGTTGAAACTGAAGACGAAGACCAAGAAGATCAAGACAAGGAGTGGAAGACGTTTCTATTGGATGCCGTGAGAGTGGTGTTATCATAATTGGCGATCGGATGTGAAGGTAAGTAAGTAATCTCATCCTCGATAATAGTGGTTGATTTCCTTTCTTAGAGATCGTCAGAAAAATGGTTTTTCAAAATATTAAAAGATGTGGGTTTTTAAAAATATTTCGGAAGTTATCCTTCCCACCATTCAACGTGTTGCAGGATTTCTCTCTTCATTCCTACCGCACACATGTGAGAACCATAAAAAGCCGTCTTTTTGAGTGCAATTATCATAAAATCCTATTTGGTGAGGCAGAAGTCGAGGCGAAATGCTTATTGATCGTTTCTCAAACACGCGGTCTCTCATTATGGTGTGGTTATTTCTCACTCAACATTTAAGAATGAGAATATGTTCTTTGGTATTTCTAACTTCTTATTACTAGAATGCAGAAACTCTATGTCCTCATAGCTTTTTGGATGCTTGTGACGCTTGAACGCTTTGAAGTTGTGAGTTTTTAGGTTGATTTTCTCGAGGACTAGCAAAGTCTAAGTGTGGGGGAATTTGATAGGTGTAGAATACACCGTAATTACTATCTAGTAGTTTATGCTTTCTTTGCTATTTTTCGTGTAAATTATGTATTTTACGCTTGTTTTGAGTTTTATAGCTACTATGGAGTCACACGGAGGAAAAGGAGAAGAAATCACCCTATTTGAGCCAAAAGGGTAAAATTGTCATTTCACCAAGGAGGGAATACTATCTGGAGCCCAGCCACGGTTAAGGGGCAACTCTTTTGGGAGAGCACTTTAGACAGGACAGCTATGGTTAAGGGGTTACCATCTAGGATATCCCTTATCAGTTATCGAGTGGGTGTACTTATCATTGGGGCATCCCTAGCTTATCCATTGGGGTGTCGTTAGCCATCCCCTACTATGCCCTAACCTTACATCTCGAGAACCTATCTTCTTCTCAATCATTTTTTAAATCTGAAATCGAGAGATTGAGAGAAGAAGTGAGGACTGAAAATCGAGTGAAATCGATACAGATTCATGGCCGCCTTTGTTATCAAAGTTCGAATTAGGTTTTGCGGTTTTGAAGTGGAGATGAGGCTGCACTACGAGGCCGAGAGATTGAATCGAAGATGGCCATGAGTGAAGATGATATCTATGAGAAGAAATCGATGTTGTTGAGAGATGGGTTTGTGGTTCAAGATGAAGAATGGGTTGATCGAAACTGAGATGGGGTTTGTGTTGGTTCTGTTGAATCGGAGACTCTCTGGGGATTAATGATGCGAAATCGATTCGGGGACTCGGGAGAGAAGGAGTCGATCTTTGTTGAGTGCAATCGACAAAGAAGATGGAGTTGAGTAGATCAAGTGAGTGCTACCGAGAGTTTGGGAATAAACAACGTCTTTGTGAAGAGATGTGAAGCGGAGATCAAGTCTCGAGAAGAATGGGTTATAGTGTTGTGTTCTTGGTGATAAAAATATGTCGATCTTTGATTTAGCTAAACTGAGCAGAAATTGAACATGGGTTTTTGATGATTATTATGTACAGTGAAGAATTGAAGATCGAGTTGCCGTTTATTTACAGGGGGGAGATTCAAACTGTTCGTGAGTTTAAGATGCTGACCGAGTTGATATTGCAGCAGCGATGTGGAGTGCGAGAAGAGTAGATGTATGCTAGGATTTACGGGGAGAAGAGCGGGAAAAGAATGGCTGAAACAACGGCGGAAAGCCCTATAAACAAAAGAAACTCGGCCAATTTTCCCCCTCCCGCGAGCCGAGCTCGAGACCGATCCGGACGATCCGACGACCGATCCCAACCGAGTTCGGTGACCGATTAGGTGGTGAATTAGATTAAGTCGGCCGAGTAAGCGGTGATTCGAGAATCGACTCATCCGAGTAAGCCCGATTAGTGAGTCGAAGCTAACTCGAGTCCGACTCACTCCTTCTCCTTGACCTTTGACTATTTGTTGACTGACGGTTGACTAGTTTGACCGTTAGTCCTAACGAGGATCGACGGCCAGAATATTCGTCGAATATTCTCTCGACGGAGAAATTTTCAGTGGCCGTGGCGACGTTTCCGGCCAAATTAGGCCACAATCCCGGTTTTCGGCGACCAAAAATTCAGAATTTTCTATGGACTTCTCTCATGGGTGTGAAGACTTGGGCTAGGAATTGGATGGAGGTGGACTCAAACTTGGAAAGAGAAGGTGGAAGAGTTGAGAAAAGCTTGGATTTGGAAATTGAGTTGCAAAAGGAAAAGGATTCTATTCCTTAGAAGATTTGGAGAAATTTGAAGCCTATAAATAGAGAAGTTTTCTACAACTTCTACACACCTCTCCACATATCTTTTACACATCTTTACACACACAATTCTTTTCTTTTCTTATTCTTTGTGTGAACTTTTTAACATGAGTAGTTAATTTTATTGATTGAGGATGAATTCCTAGTTCTTAATATGATTTGAGTTATTGTTTTTAATTCTATCTTGAAGTTCTTCACATGATTATCGTTTGTTTTTACTAATAGGAATGATCTTAAAGACATTCATGATTGATTGATAGATTGTTTAGAATGCATGCTAAATTGATTTGTTAGTTTAATCTAAAGCTAGTGAAAGTTAGGAGATAAGTAATCGTTTCTTGACTCTTTACATAAGTAGCAAACACGAGACCTTGCGGAGGGATTCCGTGGAGCAATTGTGTGTAGAAACAACGCTAGAAAGTGAACCACGCCAACCGAGTTTAACTACTAGTACTAAACCTAAATTCATAAATCTTAATGCATTCTGGGAATTACATCTTGTAAGCGGACCTCAAGGTGGTTCTTTTGAATAGAATCGATAACTAAGCGGACTGTTACTCGGTGAAATTAGGGATTTTGGGGCTAGCTAAGCGGACTGCTATCCTACGGTTGGTGATAATCTGTGACTAATAACAAGTGGAAAAGAACATAACTTGATTCATTATTTTGCAACGAAGAAGGATTCCTTGATCTCGTTTCTCTTATTGCTTTCAACTTTACCTTTTTAATTGCTTTGTTTATTTTTATTTTGCTTTTTACACCCCCCTTTCGTGACAACTTTTACAACTAGAATCTCGTGCTCCTCGTGGGATCGACCTTGACTGCCCTATATTACTTGTTAATTAGGTAGTAAAGTATTAATTAATTTGATTGCACCTACGACACGCATCAGAAGGCGACTGCAAGAGCCTCTTCAATTACCTGAATGGGAAACCATCTCAAACCTCTTGGAAAAATCAGAAGATTATGGATGAAGTAAAAAGATTTACGTTCCTAGATTAGCAAACAATGTTGATGATATTCTGGCTAAAGAGGTTAAACATTATTGTACTCTTGTTAACCGGAGGAATGTTCCTCCGTCTTGTATCGTGCAGGCCTTAGAAGTAGATAAATCTAATGTTAGGGTTTAGTCCCTTTGCCCAACATTAGATGTGAAAAAGCGGGAGTACAACAACCTCACCCAATATTTCGATTAGTAATCTGTATGGACTAACTCTAATATACTTTTAAGAGAATCAACTAGACACTCATACACAATCTTAATAAAAAGTATATCAAGGAGTTAATATCTCTATCTCTCGATTTGATCTTTACTCAAGCAAATGGAAATCTGCGAGTCTTTATCAAATACAAGAGATATAAACTTGGATGGTACTAAAGACCAATATCCAAGGATCAATCAATTTTCAATCAACAACCAAAGGTTGGATTTCACAATTGATCGATACAACGCACAACCTGTGATATTTCAATTATATAACAAAATATAATGCGGAATAGAAATAACACAGACACCAGAAGTTTTGTTAACGAGGAAACCGCAAATGCAGAAAAACCCCGGACCTAGTCCAGATTGAACACCACGCCGTATTAAGCCGCTACAGACACTACCCTACGACAAACTAACTTCGGTCTGGACTATAGTTGAACCCTAATCAATCTCACACTGATTCAAGGTAGAGTTGCGCTCCTTACGTCCCTGATCCCAGTAGGATACTACGCACTTGATTCCCTTAGCTGATCTCACCCACAACTAAGAGTTGCTACGACCCAAAGACGAAGACTTCAATAAACAAATTTGTATCACACAGAAAAGTCAACGGTGATAGATAAATCTGTCTCCCATAGATAAACCTATGAGTTTTGTTTCGTCTTTTGATAAATCAAGGTGAACATGAACTAATTGATAATCCGGACTTATAATCCCTAAGAACAGCCTTGTATTATCAATCACCTCACAATAATCTAAATCGTATGGTAGAGAAACTAGATATTGTGGAATCACAAACGATGAGACGGAGATGTTTGTGATTACTTTTTATCTTGCCCTATCGGAGATATAATCTCAAGTCAATTATTCAATTGAACTCGTACGATAGAAAATGGCAAGATCAGATCGCTCAACTACAAGAGAAGTAGTTTAAATGCAGCTTCACAATCCCAATGAAGTCTTTGATCGTTAACCTACGGGGTCTCGAGAAGAAACCTAAGGTTAAAGGAGAATCGACTCTAGCAAAACCAACTAGTATCACACGGAGAGGTGTGGGGACTAGTTTTTCCGATTCTAGAGTTCCCATATATAGTTTTCAAATCAGGGTTTACAATCTAAGTTACCTTGGTAACAAAGCATTCAATATTCACCGTTAGATGAAAAACCTGATTCAACCAAGCTAATATATTTCAACCTTTAGATCGAAACTTAGCTTGTCACACACAAATGAAATTTATTCATTTAGGTTTGAGTAACTGTACCTAAACGTGTACACTTAGTTGGTTCACAAATAGTTAACCAATGGTTAACCATATGAGTACTTTCATATTAACCGTATTCACCTTTATCATAACTAGTTCAAATGACTCATAAGAACTAGTTCGAGAGTTGTTCAATTGCTTAGGTCTTTATTCATAGACACAATTGAAGCAAAATCGGTTTGATCCACTTGAATCAATTCATGAACAATATAGCCACGGTTTGCAAAGATTGCATTCCTTATAATTTATTGTTTTAAGCTCATGAACTAACGATTTGAGAAATAACCATCTTAGGTACGCGTACCCGTACGCGTACCTTAGCTACCGGATTTGAGTTTACAAATTCAGCAGAAATTTTCGGTTCGAAAACTTCCGTGGGTACGCGTACGGGTATGCGTACATAAGGTGACTTGTTTTACTAGTTTGCAAAATACAAACTCAGCAAAAATTTTCGGTATGAAAACTTATGTGGGTACGCGTACTCAACCTGTCTCCTTCACCAATACCGCATGCACACATATGCACGCACTTGGTTTCCGTCACATGGATTTATACACTAATGTGCGAACACACTATATATGCTTATATCCATAGTTGGTAATCTCAACTCTACATTTCAATCATTGAAACATTCTTCTATAAAGTTATAACAATCGTTATCCACGACTATCGTCATCAAAGCTATTTTCAAGATTGAAACGTCATCATGACTTTCGTCACGAGTAAAGATGAAAATGGTTAAAGCGAAAGCTCACCAACACATATTTCGAGAAAAAGATAGGCGAGTAAACTCGGATCGAAATAGCAAATGTGTATGTATGTAAACTATCATGCTTATACGACTATTATCTTAAGAGTATGAGATAGAGTAGACTTTTGATTGATAGATAAGTTCAAGTCTCCACATACCTTTTTTTTCGGATGAAGTTCCACTTGTTCCTCGAGTAGTTCTTCGTCTTTGTAAGATGATCGCCATGGAGACTGAAGCTCAACTACACTTAACTATCCTAGACCGAGACTTAGTCATAAGTAAACTAGAAATCAAGACATATAGTTTTGATCACTATATTGACAAACATGCTTGATATATCAATGCATGTGAGTTCGACCGAGCAATGCTCTAACAATCTCCCCCTTTGTCAATTTTAGTGACAAAACTATCAATACATATGGATTACAAAATAGATAAAATTTTGTAGCTTCTCGTCCACATGCTTGATCTCCTTGGTGCTTCAACGTTACTCGAAAACTTCGTCTTTATAACAATGAGAAAACAAAAGCTCTCGATCACTGTTATACAGTGTCATAGTATTATTACATAACATCAAAGTTCTCATATCACAATTTTGACAACAATACTATGGTGATATGTATCACTCCCCCTTAGTCAATACTTCGTCTCAACATGAAAACCACTCCCCCTTACATAATGATCCGAAAACCATATGTATTTGTAGTGTGAACTACATATTCATTCTCCCCCTTTTTGTCAATAAAATTGGCAAATGTACGAAAAAGGGAACCTAATGAAATTTCCATGGAGACACTTCAAGACCAAAGAAAAGTACATATCAACTTTGTTTAGATGCAATCATAAAGCCGAAGCTAAATGCATTCATCACGGAGTTTATAAAGATACAAGATAACTCCTCAAGTATTCCACAGCCGCACTCCCCACAAAGATTTGACAATTAAGTGCAAGTTCAAAAGAACTCTCCCCCATTTGATGTCATTCCCGAAAGAACAACAAGAGCGACCTTACTTTTACGAGAAAATAAGGATTTCTTTGGACACCAAAAACTACAAAATGATTTTGTATCCAAAATTCTCAATTAAACTAACCACAAGAAAACCCATGATTAATTTAATCAGAATGCACAACCAAAATAATCACAAACGAATCTATGATTAGTCTAGTTGGAAATGCTCACACAAGAATACTTATGGAGCCGCACAGTATATACATAAGATATGTATCAGGGAAGATCAATACAGCGGAATATACAAGGATTCATTCTATTTTCCATCACTATTTGCACAATGACACTCAATAGACATAATCCTTGTAAACAAAAGATTTTAACCTATCTTCCATCAATAAATGACATAATAGGCTTAACTTTTGTTTGTCAAAAGTTCATCGATCTTGTATCAATACATGCATATCGACATATGAAAGAGATAACTTTTGACATCGTATGGGACAATAAAAGTTCACGGACGCAAACACACATATCCCATAACATATTGCAATATATAAAACCATAAAGATTAATACTGGGAAAATCATCTTCCAAACCAACTTTTTAGAATTTAAACAAATAAACCTAAAAAACATGAAGATGAAAAACATTAGACATAGCTATGTGTACTCACAATAATGGTTATTCCAAACCCTAGTTATCCTTCTTAAACAAAAACAAGAATAAAAATTCTTTTAAGAAGTTTACTAGACATTAAGATCTTTGAAAAATTCATTGTCGTCAACAGCCATTGGAACATATGGTTCATGGAGGAATGAGTCAATACCAATAAACCTTCTTGGCGGATGATGTCGAACCAGGGCCTTCTAAATTTCCAATGATATTAAAACACAAACCTTTATTTGTTGTATCTCTTTTCTTGTCAGCTTCAACTCTTCAAGAACATCAGAAAACTTCTGAGAGTTTGAAGGAACAGCTCTTGGCTTCCTCACATTCCTTCTTTTTCTTTTTAATGGTAGAGGCAATTCAGATTTCTCTTTTTCCTTAGTGATTGATGGCTTAACAATCATATTGATATCTTTCCCATCAGAAGACATGTTGCTTAGAGTATCCATGAAAACACGATTTTGTGAGAGGAGTTCACAATTAAATCTCAACAAGAAGTCTTAAGATATAAAGAGTATCAGAGAATGAAAAAGGAATGTAGGGTTTCTAAACCTTCAAACGGTTTGTGTACGCACAGTTCACAACCCTATAAAGAGTGGAATTGTTGCAAATAACCCTTTTCTTTTGGCAAAGAAGTCCTTTCCAATATCAACAGTGATATGAAGGAATTCAAAAAAACCCAAACAACACAAAGCTAGACAAACAAAAAAAATTATTTTATTTTAAAACCTGATAAGGTGTGCACAATCTTGTCTCTTTTGAACAGGCACATGAGACAAGATGCACAAAGACAACACAATTAACTTGTGCTGTGGTGAACAACAATTTGTCCACCATTACCCTTTTGGACGGAATCTATGGAACCATGCCTTTACGTATATTTAGACCATGTTTTCTTTTCTAATGGCCTATATTTATCTTTGGAAACTAATCTCTTCGAGGAAGATAAGATCTTACATACCTTAGATGTTTTCTCCGCTAGTTTAAGCTTGGTAGCTAGACGATCTGCTCTTCGTTGAAGCTTGTTGACATATCTCATCTTGTGTTTGTATTTGAAACACTTTGAAAACTCATGACCCTTGAGAGAACAATAGGAGCATGTCAACGTATAAGATGGTTCGGGTGCCTTTGAAACGCAAGCTGCTAGACACAAGGTAGATCCTGAAACATTAAACAAGGGGTTTCCAAAGAAAAGATCAATTGTTTCTTCCATCTAGATTGGGTTCTCTTCTAAAAGATTATCAAGATTGATGTATGTATTGCTAAAATTATCAAAATCAATATTTTCACGTAGAAGAGAAACACTTGATTTTTTGTCTTCGTCAGAATCATAGTTGTCAGACATCTCATCAAGTGTCGCAGCAAGACCTTTGTTCCAAGTGTATTTTCTACGATTTTGGCACTCGTTCGAAAAATGACCAAATCCCTTACACTTAAAGCATTGAGGCATATCCTCGTCATCAGTTTCATCTGTGTCCCTGTTTTTAGGAGGAATATGATTATGAGGTTTGACTGATGCTTTTGGCTTATCTCTGGAGAACCGTTTACTTCTCTTCAACAGAAGATCCCTAAACTGTCTTGTAATCACCGAGACCGATTTGTCAAGATCTTCATCTGATAAATCAGTCTCAGGGTGATCATCTTCAGAGATATACACATTTTTACTTTTATTAAGTAATTTTGTGTCTTTTAGTGCTTTGAAAGCAACATCCTTAGATTTGGATGAATGCTCGTGATCAAAGATCTTAAGCTTCCAAACCAGTGTATTTCTGGAACGATTATCAAGGTTATTCCCTCAACGATGGCATGCTTCTTAGAGTCGTATCTAGATGGCAGCGATCTGAGAATTTTCATCACAATGTCCTTTTCAGGAATAGTCTTACCCAATGCAAAAGATGCATTAACAATTTCAGACACTTAGTGATTAAACTCATCAAATGAATCTTCATCTGCCATACGAAGGTTTTCCCAATCGGAATTAAGGTTTTGAAGCCTAGCTTCCTTTTCACTGGTATTTCCTTCGAATACGGTTTCTAAGATATCCCACGCATCTTTAGACCTAGTGCAATTTGACACATGGTGCTGAAGATTTGGAGTAATGGAATGTATGATGGCATTCAAACCGTCGGAGTTTTGCTTTGCAGCAAGTATCTTGGCAGGGATGTATTCACCAATGTTCTTGGGAACATTTACATTTCCTACTGCTACAACGGGAGCATCATAGACATTAACTACATATACCCATGATTGTAAATCACGTGCTTGAAGAAAAGCGCGCATAACAATTTTCCACCATAAGTAATTAGAGCCATCGAAGACTAGTGGTACGTTAATAGAGATAGCACCTCTGTCCATAGAGTCAGATCGCTACAAACACAGACTAATAAGGTCTTAAACGTGTTTGCCTGCTATGATAACAATTGAAAAAGCGGGGTACAACAACCTCACCCAATATTTCTATTAGCAATCTGTATAGACTAACTTTAATCTACTTTTAAGAGATCAACTAGACAGTCAGACTCAATCTTAATAAAAAGTATATCAAGGAGTTAATATCTCTATCTCTCGATTTGATCTTTACTCAAGCAAATGGAAATCTGCGAGTCTTTATCAAATACAAGAGATATAAACTTGGATGGTACTAAAGACCAATATCCAAGGATAAATCAATTTACAATCAAAAACCAAAGGTTGGATTTCACAATTGATCGATACAACGCACAACCTGTGATATTTCAATTATATAACAAAATATAATGCGGAATAGAAATAACACAGAGACACGAGGAAGTTTTGTTAACGAGGAAACCGCAAATGCGTAAGAAAAACCCGGGACCTAGTCCAGATTGAACACCACACTGTATTAAGACGCTATAGACACTAGCCTACTACAAACTAACTTCGGTCTGGACTGTAGTTGAACGCTAATCAATCTCACACTTATTCAAGGTACAGTTATGCTCCTTACGTCTCTGATCCTAGCAGGATACTACGCACTTGATTCCCTTAGCTGATCTCACCCACAACTAAGAGTTTCTATGACCTAAAGTCAAAGACTTCAATAAATAAATTTGTATCACACAGAAAAGTCTATGGTGATAGATAAATATGTCTCCCACAGATAAACCTATGAGTTTTGTTCCGTATTTTGATAAATCAAGGTGAACATGAACCAATTGATAATCCGGACTTATATTCCGTAAGAACAGCCTAGTATTATCAATCACCTCACAATAATCTAAATCGTATGGTAGCGAAACTAGACATTGTGGAATCACAAATGATGAGACGAAGATGTTTGTGATTACTTTTTATCTTGCCCTATCGGAGATATAATCTCAAGTCAATTATTCAATTGATTGTATGATAGAAAATGGCAAGATCAGATCGCTCAACTACAAGAGAAGTAGTTTCGTCTGGCTTCACAATCCCAATGAAGTCTTTCAGTCGTTCACCTACAGGGTCTCGAGAAGAAACCTAAGGTTAAAGGAGAATCGACTCTAGCAAAACCAACTAGTATCACACAGGAGGTGTGGGGACTAATTTTTCCAGTTGCTAGAGTTCCCCTTATATAGTTTTCAAATCAAGGTTTGCAATCTAAGTTACCTTGGTAACAAAGCATTCAATATTCACCGTTAGATGAAAAACCTGATTCAACCAAGCTAATATCTTTCAACCGTTGGATTGAAACTTAGATTGTCACACACAAATGAAATGTATTCATTTAGGTTTGAGTAACCATACCTAAACCTGTACACTTAGTTGGTTCACAAATAGTTAACCAATGGTTATCCATATGATTACTTTCATATTAACCGTATTCATCTTTCTCATAACTAGTTCAAATGACTCATAAGAACTAGTTCAAGAGTTGTTCAATTGCTTAGGTCTTTATGCATAGACACAATCGAAGCAAAATCGGTTTAATCGACTTGAATCAATTCATGAACAATATAGCCACGGTTTGCAAAGATTGCATTCCTTATAATTTATTGTTTTAAGCTCATGAACTACCGATTTGAGAAATAACCAGCTTAAGTA
The DNA here is from genome assembly GCA_023531295.1 of Papaver armeniacum. Classification (NCBI taxonomy): domain Eukaryota; kingdom Viridiplantae; phylum Streptophyta; class Magnoliopsida; order Ranunculales; family Papaveraceae; genus Papaver; species Papaver armeniacum. The sequence goes on from JAJJWW010016205.1 coordinate 593,436, forward strand.
CGCGTACGGGTATGCGTACCTTCGCTGCCGGATTTGAGTTTACAAATTCAGCAGAAATTTTCGGTTCGAAAACTTTCGTGGGTACGCATATGGGTATACGTACCTAAGGTGACTAGTTTTACTAGTTTGCAAACTACAAACTCAGCAGAAATTTTCGGTATGAAAACTTCTGTGGGTACGCGTACTCAACCTGTCTCCTTTACCAATACCGCATGCACACATATGCACGCACTTGGTTTCCGGCACATGGATTTATACACTAATGTACGAACACACTATATATGCTTATATCCATAATTGGTAATCTCAACTGTACATTTCAATCATTGAAATATTCTTCTATAATGTTATAACAATCGTTATTCACGACTATTGTCATCAAAGTTATTTTCAATATTGAAACGTCATCATGACTTTCATCACGGGTAAAGATGAAAATGGTTAAAGCGAAATCTCACCAACACATATTTCGAGAAAAAGATTGGCGAGTAAACTCGGCTTGAAATAGCAAATGTGTATGTATGAAAACTATCATGCTTATATGACTATTGTCTCAAGATTGGGAGATAGAGTAGACTTTTGAGTGATAGATAAGTTCAAGTCTCCACATACCTTTTTTGTCGGATGAAGTTTCACTTGTTCCTCGAGTTTTGTGATATGATCGTCATGGAGTCTGAAGCTCAACTACACTTAACTATCCTGGACTGAGACTTAGTCATAAGTAAACTAGAAATCAAGACATAGAGTTTTGATCACTAATATTGACAAACATGCTTGATATAGCAACGCATGCAAGTTCGACCGAGCAATCCTCTAACAAGATGGCTCTACTATTATTGATGTAAGGGTTACTAACTCCCCAAGTTAGTCTGTTGGAATACATTTTAACTTACAAAAAAAAAAAAAAAAATCCATGGATTTCAAAGACAAATCTAATGATGATGGAAGAGTAGCTTGTGATTTAGTAATCTACCATTTGGAATTATCTTCTTCTTCAATAAGATTTTATTGTACCAATCAGGAGTAATTTGTGCAAAATATTGGTATCACAATCAATTTCGGTATCCCTTGTTCTTCACATAGATATAAAGTCATGTCGTGTCAAAGTAAATTGCGATGGATGGCATATCTGAGACGATTGAAGCAATCGATTGAGTCTCCATGAAATCTATGGAATTTTTCTTGAGAAGTATTCAAGAAGTAATCTAAATGGCATATAAAAATCATTACAAGATTAAAAAAAATACATACTAGAAAAGCTAATATTGTTTCATAAAAATTGTATTCAAATCCAACCAGAAGATCTAAAAAATCAGATCAAATATGGTAAATTTGAGATAAGGAAATGATTTATGAAGGTTTAGAGAAAACGGTTATAGGAATTTTTTTTTTTCAGAGAAAAAAAGGGAGCGGCTGAATAATTGCCAGCGACATAAAATTTTATTCGAAAATGATTAAATGATTTGTGACTCCCATTATTTTTTCTTATTTCCCTACTCCCAACATTATGTGACGACCACGTGGACGGCTTTCTTCAAAACAACCAATAAAAGCCATTTTTTCCCTTATTTTTATAAAAATGTCTTCTTCTTTTTATCGATTAAATGAAAAAATTACTATCGATCAGGACGCCATAATCTTTGTGATTAAAAACAACAATATCTTAATCAATAATTAGTCTAGCAATGATGTTAGGAGAAAAGAAACATCTAAAGAACTTATAATCCAAAGATTAAGAGGCCCTAATTAAATGGATCGGGACTCTCTTGTATCCATAACCTAACAAAGACGGAAAAAAAAACAATATTTTGGAAGCAGTCAAGCTAACAAATCACATTGTTGCTTACTTGAATATTCAATTGGTCAAATATACAATCGAATGACTTGCACCTAGTTTTTATGTTTGTTCACGGGGCATGGTCTTAACTCTCATTTGTCTGGATAGGCTCTAATATGTAGAAATTTTACAGGTGACTAACTGCTACGAGATGGATCTCCCATAATAGACTCAAAACAAGCAGAAACTCAAGCACTTTTAGAAGTAGTCTTGTAGGTAAAGAAAAAAGATCTGACAAGAACTAAGCTAGACGGTAATTGCTTGAATGTGATTGAAGTTCTAAAGGGAAGCAAACATCTGTGAAATAGGAATTCCTGCAACTTAATTAAAGATTAAGTACTTTCAATTTCTGGTTATGCACTTATGTGTATAGAAACGCAAACCATTTAACATACAGTTTAGCCAAGTTTACAAGGAGCCAAGTTATTTGTTTTCATTGTATTACTCCTAACTGGGTATCTACACTGATCCAGCAGGATAAAAACCTTATGTAGTTTTTTTAAATCTTAATAATGAGCATCTTCCCTGCTAAAAAAAAGTTTATAAATACTTTTTTACTGTAATTGTAATTGCTTCCATTATTAATGCAAGAGGTAATCTTAGATAATTAGAGATAAATACAGAAGATCATGTAGGATCATAATATCGCAATGCATAGGGCTCGCGGGATCAATAAACGACGGTACCGCGAGGGAGTCGCAGGAAACTAAAATGAACGACGCAATGAGAAACGACACACAGAACAGTTGAAAGACATGGAACTCGGCGAGGTTAAGAAGTGTCGCGAGATTGAATAGTTGTACACTGGCGACACTTCGCGAGACATTCCCGAAAATAAAGGATAGCTTAGCTGTCATCCACTATGTATTACCCTATATAAAGGGTCGAGTGAGTCTGTTGTGAGGGGGATCTTTGGAGAATTGTTAGGCAAGTCATTAGGAGAGAGAAAGTTTAAGAGTGTTTTACTTGCTAAGTGTGATTCTACTTTTCTTGTGTAGAACTCATGAAATTAATCAATAAACATTCTCAATTATGCAACTTTCAATGGACTAATTAACCAAAAATATAGTGAGGGGTGTAGTGTGGGATTTCTGCTACTACATATGCGCTAGAAACGAGGACGAGCGGTGATTGACGAAGAAATTGGAAAGAATTTGGATTAACGAGAGAAGAGATTCGAAAAAGATACTCAAGAATTCATTGAAAAGAAAGATGGCTAGAAGAAGAAACGTACAGGAGCAACCAACGATTGTAAGAAGAAGTGGGAGACTTCTTTGGAGAAAGGAGGAATGAAACGGGGAGAATCATCAAGGATGAACATGAGAAATGATGAAGAAGGTCAAAACCAACCACCAATCTCCCCGGTAGCAAACGCTTGCTGTGGATTATGATAGAGTAAGTGTGCATACTTGGAGATCCGATTCGAAGACGAGAGAGAAGAGGAGCGAAAGGTTGATGAACAATGGACAAGGAGAACAAGGAATGAATGGAGAAATGAACCTAGGAAACGAAGAAATGGCAGCCTTAGAAAGATTGAGACAAACAATACATGAGGAGAGACGGCTAGAGGCAGAAGAGCGAGCAAACTTGACAAGACAAAATCATGAATTGAGGATGGAAAATATGAGATTGCAAAGTAGGAGATCTAGAAGTAGCGTGAGATCAAGTTCTAGATCGAACGGAGAAAGAAAGAAGAAGAGTTTTACCAACGAGAGAATACCGAGGAAGAGACACAAAATCCAAATACAGAGCATGGCGAAAGAAGAGGGGGAATAGAAGATCGTTATATTCCTCGGCCAGAAAATCTTCCAAATGACTCACTCAAGGCGAATGAAGGAGAATAATCTTGCATGGGAGAGAAGAATTGAGAAGAAACCGAGAGATCGAGGATGACATTGAGAGACACTACATTGAACAAACGCGATTAGCTCGCGAGAGAGAAAGGCTAAGAGAAGAAATGGAAAATCAAGAGATGGAGGAGGCAATCCGGCAAAATAACCATGATAACCGCTTGAAAGAAGAAGGGAGCAGAATCGTACTAATAGAAATATTAATGAAGAGTATGAGAGGGTGCAGATGATGAGAGTGAGAGGCCACCACGAAGAGAGAACAACCGATATAATGGCGTGCGAATTGTGAAAAGAAACGAAGAAGAGCGTCGCGAGGAAAGAAGAGGAGAAGATAACGGCGGGAAGGTCAAAATAGGCACGAGCGAAGAAGGAGAGAAGCAGAGCTAAAAAGACCAGTAGAATCAAATTCTGAGGCAAATGAACAAATCTTAAGAGAGCTAGCTGAAATGAGAGGATTACTGAACAATAGAAGGGAAGGAGGAAGGAGACAGTTAGACGAAGCTATTGCAGAAGCCGCGAAGAATCCCTTCACGCTAGAAGTGCGAGATGGGAGGAATACCCCTAAATGTAATCTACCTGCATTAACCAACATCTTTGATGGAACAACTTGTGCGATACAACATATTAAGGCTTATATGAGATGTATGTTACAATGGGAGAATCATGATGCCATATTGTGCAAATATTTCGCGTCAAGCTTAATAGGAGAAGCACTAAAATGGTTTGAAGGTCTGCCAAGGAACACAATCACATCATTCAATCATTTACAAGCCACATTCCTGGGAGCATACATAAGTAACAACTCTTCGCGACCAGGTATTGAAGATGTATTCGGGCTGAAACAACGGATTGGCGAGAGCTTAAGACAGTTGACAGTACGATGGAGAACCATGTGCAGCGAAATGGCAGGACGGGTTGAGGAGAGATATCTCATACTCTCATTTGTGAATGCTCTCTTCGCGACTAACTTGTTATACATTCAAATTTTTAGAATCAAAAATACAATCACGATGGCAGAATTGCGAGAATTACAGGAAGAATATATTGCCTTAGAAGAAAGACAAAATGAAATGAATTCTTATCCAGTCGCGAACACGAGCTCCAACGCTGCGAATGCAAGTTTGTTACCTCAATTCATCAATACAGTGGCGAGCACTTCGCAAGGACAGCAGGCAAGGAGAGCTGATGAGGGACAGCAGAAGATAGTAGCCATGGGAAGCCATGATCAAGAAGAGTTTGAGCGAGAAAGGAACTACTATAATCGTGAATGTAAAGACAATAATAAGATTCAGAGGCTAGATCATGTGCAAGAAACTTATGGTGGACGAAGGCAAAATAACCGTGGAGGGCGAGAGAAATCATAGAACAGTATGGGAACAAATTAAGATGCCTCCACTGAATGCTAGCGTTGAAAAGATGTGGGAAGCTATACTTGTGATGGAAAATGTACCAGCACCTTGGAATGTTGGAATGGAACCACCGCCGGGCGATAGAAGCCATGAGTTTTGTTCTTACCATCGCTTCCATGGGCATCAAACAAACGATTGTAGAAACATAAAGAGAATTATTCTCGGGATGATTGATCGGGAAGTGAATCACTTTTTAAGGGGAGAAGAAACAGGTCGAGACATTACCACCACCACCGAGAGATGCACAGGCACGAGTGTCGGCGAGGGGAAAAGAAACATTTGTGATAGAAGTAGGAACAAAAGCCAAGAATTTGAACTGCAACTCCATTGTCCACTCTATCGCACCATCGAAGATTTTCATGACAACGTGCTCAGTAGAGTCTTTGCGAGAGATGCTAATGATAAAGAAATTATGAGTCTGGCGAGGTCAACGCAGTTAGAACAGTGGCAGTTGAAGACTATTTCTTTTTCTGCAGATGAAGTGCCAAAAGGAAGAGAAACACATGATAGCCCGTTGGTTGTGAAACTAGAGATTAACCCGAAACCAGTCGATGGAGAAGATGATGAGGCAGAAGCTTGCTGGGCGATCAACCGAATCTTAATCGACACCGGAAGTTCGATGAATATCCTCTTCTACCATACTTACAAGACGATGGGAGGAAAAGATGAGGATTTGATCCCCTCTACATACAAGATATATGGCTTTAATGGCACTGCAAACAAACCAAAGGGAGAGGTTCACATGAGAATACCTCTACAAGGATTATCAACTGGTATTTTATTCTGTGTGGTTGACGTGGAATCTCCATACAATGCGCTGATTGGGAGGCCGTGGCTTCATGAAATCTTGGGAGTCGCGTCAACGTATCATCAATGTATTAAATTCCCACATCCAAATGGCATTGGTATTATACAGGGAGATTGGAAGGAGTCGCAACAATGTCATGAAATAGATGTAGAAAGCTGCGAAGAAAGGAATGCCAAAAGAAAAGGGTGGAAACAGCATGTGAGAGATGAGCAGAGAAAGGAAAAACTGATGGTGGATGCCATAGAAGTAAGGACTGAACATACCTCGCGAGGTGAATGCCTAGAGACAGGCGAATATTATGGTAATAAAGAAGCAAAGGATATGAGGAGCAAAAGGCATAAGAAATGAATAAGCAACAAAAACAGGAGAAAAAATAGCAGTTGAAGTAATGATGTGCGAGAATCTATGACCAAGAGTGAAATGAGAATACGACTAAGAAGAAAAGTGAAATACAACAAGTGAAAAGAACTGTGCGAATACTTCGCAAACAAATATCGACAAATAATGAAACATGAATGATTGAATGATTTAACAAATATAAATGCGCAAATGAATGGGACGAACCTTTATGGCGTACACCTAGTTCGCGAATAACATTTCGTAAGAGGCAAATGTAAGACCTAAAGTGCGTCATATAAGGGGTATCTCTCGCCGTGGCTCA